>CM050163.1:498936810-499659310 GCA_027410445.1 Discoglossus pictus | reverse complement strand
AATATATAAAAAGGTTACCTACAGCAAGGGGAGGCAGCCAGGACCTCGAAAACTGAACTTACACCTGAATTTCACTTGAAATAAAAGAGTTTAGACACCCGAAAATCCCCTAAGCGAGATAAAAAATGGCCGTCGGAAAAAACAAAAACGAGGCTACAGGACTCTAAAGACGCAAAACACCACCAAACATCTACGGATTTTCCACAAAAGACGTACGAGATCCAAAAACAAGGACGCGATCCGAAAATCATTAGAAACACAATAAATACACACAACAAACACATAAGAAGCTTACCAGACCCAGGACCTCTGCAAGTGAAGTTACACCTTGATTTAAGTCAAAATTACAAAGTTTAGACACCCGAAAATCCCCTAAGCGAGAGAAAAAATGTCCGCCAAACAAAACGAAAACAAGGCTAAAGCACCCTAAACACGTAAAACACCACCAAACACCTATGGATTTTACGAAAAAGTTGGACGACATCCCCAAACAAGAAAGCAAAATCAGCCACAGACGCATACGTCACATTAGGCGCCATTTTACAACACTAATTTACATAATCCGGAAGTACACAGCTACCCTAACGGATTTGGCTCCCGCACTCACACTATTACACTACACAATGCACACATTGCTGACACTTACACAGCAGCTCCACAGCACTGATGCTGCAGCAACATGAAAACAGATTGCCAGCACAATGCTTCCTGCATATATTACTTCACAATAGGTAAAGTATATTCATTTCTTATTTTAATAATTATTCATTGGCATAGAAAAAAAAAACACAACGCCGCTCATAACACACAAACAACCAACCAACGAAGACGCTCAGCGCTAGGCTCGCAATGAGCGCCGAAGGATTTTGGAACACCAACAAAATTAATGTCACACACAAAACAACATTAACTGCCTTACAATCTTATTGCCTTCATTTTTTGACGGGCAAGTCACTAGTATATTATAAAAGTCATACCAGCCACTTTGTCTCTTTTTATCAATTATATATTGCATCATTGTTATAAGTTCATTAATTACCTTCACAGGCTCATACACAGAGCACTAAATATAATGAGTTACTGTTTGTGTAATGCTTCAAATGTATCATGGCCTTGTCCAATCTAACATCCAAAGTGTGCCTATATATTATGTTGTAGTGTCAAACATCACCATTGTACATACAATGACAAACAAAACATTTGCTGCAATCAAATATTGTAACAAAGAGAGATTATAATGGTCACTATATATGTATACAATTAATTATAGTTTTCAGTAATGTTAATTTTGTTTTAACACTAAACTGCATAGAGCACCCTTGTATTTTCATATAACAGTATGCTCCCTTGAAGAACTTTACTTGATAATGGACAACATGTTATTAGGAATATATAAAATACATGGATATAGCTATGAATGTGTTACATATTACTGTATATGCAATTACAATAATGCATACAGCCATTGTTTTCTTGTAAACTCAAGATTCAGATAAAAATGACCACCTAGTTCTCTAGAAATTCTGTTAGGTGTGCAGGCATTTATTTAAGAAACAGTTGAAGATTAGACGAACATAAACTTCTCACCTATTTCTGCTTTTCAACCTATTCATAAAATATATTTATATAATCCATCTCATTTCCAGGAGCATCAGATATATCCCAGGACCTGGTTCATCTCATTCACGGCACATTTAAATCCAGAGCTAGTAAGAGATACACATTAATTCTCTCACTGTTGATCAAATAAATTGTAACTCTCCCAGCTAGGATAAAAGAGCCATATTCGTTGGTACTGTAATTATAAAGTAGTTAGCTGCCATTGCAATGATTGTTTAACATCAGAGAAAGTTGTTGTTTAGTCATTCAATCATGTCCAACTCTCCATGATCCTATGGACTGCAGCATGCCAGGTACATCTCTCAGTTGCCCTTCTGAGCTCCATCAAGTTCATGTTCATTGCTTAAGTTCATTGCTTCATCTATCCATCTCCGCCTCTGTCATCCCTGTCTTCGTGTGCCTTCAATCTTTCCCAGTATCAGAGTCTTCTCTAGGTAATCCTGCCGTCCCATGATATGGCCAAAATGTTTGAGCTTCAGCCTCATTATAAAACCTTCTAGTTTGTTTTGATTTCCTTAAGTACTGATTTATTGGATCTTCTTGCAGTCCAACACCACAATTCAGAGGCGTTAATTCTACTGCACTCAGACTTCTTTATGGTCTAGCTCTCACATGCATATGTAACCACAGGGAAAACCATACTTCGAACTATGCGGACCTTTGTTGATATGTTCCTACTTACTTTCAGCCATCAAAGTAGTATCTGAGGTTGTTGATATTTCTTCCAGCAATATTGATTCCAGCTTTGGATTTATCAAGCCAGGCCTTATGCATGATGTACTCTGTGTATAGGTTGCATAAATAAAGAGGCAATATACAACCTAGTTGCGCACCTTTTACGATCTTGAACCATTTGGTTGTCCCATGTTTGGTTCTGACCGTGGCTTCTTGGTCCAGATTCTTCAGGAGGCAGATGAGATGATCTAGTACCCCTATCTCTTTAAGAACTTTTCACATTTTGTTGTGATCCACACAGTCAAAGGCTTTCTATTCTATTAAGCAGAAATAAATGCTTTTTTTATTATCCATTAGACATTGGCAATTTGATTGTACTTATTCCTCGGTGGAACCCGGCTTGCACATCCTGTAGTTCCGGGTCCATATATTGTTGGAGACAAGCTTGTAGAATCTTAAGCATTGCCTTGTTGGCGTGTAAAATTAGTGCAATTGTTCGATAATTGGAGCACTCTTTGGCACTACCTTTTTTTGGGTTGGGATGTAGACTGAACTTTTAGAGTCTTTTGGCCATTGTTGAGTTTTCCAAATGTGTTGGTATTGGGCAAGCAACATTTTTACAGCATCATAATCAGAGTTCTGAATAGTTCAGTTGGTATTCCATTAACTCCTGCAGCCTTGTTATCAGCAACCATTCTGTTGTCTTCTTTGATCTCCTTACAACGCACATTGTAGAATGTCTCCTTGTTTCTTCTTGTTATCCTGTGAAATTCTGCATTCAGTTGGACAAATCTTTTCTTACCTCTGCTACCTTTTGCTTTTTTCTTTCCCGGGTTAGTTTCAAAGCCTCATCAGTTTTCCTTTTTAGTTTTCTTTCTTTTAGGGATATTCTTTGTCTCTGTTTCCTGGATAATGTTGTAAACGTCTGTCCAAAGTTCTTCAGTCATTCTATCTACCATGTCTAGTGCCTTAAATCTATTCTTTACTTCCACTGCATATTCACAAGAGATATTATTTATTTTGTATCTACTTGGTCTGATGATTTCCCCTCTTTTCTTCAGTTTATTTCTGAACTTTGCAATAAGAAGCTCATGGTCTCAGTCACAATCAGCTCATGGTCTTGTTTTTGCTGATTGTATAGAGCTCCTCCATCTTTGGCTGCAAAGTATATAGTCAATTTGAATTCTATATTGTACACCTGGTAATATCCATGTGTAGAGTCATCTCAGAGACTGTTGAAAGAGGGTGTTTGCTACGACCAGAGAATTATCTTGACGAAATACTACTAATCTCTGACCTGCTTCATTTTGTACTCCAAGGCCAAATTTGATAGTTATTGCATTACAATCTCTGATGATAGTAAAATATTTTCTTAGTGTTATATCCATGACTTATTGAATATCTTCGTTGAACTGGACAATTTCAGTCTCTTTAGCATCCATGGTTGGAGCATAGACTTTGATAACTGGGATGTTAAATGATTTGCCTTGAATTTGAATTAATATCATTCTGTCATTAGAATGGGTTGTAACCGAGAACTGATTTGGCCACCATTTTATTGACTATAAGGGCTATTCTATTTCTTCTGCAGGATTCTGGACCACAGTAGAAGATATGGTGGTTGTCTGATGTTCCATTCCAATCCATTTAAGTTCACTAATTCCCAGGATATCAATGTTCAATCTTGTCATCTCATTCTTGACCGCGTCTAGTTTCACTTGGTTCACAGTTCTAACATTCCAGGTTCAAATGCTGAGTTGTTCTTTGCACCTGTAGACTTTCCTTTCCCCTCCAGACACATCCGAAGTTGGCCCAACCACTTCATTTGATCTGCTGCTACTTGTACTTGCCCTCTGCTCTTTCTCAGTAATGTGGTAGGCACCTTCTGACCTAAGGGCTCATATAGTTATGTCTCTGGTTGTGCCTGACCATAAAGTTATCATAGCAATGTTACTGTAGTGGGTTGCAGGTTTCTTCTGCAGTTGATCTTGATTTGTCTAAACTTTCATGACCTGCCCATCTTGGGTGACCCTACAGCTCATAGCTTTACCACTACAAAGTAGCGATCCAGAAGAGAACCTCAGAGAATATTAACATATAATAATGAATGGCTTAATAACTGTACTTATTCATTATCTGCCAGTTAGCAAGTATACTTCTTCAAGAGCACATACTGTCAATATGGGACAACTTTGGTTTTCCTGCTCTGTCGATACTTAGACATCCAGTAATGTAATGCAGTATCACATAATGTTCATTTTACTTTTAGGGCCACAATGGTGAAATTAACATACATGCATTTCCATTTGATGAAAGCTGCATCAGCCTCCCACCCACAGCCATAATTGTATAGGATTTATCTTGGAGTGTTATCTTTAAATTGGGTTTGATTTAGACATAAGGGATGGTCTAGCATGGTAATTCATCATTTGACCTGATCTAATATTGGTCGCTAGAAGAATTTAAAGATAAGACAATACACACTTCTAACAAATGGCTAAATAAAATAAGAAACACATAATCTTAATGGTGCAAATCTAAGGGTAGTAAATATTGAAAGGAATTTAGTGTTGGGAAATACAACAGCATGTATTACACAATATATAATGTTAATGTTATGTTTAGTGTATGTGTAATTGTGTCCAGTCAATAAGGGGTTACGTGACAGTTGGGAAGGGTTGTGTAATCTCTGTGTCTATTAGAGATTTGACAGTTATAGAATATTGCTTGATGCTACTGGTTATGTTTATAACCTGATGTACATATGTTTTGTTGTTTTATCCAAGTTAGTAAAGCCATATATTATACTTCACTATCTACCATTGTTTCTTTTTGGACTGCTTAACCAACAGGTTATGGGCCCAGACACTAAAGGAAACCACAAATTAGTGAGTGTTGCAACTTTGATCCCTGTAAATACTGAGTGAGGAAACAAGAGCTGCATCCAATTTACTCAAAGATGACAAGTAGTTCAGATTTGAAGTTTGCAATAGCAAAGCTCAACAATACCAACTGCCAACTATGGAAATTCAAGCTTGAAATGCTATTATCCAAAGATGACTTATGGCAAGCACTGGATACAAACAGACCCACTAATAACCCCGAAGAATGGGATAGGAAAGAACGCACAGCAAAAGATATGTGGACAGCATTACAAAAACTGCATGAGTGTTCAAACTCAAACAGTATATCTACTATCTTAAACTATATATACTATACCAACTATATAAGGTAAGGCTGCACAATAGCCAGGATATGCATGAACATGTAAATGCTATGCTAGAGATTGTGGAACAGATACGTGCAACAGGTGAAGATATTAAAGACAATCATATAGTAGCATTATTACTATGCAGCCTTCCAGAGTCTTACAGTGCACTGATACATGCTCCAGAAACTTGACCAGAGCAGGAACTAACTCTAGAATATACTAAAGGAAAATTAATTGATGAATACAACAGAAGAAAGGAAAACATGCATAGTGATGAGAATGACAAATGAGAAGTAGCTTTAAAGATGCAAAAAGACCAGTCACCTGAAAAAGAACTGCTAAATCTGGAATGCTGAGCAGCGAATAAAAGAGCCACTCTTGGGAGAAAGCGTTAAAACGGCCACAAAGGAAACTGCACATGCATCATGGAATGGCACCTTTAAAGTATTTCAGAATAGCACATCATATGGTTGGTGCATAGACTCAGGGGCAACAAGTCACATAACAAGTGATAACACATTCCTAAACAGAAATTGATTACAGTAAAAAAGATAAAATTTTCCTAGTGAATGGAGAAAGTATCACAGCAGAAGGCAAAGGTCAAGGGTTCCTGAATTGCATCACACCATCAGGGAATAAGCAAAGCATCCTTGTCCTATCAGTAAAAACCCTTGCTAAAAATGGACTCACAGTCCAAAGCCAAGGCAATACATGCATCATTCAAAACAGAAAACAAATCCTAGCAAAGGGAAGGTTGAATGAACACCTATACAAACTTATCACTTCAAGTGAACAAGCCAAAGCACCAACTCATAATGTACACAGTAAGTGTATCCACCTATGGCATAGAAGATTGGGGCATTGAATCCCAGAAGCCAGGATCTTTCAAAGATGGGTCAATATCAGGCTTTGCCAAGTGGACTTTTTGTGCCAAGAGGTTTTCAACTCCAAATTACAGTGTGCCAGAAGCTGTGAGGCGTGTCAAGGTGTTGTCAGGCATATTGTAACTGGGCTTTTTTGTGGCATTGGAGCAGGAAAGGCTTCTTTCTGGCCACTCGATTATGCAGCTCGTTTTTGTTCAAGTATCGTCGTATCGTACACCTTGAAACAACCCCACCGTCTTTTTCCAGAGCAGCCTGTATTTATCCTGAGGTTACTGTGGGTTTTTATTTGTATTCCGAACAATTCTTCTGGCAGTTGTGGCTGAAATCTTTCTTGGTCTACCTAACCTTGGCCTGGTATCAAGAGATCCCCAAATTTTCTGCTTCTTAATAAGTGACTGGCATTTTTTGCGGCTTTGGATATCTTTTCATATCCTTTTCCATCTTTATGAAGTTTTATTACCTTGGTACACAGCTCTTTTGACAGTCCTTTTCTGCTCCCCATGGCTCAGTATCAAGCCTGCTCAGTGCATCCATGTGAGAGCTAACAAACTCATTGACTATTTATACACAGACACTAATTGCAATTTAAAATGCCACAGGGGTGGGAAATTAACCTTTAATTGCAATTTTAACCTGTAATTTAATGTGTGTGTGTCACCTTGTGTGTCTGTAACAAGGACAAACATTCAGGGACATTTGGGTGATTTGTTATCTGTTAACATTATGATTTAAAAAGGAACAGAACAACTATGTGATAATAAATGGCTTCATATGATCACTATCCTTCAATAAAAGACAATTATTTTTTTTTGCAAGATCAGTCATATTTTCAAAATAAATGCCAAAATTTCACAATTTCTGCCAGGGTATGCAAACTTTTGACCACAACTGTATATATATATATATATTTATATATATATTATATATATATATATATATATATATATATATATATATATATATACTATATATATATATATATATATATATATATATATATATATATATATATATAAATATATATATAAACAGTGCCTTGCAAAAGTATTCACCCCCCTTGGAATTTTTCGTGTTTTGTTCCCTCACAACCTGAAATGAACATGGATTGTTTGAGGATTTGCATAATTTAATTTACAGAACATGCCCACAACTTTGAAGATGTTTTTTTTTCTTATTGTGAAGCAAACAACAAATAGGACAAAATAACAGAAAAAGTCAATGTGCGTAACTATTCACCCCCTAAAGTCAATACATTGTAGAGCCCCCTTTAGCGGCAATCACAGCTCCAAGTCATTTTTGATATGTCTCTATGAACTTGCCACATCTTAACACTGGGATTTTTGCCCATTTCTAATTGCAAAACTGCTCCAGCTCTTTCAAGTTGGATGGTTTGCGTTTGTGAACAGCAATCTTTAAGTCTGACCACAGATTTTCTATTGGATTGCAGTCTGGCTTTGACTAGGCCATTGCAACACATTTACATGTTACCCCTTAAACCACTCAAGTGTTGCCTTAGCAGTGTGTTTGGGGTCATTGTCCTGCTGGAAGGTGAACCTCTGTCCTAGCCTCAAATCACGCAGAGAGTGGTACAGGTTTTGCTCAAGAAGATCCCTGTATTTAGCACCATCCATCTTTAAGTCAACTCTGACCAGCTTCCCAGTCCCAGCTGCTGAAAAACATCCCCACAGCATGATGCTGCCACCACCATGTTTCACTGTGGGGATGGTGTTCTTCTGGGGATGTGATGTGTTGGGTTTGCGCCAGACATAGCCTTTTCTTTGATGGCCAAAAAGTTCAATTTTAGTCTCATCAGACCAGAGCACCTTCCTCCATAGATTTTGGGAGCCTCCCACAAGCCTTGTCGCAAACTAAAAACATGCCATTTTGTTTTTTGCTGAAAGTAATGGCTTTCTTCTGCCATAAAGCCCAACTCTATGGAGTGTACGGCTTATTGTTGTCCTATGTACAGATACTCCAGTCTCTGCTGTGGAACTCTGCAGCTCCTCCAGGGTCAGTCAATTTTGATGGGCGGCCGTCTCTTGGCAGGTTTGCTGTTGTGCCATGTTCTTTCCATTTGGTTATGATAGATTTGATGGTGCTTCTGGGGGTCATCAAATATTTGGATATTTTTTTATAACCTAACCCTGAATGGACTTCTCAACAACATTGTCCCTTACTTGTTTGGAGAGTTCCTTGGTCTTCATGGTAGTATTTGGTTAGAGGTGCCTCTTGCTTAGGTGTTGCTGCCTCTGGGGCCTTTCAAAAAAGGTGTGTATATGTAATGACAGATCATGTGACACTTAGATTGCACACAGGTGTACATCATTCCACTAATTATGTGACTTCTGAAGGTAATTAGTTGCACCAGAGCTTTTTATGGGCTTCATAACAAAGGGGGTGAATACATATGCACATGCCAATGTTCTGTATATATTTTTCTCATTTACCTTGACCAACTTAGACTATTGTGTTCTGATCCATCACATAAAATTCAGATTAACAAAACATTGAACTTAAGGCTGTAATTAACAAAATAGGTACAAAGTCAAGGGTATATTATAATAAAGAAAAATGATGATCTATATTACTAGTATCCTGGGTGCTTTACACCCCTTAATGTATCAAAAAAAGATTATGTAGAAAAAAGAAAAAACTTTATTGGATACTCTGGATCCGGAAACTACGCCGATTAAAATGTATAAACATTACATATGGATACGCCAATAATGATGAGTATGAATTGTTAAATATTTGCATATTGTGTATTCATACCATGAACTATGCTACAAAATCCTCATAAATCAGAATATACTGATACTCCTGTTAATACAGGATATACTGATAATCATAGGATAGTGCAGCAACTTGTAAAAAGTGTGAGTATCTATATACATATAAAAACAGATATACATAAAAATAAAATCTGATACCTTAGAAAATACTTGAATAAACTGAAGGTATATACAATCACAAATGAATGGCTCTGTAGATTGACTACAGTGTCTATATCAAGGAGAGAATGGCACTATTTGATATGAGCAAAACAAAACACATATAGCAATATACTTGCTGTTCAGTAGTAAAGCTCTCCAATGCAGCTCTCCATAGACTTTCTAGTGTCACTAGATAATTGAGATGTTGGAATATATGAATAAAGTGATAATTGAGCCAATACAATTGTAAAAAGGAAAAAATTACACTCCAAAGAGTATTTGTACTTAGCTTCCAGTGTTCTAAGGTTGAGAAGGTTGGGAAAAATTATGCCAACGGGCCGTTTCGTCCCTCCACGGGGACTTTTTCAAAGGCGTTTAACTTAAACCAGCGTTTTAGGCCTATTTAAGGCCTTTAAAACGCTTCTTTTATTGGATTGAGAACGCAGTGATGCGCAGCGTCATGACGTCATGACGTTTTTCAAAGTTAATTAAACTTTATTGTTACAGACAGTGGCCGAATGGACGCCGGAACGTCAATGTGGTGACGTCACGGCGTCCATTCAAATCCTATTCAACTTTATTAGGATCGTTTTTAACAGGGAATACATTTGCCTACAAATTGGGACCAAATAGGCTCAAAAACAGGCCAAATTGGTGTCAAGAGTTTTGAGAGATCTCACTAAGAGTACTAAGGGCTAAATATATATATAAAAAAGGTGCTTTAAATATGAAAAATGAGGATAGAATATTAATGTACATTATATATATAAAAAAGAAATCAATAATTTAAATTATAAGTCTTATTTATTCTATTATATTTGTGCATATACTACGCCTTCAATAAAGAAGGGCAGAAACTGTGCCTATATTCCAGATAATCCAAATGTGTCTTTAAAGTTAAGTTATTTCAATAATTTTGGAAAATCAAAAAGGGAAAATATATACTATAATAAAGGATATATACAATAACTAAAAGAATAAACTTGCTGTATAACATACATTATCATTTTCCTATTTGGTACAAAGTCATGATGTGCCAATTGATGTTTGAATAATAAAGAATAGGATAGGTCTAAATTCTGCGATAAAATATATAAGGTTTAAATAGATAAGCATCGATGAAAAAGTGTTGAAATTGGTATACCACAATAGCGTTTTCATGCCAGAGATGCTAGAATAGATTATGAAATTAGTTGAACATGTGAAATAAGACACACAACCTATCTAGGTTGTATGATAAAAGTGTGTAGTGTAAAATACAAATCAACTGGTGAGTGATGAAATAATAGTGGTAATTATGTTAAGGGGATGAAAGTGTAAAAATATGTGCTCTAAAGAAAAGCAGAATAAGAATATCCTTCGTTGAGGCCCACTGTTCAGTGTAAATATCCATTTACTTTCTTTTTGGAGCAACATTTGGTCAATGTTTCCTGCTCTAGGTCCTAACGATAGTTTTTCTAAAACTTGGAACTTCATTACCCCAGCCTGGTTTTCATGGAAATTGTTGATATGTCTAGATACAGGAGTGTCCAGGAATTAAATACACATGTTCCAGAATCCGTCTTCGTAATTGTCGAAAGGTTTTTCCCACATAATATTTATGACAAGGACAAGTCATTACATAAATTACATGTGTGGTTTCGCAATTTAGGAAAGTTTTTACTGGATATTTCTTTCCTGTCTTATGGTCAATAAATTCTTTGCTAGGTTGAATGTAGTTGCAAGCTTTGCAATGGCCGCATTTAAATAATACTATTGTAGGAGTTAACCAATTCAATGCTTTTCAAGGAGGTTTGTAATAACTCCTTACCAATGTATCTTTTATATTTTTATTCCTCCTATATGTTATGGAGGGTTCAGATGTTAATGATTCTTTTAGGGCCTCATCCTCTTGTAGAATGTACCGATCTTTTTGGGGATTTGTTTAATGGCACGCCAGTCTTGACCATATTGCATTATGCAGCGTATTTTCATATCCTGATCTTTGAATTCACCTTTATCCATTTTGTATAGTAAATCTTCACGTTTGCTCAACAAGGCTCTACTGTAGGCTCTCTTGAGCACACGATTAGGGTAGCCTCTTTGTTTGAATCTCATACGCAGATCTTTAGCTTTTTGCTTGAAATCCAATTCATTGTCACAATTTCGCTTTAGGCGCAAATATTGTCCTGTCGGTATTCCTGATTTTGATCTCAGAGGGTGCTGGCTAGACCAGTGGAGAAGCGAATTTGATGCAGTGGGTTTACGAAATACTGATGTATGTATCTTGCCTGTATTATCATTCAAGATAGTGAGATCCAAAAATTCAACTTCTCTATTGTTAACCATGTATGTGAATCTTAGACCTATGTCATTTTGATTCAATATATTAATGAATTCAAGGAATAATTCCTTAGATCCTGTCCAAAACAGTAGTGTATCATCAATGAAGCGTTGCCACAGTAATATATTTTATGTGAATTTCTGCATTTCTTCATTGAAGATTTCTGTTGCCTCCCAGTAGCCTAAATACAAATTGGCATAACTGGGCGCACAGGAGGTCCCCATCGCCGTTCCCTTGCTTTGATGGTACCAACGATTATCAAACAGGAAATAATTCTTGGTGAGTGTGAACTCAAGTAGTGTAATAATGAATTCATTAAGTTCGGTATCTTCACTACTGTGCATACTTAAGAAGTATTTGACTGCTTTGATACCCATGTCATGAGGAATAGACGAGTAAAGCTGTTCGACGTCAATTGTAATCAAAATTGTTTGTTCAGGTACTATGATATCATCTAGCTGTTTTAGAACGTCCAAAGTATCTTGAAGATATGATGGCAGAGTTTTAACTGTTTCTTTCAAATGTTCGTCAACAAATTTACTTATTCTTTCCGTGAGGCAATTATTTCCAGAGACAATTGGACGGCCTGGTACAGGAGAGATTTCCTTATGGATTTTCGGTAAAGCATAAAAAGTTGCTATTGTAATATGCTTGGGTAATAGAAAATCATATGTAGACTGGTCAATCAATTTTCTATCTTTTGCATTAAGTAATATTGCTTGTAATTCCTTCCGAAATTTCCATGTTGGATTCTCTTTCAGCATTGTGTACGTTGTCTTGTCTCTTAATATCTTGTTACACATTTCCAAATAGTCAGGGCCATTCAATAATACAATATTGCCTCAAAGTCAAGGGGGTGAATACTTTATACTGTATGTATGTATATACTTGTAATATATACATAGATATATATTATTTGTCCGTTGTCCCCCCATATTGTTTTGGTTCCTACACCCTTGTAGAGGTATAAGGGGGTTGCTTTAGACTTTGGCTGCCAGTTTGGTATGTGTGCTGTAAATATTACAGAATTTGTCTAAATATGTTTTTGCCTTTAGCTTTTACACCCACTACTAATATTTATGTATATTTAAAATACATATACTGTAACCGACATGTACAACTACATCAAGTGATACATAAAATACAAGAACTGTTTACTGTTTGCTTAATGAAAATGATGTCACTTGCCCTAATCCTAATATCAAAACTAACTTATGTGTAATGAAAATGCTACCCTTTCTACTCATTTAGTAACTCTGCTAATACAAAGCTTTTAAAATATTTTATTGCTTGAAATTATAGCAAAAGAAGCTAACACAGGTTTGTTGTTCTGGAAACAACTGATCAACTAAACAATTATTAAGTGAACACAATATTGCGGCTTTGGAATATTTGGATAATTTGTGTGCAGCGTATGGTGCAGAGAGTTATAGTTAGGATTCATGGATCTAAATAGATACCTACCGTACATGTTCATTGTTGAGCATCTCTTTTAAAAAAGACTTCTCACCTACTGATTAATCCTCATTCTACTGATTGTTGTGACTTGACCAAGGTGTAAGGATTGGTTTAAAGAGCCCGTGGAAACTATTCTGCACCATCATCCAGAGCAATACAAATCAAATGAAGAAGCTATATAAATTACTTTGATGCTGTTTTCACTATTGCATACCTGTTTATAAATGGTGCTGTTTTAGCTTTGAACGCCTTAAAAATGTCTAATTACCTTGGTGTTTCCAGTTTTGCTTCACCGGCCCACCTGTACTGAAAGATTTCATGTGCTGAAGGGACTATAAAATAGAAACTCCCTCTGGTATATTATTTATTCTCCTCTCTGCAGTAATACATTTCTGCCTTTTCCTTTTGGGATCAATATGTCTGGAGAAACCAAAAGTAATTTTTTTTATTGCCGCAGAGTGTATGGTCATTTGAGAGATGATTCTCAGTTCTGCCGAATTTGGCAGGAAAAAAAAGAAAGAAGTGAACTCTAGTTATTTGTAGCAAAGAAAATAATGAGGTAGTGGATGATTTCTTGTAATGCTTAGCTACCAGTTACAACACAACTTTTCTGCTTAAAGGAATTCTGCTATGAAAGAATAATGCATATGGGAGGTCACAAATTAGTGAGTACAGAAGATTGCTATATTGGAGCAAATGAAGTGCAGATGGATTGTCCGATAGTTTGAGGAGCTGTATATGAGGGAAGCTCTGGAGCAGAACTGCAGCAAGTTTAAGTTATAGACTGCAATGAAGGCTCTCACTCTTAATATCACCATTTTGTATCTATTTTATAAATATGCATTAATATAAAAAATCAAACATGTTGAAAACTTTAGTAATTAAATTACAATATATCATGAGCAAAAAACTTACTGCTTTACAGTCTTAATCCATTGGACAATTAAGTGCAGGTAGTGCAGTGCGCCAGGGCCTTCCTCTGGAGGGGGGCCCAGTGCTGTGAAATTTAAAAAATATATATTTTGCGTTTAATTGTTTTTCTTGAGTGCCGGGGCCCCTCGGGGCCTTACAACCCACTAAGACCCCACTGGGACCCCCTTGTGCCTCCTTGATAACACCCCCTTGACCATTTCTAGTGAAGCTCCAACAGGTGGCATTGTAGAGCAGTTCAGCATGCTGAGGATGTGTATCAGGGACGAAGGTAACAGATCTAGGGCTACAAAGTGTCAGCAAAGTACAGGGGGTGGGTTCTGTGAGGGAGGAACAAAGGAGATAGGGATGGCTGCTAACAAGAACTGGGTGCTATATAGGCATGGATGCTAAGAGGGGTGGGTGCTGTGTTCTTACAGTCCCCCCCTACAAGCAGGAAGTTGTCATTAATCGATGCATCCAAAGCTCTCTACAAATGTTAATGCCCCCCCACACACACATGTTCACCAAATTGTCTCCATGGACCCTTGATGCCTCCAGGGTCCAGCAGAAGTATGAACATTTTTTTTTCTTCAAATTATTATTTTTTTTCTAATTAAAAGATTAGTATAAAGAACTTACAGATTTATTATAATTAAACAGTTGATCTTTTGTGATAATATATACACTGAAGATGCCTGTTTCCCCCCTGATGTTTACATTAGAGCTCCTCCTATCTTTTTCAAGCTCCAGCAAGGAGTGCAGCACTTATTTATAAGCTCTGCCAATAAAACTGTACAGTGAATAGTGAATTCAGCTCTAGGTGTGTAAGACTGAATAATTCGGTGGGGCCTCAGCATAAATGAAATGGGAAACCAGTTGATTTCAGAGTACATTTCTTTTACAAAATATTTTTTTTTTTACGTCACAATGAATTGAACAGTTTTTTTAAACCAATCTTAAATACTTGTATGTTTTGAAAGCTGAACCATTAAAGTGGTGTTCAGATGAACTAGTCTACAGCTCAAATTTAAAAAGTTGCAAAACAAATTTTTTCTGTGGAGCACATGTCCTCTATGTAAGTGTGCGGAGTTTACATGTTTATAAAAATGACCAGTCAGCAAAACGTGTTGAAAAGGATATGACACTCACTCATTTCTATCATGCACATGAAATCACATATGTATACAATACAAAGTGTGTTCTCTACATGATAAAAATGGTTTGTTAATCTTTTTTTTATACTGGTTTATAATTTGCTCCAACCTTTTTGAGACTCACTGTTTGCGCTCTCTGTAGAGATATTGGGGTGTATTGGGGCATATCTACTACACTATCACAGAGGCTGTGATTTCAACCCCCCCCCCCCCATATGAATAGAGCAAACTGAATGCAGTGATACAAGTCACAGCTAGTGTGATGCTTAAGAAACCTTCCTGTTCATCACAGCCCCTAGATTGACTTTATATAAATTCTGTTCAGCTGCTCTGGATGAAACCAATTTGTAACAGTGAGGGAGGGTATGGCTTTGACTTGCTAGTGCTTTTATTAGATGTTTGTTTTTGCCTTTAGACCACTTCTGAAGACAAAATGTGATAACATGCTCCTTTTTAATGCATGAAAATATTCATAATATATTTGGGGTTGGATCTTTCCTGTTATTTGGCCATCAGAGCAGCAGCGTTCAGCTGCCAGCTGGCGGTACCCCACAGCGCACAGCAGCATTCGATTTGTTCTTAGGGTTTGGGTTTAGGGTTAGGGATTAGGGTTAGGATAATGACAGATAGCACATAGTAAAATAGTAGCATACCCTAAACCCAAACCCTAAAACCTAACCCTAAACCCTAACCCTATAACCTAAACCCTAACCACTAACCTTAAGAACAAATTCAACAAAATCCAACAAAGTCTGTGATGCTGCTGCTCTGGTGGGCAGATAACAGGAAAGCTGAACAACATTTATTTGCTTACATTTATGTATTTATTGCAAAAGTATAGATCAAATTTTTGTATTCTTATTTTACAATCTGCTACAATTGTCATTACTGTGAGAGAGCAGAAGAAGAAAGGCAATTTACATAATTAAAAAAAATCTATGAAAACGATGAGAATTACAATCTTACTTTTCACATGGTGAATATAGGCAGACTTGTATGGAAATAGGGGGTTGCACACTCTTCCTACTTCAAGTTTATGTCTGGTACCCACAGATTTAATACATAGATTTAATACATGCAAAGTGTGCACTGGATTTTGCCCCACTCTACTCCTTGTTAGTCTATGTACTATAAAACATTACTTGACTTTACTACAGTTTGCATTTTGACTGGTGCCAGTTGGGTTTGCTGTAACCCCGTCCCGGTGTTGAACTGTTTCATTATTTTCCACAAGGTCATGGGACACAATATAGATCACAAATGAGGTGCAATATAAAACCATATTCCCTGGTACCTTGGTATTCGTCATCAATTGGTTCCAGAAGACACGACAAGTGGCAAAAACGACAAGTACTAAATGATAAGGAGTTCCCATAAGGATTAATGTAAATTGATTCAAACAGGTCATAGAAAGCACGAGGAGTGCCGAGCAAGAGCTGAGTGCCAAAGCAATTTTTACTCATTAAAATGCGTTGAATACCAAATTTTATGAGTTTTGAGGCAGATGAGTCCCGAAGTAACTATTTGTAAAGCAAGCATCTATATTTTTATTTTCCCACAGATATATGTATGTGTGTGTGTTTAGGGATTTAGACTTTATTATCTACTAGCGAATTGCCCGTCAAAAAATGACGGCAATGAAATTGTAAGGTAGCTAATGCTGTTCAGTGTGTAATAATGAAATATATAATACATGAATAAATGAATATACTTTACCTATTTTAAAGCATTGTGTGGAAGAGCTGTGAATGTGTTTTGATGTTGCTGCAGCATTAGTGGTGTGGATCTGCTGTGTAAGCGTGCTGAATGTGTGCAGTATAACACTGTGCGTGCGCGAGCCCAAACCGTTGTCGTGTACTTCCGCATTGGCGTAAAATGGCGAGTAATGTGTGGTATACGTTTGTATCGGAATATCCGTAGGTGTTTTGTGGTGTTTTGCGAGTTTCTTGTGGTGTTTTGCGAGTTTAGAGTGCTGTAACCTCGTTTTCGTTTTGTTCGGCGGCCATTTTTTCTCTCGCTTCAAAATTTTTTTAGTCTCTAAACTGTTTTATTTGGAGTAAAATCGAGGTGTAAGTTGTATTTTTGAGGTGCTGGGTGCTCCCTCTTGGTGTAGGTAAGTTTTTTATGTATGTGGTGTGTGTATGTATTGTGTTTTAAATTTTGTAATGTTCGCGAGTTGCGTTAGAGTGTTGCGAGTCCGTAATGTGTGTGAACGTGTGTCGTATGTTGTTTGCGAGTGTCGTAATGTGTGTGTCGTACTGTTTGGGTTGCGACGTGAAGTTTGCGAGGGTCGCAGTTGCTGGCATGGAGCGCCTTCGGCGCTCCATGGCAGCAACTGAGACCCTCGGGCAGTGCCCTCGCGAAGCGAGGGCCGCGACTCGCGTAGCGAGCCCGCAGCGTTAGCAACAACTCGTACGCTCACAACTATATTATCTATTTATTCAATTTGTGATTTGTTTATTGAATATGTATAGTTGTGTGCGCTTGCACATTTTAGTTGCAGTGTTTGTTTTGTGACCAATGTATTATTTTATTCTTTACGCGTAAAATATACAATTAAGTAACCTTTTTTATGGGAGAATTCTTACTAACGTTACCATTAATAAGTTATAATATTTCAATCTTGCTGTATGTAACTTAAAATTTAGTAAAGCAATATATTTACACTTAATAGTATGTAAATTGAATACTATTTCTATCTACGAGGGTCCGATAACATATATTAGTACGTGTTTAACCCAATGTGTTTTTAGATTCACATTCAAGGATGCACGTACCGCATTTAGCAGAACACAGTAATTTGTGAGCTACCATTTTACAAATTAGATTGAGGACTACACAACTTCGTTCTGAACATCAGGTTAATGAAGGGTGAAATTAATTTTTCATGTCTCGTGAAGAATGGCAGTGTCTGTAAACCCTTTCATTACTTTACTCTGAGACTTTACAAAATGTCTGCCATAATCTGCTCAAACATATTAAAAAGAAATACAATGATATGCAATGTTTTATACTCAATCACCATATTGTATAAGTTGTCAATTATTCAGAAGATAGACTGCAAAATTGTTAAAAATAGATAATAGAATATGACACAATAGATTGATAGCATGGATTTACCAGCACTATATAAGTGATTATTTTACTGTTATAATATGATATTGAAACAAAATATAAATATTATTGACATAAACTACCAACTGTGAATCACTTTACGATAAACTGGGTACATACAACCCCATTGATGTAAATTCCCCCCACTTTTTATATTTTTCACACATCGTCTGTAAAAATGGTGGTTACTGAACAATGTTTTGAGTTTTCTACCAATTCTTTTAATACGTAGAAGTCAATTACAATGTACAAATAAATATAAAAATAAAAATACAATACATTAATTTGTTTGTTTAATAATTAGAAACAAAATAAATATTTTAAGAAAAAAAATCAATGTAGCTTTTATAGTTACATGGTAATTAAGGTTGAAAAAAGACTTTAGTCCATCAAGTTCAACCTTTTTAGATTTTCTCTGATCTTCAATATATGGATTAGTTGATCCAAAGGAAGTCAAACAGAAGAAACCCCATTGAAACATTGCCAATTGTCTCAAAAAAGGGAAAAAATAAATACAATTATTTCCTGAACCCAGATACTAGAGATTGGATTCCTCCCTGGATCAATACTCCCTCTCTAATTATTCAGGATAACCCTGAATGCCCTTTTTACTTAAAAATATATCCAAAGCCTTTTTAAAGGTATCTATCGAATCCAATGTCACCACCTCCTTTGGTAGAGTATTCCACATATTAACACCCTTACAGTGAAGAACCCTTTCCTTTCTTTACTTCTAACTCACAGGATGTCCTCTTGTCAGTTGAAAACCTCTTGGCACAAAAAGCTCACTTGATAAAGCCTTGTATTAACCCTGGATATATTTGATGTAAGTGTTAGAACAGATCTGCCTAGGTGCTCAAATTCTGCTAAACATCCTACTAAATGAAGATAGGTTTGTCTCCAATGACCACTGCAGGATAGGAGATGGATAAAGTCCTATATCAGGACAGTGCCTGGGCAGACACTATCCCACCCCCTGGACAACTGATAGGAGGTGGAGAAAAAAAAGTTTAATTCATGCTCCTTCACTAAAAATACTGATTTTTATAGTTAATCAGTTATTACATTAAGAAACAAAATCCTATTGGAAGGATAACCTTTTTTCAGATTGTAGATTTCAGAGTGTCTCTAGGATTTGTGGTGATTCAAATTATTGGAGTTTAAACTAGGAAGGTTAGGGTTATAACTCTATGTGTACTAGTACAAGGTGAAGTTTAGGTGCCTATCATCCAGTGATAGGCACCACTATTTAGTACACCACTATTTACATGGGATATACATTTTATTAGCTCAAAAAACGCCACAAGTTAAAAATATCATAAAAAACATTTGGTCCGGGCACAATTCTTATAGGGATACACTAGAACAAATGTGGAGTGTATTTACATAAATGGTGAAAATCCAAAGAGTACGGTCATGGTTGCGAGGTACCCTACAGAGTCTTAAACGTTCATTATGATTATGCAAAATCAGTTAGTAGACAGAAAGAGAGAACCCTGTGATCCTAATGGATTCACCTGTCTTAAGGGCAAACCTATGGTAATGCCCCAATTTTCTGAGTTGGCCCAATTTTTTGGTTTATTGTATTTTTAACTTGTGGCGTTTTTTGAGCAAATAAAATGTATGTCCTATGTAAATAGTGTTATAACTATACATGCCATGATTTTATTTAGGGATTGTGTTTCCATTAATATCAACAATAAGATTATTGAGATTTCAGTTTTTTACATATATTGGTTAAAGAGAAATTTTACATGCAAAGAACATTACTACAGTCAACAATTGTATTCAGCCCTGACCCTTGAAACTAATATTCCTACTTTACTCATTTGCCTTCTCAAACATTTGCTCTTCTCAATATATATCCCTATCTTATTTTCTGTAGATCATGGATAGTCAGTCTAATTGTCCTAATTACTCATAGTTGCTAAGTTACTTGCAAAGTTGAATTACTTATGATCAGGTGCTTTAGACAGAAAACAGTACACGCATGCCCTCATTTAGTATTTATCAATTATTAACAACTAGCGACTTGCCCGTCAAAAAATGACGGTCAATAAAAGAAAGTGTTGAAATGCTGTTTGTCACACAATGTGAGTGTACTGTGTGCCTCAAGTAACTAAATTCCTCAAAAAAGCAGAAATCTACATGACATAAAATAAGAGAAACGAAAATCCCCAAAAATAAAAAATGTACATTACAGAACAAAAAAAAAAAACCTGAGTGACCAAAAATAAAAAAAGGAACATTACAGAAAATAAAAAAATACATTACAACCTCCCGTCACTACAAAATTTGTTAAAAAATTACACACTTGAAAATGAAATACATATAATACATACATATAATACAATACAACACAATTAAATACAATACAATTCAATAAAATACAATACAATTCAATAAAATACAATACAATACAATTCAATTCAATACAATACAATTCAATTAAATACAATACAACCCTATGTAATATACATGCCACTATCTAATATACATGGCACTATCTAATATACATGCCACTATGTAATATACATGCCACTATATAATGTAATATACATCCCACTATGTAATATACAATACTATATAATAATACATCCCCCTATCTATGTAATATAGAATACATGCTATCTATCTATATATATATATATATATATATATATATATATATATAGCTACCCTAATTGTAAGCTACAATAAAATAATTAAGACCACTTACCTTTGAGATGTTTCTTCAGATCAGCAACCTACGGTAAAAAAGATTAAAAAAATTAATACAACTCGTTTACATGAAATACCTAAACATTCTAAACATTCTAAACATTCTAAACATTTTAAATATTCTAAATATTTTAAATATTATACTCACCTTTCCAGCATGTCACGTCCCAGCATGCCATGTCCTCCATGTTCCGTCCTCCATGTTTCGTCGGCCATCTTTGCGTCTTGTCCGGCGGTACTTCTGTAAAAAAAAACATTACATTAGTAAACATAAAGCAAAGTTAAATAAACACAATCTACATTATACTTACCTTTCCGCAATGTCTCCGGCCTTCTCGCCTTCTCTGGAAGCATCTGCGGCTTTAAAAAAAAAAAAAAAAAAAAAAAATGACTCACACACCGACGCTAATGACCTTCCTATGGAGTGTTCCAGACTAAAATTGGCAATGGCGGCTTCTGATTGGCTGAAAAGGCTGTCTATCAAATTCAGCCAATGAGAAGACCCATTTGTGAACCAATGAAAAAAGTATACACCCCAAAATACAACGCTGATTGGATAACACACCTTTTAATCTTTATTTGAACCAATCCTAAGGCTTTATTGCCATCAGCCAATCACAATGGAATATACCCCCACGTACTGATTGGTGAAGACATCTGCGCCTTCCCATTGGCTGTAATATTGATTGATATTAACAGTAGCCAATGAGAATGCACAAATCCTTCACCAATCAGTACGTGAGGGTGTATTCCATTGTGATTGGCTATTGTCAGTGCAACCAATCAGAATGTGCAGAGGCTCCAACCAATCACCCTGTGGGGGTGTATTCCATTGTGATTGGCTGAAGGCATCTGCGCCTTGTGATTGGTTTAAATAAAGATTGATAGGTGCATTATCCAATCAGAGTGGGATTTTAGGGTGTATCCCTTTCTGATTGACTCACACATTGGCGCCTCCTGATTGGGTGAATTTGATAGACAGCGTTTTCAACCAATCAGAAGGCGCCATTGCTTATTTTCTTCCGGAAAATTCTCCTGGAGCCTCATTAGCGTCGGGGATGTCCAGGAGTGCGGATGTAAGTATATTTTATTTTTTATTTTTTTATTTTTTTACAGGGCGTGGCAGAAGAGGATCCGGAGGAGGCCGGAGACATCGCGAGCAGGTAAGTATAATGTAGATGATGTTTATTTTATTTTGATGTATGTGTATTAATGTTGTGGTTTTTTTAACAGGTGCCGCGCAGGAGAAGGATTAAAAGAATGGCGGGACATGCCGGAAAGGTGAGTATAATATTTAGAATGTATAGAATGTATAGAATGTTTATTTTATAACTGTAAACATGTTGCACTAATTGTTTTTTTGTTTTTTTTTCGTAGGTGGCTGATCCCAATGGACATCTGCAAATTTTTTTTATTTTAGCTTAGACTTAGATTACTTAATATATAGATAGCATTTATTGTATGTTAGCTAGGGGTTTTATATAGATAGCATAGGATGTATTGTATATTAAATTGTGTTATTTATTTAGATAGATTGGGAATGTATTATTATATAGATAGGATGTATATTAGATTATGCTATTTATTTAGATAGATTGGGTATGTATTATTATATAAATAGGATGTATATTAGATTATGGTATTTATTTAGATAGATTGGGAATGTATTATTATATAGATACGATGTGTATTATATTATGCTATTTATTTAGATAGATTGTGTGATGTATGTTAGATAGTGGTGTATTGTATTGTAATTGTATGTAATTATATTTGTATTGTATGTATTTGTATTGTATGTATTTGTATTATATGTATTTCCTTTTCAGGTGTGTATTTTTTTTTTCTGTAGTGATGGGGGGGTTGTAATGTTTTTTTTTCTGTAATGTTCCTTTTTTTATTTTTTGTGACTTAGGTTTTTTTATTTTGTGTAATGTAGTTTATTTTTTTTGTGAGTTAGGTTTTTTATTTGATGTAATGTAGTTTATTTTTTTTGTGACTTTAGGCTTTTTTATTTTCTGTAATTAGAGTGGTGGGGGTTAATAGGGGGTAGGTAGTGTAGATGTTAATAGGTTAGTGTAGAGGGTGTTTAGTTGATATTGAATGTTTTATTGGGAGTGGTATAGTGCAGTATAGTGTTTATACTTAGTGTCATGATGGTCCTTTCCATTTTTTGTGTCTGACCTTGAGAATTTGCGGATGTAAGTATATTTTATTTTTCAGCAGTCCTACCAGTACCCTGAACCAATCATCTAGTTCATCCCATCAAATATGCACTTGCAGGAACCCATAAAAGTCCTCTTTGGTGTTCATAAACCATTGTCATAGCTGGGGTCTTTGCTAGAGGTACCACCAGATTCCTCAGATATCTCCTGCTCCTCATCCAATCTCTGGAGTGTCTTATTTAGTTTATTCCTGGCTTGTGTTTATGGACCGTAAACTCTCTGAGCTCGGACCTGCTCTCTGAGCTCAGTCATACTCATCTTCCATACTAAGATATTTGGTCTGAGTTTCTGCACCCATGCATTGGACATTTCCCTTGGTTAGCGCCAATTCCATGGTTGCCACCAATTTTTTGAAGAGGCACAGACTGGAGCACCTAATATCCCACCTTTTTGCTCCTATCCTTTGCAGATTATGTGTATTGGTGTAGGAACTATGGCTTTGCTGCAGTTGCAGTCTGGAACAGAGATTGGCTGGACCACTGGAAAATGCTTGTCTTTGTATAATACAAGTACTGGGTAGTTTGTTTTATGGCAAGGACTTAATTGCACTCTCGCATAAGAAATGCAGATTATACACTTATATATTCTGAAGGGATAACATTTACTGGCACACACAGAGTGTTTTATGGCACACACGGCAGGGCTAACATGTTTTAAACCTGAACCAACATTCTAAATGTCAAACAGCAAGTCCTAATAAAAGTCCTGGGATAGCCAATGGGCCCCTAATCCCTTTAAGGTAAGCAGGTCTGTCCTCACAGTGTTCCTTGCTCCTGTGTGTCTCCACCATTCTAGCAATGCCATATGCTAATTATCCTTAGGTGTGGTGGGGCAGGCACTAAAGAGGAGGTGCTGTGAATATCTGTGCCTGCCCACCTGCCCCAGATAAATGCTCCCAAATTAGCACTCTACAGTGTTTTCACTGTGGTCCTTTATTATGGATCATACAAACATATACACAAAAAAACTTAAACACACAAATAAAAGTGGGAATCAATCTCTAAAAGCAAGCATTTGGTCTTTCTTCATCCTTTGGCATGGTTCAACTATATGAGGGAATGGAAAGACAGCATGTTTATGGAACTGAAGAAGTAAAATATATTTATACAGGTTCACCTCACTGAACAGGCACATAGAGGCCAAAAGATACATCTGGGGTTTGCTGTTTCTCCTGTTTACGGTAAAATTGTCTGGCATTTCAGGGCTGGACCACTCTTGAGTGAGACCAGACTGATATACTACAGGATAGTTCTTCCTATGAAGGGCACATGGTCATATGATCTGACAATATTTAAGCAAGCCCATAATTTACTTAGATACAGCAAATAGTAAATGAGACTGTCATCATGACGTTGGTAAAACATGGAAGTTAAACTTAAACTGCGATCAGAGGGTAAGAATTAATGTGTGGCAATCCCATATAATAGTTGTGGACATATAGGCCGTTGGTCACGCTTCTCAAGCCTCGCGAATCGAGTCGAGCCGTTGACGGCTGAAGCACGCGGGACTTAGGCTGCACTAAGCGCCAATGGAGCTCATCGCGAGGCCAGTAGGACTTTGCGCCCGGGCAGTTGAAACACGCGGGACTTAGGCTTAGCACCTTGGAACTTAGCGAGGGACGCAAAATTACTGCCCATATGACCCGAAGCACGTAGATGGACTGCGGAGTTCGCAAAAATATGACTTTAACAGCCGAATCACTGAACAGTAAAAAGCTGGGAAAAAAACAACAACAAATACCTCAAATTAACTTACACACTCACACATGGCACAGGGGGAGACACAAAGATCCTGTGACTGAGGTTGCAACTTAATTTGAAGCATATTTGCAATTTTTTTACGATCAAAAATCGCCTAAGCGGAAAAAAAAATGGTGGCCGAAAAAACATAAAACGATGAAAACAAGGCTGAAACTCGCAAAAGAGGCGACCATCGTGGGCACTGTAAAGTACACGGGGGAGAGGCTCGCAATGGGCTCCAAAGGCGGTCAGCCTGGCATTTTGTGGCAAACAGCGTTGCCAGGCTTACAATTTTACTCCTGTCATTTTTGACGGGCAAATTGCTAGTAAGTAATATTTGCTGATCGGGCTCACAATCAAGCAATTTGGCAATCAATAAAATGCATTAGATCATCTGTTCTAGTCCTTGTGGGTTACATGATCCATATTACACAAAAATAAAATGGAGAAAAAAAATATTTTTTGCATATTTGTGGGTTTGAGACTGTGCAATTTATTCAAATGTATTTATTTGCATTCCTGTACTTTTAAAGTTTTAAATTGCTGCTGCAGCTCTAATAAGTGTTTGAAAAAGCCCTTGTAAGTCCTATTCAGTACATTTTTGATAGAAACTTGAAAATTGTATCTGACTTAATTTGCGTGCTAGAGCTCCGGGTCTAATAGAATACTGTTTTTGTGTAACTTTAATTATTTAGAGCTCGTAATGTTCGAGCTATGCTGAAACCAATGGAATTCTAAGCTAGAATTTGCAGCTTTGGCTGGTCTGTAGTGATTGTGGGCTGGTAACTCGTAATCGGATCACGAGTAGCAAAAAGAATATGTGGCAATATTAAGAGTGATTTTAAGTGTGTATACGTTTACAAATTGGGCAATAGAATAGGGCCCAAAGTATTTGTATCAGTTAGAGCTCCAGCTGCCTAACACAATAGCATATAGCATCATGCATTTTAATCCTTTGCTAATTGTATAGTGAACCCATATCTTTTCAAGCAATATGTCTAAAACAAAGATCTATCTTCAACTACTGTTTGACTTTCAAGTTATGGTACATTCATAGGATAACCAGGGACAATAAAACTACCTACTCATAATTTCCACAACACAGGCTGAGATCCCACTCCCTGCTGATGATAGCCAGTAAGCTTGAAACAGCTGTACATGGCTTGGATACTCAGCCTGTGTTTATTCCAACCTTGGCTTTGCATTAAAGCTGAGTAATACAGCATGCATAAGCTTAAAGGAAGCCATGTTTGAAAATGGCTACGGAATGAAGAGCAAGGCATTTGTGGGCATATTTGTGTGTCCCAGCTCAACTTCCCAGAATGCAGTGTAATAACTGTTTTTCTCGGAACTCTGAGCTGGAAGCAGGTTTATTTAATTTGCTTTAGACATTCAAATGTGAACACTGATGTACTTTTTATTTACTGTACTACTGTACGGTGGAGGGCTTCTATCGCTCTTTTGCCCACCATATTATAAATGATTGTTGTGGTTAAATACCTACTCATAATTTCCACAGCACAGGCTAAGATCCCGCTCCATGCTGATGATAGCCAGTAAGCTTGAAACAGCTGTACATGGGGCCTCATTCTATTATCGGCCGCAGCCGCTGCGGGGCCGCAAGGACCGGCCGCAAGCTATTCTGCTATTCTATTCCCTTACGGCCGGGGATTCCGGCAGGCTTGCGGCCGGTGCCTTGCTATCTCTTGCGGCCGATCGCGCCGGAGGAAAGCCTTTGATCTAAAACGGCCGCAAGAGATTTGCAATTCAATTGCTCCGGGAAACCTCTCTGCAAGGCTAAAAACGAGCCGCAGTTACTTGCAGGAAAAAGGTCTCGCTAGCACCAATTAAGCACATAAAATAGCTCAAATAAAGCCATCCTGCACTTTGAGAAGACTATAAAGGGATTTTAGGTGTTAGAAAAAATAGCACATAATTATCCTGTACTCAAATCCGTAAAATATTTCATTTTTAATATCCGTAAAATATACATGTAAAAAGTCCAGAGTGCTTGGAGCACCTCAGACACGCCCACGCCGCAGCCGGCAAATAAACAGTTAATTTGAACTCGGGTTTGGGCAGATGTGCAAGCTTGAGAGTGGGTTCCTTTTATTCCTCATGTCCCCCAATATGATCCCTAGCATTTACAGAGCTGTACAGTGCAGGCTTGAATTTATTTTTGAGTTTTTATATTTCACAGTTTACGGCCGGTTCCAAGATATGCGGCCGGCCGTAAAAGGAGATCCTTGCGGGGCCGTATAATAGAATCGCGAGTTAACTGAACCCTCGCAAGGAATCGCAGCCTTACGGCCGATTTACGGCCGATAATAGAATGAGGCCCATGGATAGGATACTCAGCCTGTGTTTGTTCCAACCTTGGCTTTGCAGTAAAGCTGTGTAATACAGCATGCATAAGCTTAAAGGAAGCCATGTTTGATAATGGCTACGGAATGAAGAGTGAGGCATTTGTGGGCATATTTGTGTGTCCCAGCTCAACTGTTCAGAATGCAGTGTAATAACTGTTTTTCTCGGAACTCTGAGCTGGAAGCAGGTTTTTTAACTTGCTTTACACATTCAAATGTGAACACAGATGTACTTTTTATTCACTATATATATATATATATATATATATAAACATGTATTTATAAATATATATATATAATATATATATATATATATATATATATATATATCCAGTATATATATATATATATATATATATATATATATACATATATCCAGTATATATATATATATATATATATATATAATTATATATATATATATATATATATATTATAATATATGTATAATAAGAATATATATATTTTTTATTTTTTATTTTTTTTATTTATACATACATAAATAAATATTATGTATTATTTTTAATTATATTGGGGGGACCAGGGCCATTGAAAATGTAAACAGAAAAAAGCTTTTGAGGGGCATTGTAGCAATGGGGCCCCCCAGAGCAGGGCCCCAGTATCATTTTCTTTGTCTCCTACTCCCACATTTGAAATTCTTGTTTATCTGACACTATGACATTTTGAAATCTACCCAACAAGTCAGAAAGCTAATTGAGAAAGATAACATAAAGTACTGAAGTACACCTATTTTGATATATTGTTACTTCTGGAGTAGGCGGTTTCTCAGTCAACAACATCAGTTAGAAAAACAGGTCAGGCCTGTGAATAGTGCTGGCCTGGCGGTGTGATACTATTGGTGTACTGATGAACTGGTGATGTTGTTTTATTTTCCAACATAGCTTACTTTTTAAAATATTTCTTAAATACAATTCCATAAGGTATACACTACACAGCACTGTATGATGACTGTATATTGAACCACTGCAGTTCATGGAAAAAAAAAAGAAAACACTTCTTTGTCAGGTATGTACAAAACTAACAATATTAGCAGCTCTGTTACCCAAGGGCACGGGAAGTATGATATTTTGAAGCACAGGAATCTACTTCATGTTTGTCACATCATATCCGAGAGCTCGATTCTAAGTGTGTGTTTGTAGTTATCAGTGGAGGGTGAAGAGAAACAGACAGAAGTCTAGAACATCTGTTTATTGACTGGATAAGATTAAATCGACAACACACTCCTTAGGCTTTTATTTGGAAATTCTGAGAATATTGTTTTTAATCTTTTATATTCACTGAACAATAGCTGCAGAGCCTTGATCTTTGATAACAGCATTGAACTGATTGAGCATTGTATGGCAGGTGATGAGTAACACAGCTGCACCTCATTGATTCATTGAAGTCTCTATTAGCATACTTTCAGTGAACAAAGGGATGCACTATAAACATTGTATGTGCTTTTAAGCACCTCTCATAGACTGCATTGAGATATTTCTGTACACAGAAAGCCCTTTATTCTTGGATTCAATTGACTCCTATTGCCTGTATAACTAGGAACAATTTAACACTATGTTAAGGACATGAAGTTCATGATGTTGCTGTTGAACATCTGAATTTATATATTCTATCTATAAGGGCTTCTATCGCTCTTTTGCCCACCATATATTAAATGATTGTTGTGGTGAACTACCTACTCATCAGGTCCACAACACAGGCTGAGACGCCGCTCCATGCTCGAAACGGCTGTACATGGATAGGATTCTCAGCTTGTGTAAAATCCAGCCTTGGCTTTGCATTAAAGCTGTGTAATACAGCAGGCTTAAGCTTAAAGGAAGCCATGTTTGAAAATGGCAATGAATTGAAGAGCAAGGCATTTGTGGGTACATTTGCATGTACCATTTTAGCTTCCCAGAATGCAGTGTAATAACTGTTTTTTCTCAGAATTCTGAGCTGGAAGCAGGTTTTTAACTTGTTTTAGACATTCAAATGTGAACACAGATGTACTATTTATTTACAAAGCAACTGCCGCGGTTGCTGCCAGGCAAGGAGCACCGAAGGTACTCCTTGCCCTGGTGGAGATGAGTACCATAGGCACTCAGCGCAAGGCTCTCAATGAGCGCCGAAGGTACTCAGAGGACTAAAAGCCTTACATTGTGTGGCAAACAGCATTTCCTACCTTACAATTTTATTGCTGTAATTTTTTGATGGGCAAGTCGCTAGTATATATATATATAATTCAGAAGTTTAACAGCAGTATGTCAAATCTGACAGGGGGAGTTGTTAAATCTGAAAATGCCCAATGATATAACATCCTCTCCTTCTTCATCCTCCTTCACCCATTCTTTACTAATAGATTATATAAATATAAGCTGTCTTCAAAAATTAAGAATGCTATTAAAGTTTGATGTTCATGAATACACAGCTGCTAGTATTGTTAGTTTGTTACATATTTCACAAACATATGAGTTTTTCCCCCGCTAAATACAATGGTATGTTAACCCCACATACAGTTATGCTTACACTAGACCAAGGCCTCCATTCAATCTCAAGCCCGCAGCTGCCTTCATACAGGCCGTAAGTCTTGAAGAGAGAGGGCGTGCCCTGAGACCTTAAAGCTCTTCCCCAGCCTGGATCAGGTGGATCCAAATAAGTGTGAGAGTTCAGGTGAGGGCACTGGCCCTGAGATGGTGAGGAAGGAGCAAGTTGAGGCTCCACTCCCAAGCCATGCAGAGTTGCCAGCAGGTCTGACTGGGATTACATCAGTCCAGGCAGCCCCAGAGTTAAAGGATATGGACAAGCGGCCTACGGCACCAGCATACCCAAGCTTTAGAGGTGAGCCCAACCTTAACAGCCCTTGTGGATACCAACCCAGAGGAGCTACTGACCCATGCAAAGACTGTTACCCTGGTTGAGCCTTAGCCAGCAAAGGGACTCCATCCATTTTTACCCCTACTGCCCTGCTACCTAGATGGGATACCCCAGATTTAAATCTGTGGATTCTGATTGCTTAGATTTTTAACCAAGCAGATATGGCTAGGAAGTAATTCAAATACTTTATTCTGATTGGCTGAATATGAATTACATATATTTCAGCCAATTGGAATCCATCAAAATAGTATATTAAGTGAAGGTGCATGCAAAAAATTGTTAGTCAGCACAGGTACTCCTTGAAAGCTCTGTGCAGTGCAGTTTTTTATAATGATGACCCCCATGGGCATAGCTTCCTATACCATGGTGGTCCATTTTACAGAGGGTTGAATTTATCCATAGGCTTTTTAACATTTTGGGGCACTCGGAAAGACGAAAGATAAATTTGAGCGAGATTGGATATCGTTACTGGAGGCATGTAATAGTGATTTTTAAAACAGTTATGCGGCAGATACTTGGGGCTTAGGATATTTGGGACAGTTCAATCACAGATAGCATTTCTCACAGGTTAGATTTTTATGTGTGATGTGATAGCTCAGTAGTGATTTACGAGTGAACTTCACTTGGTTCAATTCTTACGGGACCCATGGAATGGAAGCCTTTTCCTTCAATCTGTAGGGACTTATACAATAAGGATCTACTAATATTAAGACCCATAGTGACTGAGCTCTAAGTAATGTCCCCAAGGAGCTGCATTACAATATTGAAAATTGTTGTTTGAAACATACAAAGTGATTAATTATATAAACAAATATTTTGATTTACACTATTTACTATACTTCCTTTAAAATATGTTCTTCTGAAGTATATTATTATAGAGCTATACAGCATAATTATACAGTCATACAGGATTATCTTGCAATTATCCAACATTATTATTGACAGTTCAATTTTCTACTTGGTTTTAACATGAACATTTAAAATGTGCAAATTAGCATATTTCTTACAAATATCAGTGACACATGCATTGCTTTTTGGCAGTTTTAGTTGTTCAAAAAAAGCAGATACGTATTTGGTCAAAGCAATTAGCAAGCACACTAAGAACATTCATATAATTTAGTAGTAATAAGTTTAATTTCAATTTTAGTAGATTCATTTAAGGTGAATGTCTGTCTAAGCATCAGTTATTTTTTAAGCTGACACATTGTGTATTTAAAGAGCCACTGTTATGATTTGGCTTTCATGACTTTTTAGTAGGAAAGATCAGCAAAAAGTCAGTGTATTGTTTTAAAAAAGTTGATATTTTTTGAGAAAGCTCATTCTGAAAATTGTTCCTGATCTTTAGGCTGCTCCTCTATCTTTAAAAAAAATGGTAGACAGTGTCGAATCTACCATTAAGCAGAGTAGGTAGGTGCCTCTGGAGCCTGTCTGCAGGGGCACCATGTTCCAGAACTGAAAATGGGTTATTTGAATATTCTTTGGCTTACATCTCATATTTAAACCAGCCATGAGGGATGAAATGAGGGTAAATAGCTTTATTGCTCCAAGGACAAAAAATAAGTCATAAGCAGTTAGAAAAAAGCCATGGAGAGAACCAACAAAATATTTACTGGGACTCCTCCACCTTTCTGCCTTGTTTTGCTTCACAGAGCTTTGTCAAATATAGCATCTGACGTCATGCACCCATATTTAAAAGTAAGTCCACCAATTAAAGAAACTTCAATTTTATTCCAACCAATCATCAGGGTTCTACATGTATTTCATTGGTTAAACCTTTCTAAACAAATGGCAGTGTTGCTACATTTGATACTGCTAAGACCTCACTAATCATATATATAGTTGTGGATCTTGTGATGTTGGTGACGTTTGCAATGATGGTAACGCAGTTGCATCCCTCGCTAAGCGAGAGCGCAACCACAAGCCTTGCGATGTGAAGGGAGCCAGCACCGCTGTCACACATGCGAGCCTTGCAAAGCAAGGCCATGCAGCTGCGTAGCACTTAGGCTGAAATGAGGGCCAAAGGCACATACTAGCCTCGCGAAGGGAGGCGAAGCAGCCGTGCAGCACTTACGCTGCAAGCACACGGAACTTAGGCTGCAATGAGCGCCTAAGGCGCTCATTTCACTGCGAGCCTTGCAAAGCGAGGCGAGCAGTTAAAGCACGTAGCACGTAACTCGAAAAACACAAGAAAACAACCAAAATAATAAGAAAAAAATAAAAACACACACAACACAGGGGAAGCCTGGGAGTGCAGTTGCAAGCGATTTTGAGCCACATTTGCGGTTTTACGTCACTTGAAAATCGGCTAAGTGAGAAAATAAAATGTCGGACAAAAAACTTAAAAATTCTGAAACATGATGAAAACGAGGTTCTGCAACGCAGGGCACGCAGAACTTAGAAAATGCATAACGGCGCAAACAGTAACACTTACACTAACCACGCCAGGCATGTAGGACTTTGAAAATACAATCAACGAGGACCAAAATCCTCACATTGTAAGCCAACCAGCATTTCCAGCCTTACAATTTCATTCCCGTCATTTTTGACAGGCAGTTTTCCTACTATATTAATATTGTGAACCAATTCTTCAGCAAAACTTATTACCGTACAGAACAAAAAGGCACAAATTGCATCAATATCCCCCTGAACAAAGAAATATATTCTACCATATTTATAAAAGATGTGTATAAATTCAGGAAATAAACAGACTCAGCATGATATCATAATAATACATGGTGGGTTAAATTTCAATTCATATAAAAAATTACAGTAAGCTGCTAGATTCATTATTCTTCGGTGGAATGTATCCATTTTAGCTAGCATATATAACAATATGTAAATTGTATCCACTATTTTTATTCTATGATTTTAATTACCATGTAACACTTTTTGTTGTTCATTCCTTCAGTCGTGCAGACTCACAGTGACCATATGGACGCAGCACACCAGGCATATCTGCCTGGTTGTACTTATCAATTTGTTTTGATAACGAGTGGGTTTCCAGTTCCTTCTCCAGTAGACCACGATTTGTCTGACCTGTCTGCTATGAACTGGGTGACCCTACATGATATAGCTCACAGCTTCATTGGTACGCAAGCCCCTTCACAACAGCAAGGTAGCAATCCAGAAGGGGATGTAACACTTACAGTAAGCGTGAATGCTTCCAAGCTCTGTAACTAAGGCATTATCATTTTTGCTGCACTATTTTGAGTAACCTATATCTTCAAGTCATTTTTTTACCCAGCTCAAAATATATGTATTACAGGAAAATTCTGTATGTTGGACAGATAATATTACCCCATTAAAAGCAAAGAGGTTATTATGGATTGCAGTACATGAAACTATATAATTATATAATAAATTACTGATTCTCTGAAACATAATTGTGAATTTCAATATTATATGTAGCATCATATTATATAGAGTGATGGAACCGCTTATACAAATAAGATCGTTAGCTGCAGATTTCATAATCGCATGCACTGAAGTTCAATCAATAATATATAGATTCAGCTTTGATATACTACAGCAAAAAATGCTGTGAATCAAGCAAAAATTGGTACCATTTTGGAAAAATAATTGCAACTGATGGTATATTAAATTATATGTCATAGATGGCTAAATTATTTTTAATGTAATTGTCCAAATTGCCATTACATGAGCCCATAATGGAGACAGTAAATGTTACTGATATTCAATTGGCTAAATTTTCCTACTCGCATTCCAATTGCGATTTACAGGCTCAAAAGCTCTGCGCGTGTAAAAAACGTAACTCCGTCCTATCTCCTCCTTTGATGTTTCAATCCCTTAAATGTTACCAGTGCTAAAGATGCAAAATCCATATTAATTACAAAAATTCAACAAGCCAGCCATTGCCTTCAAATTAGTAAATGGCAAGTGTATCAAAAAATGATACGAGTACTAGATAGGACCCGCAAGTGGGTTAAATACCTGTTTGTAACACTGCAAAAGCAAAACAAAACAAAAAACACACTACTGTTCTTAAATATACTGGGAAAGCGATGAAAGGCTTTAGAATTAATTGTACAACAGTCTCAAGCTCACAAATCTGCAATCAAAAATATATTTTTTAATTTTTATTTCTGTGTTATATCTATCCCGGGAATCAAGGAGTTCATACATATGATGGAACCTGTATGGACTAGAAGAGTTGCTTTATTGATTTTTATTTATTTACTAGGAAATTGCCCGTCAAAAATGATGGCAATAAAATTTGAAGCCTGGCAATGCTGTTTGCCACACAATGGGATGTTCTGACCCCTCCGAGCACCTTCGGTGCTCATTGCGAGCCCCATGCTGAGCGCCTTTGGCGCTCATCGCGTGGCTCGCAATAAGCACTTTTTGCGCTCATTGAGATCCTCTCCTCCCATTTACTTTTCGGTCCTCACGCTTAGCGCCTTTCATCGCTCATCGCAAGCCCAGCAATGAGCGGCTTCACCACTCTTTACAGGCCTTGGCAACCTGCAAGTTTTGTGCTTGGGAATGCCATGTGTCTCTTTCCACCAACTCATCTGTCCCTTCCCTGTGTCTTTCTCCTCTGTGTCTCTGCTGAATCTTTGCGTGCCTGGCGTTGTTGGTGTAAGTGTTACTGTCTTTGCTGTTGTGTATTTTCCAAGTTCTGTGTGCATGGCCTTGCTGAGCCTCGTTTTTTACGTTTTTTCAGCCGCCATTCTTTTCCCGCTTCAACGATTTTCGATCGTTAAAAAAGACAAATGATGCCTCAAATTAACTTGTAACCTCACTCACAAGCTCCCTGGCTCTCCCCCTGTGCTGTGTGTCAGTGTGTAAATTAATTTGAGACATATTTGTGTGTTTTTGCCGTCTTTTCCAGTTTGGTGGTTTGTCCGTTAAAGTCATATTTTTGCGAGCCACACAGTCCATCATATGGGCCGTAATTGTGCGTCTGTCGCAAAGTCCAGGAGCCTTGTGATAAGGCCTCATTGCAGCTAAGTCGCGCGTGGCTCGGCATATCGAACTTCTAAACATTAATTGATTGTAGTTTAACCTCCCTGTTTTACTGACGTCATGATGATGGTCTCATCTACTATTGGCTCTGTCTAAATTGTAACTTACGGGCTTGCTTAATCATGATCATGCCCTGAAATGCTACGTACGGGTTCATGGTTTGCATGTTGGGGCTGTGAGCATGTAATTGCGGGGCTTGAGTAAATTTAATTCATCAATATATGTAAAAAAATTTAGAACCAGCAGCCAAAAGTACTGGCTTGCAAATAAATAGGGGCCAAAGTCTGGCTCCTGCTCATGATTTAAATGGTTGCTTGCTATTATCCACTTGTATATCCACTTGTCATATATATCCACTTGTTTATCCACTTGTGATATATATAGAGTTACAAGTGTTGTCCTGATATACTTTTGTAAGAAGTAATTCTTAGATACAAAAAATGTCATGTTTGACCGATAATAAGTGGCTTTCCAATAAAAAAAAATACTTACATACAAAAACAGTGGTATTGTATAATAACACAACTGACTTATAAACTTAATGGTTCACTGTTTGTTCAGTAAGTGACAGTAAAGCACATTAAATGATTACATTAAAGTGCAAAAATATCCATATTAATGGGGTTAGGAATATTACTAACAGTCTTAATTAAATTGGAGCTATCCACAATATTTCTAAATGTGTGTAATGATGTTATAGGAAACTAAATTCTTTATATAATAAAATCATACTCCCAATAAATAAATAAAATTATTATAGATAAACCATAAAATGATTATTCTCCCACATTCCATTATGGCAAATGCAATTCATCAGAAAAATCTAGTTTCCCTTTGTTGGAGTACATTTTCAAAACTACCTCCTTTAATTTTGGTTTGAATTTGCTTTAAACCTCAACAGCATAAATAAATGGGTAAATGAATTATGAAAATTTTAAAATATTATGGGCAAAAGTTGTTATTTGCCACGAATTGAGATTGCCGTTTGCCATGATCTTCATCTTTTTAATGTTGAGCAGCAGGCCAGCTTTTGCACTCTCATCAATAGGCCCTTTAGTTCTACCTCGTTTTCATCCATCAGAGTAGTATGAGGTTGATGATATTTCTTCAAGTCATTAGACATTAGAATTATTTGCACAACAGTCTCAAGCTCTCAAATCGGCGGAATATAAGATTTATTTTTATGTTTCATTTCAGGGTTAAATCTATCTCGGGTATCAATGAGTTAATACATATCAGGCCACCCATATGGACTAGAACAATATTGGCATTCATTTTCATTATTCTTTATTTTGTGGGTTTGCAAGCCTGATTGCATATGTAACATCCATGTTTTACTACCGTAATAATGACAGTCTAATTTTCTATTGGCTGATTTGAAAAGGGAGGTTACGGGCTTGCTTAATTGATCATATTCCGGCCCTGAACTGTGCATTGTTTATGGAGTCGGCTTTCAGCCAGCAACTTGCGGGCTTGAGCAACTGAATAGCTCCAGAATCAGAGGCGAACGGGAGCCGGCAACACACCCGCAGCCATACGGCCTACAACGATCAAGTTGCAGGCTTGCAATTGAATCAGGCCCCATGACTGCTACTTCAAAGTTCTGGAACATATTTCTGATTTAAGATGTGGAGGGGATAGACATAGATAGTTACTGTAGACAGAGCTGGTATTGGGGTCTCGTAGTGCCCTTGTGGGTGCTCAAAATGGGGTGGAGTTATAAGGAGGTGGGTTCCTGATGCTACATGCCATGCCTTTAAATCTAGCTATGCTTGTTTTGAATTACTGTATCAGCTTACAAAAATAAATTTGTAAGTATTTTTGGGAGGCTGTAGAATCCCATTACAAAACTGCTGAAATGTGGTAATTATACGGTGCCATTTGGACAACATGATTTATTAAGTAAATAGTAATGTCTATCTACTGTGTTCAAATTTACTTTAAAGAAACACACATCTGCTTTTGTTCTTAAGTGGACATGTGGAAATAGCTCTGGATGTAAATAATAAAATCTTTATTCACTTTTACTAGAAGTTTGTCACAATGTTGTGGTTCTTAAGAGAGTCAAATTGAAATTAAGATACCACTGTAGTCTCTCTTAGACTCCTGGGCCAACAAGCAGTTCAATAGGTAAGATGCCTATTCTGATTACAGTGCTGCTATGGTTAGCTTGTTAAATGTGATTTTTTTCAAAATCCAGTGATCCATATTATCAGCCTTATTAAATTGCGATTTGGACAATTGAATAGGGCTCTATATAAGCACAGAGCATAATTTTTACAGAAGTTTTTAGTTCGTGAACTTCTATCCAAAAGCAACGTCTTCACTAACTAAAAACTTCTGTAAAAAATATGCTCTGTGCGTATATAGAGCCCTATTCAATTGGCAAAATCACAATTTAATAAGGCTGTATATCAGCATTGTTTTTACTGTTAGCTGACTTTGTGAATCTTGAAGGTCCTCATTAACAAAGAAGTTTAATGTTAATAAAACATGGACATGTATTTTTCTTTGTTGCAATAGATAGATAGATGGTATGTGTAACAGTGTATTCTTTTTTTTTCAAATAAAGATGTCAGAGCACATAAATGCATTTAAATGTTTAACTGCTCTTGGGGGGTTGCCCTCTTCCAGCCAATGAGATCTACAGACTAAAATATGTTTCCTATTAGTTTCAATGAAGTATAAACAGATTTTACTTAATATTTTTTCACCAAAAAAATAACTTTTGCAATGTTCAAAATGTGCTCTTTTTAATGCTTGAAAGAAAAACAACAGTTGTGCTCATTGCAGTTGTATAATTGACCAGTGTTTGCTACAGGGATCCAAGACTAGACTTCAATTATCTAAATTAGCACACAATACAAACTAAATCAACTGAGTGGCGTTTTAAACATAAAACAATCAATCTTTCCTGTTTTGTGACTTCCATGCTGTTTCCGCCAATCCAGGGTTGCGAACAGTGTCCTGTGCACCCCAGCACACACCAGGGAAGACACTACTGCTACTGTACATTGAAAAAAAACTATAAATAACCAGAATATTAAAAAAATGTAAATGTAAATTGTAAATCACACTGTAATGTTTATAAACATCTAAGACAATTTCTACCTCATTGTTGTTAAGTTTACTTTGATTATACAAGAAATTGTATGTTAATATATAAACGTGTGATAATAAAAATTATTGAAACAAAAAAAATACAAATAAACCTAACCATAACATCTAACTAGAGATGTCGTGAATAGTTCGCCGGCGGACTTTTTTCGGCGAACATAGCATGTTCGCGTTTGTGGCGAACTGCGAACATATGCGAGATTCGACCCGCCCCCAATACTTTATCATTGAGCAAACTTTGACCCTGCATGTCACAGTCAGCAGACACATTCCAGCCAATCAGCAGCATACACTCCCTTCTACACCCTTCTACCTCATGGACAGCAGCCATTTTGGAATCATAAGTACCTTGCAGTCTTACTGAGAGGAGGGACAGTTTGGATGATACTGCATCAATAGGGAAAACCATAGCTAGGCAAGTTTATTCAGTGTCTAGTGCAGTGCTGAAGGACCCTTGTGCATTATTATTATTACTAGCGTATTGCAATGAGATGTGTATGTTTGGAAAGTTGTATAGTTATTAATATACATATGGAGCAGTTTGCTCCATAAAAAAGTGGTCCGTATTAACGTCTCGCCTCGCTATGCGAGGCTCGCCTGCAATGAGCGCCTGTGTGTACTGTCAGTGTGCTTGGTGCTGTGAGTCTGTGTGTACTGTCAGTGTACTTGGTGCTGTAGTTCTGTGTGCACTGCCAGTGTACTTGGTGCTATGGGTCTGTGTGCACTGCCAGTGTGCATGGTGCTTTAGGTCTGTGTGTACTGTCAGTGTACTTGGTGCTGTAGGTCTGTGTGTACTGTCAGTGTGCTTGGCGCTGTAGGTTTGTGTGTACTGTCAGTGTGCTTGGTGCTGTGAGTCTGTGTGTACTGTCAGTGTGCTTGGTGCTATAGGTCTATGTGTACTGTCAGTGTGCTTGGTGCTGTAGGTCTGTGTGTACTGTCAGTGTACTTGGTGCTGTTAATCTGTGTGTACTGTCAGTGTGCTTGGTGCTTTAGGTCTGTGTGCACTGCCAGTGTACTTGGTGCTATGGGTCTGTGTGTACTGTCAGTGTACTTGGTGCTGTAGTTCTGTGTGCACTGCCAGTGTACTTGGTGCTATGGGTCTGTGTGCACTGCCAGTGTGCTTGGTGCTTTAGGTCTGTGTGTACTGTCAGTGTGCTTGGTGCTGTAGGTCTGTGTGTACTGTCAGTGTACTTGGTGCTGTAGGTTTGTGTGTACTGTCAGTGTGCTTGGTGCTGTGAGTCTGTGTGTACTGTCAGTGTACTTGGTGCTGTAGGTCTGTGTGTACTGTCAGTGTACTTGGTGCTGTATATATGTGTGTACTATCAGTGTACTTGGTGCTGTGGGTCAATGTGTACTGTCAGTGTACTTGGTGCTTTAGGTCTGTGTGTACTGTCAGTGTACTTGGTGCTGTAGGTCTGTGTGTACTGTCGGTGTGCTTGGTGCTGTAGGTCTGTGTGCACTGTCAGTGTACTTGGTGCTATGGGTCTGTGTGTACTGTCAGTGTACTTGGTGCTGTTAATCTGTGTGTACTGTCAGTGTGCTTGGTGCTTTAGGTCTGTGTGCACTGCCAGTGTACTTGGTGCTATGGGTCTGTGTGTACTGTCAGTGTACTTGGTGCTGTAGTTCTGTGTGCACTGCCAGTGTACTTGGTGCTATGGGTCTGTGTGCACTGCCAGTGTGCTTGGTGCTTTAGGTCTGTGTGTACTGTCAGTGTGCTTGGTGCTGTAGGTCTGTGTGTACTGTCAGTGTACTTGGTGCTGTAGGTTTGTGTGTACTGTCAGTGTGCTTGGTGCTGTGAGTCTGTGTGTACTGTCAGTGTACTTGGTGCTGTAGGTCTGTGTGTACTGTCAGTGTACTTTGTGCTGTATATATGTGTGTACTATCAGTGTACTTGGTGCTGTGGGTCAATGTGTACTGTCAGTGTACTTGGTGCTTTAGGTCTGTGTGTACTGTCAGTGTACTTGGTGCTGTAGGTCTGTGTGTACTGTCAGTGTGCTTGGTGCTGTGAGTCTGTGTGTACTGTCAGTGTGCTTGGTGCTGTAGGTTTGTGTGTACTGTCAGTGTGCTTGGTGCTGTAGGTTTGTGTGTACTGTCAGTGTGCTTGGTGCTGTGAGTCTGTGTGTACTGTCAGTGTACTTGGTGCTGTAGGTCTGTGTGTACTGTCAGTGTGCTTGGTGCTATAGGTCTGTGTGCACTGCCAGTGTACTTGGTGCTATGGGTCTATGTGTACTGTCAGTGTTCTTGGTGCTGTAGTTCTGTGTGCACTGACAGTGTACTTGGTGCTATGGGTCTGTGTGCACTGCCAGTGTGCTTGGTGCTCTGGGTCTGTGTGTACTGTCAGTGTGCTTGGTGCTGTAGGTTTGTGTGTACTGTCAGTGTGCTTGGTGCTGTGAGTCTGTGTGTACTGTCAGTGTACTTGGTGCTGTAGGTCTGTGTGTACTGTCAGTGTGCTTGGTGCTATAGGTCTGTGTGCACTGCCAGTGTACTTGGTGCTATGGGTCTGTGTGTACTGTCAGTGTTCTTGGTGCTGTAGTTCTGTGTGCACTGACAGTGTACTTGGTGCTATGGGTCTGTGTGCACTGCCAGTGTGCTTGGTGCTCTAGGTCTGTGTGTACTGTCAGTGTGCTTGGTGCTGTAGGTTTGTGTGTACTGTCAGTGTGCTTGGTGCTGTGAGTCTGTGTGTACTGTCAGTGTACTTGGTGCTGTAGGTCTGTGTGTACTGTCAGTGTACTTGGTGCTGTATATATGTGTGTACTATCAGTGTACTTGGTGCTGTGGGTCAATGTGTACTGTCAGTGTGCTTGGTGCTGTAGGTTTGTGTGTACTGTCAGTGTGCTTGGCGCTGTGAGTCTGTGTGTACTGTCAGTGTGCTTGGTGCTATAGGTCTATGTGTACTGTCAGTGTGCTTGGTGCTGTAGGTCTGTGTGTACTGTCAGTGTACTTGGTGCTGTTAATCTGTGTGTACTGTCAGTGTGCTTGGTGCTTTAGGTCTGTGTGCACTGCCAGTGTACTTGGTGCTATGGGTCTGTGTGTACTGTCAGTGTGCTTGGTGCTGTAGGTCTGTGTGCAAACAAGGTTCACAGCTCTTCAACACAATGCTTCCAAATAGGTAAAGTCTATTCATTTATTAATGTATTACATGTTTACTATTACACACAAAACAACATTAGCTCAGTTACAATAACATCGCTGTCATTTTTTGACGGGCAAGTCGCTAGTGTCATAATAAACACCACATGAACATGGCGACCACTCTCTTGTGGGATTCAGGTACGTCCACGGATTCATCCTCCATATATCTGAATAAGCCAGGAATGATATATAGAGGCCTACGGCGCTCATTGCCAAAGTGGTCCGTATTACACATTATATAGTAATAATAATAATAATAATAATAAAGCAGAAGACCTCCCCTGTGTCTCCCCCCACTCCCTCCCATGTGTCTCTCTCCCCCCCCTCTCCCCTGTGTCTCCCCCCCACTCCCTCCCATGTGTCTCTCTCCCCCCCTCTCCCCTGTGTCTCTCCCACCCTTGCCTGTGTCTCTACCCCCTCTCCCTTCCCCAGTGTTTCTTTGCTCCCTCTCCTGTGTCTTTTCCCCCTTCCCTCTTCCCGGTGTCACTCCCCCCTCCCCTGTGTCTCTACCCCCTCTCCCTTCCCGTGTTTCTTTCCCCCCTCCCCTGTGTCTTTCCCCCCTTCCCTCTCCCCTGTGTCTCTCCCCCCTCATCTGTTTCTCTTCCCCCTTCTTCCCTGTGTCTCTACCCCCTCTCCCCTGTGTCTCTCCCCCCTCTCCCTTCCCCTGTGTTTCTTCCCCCCTCCTCTGTGTCTTTACCCCCTTTTCTCTCCCCGGTGTCTCCTCACCACTCCCTCCCATTAGTCTCTTCCCCCCTCTCCCCTGTGTCTCTACCCCCCACTCTCTCCTGTGTCTCTCCCCCCTCCCATGTGTCTCTTCCCCTCACCTCTCCCTTACCCTGTTTCTCTTCCCCCCTCTGCCCTGTGTCTTCCTCCCCCTCTCCACTGTGTCTTCCTCCCCCTCTCCCCTCTCCTGTGTCTTCCTCTCCCTCTCCCCTGTGTTTCCTCACCCTCTCTCCTCCCCTGTTAGCTTCTATACGCATACATACATATGATAAGAAATCTGGGGGGGGGGGGGGGGGGGGGGGTTACCCCTTACCCCCCCCCCCCCCCCAGTTCCAACACCCATGTGTACTGTATAATATTGTATTGCATTATGTTATATTATATCACTAGCGCCTTGCCTGGCACAAATGATGGGGCAATAAAGTTTGAAGCCATGGCAATGCTGTTTGCCACACAATGTGATGCTTTTTGAACTCTGAGGACCTTCGGCGCTCATTGTGAGTCACTTCCCTTGTGTCCTTCATGTTTCGTGCTTTGCAACGATCAATCTTCGGCACTCATCGCAAAGACAGATATATAAGTACAGTGTTAAATATATAATTTTTTTTGTGCAGTGTAAATTAAAAAATGTATTCAGGTCTCAGAGCATAATAAAGTGATTTAGATTTGTAACTGCTTTGAGAGTGCTATCGCTGGCAGCCAATGAGCAGTAATCCAGATATATAACTGCAGAGTAAAAAGTAAAACATTTTAGTGTAGTGTAAAGTCTACATTTTTATTTTCCATTACTAATTAATACTTATTAAATGAATTCACGATAATAACTATTGTGAATGAACAAATGTATTAGGAAGTGCGAAGCGTTAATGTATGTAAAATAACCGCAGTGTAAAATATGCTATTAAGCGTATTTTTTTTATATATTTTTTTTTAAATAATAATGAATGAATTAATTACTAAAATACTTTACCTATTTGTAATTAATATATCCAGTGATCAATAACCTGAAGAGCTAACAATCAGTTTTGATTTTCCTGCAGCTTACAGTGTACATTTGGACTGTTGGTGACCCGAGGTGTAAGTGTCAGCAATGTGCGCAGTGCACGAGGGGAAACCGCTTGTATAGTCGTGTAACGCGCCATTTTAGAATTGTAATGTTATTAGTTGCAAGTTAGTGTTGTAAAATGGCGGCGATTGTGTATGTGTTACGCGGCTCGCCAGCAGTTTCCATTATTTATAATAGTGTATTTTGTACCTCGTCTGTTCCTAGGTAAAAGTCGTACATGGCTGGCGATGTTTTGCGTGGTTTGGGGTCGTGTAGCCTCGTTTTCATTTTTTCCGGACGCCATTTTTTTTGTCGCTTAGCCGATTTACAAGTGCCAACTGGGGAAGACGTTACAGATATCACATATATAGTTGTGAGCAGGCGGGTTGTTGCTAACGCTGCGGGCTTGCGAAGCGAGGGCTGGCAAGGAGCGCCGAAGGATCCCACGTCGGCTGCAATGAGCCCGCAGGCGGGACTTACACCATCAAATTTACGGACTTACCATCCAAAAATACGGGACTTAGAAAAAAAAACATTACGAGCTCACAAAAATACGACCTTAACGCCCGAACCGCACGCACTTAAAAACATTAAAAACACAATAAATACACACAACAAACACATAAAAAGCTTACCCACAGCAAGGCGGGCACCGAGGACCTCTGCAAGTGAAGTTACACCTCCATTTAAGTCCAAATTCATGAGTTTAGACACCCGAAAATCACCTAAGTGAGAGAAAAAATGGCCCTTGAAAAAAAGAAAACGAGGCTACAGGACCCTAAACACGCAAAACACATACGGATTTTCCTAAAAAGCGAGGTAAAGATACACTATTAACAAGGACGCTAAATCATCCACACCCGCGTACCACATACACATTCCCCGCCATTTTACAACACTAACTTACACAATGCGGAAGTACCCAGCTACCCTAACGGCTTCCCCTCGCGCACGCAGCCTATTTACACTACACACTGCACACATTGCTGACACTTACACAGCAGCTCCACAGCACTGTAAACCTACATTGTATGCTGCAGGAACATGAAAACAGATTGTCAGCTCTTCAGCACAATGCTTCCTGCATATATTACTTACAAATAGGTAAAGTATATTCATTTAGTAATTATTTCATTAGCATACAAAAATACATATACACAAAAAAAACATTATCACATTAAACATAAAAGCCATTCACTGCGCGCCTCACAACGAGCGCCAACGCTGCTCATAGCATACAAAGCCTTGCAATAAGCGCAAAAAACACATCACCGCCGACCAAAGAATAACAGCAAAAGCGCCTATCAGAAAAAAAATACAACCAACAGCCCCGCAATGAGCGCCGAAGGATCTCCGACCGCCAACAAAATGAATGTCTCCTCCAAACCATTACCTGCCTTACAATCTTATTGCCGCCATTTTTTGATGGGCAAGTCGCTAGTAAATATATAAAGATCAAGATAATAAAAGTATCAGGAAATGTAACACAAAGATGCACGCGCGTCTGAATAATACGACAAATACAGATTTTTGTCATAAGTGATATGATCGCAGTATTGGGTCATAAACCCTAAACACTGGAATCTGTTACATACAATTTACTGATGATGTCATTAATGGGCTTCAAGGGGGGGGATCTCTTTTCATACTTTTTGAGCGGTGCAAATCCAACATACGCAGAGCGGAAACGCCACATCTGTGGGACACACACAAAGGGGTTCACTTTGGGAGAAAAAAACAAACAAATATGAAAAATTTAATAATCATATTTTGATGTTACCAACAGATAAGGAAACGAAACTGAGGTTATTATATCTAATAGTAGCAAGCCTGGGAGTACTGGGAGTAATAAAACTGCAGCAGGAGGTCAGGACTAATGCCACCTATAGACCCCCAGACAGATAAAGGTCAGTACTAATGTCCCTCTATAGACCCCCAGTCAGATAAAGGTCAGTACTAATGTCACCTATAGACCCCCAGTCATATAAAGGTCAGTACTAATGTCACCTATAGACCCCCAGTCATATAAAGGTCAGTACTAATGTCCCTCTATAGACACCCAGTCAGATAAAGGTCATTACTAATGTCCCTCTATAGACACCCAGTCAGATAAAGGTCAGTACTAATGTCCCTCTATAGACACCCAGTCAGATAAAGGTCATTACTAATGTCCCTCTATAGACACCCAGTCAGATAAAGGTCAGTACTAATGTCCCTCTATAGACCCCCAGTCAGATAAAGGTCATTACTAATGTCCCTCTATAGACACCCAGTCAGCTAAAGGTCAGTACTAATGTCCCTCTATAGACACCCAGTCAGATAAAGGTCAGTACTAATGTCCCTCTATAGACCCCCAGTCAGATAAAGGTCATTACTAATGTCCCTCTATAGACACCCAGTCAGATAAAGGTCAGTACTAATGTCCCTCTATAGACCCCCAGTCATATAAAGGTCATTACTAATGTCCCTCTATAGACACCCAATCAGATAAAGGTCAGTACTAATGTCACCTATAGACCCCCAGTCATATAAAGGTCAGTACTAATGTCACTCTATAGACACCCAGTCAGATAAAGGTCAATACTAATGTCACCTATAGACCCCCAGTCATGTAAGGTGTAACCCTTACACTACCTGATCGATACAACATCATACCTGATGTTTTAAAGCATGTTATTCCAAACAATTTAGGAATGTTAGGTAATTTATGCCCTTTATGGCTTAAAACCAGACTCTGTATCAACTATGTAATTTTCCGTGGGAGTTTTGCCATGGATCCCCCTCCGGCATGCCACAGTCCAGTTGTTAGACCCCTTGAAACAACTTTCCCATCACTATTGTGGCCAGAAAGAGTCCCTGTGGGTTTTAAAATTCACCTGCCCATTGAAGTCTATGGCGGTTCGCCGATGTTCGCCGGTTCGCGAACATTTGCGGAGGTTCGCGTTCGCGGTTCGCGAACCGAAAATTTTAGGTTCGCGACATCACTAGTTATGAATATATTCTATAATATTATTTTTTAATATTTCATATAGAGGCAGTGTTCACATTTGAACGGCCAAAACAAATGTGCCCACAAAGACTACTGAACTTTCTAAGTGAAAGTTTGATTTATGACTGTTAATCTGTCCCATTACTTTTGGTCCCTTAAAAAGTGGGAGGCACATATACAAACTGTTGTAATTCCTACACCGTTCACCTGATTTGGATGTAAATACCCTCAAATTAAAGCTGAAAGTCTGCAGTTAAAGCACATTTTGTTTGTTTCATTTCAAATCCATTGTGGTGGTGTATAGAGCCAAAAAGGTTAGAATTGTGTCCATGTCCCAATATTTATGGACCTGACTGTACAACACAACAACGACAGGGAGTGGCAAACAAACACAGGAGCTTGACTCCATATGGGGTCTAATAGTCTTGCATCCTATCTGGCACCTGTCATGAATCAGCCAGTGGCCATATTATGTTTGGACAAAGTTCATGGCTCATGCTGTGGAAGAAAAGGTTGTTTTAGATATATTGTTATGTTGTGGTCTAGGGGATAAAGTATTATAAGTTTATCCCTTAGCATATTCCCATACCTCCCATGTTTAGGCTCATTGTAATGAGTATCCTGTGAGGGATCTAATGGGATATATTGGTTGTATGTGGGTGAAACATTGGGTGTTATATTTGTAAATATGAATGTATGTTATTATATTAGTATGTTATTAAATTGTAGAGGGGAAGGTCGTTGAATACAGCCAAGCCTCCTTTGTTCCCAAAGGCCTGTTAATCCCATTAGCTAAGTGTCCAGCAGAGTACTAACAATGGGGAGCTCACAGCTGGAGAGCAGACAGGCAGGCACCATAACCCCAGGGGGTCTACAGGGATTCCCACTCAGAGAATCAGGGCAAAGTCCAGAGGGCAGGGAGATGTCTCTCTCTTGGGAGCTAGAGCCAAATGAATTAGTTAGCCCCACCTAGTGGGTGGACCTGGGAGGAGTCTCATGGTTCCCACGTAGGGACCCTGCATGATTGGCCAGAGGCAGTTAGGGGCTGACTAAAGGTAGCCCCTCCTGGTAATGTTGTATGCCTGTTTAAAAGATGTTGTTTTCCAAATAAAGTGGTTCATAATTTTCATCAAGACTTTGTGTGCAGGTGTATTATTGACCCAGGGGCATATGCTGGTAGAGGAGATCGTTTCTGACTCCCTTCCAGGTTTCCCAGGCACACTACCAAAATCTGGTACTTATGCTCTTGCATCTACAAAGACTGTCCATTGGTCTGGAGCCACCCAAACTTAGGTCTAAAACCTACAGGAGATAAGAGGACTAGGATTCTCTATACTCCATCATCATTGTAGGTTGTGACAATTGGCTGGCAGAGGTGGGATGCTCGGAGAAATGGAACAGCAATATGAGGAAGATATTACCAAGGAAGCAAAAAGACGGTTTAAAGAGGCCAGACACCTTTTTCCAGAAAATTTACTAGCACAAGATGTGGGCTGCGTGCTTGACCAGATGTTCTAGAGAATATGGAAAGAGCGCATGTGGGTAAGCAAAATGGAGGCGACCACATATACAAGGCCGTGTCCTGGGCTGTCTGAGGCCCAGAAAGCAGAACTAGGTCAGAGTTGCCTAGAGGAGCTCTCTGAGTGGGATGTGTCAGAGGATCAGGAGGAGGGGGAAGCGGTAAACCCTGCCCCTGTACCTCCTCCTGGGAATGGAGACTGTTTTCCCCTAAAAAAGGCAGAGACTGTGTCAGAGCCTAGAAGGGATGGTAAAGTCAGCTTGGGACCAAATCACCAGCTCCAAGAGCCAGAGACCCAGGGGAATGTTCCCTGGGTGGGGTCAGATAACCCATGTTTGTCCCCTGATACCCCAAGAGACTTAATCCCAGAGGAAATGCTAGCCGAGCACAGTTTCTCCAAACGGGTCACGCCTGAGGTACCGGATGTGGAAAAGGTCTCACCTGAGGACTACCTTCCAGCACAAATCCTGGCAGAAACCCCAGTAACTGCTCAACAGGTAGGGCCAGATGAACTAAGTCTGTTAATCCCATTAGCTAAGTGTCCAGCAGAGTACTAACAATGGGGAGCTCACAGCTGGAGAGCAGACAGGCAGGCACCATAACCCCAGGGGGTCTACAGGGATTCCCACTCAGAGAATCAGGGCAAAGTCCAGAGGGCAGGGAGATGTCTCTCTCTTGGGAGCTAGAGCCAAATGAATGTTAGCCCCACCTAGTGGGTGGACCTGGGAGGAGTCTCATGGTTCCCACGTAGGGACCCTGCATGACTGACTAAAGGTAGCCCCTCCTGGTAATGTTGTATGCCTGTTTAAAAGATGTTGTTTTCCAAATAAAGTGGTTCATAATTTTCATCAAGACTTTGTGTGCAGGTGTATTATTGACCCAGGGGCATATGTTGGTAGAGGAGATCGTTTCTGACTCCCTTCCAGGTTTCCCAGGCACACTACCAAAAGCTTGGACTTATGCTCTTGCATCTACAAAGACTGTCCATTGGTCTGGAGCCACCCAAACTTAGGTCTAAAACCTATAGGAGATAAGAGGACTAGGATGCTCTATACTCCATCATCATTGTAGGTTGTGACATCACATGTGAACAATAGGCAATCCTCCAAATACTCACAATGCTGTCTACATATCTAATGGTCCAGACCTCAAATAGAGTACATTAACTTTATCTGCCAAACAATGGGACAAAACAGCTCATAATACAATAGATTTGTTTATGCACAGTGGCTGGAGCCAAGCAGTCTGTCTTTAATGATGACTCAGTGGGCTAAGATCCAGGAACTGGAAAAGGGGTTAGTGACAGAAGGGGTCTTGAAAAAGGGAGTGGATCTGCATTGGGGAAGGTCTTATGGAGGTGAGCTGATTGGGAAAGGGTCTTGGGGGTAAGAAAATTTAGAGGTGTTGGTGACTGGGGAGGTGGGTAAATAAGTGGGATGAAGCTGCTTTATGGAGGGGTCATTTTGTTCACAAGCTCCGCCACTGCCTACAATCAATTCTGAAATAAATGTTTCAAACATCTTCATGAGTATGTATTGCTAAATATTTCTTTCTCTTGATGTTTTGAAATGCCACTTCAGTATATTCAGTTTTTTTTAATGATGTTGTTTGGGCAACTGAAGTATATTTCTCTTAGCTCATGTTTTTTTTTTTTGTATGTAATGATGGAGATTCATTTTTACCTAATGGATTGAGCTTTTTCTCCAATAAAATATGTACATGTAGTACATTATAACCATGTTATAAAATATACAACTTTAGAATAGGTGTAATTTAAGGATCTATACATTTCATATATCCTTTTATTAAATATGTTTATATTTTTTCTGTGTACCTGCACATTTTTTGTTTTGACATTTCATTGCTCAAATATGGTCATACCTTATGGCTTGACTATGAATGATAGGGTAATTGTCTTGTTTTAGGCAGAACTCTATCTGGGGTACGCTGTTCTGTCTGTGAGTTGTGGTATAGAGATGGTATAGAGTTGTCAATTTGGTGTGGTCCTCTATGTGTTTGGTGGAGTAGTTAAAAAGCTGGTTGGATGGAATTTGTTAAATCTAATATAGAAATGGTGGACAGTTCATTCACCTGCTTTCCACATTTTCAAGAAATCATTGATACAGCGGAAATATGCAAAATGGTTGATGCTGTAGGTCATTTTCAAGTTTAGCCATGGATAAGTTGGCATATTGGGAAACCATCCTTGTTCCCATGGCTGTTCCTCTTACCTGCAAGTATACATCTCCCCCAAATTAAAAATCAGTTGTGTGTAACAATATACCTCATCCGTTCTATTACCATTTATATTATTAAAACAGCAACAAAGATTATCCCCCCAAAAAAGAAAACAAAGAAGACAAACCTCTGATGAGGCTTTGAAAATAGCCTAGGAAAAAAGGAAAGTGAAAGGTAGTGGAGACAGGAAAATATTTGTCCAACTGAATGCACAATTCTAGAGGATAACAAGAAGAGACAAGGAACCATTTTATAATGAACGATGTAAAGAGATAGAAGAAGATAACAGCAAGGGAGAGTCTAGAGATCTCTTCGTGAAATTGGGGATCTCAAAGGGACGTTTCATGCTATAGTGGACATGATAAAAGAAAAAAAATGACAGAAACAGATCAGATAAAGAAGAGGTGGTAGGAATACACTGAAAATATATACAAAAAACATCTTAACAACAGTTATGACCTCAAAATGTGTCCAAGGAGCTGGAGCCAGACATCTTGAAAAGTGAAGTGATATGGGCCCTAGTATGTCTTGCTGATAACAAGGCTGCAGAAGTTGATGGAATCCCAACTGAACTATTCAAAATCCTACAATATGATGCTGTAAAAATGTTGTTTGTCTTATGCCAACAAATTTGGAAAACTCAACAGCGGCCAATAGACTGGTAAAGGTCAGTCTACATCCCAATCCCCAATCGGCTCCAACAATATATGGACCGAGAACTACCAGATGTGCAAGCCGGGTTCGGCAGAAGAAGAGACACAAGAGCTCACATTGCCAATGCCTCCTGGATAATAGAGAAAGCAAGAGATTTCCATAAAAACATTTACTTCTGCTTCATAGACTATTGTAATGCCTGTGACAGTGTGGATCACAGAAAAAGATGTGGCAAGTTTTTAAAGCAATGGGTGTACCAGATCATCTTATCCGCCTCCTGAGGAATCTGGGTGTGTGGACCAAGAAGACAGGGTCAGATGAATCCAAAGCGGAATCAATATTGCTGGAAGAAATAACAACCTCATATACGAGGATAATAATACTCTGATGGCTGAAAGTGAAGAGGAACTAAAGGACCTATTGATGAGGGTAAAAGAAGAGTGCAAAAGCTGGCTTGACGCTCAATGTTAAGAATATCTCAGTTCCTGGCAAATAGATGGGGAAGAAGAGGCAGCAGTGACAGATTTTTTTTCCCCTGGGATCCAAGATCTCTTCAGATGGTGACTGCAGCCATGAAATTTAAAGACGTTTGTTTCTTGGGATGAAAGCTATGGCAAGCTTGGACAAACTAGTAAAAAGGTAAAGATGTTACATTATTAACAAACGTCTGTGTAGTAAAAAGTATGGAATTCCCAGTAGCAACATATGGATGTGAGAGCTGGACCATAAAGAAAGTTGAGCGCTGTAGAATTGATGTCTTTGAATTGTGGTGTTCGGCGAAAACTGCTTAAAATTCCTTTGACTGCAAGAAGATCCAATCAATGAAGCTCAAATGTTTGGCTATATCATGAGAAGACAGGATTCCCTAGACTCTGATGCTGGGTGAAGGCACATGAAGAAGGGTGAGGCAGAAACAGAGATGGATGGATGAGATCATTGAAGCAATGAACATGAGCTTGATGGAGCTCAGAAAACCTGTGGATGACAGATATGCCTGGCGTGCTGCAGTCCATAAGGTCATGGAGAGTCAGACACGACTGAATAACTAAACTACAACAACTACAGTATATACCTGATCAGTTCCGTCCCTGTTGGTAAATCTTGTAGATTCCAAACCTCCTGGATGCTGGTGTGTAAGTGGACAGAGGTTGAAAACAATTGATGTAGAGCAGTGACTGTCAATATTTTGGTCTTGAGGACCATCCAGAACATTTTTAACAGGTTGATACTACATGTGGCACATTAAGTGCTAATTTTGTTTTTTTATTAATTTGAGTAGAGTAAATTTTAGCTGCAGATGAGGCAATCAATAATCTATACATAAGCAAGGCTGACTTACACATTTGGTGTCCCTAGACACAAACTGGGAGCACAAGAGCATGTGCATCTATTTCTCTACCACTTTGTTTCTTCAGCAGCAGTTGTAAGTCTTACAAATACATTATGCTGCACTAGTTCTAATGTACTGTATATATACCCTTGTATTTCTTAGCACATACATTGCACACACAAGAAACTGTTCATAACATAATTTAATTTATAATTTATTTATTCATTTATTGAGATTTCAATGTAATTACCTCATGGTGATGGTTAGAGTAACAGGTAGCATACACCTATATTTTGTTCTTTGAATTAGATTTCCCTTTTTAATAACTTTTGTCAATTTTCTTTTTCTACAAAATATTTTTAGCGATTTAAACGAAAGTAGTACAAAAGCCTTTACTGCAAGTACATATGTAAAGAATATATATAAAGAACTAGCTAAAAATATCCTCTCTGATGAAAAAAAGAAACACTGGGCTGGAAAAGGCATAATGGGGATACTCAAACAGACTTGTTTATGTCACGGAACCTTTTTGTCTGCCTGGGTGTTGGCCCATTAAGCCACCATAAAAGCACAGAGTGCTTGGTTTCTGCAGTGGGTTATCTGCATAAACAGAGATACAGCGTTATGTGTATTAGAGATGCCTTTTTGTTCACAGACAGGATGATAGACAATCAGACCCCATGTGGAGTTAATCTCATCTTGTTTGTCAGCCACTCCCTGTCATTGTTGTGTAGTATGCACCCCCCTGTATCTAACCATAGATATATTGCTACTTATCAAAAATAAAGCAGTTCACTTCTGGAGACATATAGAAACCGTGTGTCTCTTATTTTGCTCCTGGTGGCTGTGATACTGATCCTATCTCCACCTTGCAAGTAACTTGTCCTGGTCACTACCACAGGAAGGTTACTGTGATTCCTGAAAGCGCTGATCCCTGATGGAGAGACTCTGACTGATACAGAAGCCAGATATTTGGGTGCTGTTGTCGAGATTTCCAAGAACACAAACGGTCCTTGCGAGTAGTTAACCTGTAGTCTATAGCAGGTGGCCCTGGGCAGTAATGGCCCCTACCCCCGGATAAACACAGTTTACTTAACTCAAAATATAAAGCATGATTCCTTTTACAGTTAGGGGCAAGAGACATTGGTTTTTACTTACTAAAAAGATTTGAGAAGGTGGAATCCTAGATGTCCATTCTTGGGACCCAAAAATAAGGGGAGCTAGAGCATGCTTTTCAGGGAAGCCAGTCAGTGAGATGTTTTTGGTCCTTTCTGTACCTGAGGAAATAAGAGAGCAAGACAGGCTGGAGGGGAGAGGCAGAGCTAGTATAGTGAACTGATACCTTCTGCATATCAGTGTACATGGAGGAGCAGCCTGGTGCAGACACTGAACTGGTCAACGCACTCCCTTGTCTTGTTTATTTTACTATAGTACTTTGCACATTGCAAGACGTCCACTTCACACCTATCTCTTCCCCAAAAGAAAATGCTCATGGCACCTGGCTAAAGAAGGGAGGGTCTATGTGTGAAAAATGAAAAAACTTAAATTTAAATCTATTGTTGCGCAAATGAGGTGCTGCGTGGTATCCCTAGGTGGCTGTCTTGTTCGCCTAGTTATAAATCTGGCTATGGGTATAACTATGACTAATGGTAGTGATCAATCCCATTTTGGATCTCTACCTTTTTGTTTTGAAGGGCTTGTGTACTTACTTGGACAGAACAACAACACAATGGTAGTGATACATTTAAAGTGTTAGTCTCTCTTCATTCCTCTATGTTCTTGATGTTGGTGCAAGACCAGTTGTTGAGAAACACAAATCTGAAAAGTAAATTCACCATTTTTATCTGCATTCTGTGTGTTAATTCTATCTCACTGTTTAACATACTTTAACACTGGGGTCTAAAAATGTAATTCTCCATGGTTTCAGTTCATAATTCTGACAAGACTTTTCCAGCATAAAACATATTATTTTATACATGTCCTTGACAGTGTTCTAATTTTTATGAACCTACAAAATGTTATCATATATAAAGAACTAGCTAAAAATATCCTCTCTGATGAAAAAAAGAAACACTGGGCTGGAAAAGGCATAATGGGGATACTCAAACAGACTTGTTTATGTCACGGAATCTTTTTGTCTGCCTGGGTGTTGGCCCATTAAGCCACCATAAAAGCACAGAGTGCTTGGTTTCTGCAGTGGGTTATCTGCATAAACAGAGATACAGCGTTATGTGTATTAGAGATGCCTTTTTGTTCACAGACAGGATGATAGACAATCAGACCCCATGTGGAGTTAATCTCATCTTGTTTGTCAGCCACTCCCTGTCATTGTTGTGTAGTATGCACCCCCCTGTATCTAACCATAGATATATTGCTACTTATCAAAAATAAAGCAGTTCACTTCTGGAGACATATAGAAATCGTGTGTCTCTTATTTTGCTCCTGGTGGCTGTGATACTGATCCTATCTCCACCTTGCAAGTAACTTTTCCTGGTCACTACCACAGGAAGGTTACTGTGATTCCTGAAAGCGCTGATCCCTGATGGAGAGACTCTGACTGATACAGAAGCCAGATATTTGGGTGCTGTTGTCGAGATTTCCAAGAACACAAACGGTCCTTGCGAGTAGTTAACCTGTAGTCTATAGCAGGTGGCCCTGGGCAGTAATGGCCCCTACCCCCGGATCACCACAGTTTACTAAACTCAAAATATAAAGCATGATTTCTTTTACAGTTAGGGGCAAGAGACATTGGTTTTTACTTACTAAAAAGATTTGAGAAGGTGGAATCCTAGATGTCCATTCTTGGGACCCAAAAATAAGGGGAGCTAGAGCATGCTTTTCAGGGAAGCCAGTCAGTGAGATGTTTTTGGTCCTTTCTGTACCTGAGGAAATAAGAGAGCTAGACAGGCTGGAGGGGAGAGGCAGAGCTCATGGCACCTGGCTAAAGAAGGGAGGGTCTATGTGTGAAAAATGAAAAAACTTAAATTTAAATCTATTGTTGCGCAAATGAGGTGCTGCGAGGTATCCCTAGGTGGCTGTCTTGTTCGCCAAGTTATAAATCTGGCTATGGGTATAACTATGACTAATGGTAGTGATCAATCCTATTTTGGATCTCTACCTTTTTGTTTTGAAGGGCTTGTGTACTTACTTGGAGAGAACAACAACACAATGGTAGTGATACATTTAAAGTGTTAGTCTCTCTTCATTCCTCTATGTTCTTGATGTTGGTGCAAGACCAGTTGTTGAGAAACACAAATCTGAAAAGTAAATTCACCATTTTTATCTGCATTCTGTGTGTTAATTCTATCTCACTGTTTAACATACTTTAACACTGAGGTCTAAAAATGTAATTCTCCATGGTTTCAGTTCATAATTCTGACAAGACTTTTCCAGCATAAAACATATTATTTTATACATGTCCTTGACAGTGTTCTAATTTTTATGAACCTACAAAATGTTATCATAATTTTTTAAAATAAAAATGTATATATTCCCTAAAGGCTACAGCTAAAATATGTGTATCCACTAATTTTGGTATTTTAAAATGCATATGTTTTGCAAGAAAAACAAACAAATGAGACCACAGTCTAGAATAAAAGTAAAAAATAATGGTTTATTAGATACAATATGTATTTGATGACACCAGATACAGTTATTACAATTGTTTTGAGATGTTATATTCCCTGCAATAACAGTGTCTCTTATAATAAATAGTATATTCAAAAAAATAAATTAAAACTGGAATAGAGTAATGTAAGGGCCATTGAAAGATTTTGTAGTGAGCACTTATTGGCATGTAAGCAGCATCAAAGTTTCCATGAAAAAGCAAATAGTTTAAAAAAAAGTAACTATTCGACTCTATCCCCAAACACTGTCAATATTATGTAGTGTTTAACTTGCTTTTCAGTCAATGGAATTAGCAGTTTTATTTTAAGAGTTGAATGCTGGGTGGAAACACTTCTATCAATGCACATTTAAAAAAAATATTTTTGATAAATCTATTTGCTTTAATAAAAAACCAAGAACAATATATATATAACATATCAAATATTGATAATACATGAATGGGGAGCTTCTTCAAGAGACGTTTGTAGGTCTGACTGATTAAATTATTTTAAACTGAAAGATAATGAAGTTCCATATACAGCATATATAATGCTCTTTTGAAAAACTGGAATACACATCGTACCAAATATGTGTTTCTCTTGGCATTAACAAAACTATAAAAACTGAGCAATCAAACAAAATAAAATGATTTTTAAAATGTAAGGAGCTAACCCAAAAGATGCCTTAAAAAGAAGTCCAGCTTTTTACTCTGCTACTTGTCCAATTTCCCCTGACTATGAGAAACCCTAATACTATCCCATCACATCACAGGTCATGTCCTAGGTCCTTTTCTTTAGTATATTGATTCCTCTGTTGATTCCATGGAGAAATCATTAAGAAATCCCTTTAACTTATTAACTATTATGTACAGCTCATCTGTTAGTTTCCAGTTCCAAGACTCTTCCAAACATGTCAGAATAAAATATAAATATATAAATGAGGTCTTACAAGATGGCTTAACTTATTTTTTAACAAACCAATGCAAACTTGCAGATAACCCCAAGGAATGCTGCCAAATTCAATAAATGTGGTTCAGTAGGAGCTGGAATGGATGCCAATCAATGGAAACACCTTTCTTGAACCTACTGATTAGTAAAATTAAACACATATATGATTATAAAACCTTGCATATTGTATGTTTTCCAATACTGACTAATGTAAGTTGCACCGGGGGAAAAATTCATGTTTGTATGAGGTTTTTTGTATGAATAAGATACCCACAAAGAACTAGGATAATGATTCTGTAGGAAAAACCCTATGCTGTGTAGTTGTAGGGTGGCAGAAGCATGAGCACAGTTCCAACAATATATAAGTTGAGGCTTGTGTGAAATTATTAGAAGCTCATCACAATAATAATGAAAAATTGTAAATAAAATCCAGTTTGGACAATCCTGGGAATATGGAAACAGATAATGATTATACTTATATCATGGCAATCCAATAGCAACAATGGAAATATATATTAGACTGTGTTGCATGTAACAGAAGAATAGTTCCCACTACTTCTAGTATACACTTATTCTTCAGTGGTTGATGTCTAATTCAGTCGATCTCCTGCTTGTAGAAAGGGTTCTCATGTAACAGTATACATTCCAATTAGGGATCATTGGACTCCTGACAAAAGAAACAAACAAATGCAAACACTCTCCAGGTCAAATTAATCAATTAATCCCCAGTGGCTTCATATATATTCAACACATCACTTTTGAGAAAGTCTTTCTTTGTAGTGTTCAATCAAAGAGAAAGGAAAGCTCCAAACTAAACATATACATAACAAAATGATGAAATAAAAACTCCTAAATAATTATACTTGCACATAATAACTGCTAAAAACATCTACTTCTATTGGAAGCAGGATAGTCAGTGATTTGTTCAGATATTTCTCAAATTGATAATGTAACTTCTGCTATGGGCAAGATGTGCCATGAATGGGCATTCATATTAATCTCTTCATCATTGAATAAATAATACTAGCAAGCTATTTGATGTTATAAACAAATTGAATTAGTATTAATAATAGTAAAGTGATTTTGAGAATAACACTATCTCTCTTCCTGCACATTTACAGCCTTATTAAACTGCGATTCGGCCAATTGAATAGGGCTCTATATAAGCACAGAGCATATTTTTTTACAGAAGTTTTTAGTTAGTGAAGACCTTGGTTTTGGATAGAAGTTCACTAACTAAAAATTCTGTAAAAAAATATGATCTCGCAATTTAATAAAGCTGTTAATCTTTGCAAAGTCTTCCTCAGAGATAGTAGAACGTGTATTAGTGTGGCTTAATTATTGAGAATTCATTTTTAACAGTTATTATTTTGTAAATAAAAATATGTGTGGGCCTCAATAAATATAAAGATAGGGATTTCACTATAAATCATCCGTTCTGTTTTCCTTTTGTTGTTTTCATGGGTGAAGGGTGTCAGGAAACAACAAGTGCCTTGCCGTGTGAGCAAACTTTTCCTCTGCTTAAAGTCAAACTTAAATTGCAAATTATTACTTTAGATATATTCACATGAAATTATGATTGTTGGTGTAATCAGATACCGCTGTACAGCCAGTCTAGGCAAGTAAATAAAACATTATTACTAAGTTCCTAGTGTAGTGCTTTGAGTAGCAAATAATACCTCTATACAGTATAATCCGTATTACACCGAAGGAGAGTTGTAATTTCCTTCACAGATCATAGTAAACAATTTCTGTAAGAATATCCTGCGTCATTGACCAATGTCTGAACAGTCTGCTTTTTCTGGATTTTAAATCAATGTGCAGAATATTATGGATAATCAAATATAATGACTGTCTGCTCTCTGCTGACATTGAATAAAGCTTCTACCTTGATGAAACAAAGAGAATGAGCTGGATTTTAGCCTAGGACTTGATTTATTGGTCTGAGATGGCCTGACTACCGTGGGTTGTTTTGTTAAATACAAGTATAATACTGAGCATATATTTCTATCTTTGCTGTATTCTTGTGTGATCACAATTCCAAAGGGTTCTGAGCAAATAAAATATTATATATATATATATATATATATATATATATATGTACATATATATATATATATATATATATATATATATATATATATATATAATTTTAGTGTATTTAGAATATATAACAAACATTTATATATCAAAGTTCACTGTATCACATTTGCCATTAGATGCAATATAGCACTTGGTTCATCCCATTAGCAAACAATGAGATTGACTTGAATTAGTGAACTATAAACGAGCACTGTGATCAACTTTCTCTCTTAGATCTTTTGAATATCTAAACATGACACTGGGCAAAATGGTTTTGGAAAGCCAACAGAAAAACGCAACCTTTACATTTTTATAACTTTTGAATGCAATTGTTCCTTACTGCTGGCTTCCATTTGTTTTCTTGTCTGTTCCTGCCTGTTACTTTCTCAAATTGGTGTGAACTTGTAAACTAATGAACTTTTATTTAGTCAGTCACATTCCAATGTGTAGACATAAGCTTCTTGTGTATGTTCCTTTCGCCTCAGGGAGTTGATCTGATGAAAACAAAATTGTAGATGCCCCAGCAGCTTAATTGCATATAACATGTAATAAATTAGAGGTGGTACTGTTTTTCATTACACTAGCGACTTGTCGAAAATGACGGAGCAATACAATTTGAAGCCATGTCAATGCTGTTTGCCACACAATGTCAAGCTTTACCTACTCTGAGGACCTTCGGCATTAATTGCGTGCCTTGCGCTGAGCGCCTTTGGTGCTCATTGGGAGCCTCTCCTCTGGTGTACTTTTGCTCCTCTGAGCACCTTCGGTGCTCATCACAAAGACAGATACATATGTCTATATTTTTTAAAATAATAATCAGTTAGTTACTTAATGAGTTAATATACTTTACCTATTTCAAATTAATATATCCAGCAATCAATAGCCTGAAGAGCTAACAATCTCTTTTTATTTTCCTGCAGCATACAATGTACAGTTGGACTGTTGCTGCCCTGAGGAGAAAGTGTAATGAATGTCCCAACTGTGCATTAGGAATAGGCTGCGTGCGTGAGGGCAAACCTTTGGTTTAGTTGTGTAAAGTGCCCTTTTAGATTAGTAATGTTATTAGTTGCAAGTTAGTGTTATAAAATGGCGTCATTTGTGTATGTGTTAGGCGGCTCGCGAGCATGTTCCGTCCATTCTAATAGGGTATCTTATACCTTGTACGTTCCTTCAAGCTGGTGGTGTGTTGTGCAGTTCGGGGTCGTGTAGCCTCATTTAATTTTTTTTTGCCTGCCATTTTCCAATGTTCCAATGAGGAACATTTATTTTTTATGTCAAATTCACTGTTTCTATTAATATATACAGTTGTAAGTAAAAGTATGTGAACCCTTTGCAATGATATGAATTTCTGCACAAATTGGTCATAAAATGTGATCTGATCTTCATCTAAGTCACAACAATAGACAATCACACTCTGCTTAAACTAATAACACACAAATAATTAAATGTTGTTATTGAACACACCATGTAAACATTCACAGTGCAGGTGGAAAAAGTATGTGAACCCCTAGACTAATGACATCTCCAAAAGCTAATTGGAGTGAGGTGTCAGCCAACTGGAGTCCAATCAATGAGATGAGATTGGAGGTGTTGGTTACAGCTGCCCTGTCCTATAAAAAACACACACCAGTTCTGGGTTTGCTTTTCACAAGAAGCATTGCCTGATGTAAATGATGCCTCACACAAAAGAGCTCTCAGAAGACCTACGATTAAGAATTGTTGACTTGCATAAAGCTGAAAAGGGTTATAAAAGTATCTCCAAAAGCCTTGCTGTTCATCAGTCCACGGTAAGACAAATTGTCTATAAATGGAGAAAGTTCAGCACTGCTGCTACTCTCCCTAGGAGTGGCCGTCCTCTAAAGATGACTGCAAGAGCACAGCGCAGACTGCTCAATGAGGTGAAGAAGAATCCTAGAGTGTCAGCTAAAGACTTACAAAAGTCTCTGGCATATGCTAACATCCCTGTTAGCGAATCTACGATATGTAAAACACTAAACAAGAATGGATTTCATGGGAGGATACCACAGAGGAAGCCACTGCTATCCAAGCAAAACATTGCTGCACATTTACAGTTTGCACAAGAGCACCTGAATGTTCCACAGCAGTACTGGCAAAATATTCTGTGGACAGATGAAACTAAAGTTGAGTTGTTTGGAAGAAACACACAACACTATGTGTGGAGAAAGGGAGGCACAGCACACCAACATCAAAACCTCATCCCAACTGTGAAGTACGGTGGTGGGGGCATCATGGTTTGGGGCTGCTTTGCTGCGTCAGGGCATGGACGGATTGCTATCATCGAAGGAAAAATGAATTCCCAAGTTTATGAAGACATTTTGCAGGGGAACTTAAGGCCATCTGTCCACCAGCTGAAGCTCAACAGAAGAGGGGTGTTACAACAGGACAACGACCCAAAGCATAGAAGTAAATCAACAACAGAATGGGTTAAACAGAAGAAAATCCGCCTTCTGAAGTGGCCCAGTCAGAGTTTCAACCCGATTGAGATGTTGTGGCATGACCTCAAGAAAGCGATTCACACCAGACATCCCAAGAATATTGCTGAACTGAAACAGTTCTGTAAAGAGAAATGGTCAAGAATTACTCCTGACCGTTGTGCACATCTGATCTGCAACTACAGGAAACGTTTGGTTTTAGTTATTGCTGCCAAAGGAGGTTCAACCAGTTATTAAATCCAAGGGTTCACATACTTTTTCCACCTGCACTGTGAATGTTTACATGGTGTGTTGAATAAAAACATGGCAACATTTAATACTTTGTGTGTTATTTGTTTAAGCAGACTGTGATTGTCTATTGTTGTGACTTAGATGAAGATCAGATCACATTTTTTGACCAATTTGTGCAGAAATCCATATCATTCCAAAGGGTTCACATACTTTTGCTTGCAACTGAGTAGTGATGGCAGAAATTCAAGAGGCAAATATTGTGTATATATATATGTCTAACATACACATACTGTTCTAAAGTACATGTACGGTATGTTCCTGGAATGATCGGACCCCTAACCTACTAAAAGAGCTAGTCAAAATGAGACTAAGAACTGGGGTGAGTGATCTGGCCTCTGGACCAAGAAAGGGACATCTATCCTTCCATTATGTATGTGGACTGTCTGATTTTGTATCTGTCTTCGTTCGCGGGCGAGGATACTTGGTTGGTTGCCTGTGGTGACCTTATTGGTCATAGAGATGAAAGACAGCAACCAATAAGTCACTGACTAGGCTCTTATTTGGTTGGTCCATCTGCATCGAGCTAATTATTGGCTATATTGGTCCACAAGCTCCTAGGGAATAATTACCCTTTACACCCTTTTGTGCGAGGGTGTGATGGGCATCTTGGTGGTGTGTCTGGAATTATTAGCTGGCGTGTGGTACAAGGCATAGGCTGGCCACCCATGCCCATACCCATTGCACCTCGCAGCTCAGGTCCTGGGCTCTGTAAAGGCACTAACTGTGGAACTCCTAAGTTAATGTCTCTCCCTAATGTCTGATTGCAGTCCTTCTCGAGGCTACCAGCACCTGAAAAGCGCTGTGTGGTAGCCCTGTCAAAAGAGCATGATGCCCCAAGGCCTCCCTGGCTATCAGCCACGTCAGGCTGTACCCAGCTTGCCCCTTGGGTAGCATCATTACCCCCTGTAGGTATTTTGTCCCACTCCTCTTTGTAGATCCATGTGCACCATCATGTGCGCGCACAGACCGACCACAGCACAGGCGAGAATTGCGAGCAGGACCAGTGCCAAGACACAGACCTGGATCGCATGTCAAACAAATTAACTTGGATCAAGGCAACTCAGTGGATGTAGTCTTTTTGGATTTTGCAAAGGCTTTTGATACAGTGCCACATGGGAGACTATCGAGCAAACTAAGGGATACAGAATTGAAGTAAATATCTGCTCATGGTTGAGAGCTGGCTAAAAGACAGGAAGCAAAGGGTTGTTGTAAATGGAACATACTCAGGGTTCAGTAATAGGTCCTCTACTTTTTAAACATATTTATTAATGATTTAGAAGTAGGATTGGAAGGTATTGTCCATTTTTGCTGATGGCACTACGTTGTGCAAGGTAATTAAATGAGATAATGATGTACTTTCCCTCCCAAGGGATTTGCATAAATTAGAGAAATGGACCACTAAATGGCAGATGAGATTTTATTACAAATAAAGTTATGCATCTGGGAAGGAAAATAGCCATGCAATTTATATTCTTAATGAAGTAAATAGTAATAGTGCTCAATGCCAAGCAGCATCTGCAAAATCAAGTAAAATATTAGCATGTATTAAGAAGGGTATAGAAGCAAGGGAAGCAAATATAATTCTCCCACTATACAAATCCCTAGTACACCCTCATTTGGAATATGGAGTACAATTTTGGGCACCACTACATAAAAAGGACATTTTAGAGCTTGAAAAAGTACAGAGAAGGGCAACAAAACTAATAAGGGAAATGGAGGGGCTAAGTTATGAAAAAACTAACCAAATTAAACGTATTTTCTATAGAAAAAAGACGTCTAAGAGGGGATATGATTACCTTATATAAATATATCCAGGGTCAATACAAGGCTTTGTCAAGTGAGATTTTTTTGCCAAGAGGTTTTCAACTGACAAGAGGACATCATTTGACATTAGAAGTAAAACAATTTCACCTTAAATAAATAAAAGGGTTCTTCACAGTAAGGGTGTTTAATCTGTGTAATTCTCTACCAAAGGAGGTGGTGAGGTCCAATCGCCATTATCTGGGGTCAGGAAGGAATTTTATATCCCCCCCCCCCCCCACCCTTTTGAGACAATTGGCAAAGTTTCCCAGTTTTTTTTCTTCTCTGTTTGCCTCCGTCTGGATCAATTAACCATTACCAATTAATCTGCATATTGCAGATCAGAGGTGATCTAAAAAGGTTGAACTTGATGGACTAAAAATATTTTTTCAACCTCAATTACTATGTAACTATGCACAGAGATCCTCTTTAAGTATCATGACATTTTATGGAGTGATGTACAGAGCAAGTCAAAAAGGGCAGAGATGTTGATCTGGATCTTAAATGGGCAAACCTGCAAAGTTCATACTCTAAATAGATTTTACATTCACACCAAACATACATGTGATAATAAAACTTCTGTGTATCTAAAAAATATTTATAAAAGTATACATATACAAAGACAGAACTAACAAAGTTTTTTTAGATAAGCTTGCAAGTTTATTATAAAGATTAGGTGAGTTGGGGCTATACATGTTATTAAGCCATGCGTAGGTCAAAGTCCATATATCTATATAACTGACAGACTGATAAGATAGACAGCTTTTATCGTATGGACCTTAAAACACCATGGCCCCTTTTAAATTCCAAGCCCGTAAGTCTGCAGGCTTGAAACTTGCCACAGTTACAGAGCGATTAATTTAAAAAAGCCTGCATATTACAGATCAGAGGTGATCTAAAAAGGTTGAACTTTATAGACTAAAAATCTTTTTTCAACCTCAATTGCTATGTAACTATGTAACTATGCACAGAGATCCACATGGCAGAAATCCAAAACCGTATACGATGCTTTCATTAGTAGCATTTCAGGGCAAGATCATGATCAAATCCGCAAGCCCGTAACTACCGATGTAGAAACAGCCAGTAGTAAATGAGACTGTCATCATGATGTCCGTTAAAGTTGCGATTTAAACGTCAATCAACTAGTGTTTCAAAGTCCGATATGCGATCAGACTCATAATCCAGCAATATGGTAGTGGACAAGCAGTCCCTATTATAGAGAATTACAGAAGATGCTGGAAGATTTTTTTTTCAATTGCTTTTGTATCTTAGTAACTGAGATCCTAAACCCAGATTACCACCATTCTCTTTAATACTACCCACCAAGAACAAAATACCATCTAAATATTGAAGGGTTGCCAAAATGAATGTTAATATGCAATATTACTTGGAGTAATTTCAGCCAGAGATACTGTAAACTGCTCCCTTATTATAATCTATTACATTTTTAGTTAGTAATTTCTGAACTATTGCATTTTTTATCTCTATTTACTTTTTATTATGTTTATATGGTGTCTTTTTCAAAGTTACCTAACTTGTATTCCTAGTTCAAAGTGAATAATATTTTCAGTGAATAATATTTTATTAATAGGCTCAGGTATGCTCTAGGCGGATTCATGATAGATATTCTTGAGACAATACAACAACATGTTGTTAAAATAAATAAATAATACATGCTAAAAAGAGAAAAAAAAACAATAGTACAACAATTTTTTAAAACTATTTTACACTGACAGACATTCCATTACAGAATGCCAATAAGTAATTGAATACCAAAGAACACTACTGGGCATAGCTGAATATAGCATCATAAGGAGTGGTGGAAAAAACAAATAACGCAAATGTGTATAATAGTAAACAGAAGATGAATCTAAAATCTATAGCTGGAATATCATCAATGTATTTCTCTAAACTTGCACTTTTACACCTGTACACCGCCATTAATGCTGAAGGTGCAATAAAAATAAACTTACATACACAAATAAGAACATTATGTCTGCAATGCAGCTTTGCGCACTTGTACCTTATAGAACTATACATATGAACCAATGCTCAAATCCACAGGTCAATATCAAATCTCATACACCAGTAACACAGCTGCTAATCTGAATGTGAAACCTAATGATTTTGTTAAATAAATGTGTTGATAAATGTATGGCTATTTTTGCTCATCCTTATTCATATGGGACATACAACAGCTGAACACATCATTACACTGTCACACTTCATGTGGGCCACCCCCAGCAGTGAGCAGTACTGTAAACAGATGGTGCACAGGGTATTGTTCCAACAATCAAACATATTGTAGTCACAACCAATATTGTTACTGATACTGATTAATCATTAGACAGATTGTTTAGGTAGAAGGAAAGAGAACCAGTCAGCCAGATACTGAAGAGTAGAATAGAGAAATAGGGTGGAGAAAAATCTGAGAAAAAGAGTGGAGGAGACTGATATAGGAGCCTGGGGCTATAAGGGAGACAGCGAGTGAATTCATAGATTACATTTATATAGAGAGATATTTTAAGAGAAATGTAATGGTAACGGCTATGAGTCCATATGCAGAGCCCATTTTTGGTGACATCACAAATACAGTAGAAATGATAGGCTGACATCTGGATCCAAAATACTTGTAATTTAGAAGCTTATGTAGAATTTGGACAGGATGCGATGAGACCAACAGCACTGATTGTGATATTAGGAAGCCTGCTCCATTAGTTGCTTGAAGACCCCAAATGAAATTGTATAAATGGTGTGCCTGGTTTTCACTGTATTCAAAGAATATGTCTATCTATCTATCTATCTATCTATCTATCTATCTATCTATCTGTGGGCCATTTTTGCCCCACTGCCTCTTTTGACCCTCATGTAGCCCCCTCCAGGGCCACCCAACTCCGCCCTCATATTACCCCTTCCAGGACTCCATGACCTCCACTGGCCTCCTCGAAAACATAACGGGACAATTAAGGCACCTGTGACTCCTTATAGCTCCATTGTCCAGTTACATTTTCTATCTTCCCTCCTTATCTGTCCCTTTATTCCCCCTACCCCCTTTTTTCTCCCTCTTCATCTCTTCTCTCCCCCTACCCTCTATTTTCTTGCTCCTCATCTCCTCTTTCGCCTACCAAATCTCTCTTTCTCCTCCCTGCCTTTCTCTTACTCCCTCTTTCTCCCCTCTCGTCTCTCTCCCCATCCTCTCCTGTCCTCTTTCTCCATTTTTTTTATCCCCTTCAATCTCCAATGCTTTATCTTTTTTATAATGTAAACATTTTGTGCATTTCTTAGGAACCTGGAAACTCTTGCACATTTTTAGGACTTTTGAGGTAAAGCAACACCATTTTATGCAAGCAATAGTTACTTGGTAACTTTATTTCATTGAAGTTTCCAGTTTGCAGCAGTTCTTCAAATAAAGAATGACTAATAACACTAAAAGCCTTTGCATTTTACAAATATGTCAAAACATAAGATAATTTAGAGCACTTTTCTTTAAAAGTACAATTTTGAACAACAATCAAGAGGATTTTTGTAAAATGTTGCAAATAATGGCATTCAGAATACTCCAAGAAAATTATAAAATAGAATATTAGGTTTGCTTGATGCTTTTATAGTGAAGGCTATATCCACTAAGGGTCAGCACTTTCTTACTAGTGCTTTAATACCTCTCAGATTCCTACAACATTCCATGGACTGTTAGGAGATAGCATCACAATATAGTATAAGGATAGAACGTGGCAAGGCATCGTGGCCCACAACAGGGTAGGGGCCCTCTTTTACTGGAGTAATGGGGTTTCTTCATTTATTGCGGGTGAGAAGCAGATACTTATTTTATAGAAAGTTGATCTGATCACCCAACATATATTTTAGCTTTGTTATTTTTATATATCACGTGATATTAATGTGAATATTTCAAGAAACCAAATATAAAAATTATATTTTTAATTGAAATCTTGCAAAACAGAACACATTTGTAATAAATGAAACCAAAACAAGTTGCTTTAGCAATTTTTGATATGTTCCTACAGCCATGGGTGTAGGAGCCAAACAATATCTGGGGGGGGGATACTGCATATAGTATAAAAATACCATACCAGTGTTTTCCATCTCCAATTCTGTATTCTTCTGGTGTCACCAATACGTAATTTGTTACTTTTAAAAAATATATATACAAGCCTTTTCCTATGTTTTTGAACAGAGCCATATTGCTAAACTTTTTACCCAGGCCTTAGGCCACCACTTAATATTATTCTGCTTGTTATTATTTCTATCTTTTGATAAAAGAGGATGTTTCACCGAAGAACAAGACTTATATGTCACACATTTGCCAACTCGATGATATTTAGTGTTAACTGATTGCATGTGAGCATGGATCAAAGTTCTGGTGTCAAAAACATGAATTTTTCAATATGTGCCATAAGCAATGAACATTGTGACAGCTGCCCCCAAAATGTTCTCATAATAATAAAGATAACATGAAATTGAAAGTTATGCTGTAAAAAATACCCCGCTACTACATATTTTTATTGACCTATGCTGTAAATAAGGTAACAAAGTTGATACGATTATAAATGATTACCCTTGTTCATTCCCTTTGTTCGTCCACCTGATCCATGCATTTACTGCAGCAAAGTGATGCATTCTAAAAAGGTGCTCTGATGTGACAATTACAGTTGCCTCAAACAACCTTTTCAAGGAATATACTTATTGGCAAACACTACTAGCCTCTAGGGGTTTGGGTAAAGCAAATTACGATCTTGACTTTGCACACTGATGAACGGGCTTGTCAAATACACCACTCTGGATGGAACTTTGGAGATATCACCAGTCCAAATGGAACAAACAGTTCAACACTTCTTCTGCAATATGTGTATCTGCACAAAATGCTGGACTAATATTAAACCCAACACTGATTTTATCAACATGTTGACAAATATACTTAACTTTATTAATCCATACTAGGAACACTTGCTTATTATTCTTTTGCAAACTACAAATTATAATTGCTTCTTAAACTATGACTAGACAGTATTTGGCACGTACGACCCTTCAATGTTGAATGCCAAATGCTAATTGTGAGCTAGGGGCTAACATAATTATGGTATTTACAGTATCTCACAAAAGTGAGTAAAGCCCTCACATTTTTGTACATATTTTATTATATCTTTTCATGTGATAACACTGAAGAAATGACACTCTGCTACAATGTAAAGTAGTAAGTGTACAGCCTGTATAACAGTGTAAATTTGCGGTCCCCTCAAAATAACTCAACGCACAGCCATTAATGTCTAAACCAAAGTGTCAATATTTTGTGTGGCCACCATTATTTCCCAGCACTGCCTTAACCCTCATGGTCATGGAGTTCATCAAAGCTTCACAGGTTGCCACTGGAGTCCTCTTCCACTCCTCCATGTTGAAATTACGGAGCTGGTGGATGTTAGAGACCTTGCACTACACCACCTTCCGTGGCACCTCTTCTTTACCGCTTGGCACATCCCAAGTTTCAGTCCTAGGCCTCCTCCTCTTCTTCATCTATACATCCTCCCTTGGTACACTAATACAATCTTTTGGATTTCAGTATCATCTATATGCAGATGACACTCAAATTTACCTCTCAGCACCAGATCTATTTATCCCTGTCTCTTGTCATACATGCTGCCAACTGCATCTCAAGCATATCCTCCTGGATATCCGCTCGTCAACTCACTAACACCTACAAATTCTATTGTATTTTACAAGAACTATTTTGATTGATAAATCTATATCCACCCTTTGGTTTAGAAGCAAGAAAAACTTGATAAACACCTGAAATAATCCATAGCTTTAACAAGAGATATAAGATATACCGGTATTTTAAAAATCTTTTCAAAGTTGTAATTTTCTTATTATCAAATAAATTTACCTAATTACTATTAATAATATTAAAATATATTTTTAACACCAAAAAACATTGGTTTTTTTTGGGTTGAATTTTATTTATCAGACTGATTTTGTAGACTCTGATAAGCCGCCAGTAAAAAAAAACTACAGCCCTCTACTGGGTACATTAAATTAGGGTATCACTATTGCTGCTGCCTGATACTCTTTACATTTAACTCAGAATTTGTGAATTCTCAAAAATCACGATTACATTTAATTAAATTACAGACATGTCGTAAAGAATAGAGTGAGAACCTAAATCTGTAACAAGAATCCCTAATATAAAATTAGCAGACACAGTATGGATGTAAGAGAAACAAAGGTCAAACCAAGGTTAATTACACCTCTTAACATAAAGGGGAAATATGGCATTCTTTAAATAGTTCAAGCATAATGTAGTAGATAGCAGTGCTGGCAGAGGGACACCACATCACAAAGTAATAATCAATACTCCATCAAAATGAAAAAAACTCTGTAAGGCTTAATTAGGACTAAACTACAAAAAAAGGAAATTAGGTCTGCATAGCGGAACAAATGATCCTAGCTAACAAAATTAAAACTACTTTGTTTGTTACAGATTTCCATAATGCAATTAGATTCCCAAACAATGAAATAATAACAGCTATGTTTAGGAAGACATTAATTCACTAGGATTTGAGATAGGAGAATTTCTCATTTATCTACTGCCAAATCCAGAGTAAAATCCAAAAATAGAGTTGGGTCTGGAATTCATGTCTAAGTCGCTAGTGCATTTTTAAAACGGAATGACTAAAAGTAACAAACAATATTCCTACAAAAATACAACTCATAATAAAAAGATTTAATGAAGATATATTTCTATAGATATTTTTAAGGAGCAAGACATTTGTTATTTTGGATTTTAATTTTCCTTATTCAGAAGGAAAAAAATTGAGCTTTATATGCACTCCAAAAATTCTTAGCACCTGGAAAGATTTTTTTTTTAAATATATAAAACTAAAATTGTGCATGAATAGAAAAAAGGTTTAGATTAACTGGATAAATCTCATGCTAGACATCACATGTAAATAACTCAGATAATTTGCAGACACTTGAAGAGCAAGCTAACAAAAAACACAAATTGTAAAAAATGTTGCCCTAACCATGGGCATCTTTAGGTTTTATGCAGCCCTAGGCCATTTAGATTTTTTTTTACCCCATGCCTCATTTACTTAAGTGCGCACAAGCGCCACACCTCATGAATTACGCCAGATGGACAATATATAAATCAGTTTGAGCAAAAACAAGACCTGGAGCTGACTGTGGCTCTGACCATGAGCTTCTTATTGCAAAGTTCAGAATTAAATTGAAGAAACAATGGAAAATCATCAGACCAAGCAGATACAAAATAAATAATATTACTTGTGAGTATGCAGTGGAAGTAAATAATAGATTTAAGGGACTAGATATGGAAGATAAAATGTCTGAAGAACTTTGAACTAAAGGTTGAAACATTATCCAGTAAACAGCAAAAAAGAATATCCCTAAAAGAAAGAAAACTATATAGGCAAACTGGCTATCTCATGAGGCTTTGAATGTAGCTCAGGAAAGAAGGAAAGCGAAAGGTAATTAGAGATAGGAAAAAATGTGTCCAACTGAATGCAGAATTCTAGAGGATGCAAGAGGAGACAAGGAGACATTCTACAATGACTGATGTAAAGCGATAGAAGAAGATAACAGAATTACAGTCTTATCAAGCACAATTGAAGAAAAAGCAGATCGCCACACAGGTATACCCTGCTTTGCGCTTCCCCACATAGCGCTGATTCGCTATAGCGTGTTTTCACTTTACAATTCCCTGCTTAGTGCTAAATCTTGTGATAGCGTGGTTTTAGTGTCAAATCGCTCTTTTATTTTTTTAATCCCCGCTTAGCGCTTTTTTTTTGCGCCATAGTGCTGTTTCAGTCCTATGGCATTAAAAGGTCCCGTTTAATGCTGATTTACTTAGTGCTCCTGCATGCAGGAACACATGAAAATCGCTAAACGGGGATTTCCTGTATAAAGCTTTACACAAGCTTAGTGCCCAGGACTAGTTTTACACTAGTTTACACAAAATATATTGTCTGTTTTTGTCAGTTTGGCCCCAAGAGCCTGGTGATCATTCTACATCGTGCAGGTTTTGTACTGAAACATTCAATAGTAACATAGTGAGAGAAAAAGACATTCCTCACCCCAAATGCTGGCAAGTGGATTACTCCCTGGATCAATACCCCCTCCTTCTCATGTTATCTTAGATACACTGAATGCCCTTTTTGGTCAGAAACATATCCAGACATTTTAAAGTTATCTATCAATTAAACTTTCACATCCTCATTTGAGAGAGTTCCACTGTATTAAGTGTCCTTACTGCTCCCCAAACCACCCTCTTTGCTCTTTTCAAAACCTTCTTCTTATTTCCTCTCTTGTAACCCCACCTCTCACTCCCGCCTTCAGGACATATCTTGAGCTGCCTCTAATCTGTGGAGATCCTTGCCTCACTCTGCCAGACTATCTGCCTGTCTCAAAACCTTCAAAAACTTAAAAAATGCATCTGGTTATAGAAGCTTCAGCGCTAATATGCACAACTGCATACTCTACTATATACAATTGCTCATGCACTCAATCTACAGTAGCACCCGGACTACTCCACTTCCATCAGCCTACTGCTTTATTCACTGACATCTTGTCACCACACCAACACGTTACCTTCTAGATCGTAAGCTCTTTGAAGTAGGAACCTCTCTCTGTTGCATCAAATCTGTTAGCTGTTCACTTTGTTTCATATTTTCATGCACTGTACCTGTATTTGTACTTCCACTTACCTTAGAATTTGTTTCTACCTTTGTAATTTGCTTACTGTACCAAATGTACTCTATTCTACTTTGTAAATAATGCTACAGAAAATGATAGCACTTTATAAGCAAAGCGTAATAACTCAGCATCTTGTTTTTATGACTTTCCTGATTCTCTTGGAGAATGCAACACTTAAAGGCGTTTACTGATCTAATTAGAAAAAATATTTACCTTTTCAACTAAATATAGCCTAAATAAAGAAGAGAGTTTATACTCAAGCAAAAAGTATAATATGTTGATATGTAACACCTATTAATAAACTTTATAGGCTTTGGTTATATTCACTAAGGAGACAGATTACTCATTAGTGTGTCAAAACCTCAATGGTTTCTATTTTATTCTGTGCAGCCTTTTGACTAATTATGAAGAATCTGCTTCATAAAATAACATAGGCATTTTAAATAATGCATCCCACTCATACAGATTGTCACACATCTTCCCTGATGTCTCTGACCTCTTAAACATCATTTACTACCTCCCCTCACATTATAATAATCATGGTCTTCCATTAATCTTCCATCTCAAATCAGATATATGTTTCCTTATATGCCAATCTCCCAAAAGACTCACCTGCATTACTGGTATAATATTTAAGCCAACATTTGGAAGTTTGAGTTTTTCTCCCTCAGATCTTCTTGAAGACCCTTCATATGAGTCATTGACTTTTAGCAGCTCACCTGCTACAGCCAGCTGGAAATGACTTTAGCCTCATATAACAGCTACTTATATAGTGGTCAGGCTTTATGATGTCATCCACTGTGACATACGATGATGTCATCCACAGGGGAGCAGTATCAGCATCCAAGGAGCTTGTCTGAGGACTGTTGTTTTTTTTTTCATTCAATCTTTTTTTTTATTGAAGACATATTTGGGAAATAACAAGATATGAAACAACAGTTGTACAGATCTTTTTTGAAACACCGATATTATTAGCAATCACTTTACAGTCCTTTGAAGAGGAAACATGAAAACTTATACAGTTATTATAGATTGTTAAGTAATGCTAAGTTTACATTCCTTCTCTTCTTATTTTTTTCTTTCTCAAATACAGGCTTCCTTGTTTTCATTTTACCTCCCTCCACCCGCTGCTCCCCACCACCAGCCACAGTCCAAAGTTAAGTATGTGCCTGCTAAACTGAGATGCTATGCCAGGGTGTCCATATATTGAGAAAAACGGGGAAAGTATCCTGTAGGATATGTGACTGCTTTTCATAGATTATTATGTAGTTAATTTTGAGGGTGACTTTTCTTAGTTTAATGTTGACTTTTTCCAGTTTTTAGCCACCTGGTGTTTGACGGCTAAGGCAAAATATTGGAAGAGTTTATTTTGATTTGTGCTTAGATTGGCTGAATGGATACCTAGGAGAAGGATTGAATTGTTTACTAATTGAGAGAATAATTGAGCCGATTTCTCCCACAAATCCTGCACTTTGGAACATACCCACCATTTATGATTAAAGTTCCTTAGAGAGTGATAGACTCTAAAGCAATTTTTGTTTACTTGTGGGTTAATTTTGTGCATTCTTGAAGGTGTGTAATAAATTTGGTGTAAGACTTTGATTGATACTTCAAGTATCAAGTATGATACTTCAAGGGTGTAGGTGAGAGATCCCCTAGATAGGTTGGAACAGTCCTCTCTCCACCACTTAGGACTCTATTGAAGCTTTGCAAGGTGTTTACAAAGCCTAATGAAAAGAACCCTGTGGCAGAACCAGCTTTGATGGTTAGTCGGGGGGGGGGGGTCCCTTGACACAGGGGAATCTTGGCGCTGCTGGCGGAGGATGAGAAGCTTGCTTTGCCTCCCAGTAGCGCAGCTGCCATTTTCCCTGCACTCCACAGCTGACAGCAGAAGAGGTACCCACTCTCCCTTCCCTGAATGAAGGTTGTAATTTTGTCAGTTTGCAAAATATATAAAGTTTAGATGTTGTTTAAAAAAAAAAGAAAAAAGAAAGAAAAGAAAATAAATAATATACAGTATATAAAAAAATAATTAATAATAAAATAAATATTTATATATATATATATATATATATATATATATATATAAATATATATATATATATATTGTGATGAAGTGTGCCAGGTCAGGAGAGAGCTCTCCAAGACTTCTCCCCAGGAGTGAAATAGTTAACAACCAGCTTAAAAGGCAGGTGTGTGGCTGCAATCTAGGCCTGCCGCTGCCTCGAGAGGTTCGATTTGTTTGACAGAGCTGGAGTGTTGTGGAAGTGTGCAGGGCTGCTGCCAGAGGCCGCACTGAAAGTTGATGGACCAAAGCCGGAAGCTTTGAAGAGAGAGCCTGCAGATAAGCGGACCAGAAATTCCCTGAAGGTGACCGAAGGAGAGGTCTGCTTAGGAAAGAGAGGCCGGATATACAGAGCCTGAGATAGAGGTGAGAAAGAAAGACACCTCTGCTGCCTATGTTTTCGACTGTATTTTTGCACTTATATGTAAGACAGTGAGGGAACTACAGTTTAGTTATGCAGGGTTTCAATGAGAAGCTAGGGTTTTGATTCTGCCTTCAGTTTTCTGTTGTATGCTGTCAAACAACCAGTAAAGTGTGGTTAAACATTTAAAGGGCTCCTGCGTCCTCCATTTTATTGAAAAACAAGGCACGGATTCTGAGTGTGACCGTGAATCTGTCACAAGATAAGAAAAAAAAAGGGGAGAAGGTTATGTTGTTAATGTTTTAGCGGTTATTGACAGATAGTTATTGTTATGTATAGAGTAAGAGAAAAGGTTATCCTGATTGTGTATGTCACAGTGGTGGGTGGGGGAGTTGCCCGTGACAGTGGTGAAAAGGGTCCGTCCCTACCCCCAGGAGGGGGTGCTGATTGCACAACAGTTAGGTCCTCAGCTCGGGTTCAGGGTAAAAGGGGGGGGGGGGCGTTATGGCCCGAGCTCCATCTCACCCAGATATTTGGATGTAATATTTAGTAAATACACTGTGGCCAGTTGTACCTCCAACAGTTGTCTGTATTTATTGAGAAGCAGCCAATAGGTCTTACTGGGTCATGTAATCTAGACCTTGGAGAGCAGCACCCTTCACAATTCACATACACCTTCTAATCACACTCATACAATTCGTATTCTCCTATATATATTATTTTGTTGTTAAGTCTCTTTAACCTTCTACAGGACACTGACATCAGGTAATTTGCTTATCCTATAAATCTTTCACTAAACTAATCTTACAACCCTGATAACAATGTGCCCCTGTGTAAATGGAACCTCATTAACATTTACTTTTATCTCCAGATAATGTGTAGACTATAGAGACAGAACTAAATATCTGTTTTAACACTAATAATATCCCAGACCGAATCCAAAATGCTTGTCCCATCTACCTGGTCCTGTATGGCACAGCTATAGAACTCCAATATACATAAATAATCTATATAAAGTGAAATACCCATTGTCTGCAACAGTGACATTCCACTCTTGGGGTAAATTGTAGGACAAATGTATTTGCTGCCATATCGTGAAGAGTTGGGGACAGTCTGACAAGGAGGTAGAGAATTTCATAGGTTAGGATGAGCAAGGGAGAAGTTCTATAGAAAGGAGTGGAGTGCAGCAGAGTGATATCTTACACACTTGCTTCATCCCACCAACAGTCTCTCTGCACTTCCTATGCACTCTTAATGAAGAGTTATAAAACCAAGTGGAATTTTGACTGGGTCTATAAAGTAGTGAATCTTGGTACCTTGTACTAGAATAACTGTCTTTTATTCATTGACTAAATAAATCTTACAAAGCATCTTTTGTTTAGAAATATGACACAAATAATGTTTTATCAAATGTTTTTCATAGTCCTTGGTTTCCCAGTAAAGCCTATTATTGTTGTCACTGAGTTATAACCCATACATTGACCATATAAAACATTGATTTTGTTGTTGACTCTCTATAGCACTAGCATTGTAGGAGACATGACATTTTTGAGAATGGTAATATGTTAAGTAACCGCTCTACTATATAAATAGCAAAAAAAGAGGTTATTTGTATGGAAAGGCAGACAGCAACCATACCAATGCTTGGCTCTTTACAGCTAGTCATACATGAAAGTTTTACTGTTTGTAATGGCTAACCAAATCTACACACATTCTGTAATAAATATTGTAATGTTAATTTTTAAAGCTCCAAGATTTTGGGAAGTCGTGAGAAGAGAGGAAGAAGGGGACGGCAGAGGTGGAGGTGGATAGATGAGGTGATTGAAGCAATGAACATGAGCTTGATGCTTCTCAGTGGGGCAGTAGCTGATGCGCCTAACGTGCTGTGGTCCATAGAGTCATGGAAAATAGGGCACAATAGAGTGACTAAATAGTCACGTTCAGGTATCTGAGTTTTGCAAAGATTTTGAGAATAATGTACAAATTAAAATAATGAAAGCTGGTATTTTGTTTGTTTTATGATATACTATTAGAAGCATCTATGTTGGTAGGCTTCGGGATAAGCCAAAGAAGACCCCATTGGTTGTTCCTGTCAAACCACAACCTAGAGTTTCATGGATTAAAACATTTCTTCACTCTAAAGGCAAAAAGCAGCACATCTCATACAACATTTTATTTTTATTCATATCTAAAAATCCCTCTAATGATTATGTTGACCCCTCCAGGGGGTGTCTACACAGGCATCCGATTCCCCAATCAGCATGCAGCATCGGGGGAGCAATATTAACTAACTATTTACCTGCTGTTGCTTGCTCAGCCAATCTCCTTGCAGCTTCCTGTCTGTATGTCATCAGCAATACATAGCACATATCAGTGATACACTACATATCCCAGGCTGCTTTTCAGCACAATCAGGAACCCAGAGTTAATTCAAAAGTTTCAGCTAACCTGATTGGCCAAAACAAATTCTTTATATATAAATGCTAATTTAGCCTGGGTTTGGAGGGTGTTAACCCAAATGATTTTGCTGACTTCAATCTAAGTGTTTAAATATTTTTGGGGGGATTTTTTTAATACAAAAAAAATGTTTGCATATACTAGTAATTTTTCTATATCAGATGCATTTATAATCCAGCAAACTTACATATCCCTTTGAGATCCTCTTGAATTCACAGCAAACTGTCAGTTGTAAGACTCTGTTTATCAGTTCTGCTGTGGGTCTGTGTTCTGTTGGTTTCAGTACTGCAGCTGCTATTCTGCTGAATGCCAGTTTTCAACACTACCTGTGTGCTGTTCCTGCCTTCTGTTAGTTCAGCTATACCCTACTTGCGAGCCCCAACTAAGGCAGATCACTCTAGTGAGTGAGACCAGACTTATATATTACAGGATATCTATCCCTGTCTGCTTCCAGTGTCTTTTGCTTAAATAGTTGTCTGCTACATTGCCAGTCTAATTATAAGACTGCCTGCCATTACGCTGTCTGCTATAGTGCCTGCATTTACTGTTTGTTCCAGCACATGGATTGATTCTAGCACTGGATTTATTATCTAAAGCTATATATACCAAGCTTTACCTATCATTCCTTTTCTTATTTAATACATTCTTAAATAAAACACCAAAAGGTCTGACTTTCAGTTCGGAGTATCTGTTTAATGACAAATATTTTGTGATTCAGCTCTGAAATACTTTGCAAAAGTAAATTTTATGTACGGCCCAACAAGGCCCAGACAAAGGGTAGCACATTTTAAGTAGACTGCAAGCCACCAATGGTTGCCGAGGAAGTACCACTTGTTTGTTTATATTCACAGAAATATCTATACCTGGAATCTCTAAATGAGACTTAAAATATTGGTAGCTACTAAGACATGTCCAAAACATTTCCAAGACCTTAAGGTAGTCTGCATTAATGGACCACTGCAGTCAAGTATGTACCAAACGAACTCTGGGCCCTATTCTATTGGCCAGATCGTAATGCTACACATACTTAAATTTGTCAGTAAAGTTGCCAAATATTCTATTAGCTACTTGCATGCTGATTGCGAGTTACCCACTCACAATCACTACTGACAAGGCAAACGCAACATGGTGCTAGCCTCTCCACTGATTTTTGGACAGCTCAAACATTACGAGTGCAACATACTCAAAGTTACATAAAATCAGAAATTTAGGTCTAGCTCGCAAACCATGAAAAGTATAACATTTCTGATTCAAATATTATGAGTAGGAAATAGGCCCTGCAAAGGCTTTTTCTAACATTATTGATAGCTGTAACAACAATTAAACACATACCACTGTACTTTAAAATCATGGGAAAGAATTGAAAGACAATAAATATGACAAACAAAATTCTAGAATTTTTTTGACTGGTAATACATATGGTAACATTAAAAGTCTTGCTGAAAAGCACATAAAGCAATTAAATACAAAGTACATGACTAAATAGCAAGAAAAAGCATGTATCTGCCTTAAAAACAACACATAAAACTCACAGAGGCTCAAATGTGGACTTCAATATTTATATAGAGTCGTCATATATATATATTGGAACATAAACTACTGGCAATATTACACCTCCATGACATATATCAAGGTGAACATACACCGCAGTACACATGAGGTTAATATCAATCTGGAAACACACAGGGACCTCAACAAGGACTATTAAATGAATAGCCACACCCTAAATAATACTCGGCAACAACATTGATCACCACCACAGCACACTGCTGAAACAGATCTTGTACCCACATTTATGTGAAGGTATGTCATCTTCACCAGAACCCTGGGTCTTAGAAATTGGGTGTGAGAAATGTGAGCATGGGCAGCCTCAGGCCTTAAAGAGAGGAGGGGTGACATTGATGGTGGCTACATAGGTATATCACTAGATAGCACAGGCCAGGCACTGTGTTGTCCTAGGGAGCATGTAAGGAACACCCTGTTAGAGGTGCAGGGACATGGGGATTCATGGACAAATCACGACAAGGGGGTTGCACTAATGTGTTCAAGCTATTGAGGAAGGCCACCAAACACACTAGGAGGCTGTGGAGAGGCACATGGAGCAACAGCGATCTTAGCTCTATAAACAGTGCTTGAATGTATTTTTGAAATGAACTATAATAATTCTGGTAAGTGTGTAACGTTCCATGGGTGTGTACACACTTACCAGTACTTCCTAAGTCCTTACAGAGCTGCATGCATGCAGCAGAGCCGCGCATTCGCAGCTCATGGCTAGAGCCGCAAGCTGCAGAGGAGGAGGGGGAGGAAGAAACAGGGGAGAGGGGGGAGGAAGACACAGGGGAGATGGGGGAGGAAGACACAGGGGAGATGGGGAGGGGAGAAAGGCACAGGAGCGGGGGGAGCAAGACACAGGGAGAGGCTGGAAAAGACAGAGGTGAGGGGAGAGGGAGGTAAAGACACAGGGTAGGGGAGAGGGGGAAAGGATACAGGGGAGGGGAGAGGGGAAGAGATGGAGGAGAGTGGGGGAAGAGACACAGGGAAGGGGGAGGCGGGAAAGACACAGGAGAGGGGAGAGGTGGGGTAAGAGACACAGGGGAGGGGAGAGGGGGCAAGAGACACAGGTGAGGGAACAGGAAAGAGACACAGGTAAGAGGGGGAGAGACACAAGTGAGGGGGGAGAGAGAGAAAAATTTAAAATTATACAGACGGGCAATTTACTTGTATTAATATATGTGATTACTTGGAAACCACATCAGTGTCACTGTAATGGGCTGAAATGTCCACATAACAACAAATTGGACAGTAAATAGGGATAATTATTTTATAAGGATGGCTTCACTTCATGCCAATTTTAGTTGTTATGTGCACCAGTATGTGAACTGATGTTAAAATTTATGATATTAACATCACTTTTAACATAGAAAGTGTAAACATTTGGCTTTGACAGCATCAACTCAGAATTTACTTTAGGTTTAGTGCCATTCACAGATATGATTACAGTACTCAATGCATGAAGGGATGGCTATACAGGAAGATGATCTATGCACAGATATCTGATCGTTAAATAAATGTTATGTATGTTGATGTCCCAAAATATTAACCATTAGAAACACCCGAAAACAGTGATAATGGTATAACAAAACTCTATCAAATACACAGAGCACAGTCATAAATGTGTCGGACAGTGCAATAATATCATGGGTGTGGGGTGGGTGGATCCCGGAAGCACAAGAGGCTGTCTGGGAAAAAAGGAAAACCTAAGGGTTAAAGGTAATACTTAATCACATATAATAGTTATCAAACTGGGAGACGTTGTCATGCTTTGCGTGGTGTGTACGAGTTAGGCGATGAGCGGTGCAGGCGCTCATCTCTTGCAAGCCTTGCGTCGTGAGGCGAGCCATTAAGGCACTACAACTATCAGCACAAATACGATGAGGCAATGAAACACACGGGACTTAGCCACAAAACACTTCTTAAACGCGGGATCTCCTTGGCCAGCAAACGGTTGACAAACGCGGGAAATAGAAAAAAAAAATTACGAGATGAAAAAAAATACGAGATTAATGGACAAACTGCAAAAACAATGAAAACACTATAAATACAACAAAAACATCACAACCCATCACAGATAGCACGGGGCAACAGCCAGGATGTCTGGGAGTGAGGTGGAACGCAAATTTAAGCAGGTTTAGACAATTTTTCGCCACTCGAAAATCGCCTAAGCGAGGAAAAAAATGGCCGCCGAAAATAATGAAAATGATGCTACACGACCCCTGCCAAACGCATCACTAGAAAATACACTATTACAAAAGCTGGAAAATGCTCATGAGCCGCGTAACACATTAATAGCATTAAGAATATACAATGCCGCTTTATACAATAAACCAACGGCTTTCCCTCGCGCATGCAGCATATTTATAATGCACACTTGGAACATTCATTACACTTTATTATCAGGGCGCCAACACTCAAACTGTATATTCTATGCTGTCAGAAAATATAAACAGATTGTTGATTGTATTGATTGTGGAGGGGGCGTGACCGGAAATGGCTTTTGGCGCCGTTTGAGCGAAGCAATGGCGGATGAAGTGATGTCGGGAGTGTAGCTGAGTGTGAGCAGCGACTTCCCCCTGTACTGCAGGCTGTATACTCCCCTAAGACCCATATGCAATGTCTCGTAGACAGGACCAGAGAGAAGGAGGAAAAGAGGCATTGGCAACATAGCTGAGGGTGAGCAGCGCTCTAACTCCTGCACCACAAGCTGCCTTGGCTCCAATTCTCCAGTGACCCCAAAGTAAAGCACATTAAACAGGACCAGAGGGAAGGAGGAAAGGAGACCTGCAGGCAAATACAGGCAAAGGAGGCCAAAGACATCTCTCTGAAGCTGGGACTGTATCACTGCGATGCATGTATGGAACACGTATGTAACAATATACCCTGATAAACAGTACTGCACAGCAGAAGGCATTTCAGGGGTTGTAATAATCATAAATTAAAGATACATAGTGAAATTAGGGGGGCTAAAGAAGAAAAAGCACATATTACATGTTACAGTTATGTTACTCATGGAGACCTAGAAGGAACTATACAGTGAATACTGAAGGAAAGGAGTATCATACATTAACATATTAATAAACTCATAGTAAAGTCCAAAGTATCCAGAGGTAGAAGTGTACGCTCTGTAGAATCTCAAAGTGTTTCACAAAAGACCCCTTTATAAAAGGACTGTATGGGACTGAGAAAATCATTTCTGAAGTAAGATGGAGCTGTAACACTGTGCTACACGTATGAAACATGTATGTAATAATATCTACCCCGTTAAACTGCACTGCATAGCAGAAGGCAATTCAGGTGCTGTTATAATCACATGTATACATAATATTTACCCCGTTAAACTGCACTGCATAGCAGAAGGCAATTCAGGTGTTGTTATACTCACAATTAAAGACACACAGTGAAATCAGGGGCTTTTTGAGAAAAGGTACAAAGCTACCAGAAGAGTCTCCAGAACTTGAAGGAGAGTATAATATACTTAATAAAATAACAATGCCGGCTAAAACAAAAAAAAAAGAAAAAAAAAGGACACCAACAAAAACCTAATACCTTGTTTTTTCCAAAAATCCAAGGAAAACCGCAGGAGATCCCTCTTCCTATATCACCTGATACAGAACAAAACCTCAGTCAAAGTATAGGGAGCATGAACGAAAGCAATACTAGTAGAGAATCAAATATACAAGAAGAATTACTTACAGTGAGAAAAATGAAGATATTACTACAGGAGTTTCAAACATCTTTTATTGCAGATATAAAAAAATCAAATACTGGACAATGCAAAATAAATTATTGCTTTAAATATTAAAACTTCAGAGTTGGAGGCCAAAATTGATAAAATGGATGCAGACAACAACTACCTTCAGAAGCAGAACCAGGAACTAGAAGAGAAAATAATTATTCTAGATAATAGAATCGGTAATATTGATGATAAAATCAGAAGAAAGAATCTCCGGATTAGGGGAATAGATGAATCAATTACGGATGGAAACTTAGAAGAATACTTAGTAAAGTTGTTTTTATCCATGGCGCCAAGTTATAACCAAGTGGAAGATAAGATGGTCTCATTCTTCAGAATCCCTATTCCAATGCATTTGAAAAACAAGCTACCAAGAGATGTGATTGTTAAGTTTCACAAGTTATCCATGAGAGATCTAATTATGAAAGCTAATTTTCAAGTGAAATATAACAAGGCACCACATGAAAACATAAAAATCTTTCAAGACATATCTGCTGCTACCTTAATTAAAAGAAAGGAGTTTTCAGTTATTACAGAACTTTTAAGAAAAGAGAAATTAATTTACAGATGGACAACACCGGTAGGCCTTATGGTAAAGAAAGACTTAAGCTGGCACAAAATCAGTTCAGCAAAAAGCGGAGAAGAACTATTAAAGTCATGGAATATAAAGATGGACAATCAGATAAATATAATCCGAAAGGATATATTACTGAGGCCAGAATGGCAACAAAAATAATTCCATGCAGAGAAAAAAGGGAGGGGGGAAAGGATGTGTTTTTTCTGTCGATTTATATGCATGTGTATGTCTACCCTCTGTAGATATTAGTTTTGCACATATTTTGCACTGTAAAAGAAGGTGGCATTTTGGGAAATTAAATCTTAAACAAATTTGTAGAATTAGTACGTAGGCTATTCTAATGGATATTTACCCTGATAGAATATGCTGAAGATTGAAGAGTTGGATAAATGCATGATGCACTTTACAAATTATAGAGTTAATATGTTTACCTAACACAAATGTATTTTAATGGATATTTAATTTGGTATAATATTTTGAAGACTGAATAGTTGATAATTGCATGATGCACTTTATAATTTATAGAGCTTACCAAACACAATTGTAATAATGCACAAATTTTTGAACACGTAGTAATTTATAGAATTGTAATGGGGAGGGGAAGTGGAGAGAAGGGGGGGGGGGGAGGGAGACTAGAAGAAGGATTATGGTGAAAAGTGATATTTAAAGGGTATAATTTGGTTTTCGTTATTTTTGCTTCTCCCTTGTTATGTGTTATAAAGGTTGATGCAATCGAAGGAATTGAGACTTAGATAAATTTTGAAATGCACATTACACTTTGGAATAGTAATAACTCTGAGTTTATATAGTGTTAAAACTGTATTCATGTATAATGTCGGTAATGGTAGAAAAGACTGTAAAGTACATGTTCCCCCTCTGTTCCCCCTCCCCTCCTTACGGTGTATTCCATCTTGGTTGTGATAACTGAAGGTATTATTGTAGGTTTGTCTAGGTCTGAATTATTAGTTAAAAGAGAAATGGTAGATAAAGTAAAAGGGGAAAAAAAAAGGAAAAAAGGAAAAAAAAGAAAGAAAAAAGAAAAGAAGGGTTACACCCCGACAACACGATCATTGGTTAACGCCGGCTATTTTCAAATTTTGGTCAAAGAGACCCTAGTATGAAGTCTGTATTTAAGAACTGGACAGATACATGTATGTTTTGGGATGAGAATGGAAGGAGGAATGAATGGGCAGGAGTTAGGGAAGGAATGCAGGATAGGAGGAAGAACAGGATAATATCTTGTATTATATTAAGTCTAAAAAATGGAGATTACATTAATCTCATATAATATTAATGGATTAAATTCCCCCTTAAAAGAAAGTTAGTCTTTTGGGAATTTGCGAAACTAAAAGCAAACATAGTATGCCTCCAAGAAACACATCTAAAAAAACAGTATTCTTACTTATTAAGGAATAAAAGATTTGTCTATAGTATAGCCTCCTCGTATAATAGTAAATCAAGGGGGGTATCCATTCTTTTTGATAAAGATTTGGTAGTAAAAGAAGAATTTTGTAAAATAGACGAAGGAGGACGATTTATTATATGGGTGGGAAACATAGATAATCAGATATATACAATTGTAAATATTTATGCACCCAATCGGAAACAAGAAGGTTATGTAATCAATATCCTGAAATTGGTTCACAAATTTAAAAAAGGTAAGACGATTATATGTGGGGATCTTAATCTAGCCCTGGACCCAGAGAAAGACAGGTCAAGTAAAGCCAAAGTAGAAATAGGAAATAATAGTACCAATGCATCTAAGAAAATTACAGAACTTCTTATAGAAATGGGCTATTATGATATATGGAGAATTAAGTCTCCTCGGGTAAAAGATTACACATGTTTCTCTAAAAGATTCACTTCATACTCCAGAATAGACTACATTCTAGGAGATCAATCGGTGCTGAATGATACATTTAAAATTAATATATATACAAATACAATCTCGGATCATGCCCCAATAGCTCTAGTTTTAAATAAAAAAACTGGAAACTATAAAATAAATAGAAACTGGAGATTGGAGCCAATGGTCTTGAAAGATGAAATAAGAGTTAATGAAATAAAGGGAAACTTAATAGAATATTTCGACATAAATAATGGTTCAATTGCGTCTTTTACGACACTTTGGCAATCGTTTGAGGCATTCACTAGAGGTTTACTAACATCTAAAACAATTTTGCTAAAAAAAGAGTGGGGAGACTCTTTAAGATCTTTATATATAAATCTGGAAGATAAACATAATTTGAATAAAAAATCTCCAAATAAGAAATTAAGGGAAGAGATTGGAAACATACAGCAACAAATAAAGAAGGTGGAACAGTATAGGTTGGACAGATTAATTTGGAGGTCTCAGATGGAGACTTACTTAGAAGGAGATAAGACTGGAAACATTTTGGCAAATAAAATGAAAAAGCAAAGAATTCATAATTGCATCCAAGAGATCAGAGGGGAGGATAATAAGGTTTATAGAGATCCTCGGGACATAAGTGATATCTTCCATAATTACTATTCTAACCTTTATAACTTGAGCAATTCAGATATAAAAATAAAAAAAGATATAAGGGATATTGAGGAGTTCTTAAGAGACTTGAATCTCCCAAGAATCTCAGAAACAGAATTAGAGACCCTGAATAAAATAATAACGGAAGAGGAGATAGAAGAAGCGATTAAAGAAAGTAAAAACAATAAGGCCCCAGGCCCTGATGGATTAGATAAGCTTTTTTATCAGAGATTTGTAGAGGTAGTGAAGGCTCCTCTGGCTAGGATGTATAATGAAATAAAAGATAGTGGTGTCCTTCCGGCGGAACTAACAGAAGCAAAAATTATAAATATATTAAAAGAGGATAAAGATCCGGCCGATAGGAAGAGCTATAGACCTATATCCCTTTTGAATTTCGACCTGAAATTATATTCTAAAATATTGGCAAAAAGGCTAAACCCTTTAATAGATAAACTTATAAACCCAGATCAGGTAGGTTTTGATAGTTCTCGTCAGGCGTGTGACAATATCAGAAGTCTAATGAATATTCTATCTTCGGGAATCAAGAAAGGAGCTCCCATGCTGGCCCTGTCAATAGACGCCGAAAAAGCTTTTGACAGGGTCAGCTGGGAGTTCCTGCAGGCAGTGCTCCAGATATATGGTTTAGGGGATTTCGCAAATAGGGCGATAAAAGCCTTGTATAGTAATTAAAGAGCAAAAGTAGTGGGGACAAATTTTGAGACAATTTTTTTTAGTATGACGAATGGAACAAGACAGGGGTGTCCCCTGTCTCCTCTATTATTTGTTTTATATATTGAACCTCTGTTAGAGAAAATAAGAACAACGAAGGACATAAGCGGTATTAAAATTGGGGAGAAAGAATATAAAACAATTATTTATGCTGACGATATGATTATCATTCTTACGGATCCCTAAAAATCTTTATTAAATCTAGAAGCGATATTAAACAGCTTCAGTAATGTCTCCTACTTTAAAGTGAATACATCTAAGACAGATGTAATCACTAGAGGTTTATCCCCAGAAATTAAGTCAAAGCTAAGAGAGAGATATCAATATAATTGGAACGTAAAACAAATTAGACATTTGGGAATACATATATCTTTCGATATTAAAAATATTTTAAAAAATAATCTGTCTAACATATACAAAACTATATCAAAAGTTATCCAAGAGTGTAGATCAATCCATTTATCCTGGACTGCGAGAATAGCCGTAATAAAAATGATCGTTATTCCAAAAATAACATACATTCTTAGATCTATTCCTGATATCCCCATGCTCTATTGGATAAAGAGATTTCAACAGTTAATAGACACTTATATCCTTCAGGGTAAAAGAGCGAGGATAGCTGGTATGATTACTAGAAAAAGAATAGAGTTTGGAGGACTTGCCTCGCCATGTATAAAAGATATTTCAACAGCTATATCTCTAGCCCAGATTATCCCATGGAATCTTCCATCAGTAAAACCAAATTGGAAAGAGATGGAGAAAGTATTCTTGGATCCCACCCCTATAAATGCCATAATTTGGTCTTCGAGTATGGACTTGGTAAAGAATAAATTAGTGCCAAAGCATATTTAATCTCTGCTTAAATTCTGGATGAAAATCAGATCCAAGATGAAACTATCAGTATATCCATCTTTGGCCGCACCAGTAGAAATACTTAAGGCAGAGCTTAAGATAATATCCTTGGAAAAATGGATAGAAAAAGGTATTTATCGTATAACAGATTTTTATGGGGAAGGTACACTACTTAGTTGGTCAAGACTACATGCCAAATTTAAACTTGATAAAAATCTGTGGTTACATTATATGAATATGCAGAGTGTTCTAAAAAGGAGAGGCTTTAAAAAGGAAATTATTGATAGGTTAACACCCTTTGAACTCCTACTATATAATACAAATACCCGTCATAGGATTTCTAAATGTCAGGAGATTATCTCCCTAAATACCCATAATAGTAAAACCCCAGGGATGGTGAAATGGGAGGAAAGTTTATCATTATCTATTAGTATGGAAGAGTGGGTAAAAACGATAAAAATGGTTAAAATATCGGCTAGATCCTCTGCTAATTATGAAACATACTTCACAATAATTAACATGTGGTACCGTACACCAATTATTACATTTTCCCAAAAGGATATAGTATTTTGTTGGAAAGAGTGTGGTCTGAGAGCGGATGTTAAACATGTCTGGTGGGAATGCACCAAAGTGAAGGCCTTTTGGAGGAAATGTTGCCTATGGCTGGAGATGATAACAGAAGCTGAAATCCCCTTTAATCCAGATGTGTTATTACTCAACATTAATCTCAAGGAGACATTTCCAAAACAATACTTTTTACTATCTCATATCCTGTTGGTAATTAAAGTGCTAATGTGTAAATATTGGAAAGAAAATGTACTTCCATCTATATTAGAAATAGCTAGGGTGGTTACTAAAAATAGAGAGTTTGGCTTAAGGTCATCTGGTCAAGCAAGCACAAAAAAAAGGGGGATAGACAAGCAATGGCTAAAATGGGATTCTTTTATAAAAAAGAAAGAAGGAATAGGTAGGGTGTAAAGGGAAAGAAAAATGCATTCTCTGTTGATGAGCGTTGTTTTCCCTCTACACCTTCTGTCCATGAGAGATTTGATATTTGATATTTCTCCTGTATATTCGACCTCCTATCCTCTGTTGGTGAGAATACGGTTAAAAATTCCCTGCCTCTGAATGTGAATGAATGGAATGTTTATTTTTTGTGATGATTGTTTATGTATATATTTACTGTCTCATTTGTTATATGAAAACTAATAAAAAGAATAAAAAAAAAGAAAAAAAAAAGAAAATATAAACAGATTGTTAGCCCTTCAGGCTATTGCTGGCTGCATATATTAATTAGAAATACTTAAAGTATATTAATATATTCAATAAATAATTAATTATTACTTAAAGAGAGATATATTTTTTTATATATATTTGTAGTTATCTGGACTGATGAAGGTGCTCAGAGGACCAAAAGTACGCAACAGGAGAGGCTCCCAATGAGCACCGAAGGCGATCAGCACAAGGCAGGAACTGAAGACAGTGGCAATAGAGGTCTGGCAGAGCATCACCAGGGATGAAACCCAGCGTCTGGTGATGTCTATGCGTTCTAAACTTCAGGCTGTAATTGACTGCAAAGGATTTGCAACCAAGTATTAAAAAGTGAAAGTTTGATTTATGACTGTTAATCTGTCCCATTACTTTTGGTCCCTTAAAACGTTGGAGGCACATATACAAACTGTTGTAATTCCTACAGCGTTCACCTGATTTGGATGTAAATACCCCCAAATTAAAGCTGAAAGTCTGCAGTTAAAGCACATCTTGTTCGTTTCATTTCAAATCCATTGTGGTGGTGTATAGAGCCAAAAAGATTAGAATTGTGTCGATGTCCCAATATTTATGGACCTGACTGTATTAAACTTAACGACAACCAAGCATTCTAAATCATGATATATGATTTAATTAATGGCGTGTGAGCTAAATTCTTCTGAGGGGATGTCATTGATGGAATGTCTATCTGGTAGCCATTGTGAATATATTTCAAATACTATATTTTCTAGCAATGCTTGCGGATGAAGAAGATGCCTTCATGGACCTGAATTGTGCCTAACATTGTGCCAAAATATTAATAAATACAAAATGTATAATAAGCAGTAAACCAGAAAATAAAGACTGACAAAATATCCCCATCACACAGGCCATGATCCTCTACTCTATAGCCATACTAGATTATGTTAACATTTGGATCAATAGATTTTCATTGAGGAGTGATGTGATAGGCTAATACACTACACTGCACATCCATCCCTGCAGAGTCTGTATCTGCATATGCTGCAGTGGGCACACCCATACATGAACTCTCTATTGTATATATTTGTTAATTGCTGCAAATATTCGTCACACATAGGATGCTGTCCACTAAGGAAAGTGATTTATCCGCTTTTTGGATTTGACAATGCATGAATGATATATCTGTCCTTATGTAAATTAAGGGAGCTGGCACTGCACTTTGATTGGTGGGAAGCATTTACATGGGCTTTGTGTTACCTGGTGACAAGGAGGCTGGATACTGTGGGGCCACAGGCCTGGAGCTCCTCCAATGGGCACCTGGCTTAACATCTTCTTGAGCACCCTCTCCCACTCGTTGTACTTGACAGTCACTTTGGGGCCAGCACTTGGAGCTCTCACTGCTCTGTCAACCTCTTCCATCATCCTCCACACCTTGGACTGACTGTCATTAAAACAAAGTTTTACCAACCTCACATCCCTCTACCCCCTCCCAGGCCTGGGCCCTGACCTAACTTCCCTCCCCCTGTAAGGATAGTGAGGTGGTCATGGATGGCATATAAGAGGACCACCATCTCCTCATGCCTATAGTTAGGAGCCCTGTGCTTACCCCAGCCTCTTGTCCTCCCAACTGTGGACGGGGATCCTGTTCTCCCTCCTCTGACCCTAATGCCTGTCCCTCCTCCCTATTTCACCCCCCAGGATCAGACCCCTCCACCTCTGACCCTGTGCTACCACTATGTGCGAATCCCTCCCTCCCTCTACCTCATCTCACGATCCCCCCAGAACCACCAGACCTAGTCCTCCCCTCCACTCCCTTTCTTCCTGCCTCTACCACACTCCCTTCAACCTCTCCCTTGCTCTACCACCCTCACCTCCACTTATTCTACATCACTTCCTGACCCCCCAGAACTACTGTATCTAGCCCTCCTTCTCCACTCCCTCTACCACCCTCCCCTCCACTTCCTCTCTCTACTGCCCTTACCTCCATTCTCTCTGCCTCCCTGTCTCACCCTCCCCTCTACTCCCTCTCTCCCTAACATACCCTCACATCTACTCCTCTCTCCCTCCCACTCTCCCCTCCACTGCCTCTTTCCCTCCGTCTCCCACCCTCCACCCCTATTCTCACTTTCTCTTTCCAATAATCTCCAGCTCCAGGACCTTTGTGCTAAATTGTGAACATATTGTGAATATATATGAAGTATGTGTATGCTCCTAGAGAAAAGGGAGGTGACATATCTTGAAGGCATATGAAGTGTGTGTATGCTCCTAATAAAAGGGGAAGAAATCTATCTAGAAGATATATGTATATGTCAGCATAGAGAAGATAAAAATGAAGCAGTCAATGACTGTAATAGCAATTTATACAAAATCCAGAAGACACACAAACTTTTACAGAATGTTATCAGTTCAAGTTTAAATATACATCTATTGAACATGTTCTGAACAGCAGTTCCTTATTTTTATAATGCGGAGCCGGAGTTCATATTTTTAAATACTACATCTGAGTAAGGGCATTTTAGAGACATTGGCTATCTTGGTGAAGGGATCAAAAGAACCTGAAAGATCTGCTGGTTAGGTTTGGCCATAACAGCCTTATCAAGCCCGACTGAAGAAAGCAGATCTTCACAGCTTAATATACAGCTCAATATTAGCAGCCATGTAAATCATAGACATAACATATAACATCTGAATTTTTGAAGACTCTGTTAATGACTACAGGAATCCATTTTGTGTTTGTTACATTACATCCTGAGAGCTGGATGATGGGTTTACTTATTTGTAGTTATCAGTGGAGGGATATGTGGGGGAGGAAGGAACAGGCAGAAGTCCAGAGTTTTGTTTCATAAATAGATAATATTGTAATTGACACTGCAACCCACCCGTTGTTGGCCCAGACCCAGGAGGTTGCATCAAAAGATGCAACCAAAGCTCTACATAAATGTGAGTGCCATTCTTAGGACACACCAGGGTCCTGAAGAGGCATCAACATTTTTTATTTGTATTTCTAATTTAAAACTATCTGTATGACTTGTCTTGTTGCTGAATTGTGCTCTTAGTCAGGCTCAATGGTTTCAAACATAAATTTGATTTATTGTGCAGTGATCCTTTAAATAGTTCAGACAGTAAACATCTTTATTGTATAATGACATGGTAAGTTTCTATGTCTTGCCACCACTGAGAAGAAAATTACTATGCAAGAGATGGGTAGCTAGCTCTATATGCAATGGCATTTCTGTTTGTAAGTATATTTGCCACTAACATAAAACATTTAAATATATACTTCATATTCTGAGATGAGGGGAAAGAGAATATATATTTGGGTGGGGGTGAGCATAGGGCATAATATCATCTAAATATATTTGATCTTAAACTTTGCTAAACCTGCTTTCAGTTATATATACATAATCACAGTGCAGAAAGCCCAGAATAAGTCCAACTATTTAACCTTGGTGTAGCATTTGAAGTGCTTTGTCTGTACTTGGCTGCTTGCCTGAGTCACTGAAAGATATAAATGGCTCAAAATGTTCACATTACAAGCAATCACATTACAATTAATTTCCTTATACTTGAAAAACACCAGTTCCAAAAATCATGAAATTCTTTTACATATGTAGCTATGCACAGATTTACTGGGTTATTAGGTTAAGTAAACAACTTCTCACCAACTTTCCATTCAAGTCAGTGAAGATAGTCATCAGTTTGAGATACCATGCTGGATAAAAAAAAAATATTAATGCCCTTTAGCACATACATACATAGATACACTAAGAACAAACTATATACATACTTAAACTGATTTATTTAAGGCACAGAATAATGGACAAGTATTTAATTAGACAGAAAAGATCAAATGTTAATTGAAACCAAAGCCGCAAATAACTGAGTAGTACTGTAAATTCAATATGTTATCATGCAGGTGGTGCAATGCAATGGGGCCCTTCTCCGGAGGGGCCCCAGTGCTGTCAAACAGTTTAATGATAATACCCATGGGGGCTCCCATCCCTGCACCCACCCATACACCAACCCCACCCCTACCCCTCCTGGCCCCCACCCGTAGACCAACTCCCAACCCTGCCCTTGCTGGCCCACACCATTCCTGCACCTGCCTCTCCTAGCCCCACCACCTTGGCACCCTCAGACTCACCAGCTTCAGTGTCTCTTCCTCCCTTGTTCAACAGGAAATCCTGACTGATGACACGTGTATGTGACATCATTTGTCATTCTTTGTGCCGGCTGTAGGATGCGCTGGCAGTAAAGGAAGAAAGAGCTGAAGCTAGTGAAACTGAGGGAGTCAGCAACTAGGAGAAGCAGAGGAAGGGGTGGTGTGGACAAGCAGGGGCAGGGTGGTCATGGACCAGTATATATATATATATATATATATATATATATATATATACAGTAAAATCCTGCTTATCCGGCACCTAACCAACCGGCACTCTAAAGCAACTGGCACCGGCATCAATTCCCCATTCTACAGAAACTCCCGCTAAACCAGCATAACCGGCGCTATCCAACAGTTCCTAATTTGCACAGTTTAGGTGCTAATGCCTTAAAGGCATTTTGAGGGGTTTGGGGAGATTTAACAGTCATTTAGACCCTATTTGCGGGGACTTCCGATTAATCGGCAACTTCACTTATCCGGCAATAGGGAGTCCCCGTGGGTGCTGGATAACCTGGAGTTTACTGTATATATACATACATATAATACATATAATGAGTTGGCACCAATATATATATATATATATATATATACACAGTGTATATATATATATATATATATATATATATATATATATATATATATATATATATATATATATACAGTATATACAGTATATATATATATATATATATATATATATATATATACACATACATGTACACAGAGATACATATAATGAGTTGGCACCAATATATATATATATATATATATATATATATATATATACACAGTGTATATATATATATATATATATATATATATATATATACACAGTATATATATATATATATACAGTATATACATATATATATATATATATATATATATATATATATATACACATGTACACAGAGATGTGAGAGATTTCTTGAAAATGGCTGTGTGAGCCTGAGGCTGGATAGAGGCATTCCAGTACTTCAGGTGTTAAAAACTTTCTTACATCATAATGTAGCTGCACCAATGAACAGGCTTGGACAGTCTGTTGAAGGTCAGTTGCAGCCAGAGCCCCGAAAGAGTATTCCAGCGTGGGAGCTGATAGCCAGCTGCTGAGACAAGTAAAGTATCTTGAGAATAAAATAAAGTCAAGAATACGGGAGCGTAAGCACTAATGATCGAACAAAGTATTTGTAATGTGTAGTGTTTGCAAAATGTAGGTGAATCTGCAGCGTGGAACCTGAAGGTCATGCATTGGTGAAATTAACATTCAGACATTAGAAACATATAGGCCAGTGACTTAAAGTAAAGGATTGCACTAATTATGCTGTTTTCCTACATCCAGGCTTAGTTGAATGGAAGCCTTGGTTAGTAAGGGAAACATTTATATATATAGTACAGTTAGAACTCTGACAGAGCTATGCCTGTTTATTATATGATTTTGTTTTTTGAGTATTAAATGTGTAGCACTGGCAATAAGTAAAGTAAAAATTTAAAAAGTGGCGCATTAAAGCCTTCTATGTGATTGTGTTCCACAATACGTGTCAAAAAAACAGCCACAACTAGGAGAGAAGGGCAATTCACCACTATATATATATATATATATATATATATATATATATATATATATATATATATTTATATATATATATATATATATATATATATATATATATATATATATATGTATATATATATATATATGTATATATATATATATATATATATATATATAATGAGCACCCCAGAGGGGGCCCAGGGATGGGGGTGCCCAACACAAAAAATATTTTGTGTGCCCCCCAATAAATTAACTGCATTTTAGCATTATTCAACTTACTCTGATATCTGTGTAACCAATTAACAGTGTAAATAGGGGAATTACTGTATATCATATAAAAATGTAATGAAAAATACTACTAACTAGAGCTTAAAAAAAAGTTGTTTAAGATCTCAATGTTTATGCATCAGATGTGTCATGGTATCCCCTTGCCTCAAAACATTTAAAACCTCACTTAAAATGCATCTCTTTAAAGAAGTGTATCACCTTCCACCCTAACACACTTATCACCTCTCTCTTCCTCTTTTACCACTCACTATACCTTAGATCTTAAGTCTGTGAGTTTCTATCCTAAGTACTTTGGGAATTCACTATGGAAATTGGATTCCTAGCTCAAAGACAGGGCCCTCCTTCCTTTGCTAAATGTTAATCTGTATTTATCTTTGTCTAAACTTAATTTATGTACAGCGCAACGGAATATGTTGGCGCGTTATAAATAAACTATAATAATAATAATAATAATAATATATACTGATATCACAATGCTACATGTTTGATATCAACACTTTACAAAAACTTAATTTACAATTGTAAAACCCAACTGTAAGATTCTATGCTTCAGTTCAACATCAGCACTATGCAGTTCACTTGTGTGGTTTTTCGCTTTATTTATGATTATATTGAGACACAGCAGGATTTGAATATATCTAACATCATTATATATTTGAAATGAAACACCTGTGTCTCTTTTCTGCTTTCATAAACTGCTTGACATGATATTCACTGAAAATAGTAGTGTAATTAAATGCTGTGTGTCAGACTGGCTATCAATCTGGCTATGAGCTATATATCTGTTATACATTTTCATACTGATCAATGATATTTAAATACAGAAATCAGAAAATGAAAAAAAGAGAACAAAGCTGAGCTATAGGGAAATGAATAAATATCATAATAAAATGCCCAGTAGTCTGGTCTTATGGTGGTGGTTACAGAATATGTAACCTGGGACAGAGGTAGAGATATAAAAAGACCAGCCACTGAACCAGGGTAGATGTCCAGTTAGAGAAGAGTTGTCAAAATCTAATCATGGATAGTGCCTGGTAACAGACTAGGCAAAAGGTCATGGTTAGTGGCAGGCAGAGAAAGATAGGATTATAGTCTGGATCAAAAACCAATATAGCAAGGAGATAATTCACTTAGGCCCCCATTTAATACCAATACCATAATTACCTTCATACAGCCGATATGTCTGCTGGTTAGAAATTTGCTACAGTTCTTTTTAATTGCAAACCATGAACCCGTATGTAGCATTTCAGGGCATGAACATGATCAATTAAGCAAGCCTGTGAGTTACATTTTAGACAGAGCCAGTAGTAAATGAGACCGTCATCATGACGTCAATAAATCATGTTTATACTACAACTAATTTGGGTTTAGAAGTTCAATCTACAATCGGACTTGCAATCCTGAAATGTGGAAATCAATAAAAAAATTATAAATAAACTGGTCTAGTCCATGTGGGTGGCCTAATATGTATTAACACCTTGATTCCTGTATCAATATAACACAGAAATAAAACATAAAAAAAAAAAATGATTGCAGATTTGCAATCTTGAGACTGTTGTGCAATTAATTCTAATGCCTTTCATTGCTTTTCCAGTATTTTAAAGTACAGTAGTGTGTTTATATCTGCTTTTACAGTGCTACGAACAGGCTTGTTGAATTGTTGCAATTGAATATGGATTTTGCATCTTTAGCACTGGTAAAAGGCTTGAAACATCAAAGGAGGAGATAGGACCGAGCTACGTTTTTGACAGCCACAGTAATTTTGAGCCTGCAACTTGCAAATGGATTGCGAGTAGTTAAAGTAGCCAATTAAATAGCAGTAACTTTTATGGGCTCCATTACGGGCTCTTGTAACTACAATTTAGCCAATTGAGTAGGGGTCTTAGACTAGGTCCTTGCCCAGGTAAAGATGAGCAGCTGTTAGTATTGTAAAATTACATATGGCAACTAGATGGAAAAAATGAGATCTCTCCTGGTGCATTACCATAGAGAAAATAGACGAAGCGGCCTACTTGGAAAGAATAACATACTCAATAGAAAACAGGTGGGCCTCTAGGATCAATAGTTATACAATTTTTAAAAAAAATTACAGCTTTTGAAAAATTAAGAGGATATTAGTACATAAATTGCAAAATAAATTTTATTTTATGTTCAGTTGTTTTGCTTAATAAAGAAAAATAAAAAAGGAAGGATATAGAAGTTAATATTATGTAACGTAAACCTTGAATAATATATGATTGTATAATGTATATTTTTAATTTTATACAAGTTGTTTCTATAATGCTATGTTCTTCAGATAAAAATATATTTAAAGAATAAAGATGAGCAGGTGTGATAGCATTTTACACCTGCTCTTTTTCTACCAAGATTAAAGCTGCCTGTGTTAATCTCAGGATCCCTTGTACCTTGTGTTATTACTGCTGCACATCCTACGGAGTAAACTGATGCAGCTTACACTGGGGTACAGACTATGGCACCCATGGATGGTGGGGGTAGGTGTATTAACACTTATAGTGTTTGATTGCCCTCTACAAACAAAACCACTGATCCCCATCTGCTCATGGATTCTCAGTCCAACTAAATCTTGATAGATTATCTCTGAAATACATTTCAGGCATAGAGGGGTGATATCTTTAAAGCACTTGTGCACATGTAAAGTACTATTACTTCTATTTTTTTCAGTCTTTCTCAGGATATATATTAATGGTATTTCTCTTGTATTTGTCTTGTAATGCTAGTGTACATTCTATGTGACTGTAGTTTAACTCACATTTCCAGTCTGTGGTCGAGGACTACAAGGGCCATATTCAATTGGAAGCCCGCAACTCGATCGCAGAAAGCTGGATGTCTGCGAGTGAGTTGCGGGCTCCCGTTCCTCTACGATTGCGATGCTATTCAGTTGCTCAAGGCCGTAAGTTGCGGGCCGGAAGCCAAAACCGTAAACCATGGACTGGTTCAGAGCAGTTCAGGGCGGGAACATGATCAATTAAGCAAACCCGGAAATGAGACTCTCAGTATTAAGGCAGTAAAAAATGGAGGTTACATGTCATTCAATTAGGTTTGGGGGTCCGATATGCAATTAGACTCGCAAACCAGCAAAATAAAGAATTATGAAAATGAATGCCAACACTGTTCTAGTCCATATGGGTGGCCTAATATGTATTTACTCCTTGATACCTGGGATCAATTTAACCCATAAATGACACATAAAAAATAAATCAGATTTATTGCCAATTTGCAGACTTGTGCAATTTATTCTGGTGTCTTATTTTATTTGTTTTTACAGTGCTATGAATAGGTGTTTAACCCCTTTGTGGGTCCTCTCTAGCACTCGTTGGATTTTCTCCTTCATTTACGGATGTGAATACATTTGCAGGCTTGGGGAAATTGAGCAATTGAATAGCGATTTTGCAATTTTAGCCTTGCGAAAGTGAAAGATAAAAGGCTTCTGGAGGCTGTAACTTACGAGTTTAACCATCGCCATTGACATTATTAAAATAGACCATCGCACAGCAATGTAAGCTGTCTATTGCTAAAAACTATTTGGTATGCCGAATATACATTGGTTTGGCACTTTGTTTGATATCTTGTTATATATTTGGCAATATGATTTGTTGTTGTTAACCTGCATGTGCACCTTCATGATACTCTTAATATATGGTAGAACTTTGTTGCAAAGTGATGTAATGTTGGATGATGAGATCTTCTTTTTTCTCCTGACATATTTTACTGTGGCGAATGACAGATTTTTATTACATGTGCTGTCACCAGGGAAACATATAAACAGTGTTTTATATTACATTTTATATAAAAAGTTGAATTAGCTTTCTAGTAAATGTCCTCTAGAGCATATCTATGCACACATGTCATTTTATACTGCACATATGCTCCTCATTAGCTTAAAGATAATCTCAACAGTTTTACTGGATATTGGTATACTTAAAATGTCACTGAAAAAATATATTTTTAACTTAATACTAAATACTTCTAGGCCACATTTAAACTGTATGTGTATATATATTTTCAAAAGCAAATACATTTTAAAATATTTTTAAAGTAGAACTTTAGAGCTTTGCTCCACCCCTTATATTCAGGGCTGAAATGAGGTCCCATGTCTGCTGAGGCTATTTATTATACTAGTGATCTGCATACTAGAAAGTGAAGTGAGATGAGTCCTAGGATGCCTTGCTCATAACAAATTTGCAGGAGTTGATGGAATCCCAGCTGAACTGTTCAAAATCTTGGATGATGATTCAGTTAAAGCGTTGCTTGCCTTATACCACCAAATTTGGAAAACTCAACAATGGCTAGTAGACTGGAAAAGGTCAACCTACATCACAAACCACAAAAAGGCAGTGCCAAAGAATGCTCCAATTACTGAACACTTGCACTCATTTAACATGCCAGAAAGGTAATGCTTACGATTGCTACAAGCTCAGCTCCCACAATATATGCACTGGGAACTACCAGATGTGCAAGACAATTTTGCAGAGGGAAAGGCACACAATCATGTTGCCAATGTCCACTGGATAACAGAGAAAGTAAGAGAGCTCCAGAAAAACACTTCTTCTTCAAAGACTACTCTAACGCCTTTAACTGTGTGGATCACAAAAAAATGTAGCAAGTTCTTAAAGAGATGCGAATACTAGATCATCTCATCCACTACCTAAGGTATCTGTATGTGGATCAAGAAACCATTGTCAGAACTGTACATGGAACAGTTGAATGGTTCAAGATCGGAAAAAGGAGTTCAACAAGGTTGTATATTATCACCTTTATTCAATATATGCAGAATACAACATGCGTAAGGCCGAACTGGACGAATGCAAAGCCATACTCAATATTGCTGGGAGAAATATCAAAAACCTCAGTTACGTATAAGATGCTAAAGTGAGGAGGAACTAAAGGAGCTACTGTATTGACAAAGGTAAAAGAAGAGAGTTCAAAAGTTGTCCTGCTGCTCAACTTTAAAAAGATGAAGATCATGGCAATGTCAGTTCCTGGCAAATAGATGGGGAAGAAGTGAAGGCAGTGACAGATTTTTTTTTTTCCTTCAGCTATGAAATTAAAATAAATTAAAAGACGTTTGCTTCTGGTGAGGAATGATAATGTTTTATGGTCTACAATGCAAAACCATCCCACGCAAACAAAAAAATAAATTTCATAAAAGTTAAAGGCCTACAGCCTCATTAAATTCGGGCTACGTTTTAAAACGTAGCCCATATCTAAAAAAGTGGGACTGAAGGCTATTAAATTAGCTTCGTAAACCTCCCAGCAGAAGGCTTGCGGGTTAAAATGCAGGCCTGACGAAAAATGCCTAGGGGACCTGGAATGTGGAACTTCACAGACCTCAACCCTTTGATCTGTCAAGCCCGTACCTGCTACGTTCCAATCCTGCTTTTAAATTGCAACAAAGTCCCCCGCAAGCTAGCCCGTAACACTCAAATGGAGGCCAAAGCCCAACGAGTGCTGGGGAGGACTCGCAAAGGCTCTAAAAGCCCATATGTTGCCTGCGGGAGAAGCAAAAGAGACCCCTGCTCCGACAATCAGCTCAACTGCAGGCTCATACACTGACCTTTGGAAATGATTTTAATATTCAATAGCACTATTATAAATCATTACACAGGAATTGTATTAATGATCAATGCATAATTAATTTAAAACAACTAATTCCTCTTGGTAGGTCATTACAGTGAACCTTTAAATATTTTTAAAACCATGTTTCATTTGAGTTTGTCATGTAATTAAGAATTTTTAATTATTTCAGAAAAGACACATCTTAATCATAAGCGATGATTTTTATGTCAAGCCTGAAATACACATTGGTTTTAGTAGAAAGAGTGTCTTTGGGTGGGGGAACTACTGCTGGTGCAACAGGTGCAAAACCTACCCACATGTATTTTTGGGTTTTTTATTGACCTATAAGGGCATCTACCTTGTAGATGGAGGCCTTGTAGATGGGGGCTCTGCCACTGCTTGCTATAAATATATTCACTTTAAACAATAACACTATACACAGTATTAGAAGGGCATCACTGATGATCTATTCTCTACGTCAGTAGCATCTGATTCAGCATAAAGCTGTCTGGCATACAAGAATATGTCAAATTTCAGAAATCTAATTAACAAGAGTCTTCCATTAGCTGATTATATTCAAACTAAAAATCTAAATGTCTGACTTGCTCAATTCTTAGAATTAACCTCTTCATCACTGAAAAGATCTTGAGATGGATTGATATGCAATTTACTGCCAGCCACTTAGGAAAGAATGATTTTCAATACCTGGCTGACTTTCAACATTAAACTATTATTCAAGGCTGCATTTAACATAGTGCAGCACAATGGTTAATTCAATCTCATTAATGCATAGGAGTCAGGAAATTATATTAATAGAGATCCATTTAAAATAATACATCCCAGTAAATGGAGACACACAATTTTTAAGAATGAGGTATATATTGTATTAAAGCATTTGTTTAGGGCCTGATTATCAATGGTGTTTGAACAAATGTATAGGTGTATATATATATATTTATATATATATATATATATATATATATATATATATATATATACTGTATGTGTACAGTGCCTTGCAAAAGTATTCACCCACCTTGACTTTTTACCTATTTTGTTACATTACAGCCTTAAGTTCAATGTTTTGTTAATCTGAATTTAATGTGATGGATCAGAACACAATAGCCTAAATTGGGAAAGCTCTGGTGGAACCAATTATCCTTCAAGAGTCACACAATTAGTGAAATGATTTGCACCTGTGTGCAATCTAAGTGTCACATGATCTGTCATTACATATACACACCTTTTGTGAAAGGCCCCAGAGGCTGCAACACCTAAGCAAGAGGTACCACTAACCAAACACTGCCATGAAGACCAAGGAAGTCTCCAAACAAGTAAGGGACAATGTTGTTGAGAAGTACAAGTCAGGGTTAGGTTATAAAAGACTACACTTGAGTGGTTTAAGGGGAAGCATGTAAATGTGCTGGAATGGCCTAGTCAAGGCCCAAACCTCAATCCAATTGAAAATCTGTGGTCAGACTTAAAGATTGCTGTTCACAAGAGCAAACCATCCAACTTGAAGGAGCTGGAGCAGTTTTGCAAGGAGGAATGGGCAAAAATCCCAGTGTTAAGATGTGGCAAGCTCATAAAGACTTATTCAAAGCGACTTGGAGCTGTGATTGCCACAAAAGGTTACTCTACAAAGTATTGACTTTAGGGGGGTGAATAGTTATGCACATTGACTTTTTCTGTTATTTTGTCCTATTTGTTGTTTGCTTCACAATAAAAAAAAACATCAAAGTTGTGGGCATGTTCTGTAAATTAAATGATGCAAATCCTCAAACAATCCATGTTAATTCCAGGTTGTGAGGCAACAAAAAACAAAAAATGACAATGGGGTGAATACTTTTGCAAGGCATATATATATATATATATATATATATATATATATATATACACATTGTCCCTCTTTATAAGGCCCCCCCCCAGCCCCACTTGATCCCGGCCTCCTGGTCCCCCCGGGCCCACACTGCATCCTTCCATTGCGGCTGGTCTGCTCTCTCAGGCAGGGAATAACTAGTGTGTGACGTCATTGGGATTCCCTGCTTGAGAGAAGATGCACCACAAGGTTCTCTTGGTGAGGTAGGAAGGGCCAAGGGGGATTAGGAGGAGATATCAAGTGGGGCCGAGGGGAATTGAAGGAGGGGATCAAGAGGGGCAGAGGAGGTGATCAGGAGGGGGGATCAAGAAAGGCTGAGGGAAGATTGGGAGGGGGGTTCAAGAGGGGCTGAAGGGGAGATCGGGAGGGGGGATCAATGGGGATCAAGGGGGGGGAATAAGGTGTGGCTTAAAAAGTCCAGTACAGGCTAGAGTGCCTATAAGGGCAAAAGTGTAAAATTATATAAAGGTTACCCTTAAAGGGACATGAAAGGTTTCTGCATCTCACTAGGAGTATAATATACCTATGTATCTCTTTATTTTATAAAGGAGTGCTTAAAAGCTCTCTTTTTATTCTGCCTAAAATATTACAAATAGTTCCTTACTGGCTTTCCTCTCTGCATCTCATGAAGACAGTGTACTTCTATAGCCATGATCTAAAGGGAGCTGACAAAACATCTATGGGATCTTATTCTTCAAGTGTAACACTCAGGGGTGTGATATAAAAGAATATCAAAGGCATTGGATAACTGTAGATGTCTGAGCTATGGAGTAAGATAGCATGACAGAAGTTTGTGCTCACAAAAAAAGACATGCAAGTCTGCCTAATTTAAAAAAAAAAAACTTTCAAGAACTTTAAACCATATGGAAAAATAGCTTATGGTGCTATGAAACAACTATTATACTTATGTTGAATGTTTGCATATGGAGGTTTGGTAGATTCAAGGGTGTCTGGCAAAGAAACCTGAACTTCTAGTCCGCCTGTAGCTTGAGAGGGAAGTTTATTATGTTGGGGATTACTCCAGTATTTAGTTGTCATGTTTGCATTTTAGAGTGGCAATTTTCAATGGGCCTGGATAGAGAACTAACCTAAATCCACAGTTCCTCCCATTCCTAGTTCCTCCCATTCTTTTTAGTAACAAAGGAGAAATATCAGAGTCAAGTTCTTCATAAGAGCACATTATAAATATGACACCTCCTATAATACACCTGACCAATAGGAATATTAGCCTTTGACATTAAATATCTATCTATCTATCTATCTATCTATCTATCTATCAAACAGAAAAAGACTCTAATTGTATGCTGTTGTTTTATTTCAAACATATTAGTATAGTGATATGTATTAATCTGTCATGTAACTCAGTATTACCTAACCATATCTATAGTATACAGAGTATACTGGGTATCAACAGGGATTCGATTTTGGGAACACTATGGCCTCTATTCAATTGAGCAATTGTTAGTTACTGGAGCCCATAATGTAGCCCGTAAACAAATTTGCAATTCAATTGGCATCTTTTAGCTACCCGCAAACTATTTGTTGGTTACAGGCTGAAAATCCCTTCAGTTGTCAAAATCGTAACTCCGACCCATCTGAGACTTTGATCTTTCAAGTGCAGAAATGTTACAATTGCAAATCACTATTCAATTGCTACAATTCCTCAAGCCCTCAATTGTTATCAAACCCGTAAATACCAGATAGGACTCGCAAGGGGGTTAAACACCTGATCTTAGCACAGTAAATGCAAATAAAAAAAATCAATATTGCACTTTAATAGATGGGGAAAGTGAAAAAAGAATTAAATGCACAACAGTCTCAAGCTTGTAAATCTGCAATCAAAAATATATAAATATATTTTGGTTTAATTTCCGTGTTATATTGATTTCAATAATCAAGGATTTAATACATATTAGGCCACTTACATGGGCTATAACATTTTCTCCATTCATTTTTATTATTTTGTACATTGCCAGATTGCGAGTCCGATCGCATATCATACTTCTAAACGCTAATTGATTGACATATTTTTTTTTTTTTATTCTTTTTATTAGTTTTCATATAACAAATGAGACAGTAAATATATACATAAACAATCATCACAAAAATAAACATCCCATTCATTCACATTCAGAGGCAGGGAATTTTTAACCGTATTCTCACCAACAGAGGATAGGAGGTTGAATATACAGGAGAAATATCAAATATCAAATCTCGCATGGACAGAAGGTGTAGAGGGAAAACAACGCTCATCAACAGAGAACACATTTTTCTTTCCCTTTACACCCTACCTATTCCTTCTTTCTTTTTTATAAAAGAATCCCATATTAGCCATTGCTTGTCTATCCCCCTTTTTTTTGAGCTTGCTTGACCAGATGACCTTAAGTCAAACTCTCTATTTTTAGTAACCACCCTAGCTATTTCTAATATAGATGGAAGTACATTTTCTTTCCAATATTTACACATTAGCACTTTAATTACCAACAGGATATGAGATAGTAAAAAGTATTGTTTTGGAAATGTCTCCTTGAGATTAATGTTGAGTAATAACACATCTGGATTAAAGGGGATTTCAGCTTCTGTTATCTCCAGCCATAGGCAACAAAAATTGATTGACATTTAACCTCCTTGATTTACTGATTTACGGCCTTGCTTAATTGATCATAATCATGCTCTGAAATGCTACTTACGAGTCATGGTTTACGGTTTAGGCTTTCGGCAAGGCAGCTGCGGGCTCGATCAATTGAATCACTCTGTAACTGTTGCAGCTGAATAGGGGCCTAAGTTTGCTGATGTTGTATGTAGTTGCCGCTCAAACAGAGAACCTCAGAATTTGATTAAAAAATGGTATGTTATCTTATTATAAGGTAAATTATAAGGTTAAATATTAAATCTCAATTTATCTGAAAAAGATATTGAGGAGATCGGGAAAAAAATCCCCTGAGATGAAATATTAATTTACTCCATTGCTAGAAATAGCACAGACCCCAGGGTTGACACCTGTTATCCACCTTCCTCTCTCTGTTTCTCCCTTCTCTTGGCACAGGACCTGGGAGACACAATTAATAACACACAGACACAAGGTAGCTCTTATCAGCTATGTCTCAATTTTATTGCCATGACAGAGGAGTTTATTTAAGAACTAGCAAGTTGCTCGTCAAAAAATGACGGGCATAAAAGTGTAAGCCAGGCAATGCTGTTTGCAACGCAATGTGAGGCTTCTGCTTTGCTGAGCACCTTTGGTGCTCATCGCGGGGCTTGCAATGAGCGCCTTCAGCGCTCAATGCAAACCTTTCCTCCGACCTACTGCACAGACCGTTTTACCTGCAAGTTTTATGCTTGGGAAAGCCATGTGTCTATTTCCAGCATCTCCCCCCGTCCCTTCCCTGTGTGTTTCTCCTCTATGTGTCTGCTGAATGTTTGTATTTTTTTCCTGTTTTTCGATTTCGGCCGTTAAATTCGTATTTTTCCAAGGTCGGATTTTGTTGGTGCAAGTGTTAGTGTCTTTGCTGTTGTGTATTTTCTAAGTCCTACGTGCCTGACTTTGCCCAGCTTCGTTTTTATCCAGTTTCATTTTTTTTTGCGGGTTTTTTTTTTGTCCACCATTTTTTTCTCGCTTAGCCAATTTTCGAGTGCCGAAAAACTGTAAATTCAGCTCAGTATCACTCCCAGGTGTACTGTCTCTCCCTCTTGGCTGTGTGTGAGTGTGTTTTAAGTTATTTTTTATTATTTTTCTTGTTTTTCGATTTTCCGTGGTTTGGGCGTTACATTAGTCTTTTTCCGAGGTCAGATTTTTTCTGCCCCCGAGATTCCGAGCTTGGAATTTTTTTTCTAAGTCCTGCGTTCCTCAACTTCTTGCAGCCTAATCCAGCTTGCCTCAACTGCTCGCTTTGCTTTGCAAGGCTTGCAGGAGCGCCTTTGGCGCTTATTTCGGCCCAAGTCCTGCATACTTCAATGCCTCAACTGCTCACCTCGCTTTGCGAGGCTCGTGGGCAATGAGCACCTTTGGCGCTCATTGCCTAAGTCCTCAAAGCTTGGATGGCTTCAATGCCTCACCGGCTCGCCTCGCTTCACAAGGTTCACAAGCCTGACGACAAATCGCAGTTTGACAATAATAATATGTGATAAGCGAGCAGTTCAATATAATTCTAAATGTAGTTTCACTACATACCTTACATGTGGTTACATAGTTAGGCAAAATGGAACCCACAAAGTTCCTGTACAGATAAGGAAGTAACAGCAATTTACTGGAAAAAAGTTGAATAGGCCTTCCTGAAAACTTATTTTCAGTGTCACATACTTAATAAGGCAAAGGTGAAAATCAGAGTTTAACTGTATGTGCATTAAAGCCCCTAAAAACCCTAACACATGGTCAAGGGAATCTATGGTCAGTAGGATTGTCAGGAACAAAGCCAAGGGTCAAGCACAAGAGGTTCTTCAGGTTTACGGAGACACTTCAAAGCACTTGAGGTTTAGGCAGTAGAATCCCTTTATTTAAAGCAGTGGTGGACAGATCAGTCTTACAATTTCAGTAGCTATCTGGTATCAGAATGAATGAATCTAAGTTACTCACAGGTGTTAAATCAGAGAGAACCTGAATTCACAAGCAGGGTAATTCCAAAATCCTGGCCTGTTGGCGGCTCTAATTGGTTATTTCTCCCTTTGAACGGCACGAGTGAGCTAAAAGAGGCTGCTCTCTGAGTAGGTAACAAGACCTATAGAACAAACCTACTTACGTGTTGTTCATTCTGAGATGAGCACCTCTGACTTTCTTTGTTTAGGATTATTGTCATGACAATGAAATGTGCACTTAAGTAAAGACTATTGGTGACCCATGTGAAAATCAAAATATGACTGAAATTAGTCATCTAAGTCACATTTACTCATTTTTTACTTGTAACATATATATATATATATATATATATATATATATATATATATATATATATATATAAGCGATATAGAATGTGAGAATAGTTTTACACTGTTTTCCTTACCTCAGATTTCATAGTTACCTTATTCTAGATCTGCAATTAAGGGCACTTACTTGCCATGAAAGAGACATCTCTTTGTAAGAATATTTACTGCTAGAGGTTTTTATTGAGCCTACTTAATGGACTGAAGTGCATCTCACTGAATATATCCAATGAATATGTTAATTATGGTAGCTGCATTTACATGTATCTCTGTGCACATGAACATAGTATCACCGGTAATATTCAAGGAAATGCAGTGGCCTAATGGATTTTAACAAAAGCAAGTTAATGCTGTGTAAGTAAATTTACAGTCTCTATTAAGGAAGTGCTGGTTATGATCACTCAAATAATTCTCATTATTTTCAGGTAGAGATAATGAAGACTTGTAAGTGAACTTGTGAAATATATTAATCCTCTCTAAAACCTGTCTTGTTGATTTGCCTCCAATGTTTAACAACATGTGGATATTGTTCTTTGTTTTGAGAATTAACTAACATTAAACTATATCTTACAGTTATACACTGTAAGAGGTAAGTTTTGTGACTCAAGTGAGATTATGATCTTTCCACTGACTATTGCACATCAACTTTTATCTTCACTCTTATGATGAATCACAAACATAAGGCCTTTCATTTCAAATAAGCAAGACCAGTATTTCAAATAAGGGTTCTTATATTCTTTATTACACCCACACACACACATACTTTCTGGGTCTTTACAATAAAGGTACTCATCTATGCTACCTGCAAGGTAATTGATCATACACATTTCTTATTCCCTATACTACTTTTGAAAAATGGTCACATTTGAAATGATATGATTATGATTACATATGATATGATTATTACATTATGTGAAATCACATAATCACTCTGCATCAAGTCAAGTTAAATCATAGGGAAATATGCATGGTACCTCAATATGTGTGGAAGTCCATAGACGTTTGGTTGTTGTTGATGAATAGTCCAATACATGGATCTCTCTTTATGGATTTTTTTTCCAATTGGATTCTGAAACTTGCAGTCCTCCCCTGTAAATGCTATACAGTAGAACAAAACATGTATAGCTTCAATAACTTCCTATAAAATACTTAAACTGATTTAAATTCATAGCCTATGATCTGATTGCTATTTTGCATTGAGCAGACTGGCTAAGATGGATCTTAGTTCAATAATTATGTGTTCAAGTAGTATTGCTGGCTAACCACACCCTTTAATTTCATGTAATATTCTTATTATTTCTATATTGTTATACTAAATATATCATAGAGTTTCTGTAGACAATATACATTTTCATTTCAGCTATTTCTGCTATATGGTAGTTAAGTTGCCCTTCACTAAAACTGGATTTTTGGTACTTTAAATAATATATACCACTTTGTGGATACATACACATTTTAATAATATGCAGAATTGTGTAAACTTGTTTAAAGACAGCTGGATGGGCTTACAGCAGATGTAAAATAAAACATGGAAAGTATTGCATATTATGGGTTTAAAAAATCATACACCCGCTGTTTACTGCCATACCCAAAATGTCAATTTGTAACACTTTTTAAACTATGATCTGCTAGTAATCTCAATAAATAAAAAATAGTTTGATGCATCCCTGAGAATGACAGAAAGCTTTCATATGTTCATTATGTTCAGATTTTATTCAATTCCAATTATTATGTATTTATGTAGTCTAAAATAAAGAAAATGAGACCAATAACTATAATTACACAACACATTACATTTGTATTGTTTCTGTCTTATTTCTATTATATTGAGCTTGGCATTGATTAATTTGTATGTAAGTAATGTTTTTTTGTTGTGTTAATTGAGATAGAACTCGGCATCAGCTATTATTCTGTAAGATACATCCCAAGGCTTGAAAAAAATATACAATATAAACCAGAATGATCATTTGGAAACACAGATCTCAATGGACTTGCTGCTAATCCACTTAGGCCTTCGGGCTAGACCAGATTATCTGGTTAATAATGTCTTGGATGGTTTAATAAAATCATTTAAAAACAATTATAGGCAATTAGTTTGCGGTATAGAGTAGCCAAAGCTATGGAATACAGTGCTAGGGAGACACCTGTTAAAAATAAATGGGAAAAAGGACATTTATTGGACATAGTAAACTGAAACAGCTGAATGTGTCATAATAATTATATAGGGGCACTGTGCTTTAGGGGTGCAAATGTGTGTTTTGCTGCACAGCAATCTGTGTGCATAGAAATGTTAGATTTAATATTGGCGATAATTCAAAGAGCCATATGTTATTTTCTAGATATTGGTAGTATTTGAAGTCAGTAATAAAAACAAATGGTTTGTTTTTATTACTGTATTATTTATTTGTGTTTGTTTTTGCGAGTGAAGTTATGTTTTAATTCAATTATAAAAGTTAGATTTTATATTTTCACAGACATTCAGTTTGTGTCCTTTTACAACAGGTTTATAATCTCTGTACCTATGCATTTTGATTAGCTATGGCTATTTTGTTTCATCCACTTTGTTATATGTTTTTTGTATAAAAAAAATCAAGTTATTTTCATATTGCTCAATGGAATGTATCACAGAAATACACACATCACACACATACAACAAATACACATCACACACATACACATCAACCAAATCCAAACATCCCACACACACTATTTATATTTATTTAGTTTACTAAGTAACTCAAGTACAATGACAGACACTTCAGAATTACAGACTCATAACATAAGGTGTATGCTTTCTAAGTTTGAATTATTAACAGTAATAATGAGAAATGGGATTTAATAGGCATTACTGAAACACGGTGGGATGACTCTCATGACTGGTCTATTAATCTGGATGGTTACCTCCTATTTAGGAAAGATATAGGCAATGGTAAAAGAGGAGGAGGGGTTTGTCTGTATGTTAAGCCTGAATTTAAGCCTATAGTCATAGAAGATATTTACGGTTGAACTAGCGATAATATTGAATGCTTGTGGGTAGAGTAAAATAGCATAGGAGCACATTGTGAAATAATATTAGTAGAATGTAAGTGAGAAACTGCAAATTGTTACAGATTGGAGATGCAGCTAAGGGTGGTCAAGTTTTAATAATTGAAGATTTTAACTACCCTGAAATAAACTGGATGAATGGGATCAGCAGTTCAGCTAAGGGGAGCAGGTTCTTGAGTACACTCAGGGATCATTATCTGACTCAGGTTATACAAGAGCCTGCTAGAAATATATATCTTGGATTTAGTCATGGCAGATAATATTGATATTGTATCAAATGTTGAAATAGGGCAATCTTTGGGAAACAGTGAGAACAACACAGTCTCATTTGAGATTGAATTAAAAAACAAAACTGTAAGGGGCCGACAAAAACTCTTAATTTCAAAAAGGCATGTTTTAATGGTCTAAGGGCAGCAATACAAAGTATAGACTGGGACAAAGAAGGGACAGGTAAAATACTGAACATAAATGGACAACGTTGAAATCCTTACTAAATATACATACTTATCCCTATATACCATGTGGACATAAAAGTAGAAGGAGTAAATCAACAATGATTTAAAAATCAAGATACATAGTAAAAAACAGGCATTTATACAAACACGAGGGAACAGACACTGCTTTACGTAAGTACAAGGAAATCAACAAGGCTTGCAAAAGGGCTATTAGACTGGATAAAATAGAAAATGAAAAGTTAGTTGCAAAGAAGAGTAAGATTAACCCTAAAATATTTTTTTAAATATATTAATGGGAAGAAGGCCAGGAAGGAGCTAAATGAACATTATAATGTGAAACAGACTGTCTAACAATTAGTGACCAGGAAAGGACAGATGAGCTACACAAGGGAGGTACCAATGGTTTCGGTATACACTTAGTGAGATAACAGGTTTGCGACTGAGTGATAGTGAAACCGCTAGGCCTGAGAAATCCATAGACAACCATTTTGAATAGATAAAGAATGGATAAAGAATGGATAAAGAAGGTGACAGTCAGGAATGCTTTTTTAAGGTAGTGAGACTGGGATAGGGGAAATTGGACTCTGGTTTGATATTTCTTTATGGCAAAGGAGTCTGATATTGCCATGGACTGCATTGGTAGTCGAATGTCATTTGTTGGCAGAAAATATTTGGAATAATTTCCAAGCTCTGCTATAAGTCTTTTTGGTGTTATTTGCAAGTTTTTCCACCAAATTTTGGCAAACCTAAAATAGAAATTCAATATTAGGGATGATTGAACTGGTTGTTGTAATATTGTATATCCTGTTTGGTTGAGGAGAATTACTGTGGGAAGAAGACATGATAATTGGGTACAGACTCTTGTGGGTAAGATAATGAAGTGTTAAGTCTCTTAGGAGGGACATAGTTGTAGGGTAGAAAGATTTAAGTCTAGAAATTATATCACATAACACTTCATTAGTGCATATTTATCTGACAGCTAAGTTACTCCATATATAGAGCTGAAATTAAAACTAGGGATAGTATTGACTCCAACATGTGAAGGTCAGTAAGAAGTTATAATTTTGTTGCCGTATAGTACTTTGAAATAGGAATCTGAAGTGAATACTGAAAAGTATGTTGATGAGATGTTTGATCTGGTCAGAAAGAAATAATGGCCAGCCTTTCCATAAGCGGAGTAAAGAGGACTATAGAGCGAGGTCTTTGACAGACTGATCACTGAGAGTTATGACGGTCTGTTAGTTCCATGGATTGGTTCTTCATAGCTGTAAGAAGCAAACGTGAGGCAATATTTTGACCCAAATATGGAAACAACAGGAAGACCCAGTGATCAGAAATTGGATTAGATGCTGTTAAGGGTGACTGTATAGATAATCTGAGAGTGATGGTAGGTTAATGGGTGATTGTTATTTTGAGTGCATTATAATGGCATATGGATTTATTGCCTTGGACATACTGCACAGATGTACAAAAGGCTACAGCCACTAAAATTATACCCCTTACAATTAAAATTATTCCATTCTGCAGGATAATGCATTTGCCTGCCAAGACGGTCCTTTGATGGCCGAGTCTGAGGAGCAGCATCCAGCAATGATACACTAGGAATAGGTTTTGTCTGCTGATGTTGTGATACTACATTAGGGCAGAAGTTTGAAGTATGGAGCGGTGACTGACAATGATGACATACAGCAGCTTTTATGGCAGCAAAATGTCAACAGAATAGGACGTGGTTAAGGGCTGACCAACTGATCACAACATTAAAATGACTCAACACAGCAGCTGCTTTAGCAGAGAATGAATAATGGTAGTGATTGAGCATGTTGGCTGGAGAGATTGATGGTTGCTCATCTGAACTTTGATGAGGCTAAGGCACTACTGCAGTATAAATTGTAGTATTTTCCAAAAAGGAGCATGCGGTTCTCTTACGTCTTACGGATGAACCAATGTCAGACAGCATCTGTTGGAGGAAGCGGCTTGGGAAGATATGCTCTCTGCTTCTGATAGATTTAGATCAACCATAGTAGCGGTATTAAAATACTGTGTCAAAAGAAACAATAAATTAGTATGAGCATCACTGAGATGTCATTATGGTGCTAATGCCCGATGTCAGCTGTATCGATGAGAGCCCATGGCTCTAGAATCAGCGACTTTGAATATCTGGGCAATGTATAAATATGTTCTGAGAAATGAGGACCAATAAAGGTCTTACAAAGGGTCCTGTGATGAGTAAGGGCCTGGTTAAAAATTATTAGTGCTGCTGTTGATATAATACGGTGCAAGGGAAGCAGCCAAAAGGCAACATGGAAGAAAAAGACACCGATGAGAAGAACAAGAGAAGACACAGGAGCTGACAGCCACTGGGAAGACAGAGGGATGCAGGGGAACCCCGGGTAACCGAGGCAAAGAATACCAGGGAATATACTGTATTGGTCCAAATATAAGCCGCACCTTTTTTCCGTTTTTTGAGCTAGCGAGTTACGGGAGCGGCTTATATTCGTGACCGTAAAAAAATCATTGCCGATTTGCTAACTTTGCTTGTTACGTGTGCGGCTTCTATTCGTGAACGCAAAATGACTGTTGATTTGCGCAATTGCGAATTAAGGGTGCCGATTTTCGTGCGGTATTAAATAGCGATTTACGGTTTTAGTGATTCTAACATCCTGTAAAGCCTGTAACCTGCAAAAAAAGCTTCAGTGCTAATTAGAAAGCCTGTTTCTTGCAATGGCTGATCACTTTGAGAGTATTTTTCTCTCCAATTTTACGGGTGCGTCTTATATTTGAGTACTAGCTTTTTTCTATTTTTTCCCCTTGAACTTTACTTTATATGCGAGTGCGGCTTATATTCGGACTAATATGGTATATATATATATATATATATATATATATATATATATATATATATATACTGTATATGAAAATGAAATGCTGCAGTTCATAGACTGGCTACTAGAGGTAATAACCTAGAACAAGAAGGAACTTACAGGAAAAGGAACTTAAATGCACACAAAATGCAAAAATGGGTCCGTGCATACTTTGTGTACTCACTCGTAGAAGCTCCTCCAAATCACTGCCTATGGGCTCCAAAAAGGTGGATCCGGCCCTGTGTGTGTATGTAAGTACATGTGAGTGTTTCAGCCTAGGCTCTTGAGACTCAGGCCTAGAACAGCACATTTTCAAGACACAGCAGGCACTCTGCTAAGATGACATATCTTGTTACAATGAGTAGAAAAAAAGAGGACAAAGCCACCAACTGGTTTCTGTCTGACAAGTATGCAATAGCTATGTGTTGCTGTAAGTTCCATTGTGAATCTAGAATATAGGGCAGCAATATATGTTTTAAAGCCTCTAGACTTACAGCACAATTATGCTGTAGTGTAATACAAACTACTCAAATGCCAAACACTATCAAGAACAATATGCATATTAACCATCACCATTTAAACAACCTTGATTATAAACTGTATATATGCAAGTGTGGACTGCATTGAGCACCATCTATTGGCTTTCATTGATCATTACATATGTATAGGATGCATCCCTCTTGCATATTTTGAACAATGTGAGCAACATGGATTGTGTCTAGTGACATCTGTGGATAATTTAATTACCTTTAGGGTTTAGTCTCCTTAAGGGTAATAAGGGACTCCAGACGTGGACCCCTTGCTCACTGTGCCTTAGGGAGTTCAGCTGCACCTCACTGACCAGGCCCATAAAGGCCGAAATGCGTCTGGGGTTTGCTGTTTCTCCTGTTCAGGTTAGACTTGCCTGGTATTTCGGGGCTGGGTCACTATTTTGAGTGCGACCAGACCGATATACTACAGGATATTTCTCCCTGTGAAGGGCACAAGTGAGCTAAAAGAGGTTGCTCTCAGAGTGGCTTATCATGGCCATAGAACTAACCTATTAAGGTTGGTTTGTTCTCTGATGAGCACCTCTGACTTTGTTGTTTTGTTAATTTAATTGCACCAATTTAAAACCACGATACAGTAGGATCCTGTAACAATATATTTGTAAAAGTGATTCCAGCCGTGTAGCACATATGTACTAGCTCGCCTTCAGTCTCCTAGTGTTTTTATTCAAATATTCTTCCTCAAGGTTCCACTTTCTATATGTTTTTTATCCATATCTCTAACCTCTCCTTTCTTAATTTTACCACTCACTAATCCCTCACATAGGGCCTCATTCTATTAGCGGCCGCAGCCGTTGCGGGGCCGCAAGCTATTCGGCTATTCTATTCCCCTCCGGCCGGAGGCTCCGGCAGGCTTGCGGCCGGTGCCTTGCTATTTCTTGCGGCCGCTCGCGCCAGAGGAAAGCCTTTGATCTAAAACGGCCGCAAGAGTTTCGGCTGTAAGAAATTCCTATTTGCAATTCAATTGCTCCGGGAACCCTCTCTGCAAGGCTAAAAGCGAGCCGCAGCTTACTTGCAGGAAAGAGGTCCCGCTAGCACCAATTAAGCACATAAAATAGCTCAAATAAAGCCATCCTGCACTTTGAGAAGACTATAAAGGGATTTTAGGTGTTAGAAAAAATAGCACATAATTATCCTATACTCAAATCCGTAAAATATTTTATTTTTAATATCCGTAAAATATCCATGTAAAAAGTCCAGAGTGCTTGGAGCACTTCAGACCCGCCCACGCCGCAGCCGGAAAATAAACAGTTAATTTGAACTCGGGTTTGGGCTGATGTGCAAGCTTGAGAGTGGGTTACTTTTAATCCTCATGTCCCCCAATATGATCCCTAGCATTTACAGAGCTGTACAGTGCAGGCTTGAATTTATTTTTGCGTTTTTATATTTCACAGCTTACGGCCGGTTTCAAGATATGCGGCCGGCCGTAAGAGGAGATCCTTGCGGGCCGTATAATAGAATCGCGAGTTAACAGAACCCCCGCAAGGAATCGCAGTCTTACGGCCGATTTACAGCCGGTAATAGAATGAGGCCCATAGTGTTTCTGGAACTGGGCTATAGTAGCAAAATTACTCAATTGGTTCTAGGCTGCAGCAACCCTAACTGCTGCAGGTAACTAAAGATAACAGTTAATCAATTAAATACTGTATTTAATTTATTTACTTTCTCAAAATATGTGTGTTCATTATTAAGTTATGGGTAAGGAAGATCAACTACAAACATTAAACTTTAGTGGTGCATATTTTAATATGTTATTGTTATTCATGTGTTATTTTACTTTACATTATTTATTCATCTTAAATCAGTGGCATATTTTTTAACTCAAAATATTTTGTAGATTAATTCGACTATTTCGAAAAATGATCCATGGTTTGCTTGGTCTCTTGTTGAGTTATATGGCAGTAGGTATTTCATGCTGTATTTTATTGTACAAATTCCTTGATTGCATTGTCTTTTGTCAAGTTATATAGGCCCCTATTCAATTGAGCAATATTAAGTTATTGGAGCCCGTAATGGAGACCATAAACTAATTTGCTATTCAATTAGCGTCTTTTAGTGAGCCGCAAACAATCTACGGGTTACAGGCTGAAAATCGCTGCGGCTGTCAAAACCACGTACAGCCCTTAAAACCTTTGATCTTTCAAGCCCCCAATGGTTGCAATTACTAAAATCGCAAATCGTTATTCAGTTGTTACAATTCCTCAAGCCCGTAAATGTTTTCACACCTATAAACGGCAAATGTAAAAGAAAATCCTGCGGGTACCAGATAGGACTCACAAAAAATTGTAAATGCAAATGTAAATTAATTGCACAACAGCCTCAAGCTTGCAAATCTGCAATCAAAAATTAATTTGTTTTATGTTTCATTTTGGTTTTATATCAATGTCAGGAATCAATGAGTTAATACATATCAGGCCACCCACATGAACTATAACAGTATTGCCATTCATTTTTATTATTTTGTACATTGCAAAATTGCGAGTCTGATTGCATATCGGACCTCTAAATGCTAAATGATTGATATGTAACCTCCATGTTTTACTGACTAATGATGACAGTCTCATTTACTATTGGCTGTTTCTAAATCGGTAGTTACAGCCTTGCTTAATTGATCATGATCACTCTCTGAAATGCTACTTATGATTGCATGGCTTACAGTTTTGGCTTTCGGCCTGTAACTTGCAGGCTTGTTCAATTGAATCGCTCTGTAATTGTAGCAAGTCTCAAGCCCGCAGACATATTGCCTGTATAACGTAAACTGTGGGCTTGCAATTGAATAGGGGCCCTAGTTTTTACACATTGCTTGTATTCTATCTCGTATAATACAGTACTAGTAACATTGTTAGTACTGTCTGTTGTGTTATATAGATTGCCTAATGTAAAATAAATAAGTGAAAGTTAATAGACTGGAGATCTCATAGTAGTTTTAATGCAGACAAGATATCTGGCAAATTTAACTCACCAACTAGAATAATTGCATAGCTTTGCCTACAGTGATACATTTCATAGTGCAGATACTTTAAATATTTTGAATCTTCCCCATGATCATTTTTATCACTAATGCAGATGTTCCAAGCAGATTGCATTAGATTATTATAAAAATCATTTAATTTTTCGGACAGTTTTTAAAAAGCATTTTCAAAGTTGTGTGAGATGCTTTTGGATGTAATCGTCAGTTGTGATTCCTGCCAACATTTTGCTTTGGGAGTAATATTTTATGTCTTTGCTAGAAAAGCAATGATATTGATCAGTGGGTGTAATGTACAGAATTTTAAACAAGAGAGCAATGTGTTTAGAAACACTTAACAAGATTAACACAATTTATTGATAACATATTATTCTATTCCAAATGTGGCCATTACATTTTAGTCACTATCTTTAGTAATGTGATACTCTGAGCACATATACAAAAAGCAGACATTTTCATATTTTGTACATAGTGACTGAAGTAGTTCTGAATCAATGCACATGATCTGTATGTGCAAACATGCATATCGGAGCTAATGTTGAGGCAAAATGAAAGATAGTTTCATTAAGGAGACAGAACTATTCGCAGTTTGAGAGGGAGGACATTTTTCTAGATGTTTCTGTATCTCAAGATAAATTATGGAAAAGACATTCAGACACCCAGAGCACTCATAAGAGTGTTTAATAAGATTATGTGGGTTAAAATGGCAGCTGCAACCATTACGGGAGTTTACCTTGACAGAAGAGCTAGAAATCTGTATGAAGCAGATTTATTTTTTTGGGTGCAAGACCCACATGGATACATTGGGATCTATAACTAATATTTTAGCTTGTTTTGTGTTCTCTGCTTCTTTTGCTGGTCATTATTTCCTTTTCTACTGTTGGAATTAAATCCAGCTTGTTCCTGTCTTCCCTGCCAACATCATCTTCAACCTGCTAAAGATCACACAGAGAAAAAATACAGTAACTACAATAAGTTATGTGGTGTACAACCACATTACAAACTCTATTAATATTCTGTAGGTCAGAAACTAGAGAATTCACTGATTATATTTAGCTGGCTTTTGTGTTTCAATAGACTTTCATATATGTATATACTGATTAAGAAATGGATCCCTCTGATGTAGCTAAACTATAGTTGTCTGTCTTCTTTAATTTATTGGTAGATTTTATTCATTGGGCTACCGTCAAGTATATTGTTCCAGGATGCTCTTTGTTTATTGTTTCTTAAATGTTTTCCAATAATTCTTATGTGTTATCACAAGCTTGTGACCCCAATATCTATGTTATATCTGCTGCATGTCCCAGTCCATATTATGTGACACTGAATATACTGTTTGCTGCCTGCCTCAACATCTAGTCTGTGTCCCAGGTCACTCTGAGCAATATCTGTCCCTGCACTGGAAATGCAAATGACCAGGGGCTATATTCAATTCCAAGCCTGCAACTCGATCGCAGACAGCGGAATGTCTGGGAGTGAGTTGCGGTCTCCCGTTCGTCTCCGATTGCGATGCTATTCAATTGCTGAAGACAACAAGTTACAGACCCCAACCCAAAACCATAAACCATGCACTGGGTCATAGCAGTTCAAGACGGGATTCTGATCAATTCAGCAAGCCCGTAACCACCCATTCCAAACCAGCCAATAGAAAATAAGACTGTCATTATTATGTCAACCAATTAGGTTCGGAAATCTTATATGCGATCAGCAAAGACCAAAATAAAAAAATTATGAAAAAAAAATGCCGTTCTACTTCAAATGGGTGGCCTGATATGTATTAACTCATTGATACCCAAGATTAAATTAACCCCTGAAATGACACAGGAAAAAAAAAATTCCTGACGATTTTCGAGCTTGATTAATTGTTGTGCAATTTTAATGTCTATCATCGCTTTCCCCGTTATTTACAGTGCAGTATTGATTTTTTATTAGCATTTACAGTGCTACGAATAGGTGTTTAACCCCTTGTGGGTCCTCTCTAGCACTCGTTGGATTTTCTCCTTCATTTGCGTGTTTACGGGTGTGAAAACATTTGCGGCCTTGGGGAAATTGAACAATTGAATAGCGATTTTGCGATTTTAGCATTGCGAAAGTGACAGATCAAAGGCTTCTGGAGCCTGTAAGTTACGAGTTTACCAAACGCCATTTTTTCAAGCTTGTAACTCGGAAGCCGGTCCGAGCCCGTAAAAAGACGCCAATTGAATAGCAAAATAGCTTGCAACCTCACTTACAGGCCTCCGGATATCCCAAAATCTCATTAGAATGGGGCTCCAGGTAACTAAAACGAGTACACAGATTCTGAAATAATACATTGAATTTAATAAAAAACTTCCCTAGACCCATACTATTTGCATTTGCAAAATATGTTATTCTTATCTGGATTATTGCCTTTAATGCTGTTCCAAACTCATATTCCCATGTATGGCCCTGCCTTTTGAACCTGACCATTCTTCTATCTGCTCTAATTCATTGTCTATAATCTTAACCATTTTATATAGCACATGTCTCTGATATTGAATCCATTTACTTGAACTGATTCCTGTCCAAGAGAAGATCTATCAGCTCTAACTTAATATAATAGATCCATTTCATGTTGTGCAGTCACCAGTATTGCAGGTTGCATGAGTCACTCAAGGATTCTTCTGAGATAGTACTCTCCGCTAACCTCTAAACACAGACCAGCAAACACCATCACAGCTAAACCCTACAGTCAAGGTATCTCCAATCAGCTCTCCACAACTGCTGCTATAGCCTCTTCTTATAGATTATTACATACATTTTTGAGATATTATATTTAAGCACATAGCCTTTTTCCTGTTGTTTAGTGAATTTAAGCTGATTCTGATGTACAGTACCTTGCAAAAGTATTCACCCCCTTGACTTTTTACATTTTCTATTACATTACAGCCTTAAGTTCAATGTTTTGTTAATCTGTATTTTATGTGATGGATCAGAACCCCTATAGGACACTATTAACCCCTAGGTTATCCCTACAAGTGCCATGAGGGTCCTCCAGGAACCAAGACAAAGTCTAAGTACTACACTACACTATTAACCTTAATTATACCCCATTAACCACCTAACCCTAACTATACCCCATTAACCCATACTAAACCCTATCTAACCCTACCTGGGCCTATCTTACCCTGTCTGGACCTAATAGCCCTTATTGGGCTTATCTAACCCTTACTGGGCCAATCTAACCCTAATTGGGCCTATTTAAACCTATCTGAACCTAATAACATTACCTGGGCCAATATAACCCCATCTAGCCCTATTCTACCCCATCACTTATGGGGGTCTACACAGACCCCCATAAACCTCCATCTAACCCCATCCCTTATGGGGATCTATACAGACCCCTGTAAGCCTCTATCTAATCCAATCAGTCCTATAAGGGTCTATAAAGACCCTCATAGGACAATGAGAACCCTATTATTAACCCCATAAGTGCCATAAGTGTCCTCTAGGACCCTCATGACACTAAGTACAAACACTACATTACACTATTCACCCCCAATAAATCACTAAATCTAAACTAACCCCGCTCTACCCTAATCTATTAACCACTACCTACCTAACCCCCTATTAAACCCCCCACTCCACTAATTATACAAAATAAAAAAACTGTTACCAAAAATAAAAAAACCTAAGGTACAAAAAATAAAAAAGGACATTACAAATCCCCCTCACTACAAAATAAAAAAGAACATCACAACCCCCCGCCACTACAAAAAATAAAAAAATTATTACACACCTGCAAAGAAAAAGGCATACACAAATATACATAACATTACAGTAATAAATACATTATAAATGTACCCCTAATTACAATACAGTTCCCCCTATCTATTCATCACCCCCTATCTATACATAACCCCTCTCTATATGTTACCCCTATCTATACATAACCCCCTATCTATACATAACCCCCTATCTATACATTACCCCCTATCTAGGCATTACCCCTATCTAGACATAACCCCCTATCTAAACATTACCCCCTATCTATACAATATGTAATGATATAGGAATCATAAGGTTTTGGAGACCAGCAGCCTAGGTCAGCAATGATCCAATTCAGCAACTTGTAGGTGAAACAGGAACAAGCTTTATTGAAGGGAACAGGAACCACAATAATCTGGCAAGGTACATAGACAGGAAGTGCCTTATATAGGCCAAGGACCAGACACCTGACCAGACACAGCTGAAGAGACTAGTCACTGATACTATTGCTAGCAGAGTCAAGGTTTATCAGATCTCAAAGAAATTCACAAAGGCAGGCTGGCGCAGTGGTAGGGAAGAGGTTCATCAGCCTTGGGACCAGGGTTCAAAACCCCGCAGAGTCAATTCCTCACACAATACCCCCTAAATCTATGCTAAAATAGAATAAATAAAACCACTTACCTTTGCAGATGTCCCTTCAGATCGCACCCCCTAGGAAAAAAAGAAACATCAGATAAGTACAGAATAAACATTACATATAATAAATAAATATTACAAATACAGTATTAAACTTACCTTTCCAGCATGTCCCCGTCCATCTTCTTCTGTTCTCCGGCTTGGCCCCTGGAACAAAGATACATTACATTAGTCACACACAAAACATAAATAAACATTAGAAATGTAAAACATATCTGTCCACATTGTCCCCAGCCTTCTCCTCTTCTGCCCCTACTGGACCCTTGATGAAACTGGGCTCTAAAAAAAAACAAACAAAAAAAAAACGAAAGAGCCTGCTCCGGTATGAAATTGGCAATGGCGCCTTCTGATTGGCTAGAAATGCTGTCAATCAAATTTCCACCAATCAGAAGGCACCAAGGTGTGAGCCAATCAGAATGGGATACACCCCTATATCCCATTCTGATTGGCCGAAGGACATGTCAATCTTTTTTAAACCAATCAGAAGGCACTATTGCCTTCAGTCAATCACAATGGGATACGCCCCCACGGAGGTATTGGCTGAAGGCAATAGTGCCTTCTAATTGGTTTAAAAAAGATTGACAGGTCCATCAGCCAATCAGAATGGGATATTGGGGGTTATCCCATTCAGAAGGCGCCATTGCCAATTTCCTACCGGAAGAGGCTCTGGAGGCCTCATTATCGACGGGGAGCTCCGCGAGTGCGGAGCTTGGTTAGTTTAAAAAAAAAAATTACAGCGCAGATTCATCAAGGGCCCCGCCGGGGCAGAAGAGGAGAAGGCCGGGGGCATCGCGGACAGATACGGTTTAAATTTCTAATGTTTATTGTTTATTTATGTTTTGTGTATTTGTGTGACTAATGTTATGTATCTTTTTTCCAGGGGCCAAGACGGAAAACAGAAGAAGATGGACAGGGACATGCTGGAAAGGTAAGTTTAATACTGTATTTGTAATATTTATTTATTATATGTAATGTTTAATTATGTACTAATCTGATGTTTCTTTTTTTCCTAGGGGATGCGATCTGAAGGGACATCTGCAAAGGTAAGTGGTTTTATTTATTCTATTTTAGCTTAGATTTAAGGGGTAATGTTTAGATAGGGGGTAATGTCTAGATAGGGGGTTATGTCTATATTGGGGTTATGTATAGATAGGGGGTAATGTCTAGATAGGGGTTACGTCTAGATAGGGGAAATGTTTTGTAGTTAGGGGTATATTTATAATGTCTTTATTACTGTAATGTTATATATATTTGTGTATGCCTTTTTCTTTGCAGGTGTGTAATTATTTTTTTATTTTTATGTAGTGGCGGGGGGGTTTGTGATGTTCTCTTTTTTGTGTATTGAGGGGGGTTCGTAATGTCATTTTTTTATTTTTGTACCTTAGGTTTTTTATTTTTGGTAACATAGTTTTTTTTATTTTTGGTAACATAGGTTTTTTTATTTTGTGTAATTAGTGGGGTGGGGGGTTTAATAGGGGGTTAGGTAGGTAGTCTTAGGTAGGTAGGGGTTAATAGGTTAGGGGAGAGGGGGTTAGTTTAGATTTAGTGGTTTATTGGGGGGGATAGTGTCATGTAGTGTTTGTACTTAGTGTCATGAGGGCCTGGGTGGACCCTCGTGGCACTTGTAGGGATAACCTAGATATAGACCCCTATTGGACTGAGGGGGTTAATTTTAGTCTCTTGGGGCTCTGTATAGAGCCCCATGAGTTATAGGGTTAATTAAGTGCTCATGGAGCTCTGTTTAGAGACTCATGAGTGATGGGTTAATTAAATGCTCATGGGGCTCTGCTTAGAGGACCATGAGTTATGGAGTTACTTAAGGGCTTATGGGGGTCTGTATTGACCCCCATGAGTTATAGAGTTAACTAAGGGCTTATGAGGCTCTGTTTAGAGCCCCATGAGTGATGGGGTTAATTTTTGTCTCATGGGGCTCTGTTTAGAGCCCCATGAGTTATAGGGTTAATTAAGTTCTCATGAGGCTCTGTATAGAGCCCCATGAGTTATAGAGTTAATTAAGTGCTCATGGGGCTCTATTTTTTTTTCAGCGGGGGTCTTTTCAGGACCTTTACGGTCCTTTAAGAACCCGCAAGGCAGGAAATTTGAACTTCTAAATGCAGCGGGGCCACGATCGATGCTGATTGGGGGCCCCCGCTGCAAGGGGTTAATGTGAGGGGCTGCAGGGATCTCTATGGACCCCTGCAGCAAGGGGTTAATATGGGGACAATTTGGGGGCCCCAATGGGGACCTCCAGCATAGAAGGGGGTTCATTTTAGGTGCCGGGGGGGGGTACTTGGAGTACCCCCCACGGCAGTGCTTGCCCGTTCAGGAACCCCGCGGCAAGTGATGAGGTGGGGGGGCTTGCGAGATCATCTCGCAGGCTGTCACTCCTCCTGCACAGTTTCACAGTTTCTCTGTTTTTGATACGGAAGGCCCTGCTGTGTAGCTCATACGTTGCTCGCAGCAGGGCTAATTTAATAGCTTTGTAAGTTTTCAAAATTTGCAGCACATAGGGCTTAAGTTCAAACCTTGTATCTACGAGGCTGGAATTTAATGGGGCTGTATGTCTCCAACACCATTAACATATCTCCTTCCCTACTTTCCTCCCCTCTGCTCTGCTCCCGCGAGCTTCTCTTTTTACTCCAATCACTATTTCTTTCATGTTCTAAAGCCCATAAGAAGAAATGCTTCTGCAAGTCCTGCTCTCATCTCATCTCCCTGCTCATTTTGCTGCTGGAGTTATATCCCCTAACCCTGACACCTCACTCAATGCCACCTCTCATCTATTCAACTCAGCCCCAGGGCCTTATACTCTGCCCCCTTAATCCATGTGTTTCAATTTTGCTCTAAAATGTACTCTCCACCACTCTGTAAAACTAATCCTTTCCAAGTTTTCACGTCTTCCCACCTAAGCAAACTTTCACATTTCCTGACCCTTGCTATTCCCTACTTTTTCTTCCCCAGATTTCTGCCTCTTCCATTCTCTTTAGATTGTAAGTAGCGAGTTTCCAGTCTTGTAAGGTGCTTTGGGAAAAAGCACTTTCTACAAACATTCTAAGCTCAAAACAGGGTCCTCCATTTTTGTCAGTTGATAATATTGTATTTTTTCCCGTTCTCTCCACTTGTACAGCGCTACAGAATATGTTGGCACGTTACAAATAAATGATAATAAATAATAATAGTGAAGCATGTAAATCATGAGTTAATCTCTAGACATGGAGAAAATAACTAAGCATATGACTGCACTTGTCTCTGAATTTGTTTTCCTGTGGAGTGTATGGGTTTCATCAACCAGTGTAAAATGTGTTTTCAACTACACACATGTAATAGCCTACGCACTATTCTCATGTGGCCTACAAGATCACTTTCCTTAAAGGCATATCCAAGTTTCATGGATTAATACATATACTAGCAATCATTAGGCAAAAATCAGCCTATGTGTATGCAGCACATCTCATAAAACATTTTATTTTTATTAATATCTAAAAATCCCTCTAATGATTATGTTGACACCTGCAGGGGGTGTCTACTCAGGCATTTGATCCCCCCAATTAGCATGCAGCATCAGGGGAGTAATATTAACCCACTATTTACCTGCTGTTTTTTTGCTCAGCCGATCTTGCAGCTTCCTGTCTGTATGTCAGCAGCAATACATAGCACAGTGATACACTACATATCAGGAACCCCATAGTTTAAATCAAATGTTTCAGCTAACCTAATTGTCCAAAAAAATAATAATTTTAAATTTGATTCTAATGTAGTCTGGGTTTTTAGGGTGTTAACCCTAATATGCAACTGTCAGAAATTACAAGAAATGTTGCTGACTTCATTACTGTAAATGTTTAAATGCTAAAAATGTTTGCATACACTACTAATTCTCTTCTCTTAGATGTTTTCATAATCCAGCAAACTTAGATTTGTCTTTAATGATAGAGTCCTGGCCTGTCTGGAAACAGATATCTTTACTCCATAATAGTCATAGTAGCTTTTAAAGACTATTTGATGCACCAGGAAGAGTAGACTTATTTGTGACTGCCATGATGTCCCTCTGTCTAGATAAATGTTCCCTGAGAAACTAGGCCATAGAGATTAATATTCTTGCCAGTGAGCCAAGCTCATCAGACAGATCCCTTATCACTGCATTCCGGACTTGGACCTAAAGTCCTGGGATATGGTCTGTCAGTTCTACCTCAATTGTGTGTGTTCACTTTTTGTATCATCAGCAAAAACAGGCACACATTCTATTTCAGACATATAAAAGATAAATAACAAATAAAATACTAGCGAGAATATGCACAATACCAGCAGATTTTCCTGTTTACACTAACCTTCTTTTGAATATACATCATTATCTAAATCCATCTGGTACCTATCTCTCAATCAATGACTTATTCCATTGCAAATAATCGTTAGAGTTTCAACTGTTTCATTATTTTGGTTACACATTCTCAAAATATGTTAGGTTTATTATACAAGAGATTCCTGGTGTTTTGAGTAACCTAGATTTAGGTATTCTAAATGTTTTCTCTTCAAGGACCAGTGAAGTTGCTTTAATGATGATGGACATTATGAGCCTCATTCAATTCGAAGCCTGCATCTCACGGTATATAGACCATAGGCCTCCGTGCCTGCTGCGGGCTCACAGTCTGCTTCAATTCCGTTGCTATTCAATTGAACAAGCCCGCAAGTTGCGGACTAAAAGTGGAAAGCATAAACCATGCTATTGTATGTAGCATTTCAGGGCGGGAACATGATAAATTAAGCAAGGTAGTAACTACCAATTTAGAAACAGGGATTTGAAAATGAGACCGTCATCATTATGTCAGTCTAAGATGGAGGTTACATGTCAATCAATTAGCGTTTGGATATGCAATCGGACTTGAAAACCTGCAAAACACAAAATAATATAAATGAATGTTGATAATGTTCTATTCCATGTGGGTGGCCTGATATGTATTAACTCATTGATCCCCTGAGATCAATCTAACCCCGAAATTAAACATAAAATAAAATGATTTTGATTGCCAATTTGTGAGCTTGAGACTGTTATGCAATTAATTCTAATGTCTATCATAGCTTTCCCCGTCATTTACAGGGCAGGATTGAGTTTTTATTAGAATTTACAGTGCTACGAATAGGTGTTTAAGCCCCTTGAGGGATCTCTTTAGCACTCGTTGGATTTTCTCCTTTATTTGCCTTTTACGGTGTGAAAACATTTGCGGGCTTGGGGAAACTGAGCAATTGAATAGGGATTTTGAGCCTTGCGAAAATGACAGATCAAAGGCTTCTGGAGGTTGTAAGTTATGAGTTTAACCATCACCATTTTTTCAAGCTTGTAACTTGGAAGCCGATTGGAGCCAGCAAAAAGACGCCAGTTGAATAGCAAAATAGCTTGCGACCTCACTTACAGGCCTCCGGATCTCCCGAAATCTCAATTGAATGGGGCTCATTTACAGTGCAGTATTTATTTTTTATTTACTTTTACAGTGCTACAGTGTATTTAACCCCTTTGCGGGTCCTCTCTAGTACTCGTAGGATTTTCTTCTTCATTTGCCTTTTACAGGTGTTAAAACATTTGTGGGCTTGAGTAATTGTAGCGAATTGAATAGCGATTTGCGATTTTAGCGAGCGTAACTCTTGTGGACGTGAAAGATCAAAGGCTTAGATGGGCTGTAGGTTACGGTTGTAACAACTGCAAGGATTTTGAGCCCGTAACCTGTAGACCTTTTGCAGCTTGCAAAAAGACGGCAATTGGATACCAAAATAACGTAGGGCCTCCATTACAGGCTACTGTAACTTACATTTTCTTAATTGAATGAGGCTCTATGTCTTTGCAAAGGGGATTAGAAACCTAGGAGTGGTAGTAACTGTTATTTCCTATACGATATGTACTCACTTCTGTTAAAAATGTCTTCTGCAAATAGCCCTTTGACAATCAAACTCAGTGGCTGAATAAGGCCCCCTAGGATAACCCTCTCACTCAAGCTATAGCCAAATTAGCAATTTAAGATTACATCTTCCTTCACAAGAATATGGATATTTTACCAAGCTACAGTGGTCCTTTAACTAGTTTTTATCTAATGTTACAACTGCTGATTTCATATTGAATGGCATTCCGTGCTACCTTTTGTGAAGAGGGTACACCTTTGCTGTTGTCTATTCAGGTGGTCTCTAATATTGAAGCAGATTGAGAAATATAGTAGCAGCAGAGTTCATACTGTGTGTTTTGAGTTTGTTTTTACCTTCTAATATATATACTCACAGATTTTGTTTTTTCCAGTTTATTCCATGCTGTATACAGTTTGGCTCTTACTAAAGCTCATCCATCTTCATATGTTCTGAATACACTTTTTTACAGCCAATAAAAGAGAACAGATTGTAGCATTAGCTGTGCCATATGCTTCCAATAAATTCCATGTATTAAAGCTGGACAAAGTTTATCCAATATTTTCTAAAACTCACTTCTAAAATTACCCATTTTAGCATTTATATTATTAAATATATGTAAATGTTAGGATTTTGCCAGTATATGAACAAACTAATCCCTTGACTTTGCTCTGGCAAAATAATAATCATAAGTATGAATGTATCACACCACACACAGCCAGTGGAGGTTTCTAAATAAGATTAAAACTAGTAGTTATAATGTAACTAGCGAATTGCCCGTCAAAAAATGACGGCAATGAAATTGTAAGTGAGCTAAGGGTGTTTGGTGTATATAATGTGGCTGATGTAGCGTCGTTCGTTTTGTATGTCGTGCAAGTTTTTCATAATATTAGTTTTCTATGTTTTGCGAGATTTTCTGAATATTCGTAGCTGTTTGGTGGGCTTTTTTGGAATATCCGTAGGTGTTTGGTGGTGTTTTGCGTTTTTATGGTAGTGTTTTACGTGTTTAGGGACCTTTAGCCTCGTGTTCAATTTTTTCTCTCGCTTAGGTGATTGTCGGGTCTCTAAACTCCGAAATTTGTGCTTAAATGGAGGTGTAACTTCACTTGCAGAGGTCCTCTGTGCCCTCCTTGCTGTGAGTAACCTTTTTACGTGTTTGTTGTTTGTATTTGTTGTGTTTGTAATGTTTTTGGGGTTGCGTGGTTGCATCCTTGTTTTGTAATCTCGAAGTTTTATTTTCCGGAAAATACGTAGGTGTTTGGTGGTGTTTTGCGTCTTTAGACTGCTGTAGCCTCGTTTTCGTTTTTTTTAAGCAGCCATTTTTTCTCTCTCTTAGAGATTTTTTTTTTTGTCTAAACTGCTTTAATTTCAGATAAATTGAGGTTGTAAATTTAGTTTTCGTGGTCCTGGTTGCTCCCTCTCGATGTAGGTAAGCTTTTTATGTATTTGTTGTGTGTATTTGTTGGATTTTTTATGTTTTGATGTGCGCGTGTTGCAGACTTTTTTTGTGAGGTCGTAATGGGTCGTAACGTGTCTCGTATTTTGTTTGCGTTACGACGTAAAGTTTGCGAGGGTCACAGTTGCTGGCAAGGAGCGCCTTTGTCCTCATGAGTGGCCTGTAGGGTTCAAGATAAAGATAATTATCTGCTCCTCTCTTAAATTAACATTCTCATTTAGCAGAGGACCTCAGTGCTTTGTACCTGCTGCACCAGGAGTAGCTCTACCACTGATCCTCATAAATGGAGTGATGAGTTTTGCTAAGGTATATCTGAGAAATATTATTTTTAGAAAGACAGATTGTAATGTTATTGTTCTCCTGTAATAAAATAAATACATGTTTGTCTCTTATTTTTTCATTTGCTTGTATGTGGTATCATTTCATGGTTTTAGGAATTTTTTGGTGATAAGTACTGTTTAAACTCTGCATTTTACATATTACTATATTATCACATATATAGTTGTGAGAATACGAGTTGTTGCTAGCGCTTGTGGGCTCGCGTAGCAAGCCCGCGGCCCTCGCGCTCCATGCCAGCAACTGCGAGCCCGCAAGCGTTAGCAACAACTCGTATGCTCACAACTATATATGTGATATTATAGCAATATGTAAAATGCAGAGTTTAAACAGTACTTATCACCAAAAAATTCCTAAAACCATGAAATGATACCACATACAAGCAAATGAAAAAAATAAGAGACAAACATGTATTTATTTTATTACAGGAGAATAGTGATGTCGCGAACATAACATTTTCGATTCGCGAACCACGAACTCGAACCGCCGCAAATGTTCGCGAACCGGCGAACCCGGCGAACCGCCATAGACTTCAATGGGCAGGCGGATTTTAAAACCCACAGGGACTCTTTCTGGCCACAATAGTGATTGAAAAGTTGTTTTAAGGGGACTAACACCTGGACTGTGGCATGCCGGAGGGGGATCCATGTCAAAACTCCCATGGAAAATTACATAGTTGATGCAGAGTCTGGTTTTAATCCATAAAGGGCATAAATAACCTAACATCCCCCTCCATCATCATCCTCCCCTGTATCTCTTTACCCCCTCCCTCATCATCCTCCCCTGTGTCTCTTTCCCCCCTTCCTCATCACCCTCCCCTGTGTCTCATCCCCCCTCCCTCATCATCCTCCCACCTCCCTCATCATCCTCCCCTGTATCTCTTTACCGCCTCCCTCATCATCCTCCCCTGTGTCTCTTCCCCCCTCCATCATCATCCTCCCCTGTGTCTCTTTCCCCCCTCCCTCATCATCCTCCCCTGTGTCTCTTTTCCCCCTCCCTCATCATCTTCCCCTGTGTCTCTTCCCCCCCTCCCTCATCATCCTCCCCTGTGTCTCTTTCCCCCCTTCCTCATCACCCTCCCATGTATCTCTTTACCCCCTCCCTCATCATCCTCCCCTGTGTCTGTTTCCCCCCTCCCTCATCATCCTCCCCTGTGTCTCTTCCCCCCTCCCTCATCATAAGGGGGGGAAGAGACACATGAATAAGTCTGAGGGGTGTTAGGGTAAGGGGTGTTAGGGATAAGGGTGAGGGGGTTAGGCGTTAGGGTGAGGGGTGTTAGGGCTAAGTGTGAGGGGTGTTAGGGTGAGGGGTGTTAGGGATAAGTGTAAGGGGTGTTAGGGTGAGGCATGTTAGGAATAAGTGTGAGGGGTGTTAGGTCTTAGGGATAAGTGTGAGAATGTTAGGGTTAGGTGTTAGGTTGATGGGTGTTATGGATAAGTGTGAGGTGTGTTAGGTTTAGGGTAAGGGGTGTTAGGGATAAGTGTGATGGGTGTTAGGGTAAGGGATGTTAGGGTTAGGTGTTAGGGTAAGGGCTGTTAGGGATACGTGTAAGGGGGTATTAGGGTTAGGTGTTAGGGTGAGGGGTGTTAGGGATAAGTGTGGGGGTGTTAGGGTGAGGGATGTTAGGGTTAGGTGTTAGGGATAAGTGTGAGGGGTGTTAGGGTTAGGGTAAAGGGTGTTAGGGATAAGTGTGAGGGGTGTTAGGGTTAGGGTAAGGGGTGTTAGGGATAAGTGTGAGGGGTGTTAGGGTTAGGGTGAGGGGTGTTAGGGATAAGTGTGAGGGGTGTTAGGGTTAGGTGTTAGGGTGAGCGGTGTTAGGGATAAGTGTGGGGGGTGTTAGGGTGAGGGATGTTAGGGTTAGGTGTTAGGGATAAGTGTGAGGGGTGTTAGGGTTAGGGTAAGGGGTGTTAGGGATAAGTGTGAGGGGTGTTAGGGTTAGGTGTTAGGGTGAGGGGTGTTAGGGATAAGTGTGGGGGGTGTTAGGGTGAGGGATGTTAGGGTTAGGTGTTATAGATAAGTGTGAGGGGTGTTAGGGTTAGGGTAAGGGGTGTTAGGGATAAGTGTGAGGGGTGTTAGGGTTAGGTGTTAGGGTGAGGGGTGTTAGGGATAAGTGTGAGGGGTGTTAGGGTTAGGTGTTATGGGTGTTAGGGTAAGGAATGTTAGGGTTAGGTGTTAGAATAAGGGCTGTTAGGGATAAGTGTAAGGGGGTATTAGGGTTAGGTGTTAGGGTGAGGGGTGTTAGGGATAAGTGTGAGGGGTGTTAGTGTAAGGGGTGTTAGGGATAAGTGTGAGGGGTGTTAGGGTTAGGTGTTAGGGTGAGGGGTGTTAGGGATAAGTGTGGGGGGTGTTAGGGTGAAGGATGTTAGGGTTAGGTGTTAGGGATAAGTGTGAGGGGTGTTAGGGTTAGGGTGAGGGGTGTTAGGGATAAGTGTGATGGGTGTTAGGGTAAGGGATGTTAGGGTTAGGTGTTAGGGTAAGGGGTGTTAGGGCTAAGTGTGAGGGGGTATTAGGGTTAGGTGTTAGGGTGAGGGGTGTTAAGGATAAGTGTAAGGGGTGTTAGGGTGAGGCATGTTAGGAATAAGTGTGAGGGGTGTTAGGTCTTAGGGATAAGTGTGAGGGGTGTTAGGGTTAGGTGTTAGGTTGATGGGTGTTATGGATAAGTGTGAGGGGTGTTAGGGTTGGGTGCTAAGGTGAGGGGCGGATGATGATAAGGGGGGGAAGAGACACAGGGATGTCCTTGCAGCAGAGATCAAAAGAGTCCTTCAGAACTGTATTGCACACTGTGTACAGTAGCCTAGCTATGGTTTTCCCTATTGATGCAGTATTACCTACACTCAGCCTCCTCTCAGTAAGACGACAAGTTAGTTATGATTCCAAAATGGCTGTTGTCCATGGAGGTTAAAGGGTCTGGAAGGCAGGGTATGATGCTGATTGGCTGGAATGTGTCTGCTGACTGTGAGTTGCAGGGTGAAAGTTTGCTCAATGATAAAGTATAGGGGGCGGATCAAACATCGCATACGTCCGCAGTTCGCCGCGAACGCGAACATGCTATGTTCGCTGGGAACAGTCCGCCGGCGAACTATTGGCAACATCTCTACAGGAGATCAATAACATTACAATCTGTCTTTCTAAAAATAATATTTCTCAGATATACCTTAGCAAAACTCATCACTCCATTTATGGGGATCAGTGGTAGAGCTACTCCTGGTGCAGCAGGTACCAAGCACTGAGGTGCTCTGCTAAATGAGTAAAGAGAGTGTTAATTTAATAGGGGAGAGGAGCAGATAATTATCTTTATCTTGAACCCTACAGGCCACTCATGAGGATATATATATATATATATAGTGCCTTGCAAAAGTATTCACCCCCCTTGGTATTTTTTGTGTTTTTTTTGCCTCACAACCTGAAATTAACATGGCTTGTTTGAGGATTTGCATCATTTAATTTACATAACATGCCCACAACTTTGAAGATGTTTTTTTATTTGTTATTGTTGAAGCAAACCACAAATAGGACAAAATAACAGAAAAAGTCAATGTGCATAACTATTCACGCCCCCAAAAGTTAATACATTGTAGAGCCATCTTTTGCAGCAATCACAGCTCCAAGTCACTTTGGATAAGTCTCTATGAGCTTGCCACATTTTACCACTGGGATTTTTGCCCAATCCTCCTTGCAAAACTGTTCAAACTCCTTCAAGTTGGATGGTTGCGCTAGTGAACAGCAATCTTTAATTCTGACCATAGATTTTCTTTTGGATTGAGGTCTGGGCTTTGACAAGGCCATTGCAACACATTTACATGTTTCCCCTTAAACCACTCAAGTGTTGCTTTAGCAGTGTGTTTGGGATCATTGTCCTGCTGGAAGGTGAACCTCCGTCCTAGCCTCACATTACGCACAGAGTAGTACAGGTTTTGCTCAAGAATACCCCTGTATTTAGCACCATCCATCTTTCCCTCAACTCTGACCATTTTCCCAGTCCCGGCTGCTGAAAAACATCCCCACAGCATGATGCTGCCACCACCATGTTTCACATGGTGGGGATGGTGTTCTTTGGGTGATGTCATGATTTGGGTTTGCGCCAGACATAGCGTTTTCTTTGATGGCCGAAAAGTTCAATTTTAGTCTCATCAGACCAGAGCACCGTGCTCCATACATTTTGGGAGTCTCCCACATGCCTTTTTGCAAACTCAAAAATGTGCCATTTTCTTTTTTATGCTGAAAATAGTGGCTTTTTTCTGATCACTCTGCCATAAAGCCCAACTCAATGGAGGGTACGGCTTATTGTCATCCTATGTACAGATATTCCAGTCTCTGCTGTGGAACTCTGCAGCTCCTACAGGGTTACCTTAGGTCTCTGTGCTGCCTCTCTGATTAATGCCCTCCTTGCCCGGTCCGTGAGTTTTGGTAGGCGGCCGTCTCTTGGCAGGTTTGCTGTTTTGCCATGTTCTTTTCCATTTGGTTGTGATAGATTTGATGGTGCTCCTGGGGATTATCAAAGATTTGGATATTTTTTTATAATCTAACCCTGACTTGTACTTCTCAACAACATTGTCCCTTACTTTTTTGGAGAGTTCCTTTGTCTTCATGGCAGTGTTTGGTTAGTGGTGCCTCTTGCTTAGGTGTTGCAGCCTCTGGGGCATTTCAAAAAAGCTGTGTATATGTAATGACAGATCATGTGACACTTAGATTGCACACAGGTGGACATCATTTCACTAATTATGACTTCTGAAGGTAATTTATTGCACCAGAGCTTTTTATGTGCTTCATAACAAAGAGGATGAATACATAAGCACATGCCAATTTTATGTTTTCTATTTCTAAAAAATAGTTTTATGTATATATTTTTCTCATTTCACTTCACCAACTTAGGCTATTGTGTTCTGATCCATCACATAAAATTCTGATTAACAAAACATTGAACTTAAGGCTGTAATGTAACAAAAAAGGTAAAAAGTCAAGGTGGGTGAATACTTTTGCAAGGTACTGAACATATACAGAGTTGTGACTCTGACGTCAGCAGCGCGTAGCCAATAAAATATGCCAAGTGTCGTGAGCTGGCTTTGTGGGCGTATAAGCAGACATGTAGGCATTCTGCAAACATATCAACCATTGCTGTCATAGGTAAAACATGCAATTTATCCAACTTTGAAAAGTGGATTGGCTTCCGGGCCAGGGATGGCAGTATTTCTGAAACAGAGCAGTTGTGGGATCAAAAATGACATTGATGTCAGAGGTGAGCATTGGCTGTGAGGGAGAACCGGCATGCTACAGTTGAGTAACTCACTATCTAAATGAACCAGGGGGCTACCAGACATGTGTCTAAAATGACCATACAGTGAACCCTGTTGAGTATGAGGCTCCGAAGCAAATGGCTGGTCACTGAACCCATGCTGATGAGGGTTAATCGGCAAAAACGTTTAAATTTGCACAACAGCACTGAAAACAGGTTGCCTTCTCTGATGAGTCATGTTTTCTGCTCCATCGACTGAACGGACATTGGCGTGTCTGAGAACAAACACTCTACATTTTTGGAAGAACACCAGCTGGTGACGGCAGCATTATGGTCTGGGGAATGTTTTCTTTGCATTCATGCCACTCTCAGCCAATTGGGCTATCTATCCATCCCTGCAGGTCAAGAAGTTCACCCATACATATTGACTGTCTTCTCTGGAGCTGATGGGATTTTACAGCAGGACAATGCAACATTTCATATGACCAGAATTATCCAGGAGTAGTTGGAAGAGCACGACAAAGACTTCCAACTACTTCCCTGGCGTCCAAATTCCCTGGACTTGAGCCCACGAACGCTAAGTTTGACGTATGGATCCACCATCATGCTCTCTTTAGAAGCTGTTGGATGCACTCCAGTCTGCATGGCTCCAGATACCCTTGCCAATATTCCAGCATCTTATTGACTCACTACCATACTGTCTAGCTGTTATCCGTGTTGCACATGTTGGTTATTTGGGATATTGCATAAAAAAGTTTTCATGTTGAGACAAAATATAGAGCTATGTTCTTATATGTGAGATAGGTGAGAGGTTTCTCGTTAATAAAATAAAAAATCAAACCTCAATGGTTCTTATGATAGAAAGTGTTGGCTGCTAAAGTTTTAAGTGATCTCTTCAATATGAAAATAACAGAAATAACAGAAATTTGAAAGGTCTCAACTCACTTGTGAGATTGGAAGCCACCTACAAAATGGCAATTTACAACACAAAAAAGAACAATTAACATTTACAAGTTTACAAAAAAATAAATAACTACAGAAATTGCACAATAGATATATGTAACATATTAGTAATATATGTCCCAATATCTGCTGCCCCACCCCAATAATATCTATATGACACATCTTGTACTGGTACAGGGTCTAGCTCCTTGAATGAGCAACATGCCATACTAACAACAATTGTGTCTCCCAGGATCAGAGCTTTAGAAGAATATCAGGTGTGTATAAATGCAACAAATAAATATCCACATAATGTATTTGCTAAAAGAAAACATTTCTAAAAACAAAGCTTGTAAAATATTAATGTAAGATCCTTTATTACTGTACCCTTGCAATTTATATGACAATCTAACAAGAAGTGTGAAGACAATAAGGGATAAGAGAACTAAGCACTAGTACACTGTTGTAAGACTAACCCTAAAATATTTTTTAAGTATATTAATGGTAAGGTGAGGAAGGAAGCTATAGGAACATTAGAATGTGAAACAGGCTGTCTGAAAATTAGTGACCAGGAAAAGTCAGATGAGCTAAATAGGTTCTTTTCTCCGGCATACACAAGAGAGGTACCAGTGGTTGGGACACTGCAACATAATGGGGCTACACTACCTTTGACAAATAATTGGTTAACAGAGGAAGTAATCCAAAAGTGGTATGAAAAAATAAATGTTAATAAAGCCCCTTGTCCTGATGGAATACATCAACGGGTACTGAGGGAACTGGGTTCTTTAATAACCAAACCATTATATTTAATTTTTCAAGATTCACTCAACACAGGGTCTCTACCAGATGACTGGAGAAAAGCAGATGTGATACCCATATTTAAAAAGGGAGCAAGAGCAAATCCGGGGAGCTTCACTTCTGTAGTGGGTAAGCTTTTAGAAGGGTTAATAAGGGATAATATACAAGAATATATCTATTTGAACAGGATTATAAGTAGGAGTCAACATGGATTTATGAGGGATAGGTCATGTCAAACAAATCTAATTAGTTTCTTTGAGGAGGTTAGTATGAACCTGGATCAAGGCAACTCAGTGGATGTAGTCTTTTTGGATTTTGCAAAGGCTTTTGATACAGTGCCACATGGGAGAATATTGTGCAAACTAAGAGATACAGGAGTTGCAGTAAATAACTGCTCATGGATTGAGAGCTGGCTAAAAGACAGGAAGCAAAGGGTTGTTGTAAATGGAACATACTCCGATTGGACTAATGTTGTAAGTGGGTTTCCTCGGGGTTCAGTATTAGGTCCTCTCCTTTTTAACATATTTATTAATGACTTAGAGGTAGGATTGGAGTGTGGTGTCTCCATTTTCGCTGATGACACAAAGTTGTGCAAGGTAATTAAATCAGATAATGATGTGCTTTCCCTCCAAAGGGATTTACATAAAATTGAGGAATGGGCATCTAAATGGCAGATGAGATTTAATATGAATAAATGTAAAGTTGTGCATCTGGGAAGGAAAAATAGCCATGCAATTTATAATCCTAATGGAGCAAATCTCGGTGTATCAGATATTGAAAGGGATTTGGGAGTGCTTGTGGACAACCATCTAGGTAATAGTGCTCAAAGCCAAGCAGCAGCTACAAAGGCAAATAAAATATTAAAATATATTAGGAAGGGCATAGAAGCAAGGGAAGCAAATATAATTCTGCCACTATACAAATCTCTAGTACACCCTCATTTGGAATATGGAGTACAATTTTGGGCACCACTTCATAAAAAGGACATTTTAGAGCTGGAAAAATTGGAGAGGAGGGCAACAAAACTAATAAGGGGAATGGTGGGGCTAAGTTATGAAGAAAGACTAGCCAAATTAAACTTATTTTCTCTAGAAAAAAGGTGTCTAAGAGGAGATATGATTACCTTATATAAATACATCCAGGGTCAGTATAAAGATTTGTCAAGGGAGCTTTTTGTGCCAAGAGGTTTTCATCTGACAAGAGGACATCCCTTGAGGTTAGAAGCAAAAAGATTCCACCTTAAAGAAAGAAAAGGGTTCTTGACAGTAAGGTTGGTTAATCTGTGGAATTCTCTACCAGAGGAGGAGCAGATTCGATAGATAACTTTGAAAGGGGACTGGATTTATTTTGCATTAAAAAGGGAATTCAGGGTTATCATGGATAATTAGAGAGACAGTATTGATCCAGGGAGAAATCCGATCGCCAGTATCTGGGGTCAGGAAGGAATTTTTTTGTTCTCCCTTTGAAATGACTGGCTAAGTCTTACTTGGGTTTTTTTTTTCTGTTGCCTTCCTTTGAATTAATAATAAAAATAAAAATAAATTAAATGATTATTAATAAATTAACAACTAAGTATATAATATTTAAACTGCATATTGCAGATCAGAGGAGATCTTAAAAGTTTGAACTTGATGGAATGAAAGTCTTTTTTCAACATTAATTACTATGTAACTATGTAACTATGTCAAGTTGAGCATAGAGAGATGATAGCTGCCACCATTAAAAATATGTAAAAACAAGAATAGGCTTAAAAAGTAAAACTTTAAACAATTACCCTAAAATAACATGAGATCTGTCTTTGGGGTCTTGGAATGGAGCAAGAATTGGAAGCTAACTTCATTGTGAGGTGAGGTTATGATATCTTAGAATTTTCCATTTATTTATTTTCTGATTATTTAATTTGAGCTTTGCCATGAAATGGACTGGCATATGAAGCCTAGAGTTTCCACCATATAAATAGTTTGTATGAGAGATCTTGATGTATAGTATTATGCTTTCCTGTCTTCTGAGTCTCTTTTATTTCATGTTTTGTATGTGTCTGTCCTTCCAAAGCAAATTAGGAGTTATTTTGTACCCTCCTCTATGCTCCTTTTCTCTTTCACTTGTCTTAAACCTTTCTAACTCCTCTTCACTGCTACTTTTTCCATGCCTGCATTTCTTCTCACTCACACGTTTTCATATCATTCCATGTTTCCCTCTCTGCTCCTGGACATCAGTTTATCTAAATGAGGTGATAGGGAGGCCTGAACTGTAAAGCATTAGCCAAAAACATAATAAATGCATCCAATAAATCACTACAGCTGGGGATTTTATTGTTTCTTCGTGCATTGTTTCCTAACACTGTCAAACCTGAGCAGTTACAAATTCCAAGCAACATTATTTCTATTTATTGCTTCATGGATATAAATGTTTTAGTTGAATATTTATATTAAAGGGATATGGAAGCTTTCTCGATTTCACTAGTAATATACTTCTGCATCTATTTACTTTTAGGTACTTTATTTTGTTAAACAGTGCTTAAAAACTGCTGAGAGTTGGTCACTGATTGGCTAATTTCACTGTACTTCTGTGTCTTCATGAGCTTTAGAGGGCAAACTCAAACAGATACTAACTGTATGATTTCAGACAGAAAAACAAAACTTTTAAGCCCTTCTTAATAAAATAACATACAAAAAAAGTAAATAGATACATAGGTATATTATATTTCTAGTAAAATCCAGAAACATTCCATATTTCTTTATGATTTCAAACTATGCAGTAAGGCAGTTGATCCTAAAACAGTTCACTAATTAATTTTACTGCATTAAAAACATGTTTGTGTCTATTTTACACTGGAATTTTTTAAACTAAATTAAAATACCTATATTACAGTTTAAAATAATGTTTAGCATCATGCCCCAAACATAGCGATGGGATGCTTGCGTGCAGTTTACTTTTACTAATGCACCCAGGCCCAGCTCAGGGTGGGCTAGTGCTGCTTATTTTGTTTCCTGTATTAATTTGTTTGTCTTGTATATGCAAAACAGCTCCCCGGTGTCGCCTTGAGCCCCCTCATTCGCACCCCCCTCTGGAGACTGAAGTATGCACACACGAGCTCATGATTACGATCGCCAGGTAAAAAGGAATATACCAACCAGACTTTACCTCAAGCAAAACACTCAAAAGCCTACGGGCCCTATTAAATTCCATAAATTCTATAATTAAGTAAGTCTGCTGGCTTGACATTTGCAGGAGTTACAGAGCGATTAAATTGAACAAAGGCCGCAACCAAAGGGCTAAAGCCGCAAGCCTATAAACCCTTCCCAAGCTCGTAAGCTGTTAGGGGCTGTAGTAGAGGCTTTCCACAGTTACAATTCAATCCCATAATTACAGAGTTTGACACCTGGCCTCAGAGTCAATAAAAAGTGGGATCCTGGAAAATTATTGACAGGGAGAGATAATAAAGCTGTGTTCCACACGCCCATGCGTTGACTGTGTTGTAGATTCTTCCGAAGTAGCACACAGGTCTCAGAGTTGGTGGTTGGATTTAGAGAGAGAGAGTAGGTGAGATTGGAGAGTAGGTTCTTACACTGCTTTTCATTTATATTATGAGCATAACTATTTTACACATACATTTTATTTACACATATATACTAATTACACTTAATCCAAATACACATATAGGCCCTCATTCAATTGCAATATGGCCAATTGAATAGGGCTCTAAATAAGCACATAACATAATTTTTTAAAGAAGTTTTTAGTTAGTAAACATCTATCCAAAAGCAAGTCTTTCACTAACTAAAAACTTCTATAAAAAATATATGTTATGTGCTTATTTAGAGCCCTGTTCAATTGGCCAAATTGTAATTGAATGAGGGCCATAGTAAATAACACACATAGATACACATAGAGCCAGGCCACCACATATATCCCCACCCTATACCCCAACAGTTAGCAATTACACATAAAACATACTTTTTTTTTTACATCCCAAATATATACACAAATACATTTTTTCATTTATCCTTATATTATTTTCGGGATTGATATAAGGAAGGAGAGAGGAGGGGAGAGGGATGGAGAGGTTGGGAGGAGAAGAGGAGGAGAGGCGAGGAGGAGAGCAAGAGGAGATAGAGGTGGCCATGGGGAGTGTTTGAGAAGAGGTGAAGGAAGTGGAGGAGAGCAGAGGAGACAGCAAAGGAGGTGGAGGAGGAGGTGGTGGAGAGTGTAGTAGAGGAGGGTGGCGAAGGAGGTGGAGTTTGAGGAGGTGTGAATTAGTTTAGGCACACCTACATCAGGGTCTGAGGGGAGATGGTGGTGCTCCTGCGTGCCATCCATGTCCTTTCAGGGGGTAGGGAAGTTAGGCCTTAGCCTAGGACCCAGGCATGGAAGGAGGTGACAGCCGTAGTAACAGTAGTGGGCACGACAGAAAGGGATGTGAGGTCTGTGAAGCACAAGTTTGATGGTGTCAGGGTCCTGGTGAGGAGGAAGATGGGCAAGGAGATGGCCGCAGCTTCATCAAGTGGTGGCCACAAAGTGACCGTCACCTACAATGAGTGGGAGAGGGACGTCAAGGACCTACTGAGCCCGGTGCCCGCCAGGGGACCTTCAGGCCTGGTGGCCCAGCAGGATCCAGCCTCCACGTCAGGTGAATATCACATACAGTACACCAACATGCTACCACATGTACTTCACACTACACATGTACAGGATGACCAACAAGGACATTGACATGTCAGCTCAATGGAATTAACAAGAGATAGATGGATCAGTCAAGAGTCATTAAATCCATGAGGCTGACAATCACTGTCTTCAGTGGCACGTATGCAGTCACAGATCGCAGCTGGAATCAAGAGAGCGTTAGGAGCCAAGAACAATCAAGATCAAGAACTCAACAAAGATCATATCAAGCAACTGATAGCTACTCAGAATTGCACTCAAAGGAACAGTTACCTCACTATAGGTGATATTCATTGTGTGAAAGAGCACAAGATTCTATGTTTAAGTGATCTTTTGCTTTCTTGTAATTTAAATAGTAACAGTTAAACATATACAGTCTCAGGTTTGTCTACAGACACAGTGCTGATTAACAGCATCTGCCTCAACGAACGTTTTACATATTATGGTTTAACTGCTTAGAGGAATGTAATAAGCCAGCAGTTAACCACTCAATTAACATTAATTAATTAATTAATCTTCTGTTCTGTCACACAATGAAAAGTATTGATAATGAGGTCAATTGCCCTGTAAATGATTCATCCAGGTTTAAGTCTAGATGTCAGATAGCTAGGAAGGAACAGAAACCAATGTTTTCTTCAACATCGTTAACACATATCTCTTTCTTTTCTTGTTTCTCTTTTTCAGCTACACAGAGATCTGGGTCCACTGGTGAGCCAGAGCCAGGGGCGTCTGCTCCATCGGAGCAGGAGGACACGGAGCAAGCCCCTACCCAGCAGGACCCGGCACAGGGGGAGGAGGGACCAGCACAAGCCCCATGCCCTGGTGATGATAAGGAGGAGGAGGACTTCACCTGGACAGTGAGGCCACTTGCTAGACCATATGCCACCCCAGTGGCCTTCGACTCCACTGTCCCTCTCCTCCAGCAGCTGCAGCCATCACCGGGGCACACCTTTTGGAGGGACGATACAGGCAAGCACCCACCTTGTCCTCCCCCCTGCTGTTCATCGGCCTGGCTCCCACCACCAGGTCCACCACCACCATAATGGAGCCAAGCACCGGCAAAGCCACAGCTCCTCCCCACCGAATGGTGATGTTTTGTATAAAGATGGCTACCTCCCATCACAAGGTCCATGATCCTCTTCTCTGTGGACGTAGGGTTCTGTTTAACATTTCACCAATTTATGGTCACTGAGGAATGCTGTTGAGAAGAAATGCTGCAGTCCCTATCTCTTTTAAGGCCTTATGTTTAATTTTCTTTTTTTTTCTTGTTAGGCCCAATTCTGGTCTATGAAGGCATTTTCTGCTTCTGCAAGCATTGGGAAGGAAATGTATTAAGTGTAAGAGTTTCCCAGTACCTCTCAGGTGGACATTTCTTCAATGACAGTCCCCCTTAACATGTAGTTCCGACAACATTAAATCTATCATATACTGTATCCAGATTTGTAAGACAAGATTGTTGTTAGCTTAAATGTAGACTAATACCACTATGGCGATGGACTTGCAAAGCCTCACAATGGCATGTTAATGACAGCCAGCATAAATATACGAACTAGTGAAGCATGTGATCCTGTCCTCAATATCAGTCTGAGAACAGATCCTTGTATCTGATGTAAGTAACTTTGAGTCTCGCTGCTGTCCTGTGTGTCCTCTCTGTATTAATGGCTATTTGTCCCATATTGCTGATATCAAGAGTATCCTTTAACATGTGCTACCACCTGTATAGCTAATGGATGTGATATCAATGTTGATTAACAATATCATATTGTGGAGGTGATAGTACACCTTGACTAATGATGCTGGTCTTAGCTAAGAATTTATTGTGAGATGACACACCATTAAAAATAGTCATAGTCAGTGAGATATCGTGAGAACTAGCTAATGGTTAATAATGCTTGCAGAGGGAAATCAGGTGAGTTGGTATATTGTTACAGTTTCAGGATTTAGCACTGTAATGTACATGCAGTTTTTTTATCCTTCTTTTCAGATTTTTGTTTTGGGAACACATTGTATGTGTAAAAACTGGATTGGATTACACCGTCCAGAGGGTTTTGCAGTTGGGTTTTGAAAGTGCTATGCGCATTACTGGTTACTGCCATTAAATGGAGTGATTTCTGATGATCTTTTTTCCCCTCAGATTCCAGTTGCAGTGGTGTAGTCACCACATGTGACCCTGGTAGCTGCTATGCATCAGGCTTATTTTAGACTATGACATTACCCCCTCTTTTTCCCCGAAAAACATATTGCCTATCCGGGGTCTGCCCACACCACACCCATGATATTAATGCAATGTCTTGTACATTTCTGAGTGTGCTCTGTGTATGAAATGAAGCTTTGTTATACCTTTTCTCACCATTTCAGTGTGTTTTCAATGGTTTGGGTTGTAGGACATCCACCTACATCACATCTGTGTCACATTCCACCATCAATCAACTAATGAGCCCTAGTTGACTGGGCTCCCAGTATATGCTAATGGCGTGGCGCGCATGTGACGTCACATGCGCACCGTGTCAAGAAGGAGGCCGGAGCAGAAGCAGGTAAGCGAGGGGAAAGGGAGAGGGGGAGGTATTTAGGGGGGTTTAGGTTGAGGAGGGGGGTTTAGGTTGAGGAGGGGGGTTAAGGTTAAGGAGGGGGGTTGAGGAGGGAGGGTGAGGAGGGGGTTGAGGATGAGGAGGGAGGTTGAGGATGAGGAGGGGGGTTGAGGAGGGGGTTGAGGATGGGGGGGTTGAGGATGAGGAGGGAGGTTGAGGAGGGAGGTTGAGCTTGAGAAGGGGGGTTGAGGAGGGGGTTGAGGATAGGGGGGTTGAGGAAGGAGGATGAGGATGGGGGGTTGAGGAGGGGGTTTGAGGAGGGAGGTTGAGGAGGGGGTTGAGGATGGGGGGTTGAGGAGGGAGGATGAGGAGGGAGGTTGAGGAGGGGGTTGAGGATGAGGAGGGAGGTTGGGGATGAGGAGGGAGGTTGAGGAGGGGGGTTAAGGTTGAGGTTGAGGAGGGATGGGGGGGTTGAGGAGAGGGTTGAGGAGGAGCAGCAATTTCTGAGTAAACTTTTGTAAAAACATATAATATCCCAGTTTCTTTGTTAAAACAGTTGCCTTTACTGTCATTTTACGCTATTTACCTTATAAGTGTTAATAATATTAATAAAAAAAAGGAACGGACATTGCTACTGCGTGTTAATTATATATGTAGATAAAAATCACCCATTACAAAATAAAGAGGTAGACAAAGTCAGTCAGTTTCAAATGTTCATTCAACAATTATGAATCAGTCTCCAAACTAACAAGACCATACACCAATATAATCAGCATGGTACAAACTGTCCTGAGGAGGTCATGAGGCTGACAAAAAAATAACATAACAAACCTATGTAAACCATAACATTAAAAACATGTATAGCACTTGCATAGCTGTCATATCTGGTCAGTAAAACAGAATGACTATCACCCATGGTAGGAGTGCACAAGTTTGGTCCCGGAGGGCAACACACAAGCCGGGATTTGAGGATAACCCTGTCATGCACAGGTGAGTCAATCGCTTCTTCAGTCAAAATTATTGACTCACCTGTGCAAGAAATGAAATCCTCAAATCCACGGCTGTGTGTGGCCTTCCAGAACTGAACTTGGGCACTCCTAACCTACGAGAAAGGAATATCATTCACCGACACACAGCAAGTGTCAAAGAAAATGTAAAAATAGTATGACCTAGCTCTGGAATGCTCTGTGTGGTAGGAAAAAAAGAAGGAGAGTGGAAAAAAGGATGGATTTATATAGTTTAGTAATGTTTACAATATTCCAATTAGCAATCCTAGCTGCTGTTAATCTCCAAGCAGTGCTACAAAAGTTACATTAACCATCAGACCATAAAATGATAAAATATAGTGCAAATAGTTTATTAGAGATCTGTGATCTCACAATGATGTATTGGGATGACATTCTAAAGAAGAACACTTGCTCTATACAAATCTTTATCTTGAATGTTCATTGGATAGAACATTCTACAAAAACCTATGGATATAGGAGATCCACAAAATTAAATTCTTACAATTATGCGGCAAACAAAGATACATGAAGATCATTCAACTCATGTGTGCTTATTTCACGACTTACTGTCACATGTCTTTGGGAAGGAATTACATGATAATGTCTAAGAAGCATGGCATGGCTACATAAAGCCTTTTTTGCAGTAAGTTGTGCAACATGTATATGAAACCCTTGTCAACATGAATTAATTGTGTCATCTACTGTTTGATAAAATCTAAAGCTACTGTATGTGAGGTATGTTCACAGATCAGATGTGGTTATGTACGTGTGTGTTGTTGGTGTGCACTATACATAGTTAATTTACAGTAATGGGTAACACCACTTGGAGATCAAGATCAGTAATATTCTATTTCAGAGCGACCTTAATAAAAAAACAGAAACCTAAATAAACAAGGAATGCATCAGTGTTTCTCAACCTCAGTGCTCAGGGACCAATAGATCAAATTGTAGGCATATCCCTGCATGTCCTGTGTTTCCTGTCACCCTATTTGTGCCAGGAAATCAATATATCCCTGTGATCTCCCACACTAACCCAAAATGCCTCCCATGCTGGCCCTACATCTTGTGTGCCTATTGATCTGTACTTCATGGGCTCTTAAATTCCATAGTGCAAACATTTGTTGCAATAAAAGTATAATAATAATAATAATAATAACAACAATCTCTCCTCCCAAGTTTCTAAGGGCTGCTTTACCTCCAGCAAAAACCAGACTCCCAGGATTTTGATGAGGTTTACTTTTGATGGGGAAGGGCAATGGGGCAACCAAAACAGCTGATGTAGCTGCCTTAAAAAGAAAGAAGGATGAATGGCATCAGAGTGGAAATTATGTTGAGAAGTTTTAGTCTACGGAGAGGTGTCTCGCATGACAAATTCAGCTAACAAGTCAGTGCGTAAATAGTGCATATTACAACTAGGAGTGTTTTTTCTTAATGTCAAGGGAGGCATTAGCTGGACAGGTTGGGTATCAACATACTCGAATATGTGAAGTCTACTCATACCAGATGCATTTGTTGTAAGCAGAAATACTTACCGTATATACTCGAGTATAAGCCAAGTTTTTCAGCCCTTTTTTTAAGGCAAAAAAGGGCCCCCTCGGCTTATACTCGAGTCACTCTCCCCCGTGTCTCTCTAACCCCCCCATGTCTCTGTAACCCCCCCCCCCCCGGTGTCTCTAACCCCCCCGTGTGTCTCTAACCCCCCGAAGAAGGAAGAGGGGCTGAGGATGGGGGGTTGAGGAGAGAGGATGAGGATGGCGGGCTTGAGGAGGGGGTTGAGGATGGGGCGGTTGAGGAGGGAGGTTGAGGAAGGGGTTGAGGATGGGTAGGTTGAGGAGGGAGGATGAGGATGAGGAGGGCGGTTGAGGATGAGGAGGAGGGGTTGAGGAGGAAGGTTGAGGTTGAGGAGGGGGGTTGAGGATGGGGGGTTGAGGAGAGAGGATGAGGATGGGGGTTTGAGGAGGTGGGTTGAGGATGGGAGGATGAGGAGGGAGGTTGAGGAGGGAGGTTGAGGAGGGGGTTGATAATGACGAGGGAGGTTGAGTAGGGGGTTGAGGATGAGGAGGGAGGTTGAGGATGAGGAGGGAGATTGAGGATGAGGAGGGAGGTTGAGGAGTGGGGTTGAGGAGGGTGATAAGGGAGGGGGGAAGAGACACAGGGAAGGGAGAGGTTGGAAGAGACACAGGGAAGGGAGAGGGGAGAAGAGACACAGGTAAAGGGAGAGGGGAGAAGAGACACGGAGAGAGAGGGGGACACAGAGGGCACAAGAGGGACACAGGGGGCAGCACATTTCCCACCCTCGGCTTATTCTCGAGTCACTCATTTTACCCAGTATTTTGTGGTAAAATGGGTGCCTCGGATTATACTCGGGTCGGCTTATACTCGAGTATATATGGTACTACTGCTTTTTACTCCCCAGTTAAACAATAGTAACTGCTAATAGTAACTGCTAATTTGTAACTGCTTTAAGCTTTGTCACTTATCTTTTATTGAGGTCACTCAGCCTACTATGTTTGAAAGAAGAAGACATATATTCATACTATTCATTCAAAGAATATAAAAGGATAGTTTTATATCTTTCCAGAAGACACATAAGGTTTTACACATCTATTTTAGGTTTTTACTGAGATTATCTATATGTAAGATGTACTGAATGTCGATACTTTTATAGCTTTTAATTCCTTTTGTTTCATTCCAATCTTTCATTTACCAGTGTAAGTGCTGTTCATGTTAAATTTAGCCAGAAAATATAATCTAAAAGTACAGAAAACAGACATTTCAAATGAGATAGCATTAATTAGGTATGGTTGACAACCTGGAACATGCTTACTTTGGAGATTAAGGGGTTTGTGGGATTGGAACTATTGCCCCCTTAACCTACAGAGCATGCTCTGGGTAACCAGTCCTGCGTAACTTATGTTGTTCTTTTCTCTTCAGGAATGCTCAGGTAATTGAAAGAGATGGGGAGGGGTACAACCATTAATGATAATTTAAATAATATTGTCTGACTAAAGCGTTGCTGTGCTGCTGTTTGCGCATGTATTTTTAATACTAATTAATGGTGAACTAAAAAATACATTTAACATGAAAAGTGCTTTCACTGGGCCTTTAAGTATCTGTTTAGCCAAAGAACATGAAATATAATTGGTTTTGGTCACTATATAGAAATAGTAATTTGTGAAAAGAAAATGGTATTATGGTGTCATGTAAGTAAAGGGAATTTTAATCTTTTTTCAACTTTTATTTTATCATATTTTTAAATGAACCTTACAGAAAAACAGGTTTCATCTCACTATAATGAAACTGACAGAATTAATAAAACTACAGTCTGGCTGTAATTGTTACCAAATAAATCATATGATCCTGTACAGTAAATAAGTGAAGGTAAATGTATTTTTTTCTCAAACATACAATTAATATGGTTGAATGAATGTATAGAGAATTTTTTCCTTTTCAGTATGACTCATATGAATCTATCCTTGGCCAAAAATGCAACTGGTTGAAGAGAGAATAGAAAAATGCCGCAGGATGCTTCATTTTCACAGGAGGTGGGTGATTGATCTATTAAGTTCTCCCTGAAAAAACTTGTTATACAGAAATTGGATGGATGATTGGTGTGTGACAAACATCAACTCAAACACTTTTCCTGGGGCCTTGCAAACAGAATATTTTTTATTTTACTATTTCTAAAAATATTTAAAGGGACTCAATTCATGGAAAATGTTTTTTCATCATCATGTAGATCAAATATCAAGTGAAGACGCTGTAAAAAGTTTTTCATTTGATGCACCATTTACTATGTTATCATTGTTTTAAAATACTATTTATTATTATTATTAACTTTTACTTGTAACGCACCAACATATTCCGTAGCGCTGTACAGGGGAAGAGAGTAAATACAATATTAACAACTGAATAATATGGTGGGCCCTGTTTTGAGCTTAGAATCTTTGTAGAAAGTGCTTTTTCCCAAAGCACCAAACAAGATAGGAAACTCGCTACTTACAATCTAAAGGGGATGGAAGAGGCAGAAACCTGGGGAAAAAAGATAAGGAATTGCAGGGTCAGGAAGGAGGTGAAAGTTTGCTTAGATAGGAAAGTGTGAAAACTTGGCAAGTTTTTTCATTTACTGGTAGAGGGAAGGGGTCTCATAGAGAGTCATTTGAGGTGACTGGCTCTAGTATGTATTATGTTATCTGCTCCTGGTGGTCAGATAATATAGCCTTCACATGGGAAAGTCAGGGGTTAGCTTTACATGGTGGTGGAGGGTACATTTTAGACAGGGGCAGAATACAAACATGTGGAGTCAGGACAGATTTAGCAGCCCTAGGGACTGAGCATGGCAGATGAGAGTAGGGAATGTGTGCAGGGTCAGGGTTAGAAGATATATCTCCAGCAGCCGGCAAAATAAGTAGGGAGGGGAGATGAGATGATTATGAACTTTAGAACATGAATGAAATAATGACTGGAGAAAGGAAAGGAGCTTGTGGGAGCAGAGAAGAGGAGAGGAAAGCAAGGAAGGAGAGATGTAAATAGTGTTGGAGACATAATGTGGAGAAAATGAGGAGGCTAGTCTAGAGCTTATGCCGAGGAAGAAAGTAACACGGAACATAGTGGCTAAGAAAGTAATCTAAGTGGAATAATTACGTTGTTTTAGCTTTTTTAAATCAACAAATGGTATCTAATTACTTGGCGTTATCTCTAATTTATGTATTTCTAATATAGGTGCACCAGCCAAAATAATAAATCGAGCTTATAGGAAGTAAAAACTAAGATCCCTCTAAATGCGTATATGTGAATATGCGGTGGAGGTAAAGAATATATTTAAGGGACTAGACATGCAAGATAGAATGCCTGAAGAACTTTTTTACCAAAGTTTGTGACATTATTCAGAAAACAACAACAAATTTTATTCCCAACAGAAAGAAAAATAAGGCGGCAAACTGACGTTTTATGAGTGTTTGAAATTAGCCCAGGAAGAATACGAAAGGTAGTGGAAATAGGAAAATATTTGTTCAACTGAACACAGAATTCCAGAGGATAGCAAGAAGAGACAAGGAGACATTCTATAGTGAGTGATATAAAGAGATAGAAGATAACAGAATGGGAAAGTTGAGAGATCTCTTCAAGAAAATTGAGGATCTCAAAGGAACCTTTCAAGCCAACGTGGGTGTAATAAAAGAGATAAATGGTAGGGATTTAACAGAAGCAGATCAGATAAGGAAGAGGTGACAGGAATATACTGAAGATCGATACAGGAAGGACCTTAACAGCAGTGATTACCTCTATAATTTGTACAAGGAGCGGGAGCCACACACCTTGGAGAGTGAATTGAGATGAGCCCTAGGATATCTTGCTGATAATAAGGCTGCAGGAGGTGATGGAATCTCAGCTGAATTCTTCAAAATCCCACAAGATGATGCTGTGAAAGAGTTTTGTGCCTTATGCCAACAAATTTTGAAAACTCAAAAGTGGCCATTAGACTGGAAAAGGTCAGTCTACATCCAATCCCAAAAGGCAGTGCTAAATATTGCTCCAATTATCGAACAATTTGCCCTTTTTTCACATGCAAGCAAGATAATGTTTAAGATCCTACAAGCTCGACTCAACAGTATATGGAACAGGAACTTCCAGATGTACAAACCGGGTTCCGGAGAGGAAGAGGCACATGAGATGAAGTTGCTAATGTGTGCTGGATAATATAGAAAGCAAGAGGAGAGTTCCAGAAAAAACATTTACTTCTGCATCATAGACTATTAAAAAGCCTCTGTGTGGATCACAACAAAATGTGACATGTCCTTAAAGAGATGGGAGTACCAGGTCATCTCATCCTCCTCCTAAAGAATCTGTATGTGGACCAAGAAACCATGTTCTGAACAGAACATGGGACAACAGAATGGTTCAAGATTGGGAAAGGAGTTCGACAACGTTGTATATTGTTACCTTATTTATTCAATTTATATACAGAATACATCATGCCTAAGGCTGGACTGGGTGAATCCAAAGCCAAAATCAATATTGCTAGAAGGAATATCAACAACCTCAGATATGCTGATGATACTACTCTGATGGCTGAAAGTAAGGAGGAACTAAAGGACTTATTGATGAGGGTAAAAGAAGAGAGTGCAAAAATTGGCCTGCTGCTCAACATTAAAAAGATGAAGATCATGGCAAATGGCAATCTCACTTACTGGCAAAAATTCTACTAATCTCTGACTTGCTTCATTTTGTACTCAAAGGACAAATTTGCCAGTTATTCCAGGTGTCTTTTGGTTCCCTTCTTTAGCATTCCAATCTCTTATGATGATAGTAACATATTTTCTTGGTGTTATATCTATTGTACAACTATGGTATTCCCAGTAGTAACATACCAATGTGAGAGCTGGACCATAAAGAAGGTTAAGCTCTGTAGAATTGACACCTTTGAATTGTGGTATTGGAGAAAACTGCTTGAACTTCAAGAAGATCTAATAAATCAGTATTACAGAAAATTAAGACAAACTATTCACTGAAAGGCATGATCATGAGTCTGGGGCTCAAATATTTTTGCCATATCATGAGAAGACAGGATTCCCTAGAGAAGACTCTGATGCTGGGAAAGTTTGGAATCACCCAAAGAAGGGGGAGGCAGAGGCTGAGATGGATATATAAGATTATTGAATCAATGAACATGAGCTTGATGGAGCTAAGAGAGGCAGTGGCTGACAGGTGCCGGGCGTGCCGCGGACCATAAGGTCACAGAGAGTTGGACACAAATGAACGACTAAATAACAAAAAAAATGCTTAAGCTGTATACTCTCTTCATTGCAATAATACATTTCAGCTTTTTTTTTCCTTTGGTATGTCTGGAGAAATTAAAGAAAAAAAAAATCAATCTTTGTGATGCAGCAAATCGTGTACATGGGCATTTGCAGGTTGCTTATGCTTTTTGGTCCTCCTAGCTTTTTGCTTTATTTGATATTATTTGCCTGTTTTTGTCATGGTCCAGAAAATATGAGTAACAACCTAATATGTCTGTCATTAAGTGCTTGTAGAAAAAAAAAACATGTTGCAACACGAAATGAATTTCTTGTCTATTGTTGCATTTACCACCAGGACTGAGCAGCCATTTCTGCAGAGTCTCAATCAAAGAAACTGGGCCTGATACCATCCATTCTGCAGATTTACTTTCACTTGAAAAAAAACACCATGTCCCCTATTCAATTGAGCAATTGTTGTTTACTGCAGCCTGTAATGTAGCCCGTAAACTAATTTGCTATTCAATTAGAGTCTTTTAGCGAGTCACAAACGATCTATGGGTTACAGGCTGAAAATCCCTGCGGTTGTCAAAATCATAACTTACAACTGCTCTAAGCCTCTGATCTTTCAAGCCCGCAAATGTTACAATCGCTAAAATCACAAATCACTATTCAATTACTACAATTCCTCAAGCCCAAAAATGTTTTCACATCCGTAAATGGCAAATGTAGAAAAAATCTGATTACCATAAAGGACTGGCAAGGGGGTTAAACACCTTTTAATACATAAAAATTAATTGCACAGTCTCAAACTCGCAAATCTGCAATACATTTTTTTCTTTTTATGTTTCATTTCGGTGTCATATCAATCTCGGGAATCAACAAGTTAATATATATCAGGCCACCCACATGGACTGAAACAGTATCGCCATTCATTTTTATTATTTTGTACTTTGCCGAGTTGCGAGTCCTATTGCATACAGGACTTCTAAATGCTAATTGATTGATGTGTAACCTCCATATTTTACTGACGTAATGATGACGGTCTCTTTTACTATTGGCTGTTTCTAAATCTGTAGTTATGGCCTTTCTTAATTGATCATGATCACGCTCTGAATTGCTACATAAGATTGCATGGTTTACGGTTTTTGCTTTTGGACTGTAAGTTGCTGGATTGTTAGATTGAATCGCTCTGTAATTGTAGCAAATTTTAAGCCTGCAGACATACTGCCTGTGTAAAGTAATCTGCGGGCTTGCAATTGAATAAGGCCCCATGAATGTAAGCTTTTAAACTAAAAGATAGGGCACTGTACTTTCTGCAATGTGTTTAATATTATAGTTATTTTTTTCTATGTATTTAACCCCTGTACAGCGCTACAGAATATGTTGCTGCTTTACATAAAAATGTAATACTAGGAATAATAATACTTGCAGAGTTCATTAATCGGCTGGGTACATGATACAACCATTCCTGTGATATAACTGTTTATCTCTAAAGGTTATTTATTAAGTCCCATTGTACTTATTTATTTATTTATTAAATTAATATCACTAAACTGATGATGAAACTTTTGGTGGTTAATGTGCCTTAGGATGTGTGATATCCAAGGGGGCCCCAATACTTTGTGGGACTATTGGACTATGAGGGGGCCTGGATTAACATTATTCTACTTAGTGTGAAGTGTGGTGATGGGACATGCTTAGGCTGGTAGTGCATAAATACTGAACCACATCAATAAAGGTAGTTGTCAGTTTAAACATACAAGTGTGTGTTTCATTCCGAGGGAATAATAATCCTTATTACTGGGGTTATTGCTATGGAATCTGCATTGGACTCTGTTACAATATGGAACATTTGAGGGGTGGCTATTGGTTCCTGTGGATTGCTGGACGCTTTGGTGGCAGTAAGCTGGGTTAGTTCTGTTCCTGCTATCATGGATTCATAAAGAATTAGATGGTCCTACTGGGTAGGTTTGAACTAGGTTCCTATCAAAGCTTTGTGGCAGCAGAGGGATCCCTGTAAAAAAAATAGCAAGATGCCCAACTACCAGAATGTGTCCGCTGCTGATCTCTTTTTTTAATTTTATTTTTTTTTATTTATCATTCTTCTTATACAAAAAGCCAAGTACATTGAAGATTATATGTTATTTCAGAAATATTATTTAAATGAAATACTTAACTTTATTTAAAACACGTGTTCTTAATATAAAACAAAACTTAAAACATACAATGTATCAAACAAAAATAGACATCGACAAAGAGAAAAAAAAATGATTTTGCCTGTGGTGCATACTTGGGGATGGATTTTTATCCTAGTATTATATTTCTATTGGGTAATAGCCTTCAGAGGTTTAATAGTGTTTGTTGTGTTATTTGTCTATTTTAACCATTACTAAGGGGAAAAAGTTTATCTTTAATTCCTGGTTTCTATTCAATATGGCAGTGACTTAACCCCAACATTGAGTGATTGCTTGTTTCCATTTAGACACTATTATCCATTTGACAACCAAAAAAAAATGGGTGATAAAAGCCTGAGTTTCAATATTAAGTCCTTCTGGAAGAATATGTAGAACATCACACTCCAATGAAGCTTTTATATGGTCTTATGAAAGGATATGTGTACCTGCGTACCTATGGAGCCACAATTTCTCCTGCAAAATATATCGCTATTTGAATGTGAAATCTGAGAAATTATTTTTGGGGTCAAATACCATCTAATAATTGTTTTTAAAGAAGGTCTCCCTGTAGGAGGCCGCCTTTTTAAACCTGTTCGTTATTTTAAGTGCCCTGTCCCACTTTTCGAGTGGAACAGTAATACCCAAATCTCTCTCCCAGTCCTTTATTCCACCAGTTTTCCCCTCTTCTGCTGAGTATCTAATTACACTGAAGCACTTGGAAATCAAGTGTAATTTTACTTTTCTTTAAATATTGTTTTCAATTGGAGTTAGAACATTTCTTTGTAATAGCTTTAAGTTCGTAGCTGACAAAGCTGAAATTAATCTATTATAGGCCATCCAACCTCATAGTAATTACATAGTTACATAGTAATTTAGGTTGAAAAACGTCTTTAGTCCATCAAGTTCATCCTTTTTAGATCTCCTCTGATCTGTAATACGCTGTTTTTTTGTTAATTGATCTAGAGGAGGCAAACAGAAAACCTCTGTAGACAAAATTCGAGCTTAACCATTTCAAAAGATAACCAATTGCCCCTACGAAATATGTCCTTGAGGATAAATACGTGGTTTTCAGACCACTCTTTACAATAAGGAATTTTTTAGTACTAAAGACTCTAATGGGATTATAGGACTTGGATGAGGACTTTGTTGCAGTTTTCCATTAATTTTCCTGTGGATTGCTGGACGCTTTGGTGGCAGTAAGCTGGGTTAGTTCTGTTCCTGCCATCATGGATTCACAAAGAATTAGACGGTCCTAGTGGGTAGGTTTGAACTGGGTTCCTATCAAGACCAACTGAACTAGTAGTTCGTCAAAGCTTGGTGGCAGCACAGGGATCCCTGTAAGAAAAATAGCAGGATGTCCAACTACCATAATATGTCCGCTGCTGATCTCAAAGAACTATTCAGGGAAAGAGGCTTGGCTTAGACAGTGGAAATCACCAAGGCAGACATGAAACAGGAATTGCAGGTGGGGGCGTGGCTAACTGTGGAAGAGAGTGGTCGCAAGGTGCCTGAGCTCTGCACAGCTATTTTTCCCATAAATTGCCCTAAAATCAACTGGGATTACATTTTTAACATTAGTAGAGGATAAAGAAGAGTCCAAATTCAGACTGCACATGGTTGAGGCCTAGGCTAGGCTCACATCTTACCTAGCCTGGCCAGGACACATCAGTTCAACTGGAGCATCGTTGATGCTGGTGTGGTAGAGCAAACAAGAGGTTCCTGCTTAGGTCGGGGACTCTTGCTGGTGCCGGGAAAAGGAAGCTTGGGACATCTGGAGGCACTACACAGAGGCTGCTGCTGCCACACAAGCCGTGAGCTAACACCGGGGTGAATCTGGGGCCATAGTGAAAAGGCAATTCAGCCAAAGAACCTTTACAGACTCTGATCAGCCTGTTTCTCAGGAGCTGTGTACTCTGTACACTCTGAAGCTAAGGCTCTAAATCTAAGGTACCGTGGATTGCTTGTTGGGAGCCCCCACACAACCCCAAAAAGAGATCTCACCTAGAAATTCCCTGTAAGCCCCTGCTATTAGAGGTCTTATTGGCCTGCTCTCCATAAGCTATATCAGCTGCACAGCGAGTAAACACATTGCCTTTTGAGATCTCTAGCACCATCAATTGGCCAAGCCTGGTTAATATGCACACTATATTGCAAGTGATTACAATATCCTGACTTAACAGTGCTATCTTCTGGTCAAGTTGGGAACTTCACCAAGTTAGTTCAATTCAACCTACACAGTAAGTGAACTCACTACACTGCTCAACTGCTCCATCTATAGGTAGAGTTTGGATTTTCATTTTGCCAATAAAATGCTGAATGCACAGCAAGCAAACTCTATTGCATTGCTCAACAGCGCCATTTATTGGTCAAATGTGTAACTTTACCATATAAATATAATTCTAAACACACAGCAAGTGAACACATTGAATTGCTCAAACATTACCATCTATTGTTTAAGTTTGGAACTCCACTTTATAAATATAATTTTGATCACGAGACAAGTGAACTAATTGCATTGCTCAACTGCGCCATCTATTGGACAAGCTTGGAACTTTGCCTCTGCAATATAATTCTAAACACACAGCAAGTGCACACACTGAACTGCTCAAACATTGCCATCTATTGATTAAGTTTGAAACTCTACTTTGACAATATAATTCTGAAAATGCATTAAGTGAACTCATTGCATTGCTAAACAGCTGAACTGTTCAAATAATACTATCTATTGGGGAAGTTTGGAACTTCACTTTGTCAATATAATTCTGACCATGCAACAAATGAGGACACTGCATAGCTCAACTTTGCCTTCTATTGGACAAGTTGGAACTTCACTTTGTTAATTTTACTCTGACCATTAAGCAAGTGAACACACTGCATAGCTCAACAATGCTATCTATTGGTTAAGCTTGGAATTTCACTTTTCAATATAATTCTAATCACACAGTAAGTGAAAGTACTGCACTGATCACTGGCGATACCTTCTTCTGATGTAATAGAGCTGCAGGCTGGCCACACCCAGAACGGCACCTTACCTAAGCTTCTGCTGTGCTAATTTGACACTGGAGTTTGGATCCAAACTGGATATCACGCTGTCTGGACAACTCTAAGACACAGCTTTAAGAACTTTTGGCATGAAGATTTCAAATGTGGCGGGAGTACATTTTTTATTTTCCTCCCATGAGGTAAAGCTTTTCAAGATGAGGTTCCTCCACGCCGGCAAGGAAATGAAACTATAGCCAAGCTGCTCACCTTCCCAACCACCTCCATCTGTTTCTTCCGTATCCCATGATGGATTGATCTCTCTGGACGCCTTCACATACCAATTCTCATTAAATCTCTGGACTTTTCCCTGGTCTCGTGCCCAACAATATAGAGAAACTTAAAAAGAACCTGGCAACAAAAAGTATATCTGAAGTCTTTAAAAGTACGGAAGAGGCTTCCACCCCCACGCAGGAATCTATGTCAGGCCAATCGGATCTCTCAGACTCGGAAGCTAATGCGGCAATGGCGCAACCAAATGTTAACTTGACCGACGATACTTTGGCCAAGATTGAAGCATTACTACAGACTCCTCTTATCCGCGCTGTCACAGCTCTTCAAAAAGATATCGACGAACTTGGGCAGAGAACCCATTTGCTTGAAGAGAGCTCGGACCAAGTTATTGAGGCTCAAGAGAGAGACAGAATGGAAACTATGCAAAACTCATTCCGCATCTCGGCTATTCTAGACTTTCCCAGCTACTTAAAAACTACAATAACTACGATTCTATCTGATCATCCAGAACATGTATGGTAGGTTGAACAAGCTCATAGGGTCCTGAGAGGTGCAAAGAAAAGGAATACCTTCCGAAAGATATCGTTGTTAGATTTTTTAAGACAGCAAACCAGAGATCTCATTCTGGCAACAACTCAGAAAATGAAGACAATTATTGGGCCGGACAATTCCACACTCCAGATCTATGCTGATCTGTCTCCTAGTACGCGTATGAAGCGGAGATTGATGAAGCCTGCCCTGGCAATCCTGATTACTCATAACATTAAGTATCGGTGGACCTTTCCATTCACTTTTTTGTTGCAGCTTAATCGATCTCACCATACTACGCATTCTTTTGAAGAGTGCTTGGGCTTACTGAGTTGACTTGGCCTCTCGCCAGAAGGGGGATCTGTGGATTACCAAGTAATTCCTACTGCCTCCTCCCAAGCAAGCAATGGACGGAACAAAAAAGACAAAAGGAATCTCCATTACCTAGTGACTGTGCACTATACAGCATGGGTCCTGCCTCTCTGTCTTCACAAGATCCCTCCTGAACTAGAGACTTTTTCCTGACGCATAATCTAGGATTATTACTGGATTTTTAGTTCACACACCGGAACCAGTGTTGGTCCTTCCCAGATGTTATTGGCTTGCTGAGGGTCTCCTACTATGGGTGAATTATCCTCTCTAAGGCTATGCCAAATTGGAGACTGAATAATTAGTTTGTTTAATTATTTCTACAGGTTTCCAGTTTTTCATAACAAGTTTGAACTAAAATCAACCTGTTGGGAAGATGGGGACTGAGTCTCTACCTATTGTATATCTGCTCTCTGAGACAAAGTTCTCATAGACGTAAATTGCCTCTTCTTATCTCTGGTCAACTTTTTGGGCTAAATACAGTACTGCTATTGTCGAGAATTCAGGAGTTGCTCTCCCTCACCTATTTACCTAGCTTCAATAGGTAAAGATGGGATGAGTTACTTGTTTCTTCAATCTGGTTATGGGTTTCTTCAGTCTTTATCTCGAGAAAGTTTAAGTTGTTTACCTCAAGGTAAAACTTTTTTCTTGTCGGCTGGAATCTTCCCCCAGTCAAATTTTTTCATTTAAATTTTATATGAATGATTCCCTTACTGATTTATTAAGAAAGTACCCCTTCTAACGTGATTTCTGCGGGGAATGGAATACCCATTCACCCCACCCCCCCAACCATACCAGTGCCTCAGCATGGCTTAGAAGGCTATGTACCGAAGTCTGGGTCCCGCTCGTCTATTTGGGATTAGATATGTGGGAGATGTACTTAAAGTAAAACCCCATCCAATTCCCCTTTTAAACCAAGGAAGGCCTGTTTATACTACAAAAATCTCAAATCTTCGGTTATTTTCTTCCAGGAAACACACTTCCCCCACAATAAATTCCCTTCATACCTTCACAAAGATTCGGATTGGTACCTGGTTTCCTTTTTAAATGAAGGAAGGCATTTTTATACTACAAAAATCTCAAACCTTCGGTTATTTTCCTCCAGGAAACACACTTTTCCCACCTGGTTTGCTAATGATGTGATCATTCCTTCGGTCTTAATTGGAACGGGATTTTGGTATCCCTCAGAATGAACTCTTTATTCATAAGGGATAGTAAACTCACCGTAGTTGCTGTGCAGGATGTTATAGAGGTTGTATGTATAGGGAAAATCAAGTGCTGTTGTTGAAAGGACTGCAGGAGCTGTGTTACTGGCGTCTATGATTGGTTTGTTTACATCATTCGGTGCAACACATATTTTATTAGATTCCTACCCCCACTTTCTACAAATTCGGGGACCCTGGCTATCTGTATTTCTCTGAGCTGAAAGTGCTCGTATGATGGAATTTATTTTGGCAGAGATGTAGACAAGAGTGACTAGACATCGGTGCTGATTCTTAAGGTGGAATACCAGTTAATTACTACCTATTTGATAATCCCTTAGAGGGTCCTGAATTAGGGTCCTAATTGGTGGAGTCTAAGCTGCTATTTTATTCTTTTTTTCTTAGTTTGTTTGTTTGTTTGATTTCCCTCTTTTTGTATATACCCCTCTCTCATTGCCAGCCTTGCTGACTCTATATAAGAGTGTATGGAGATTATGTCTAAGAGAGAAGGGGACAATATAACCTGCTAAATTGCTTACTATTACAACTGTAAATCCTTGAAAAAAAATAATCATAATTTTCCTGTTTTGTTATGAACCAGAGTTTATTTTATAGAACCCTTTTTGCAACTGTATATTTATTATTTGTATGCTATGTTACTTATTTTGTACTGCTGCAATGTGCTCCTTATGATTGTCTCCAATAAAATCCTATTGAAATCAAATAGGAATTGCAGCAATACGATCAACTCCAACGAGTGGAGGAAAGTGTGGAAACAAGGGAGAAGGTACCAAAGCCTGACACAGACCCAGTTCCAGAGATGGGGCTCACTGCAGAGGAGGATGAGGTGTTCTGGAGATGCCAGAGGTGGAGGTGGGTTGGTTCTGTTCCTGCTACTGGGGGTTTAACAAAGAAGCAGATGGTCCTACTGGGTAGGTTTGAATTAGGTTTTTATCATGCCCAACGGAAGCAGTGTCTTCAGAAAATATGGGTCTTCAGTAATCTATTAAATAAAATTATTGCTTTTTTACTACCTTTCTTTGAATCCTCTCTGATATTTTTTGTGGGGAAAGTAGGACATCAAGAGTCTGTCTAATCAGTACTATATATGCATATATTAGCAGTGTGTGCATAATATTATCACATATATAGTTGTGAGCAATACGGCAAAAGAGCAAAGGCGATCACTGCTCTGGTGGAGATGAGCACTCCCTATGACCCTGCACAACCTCTTCCCCTCCTCCTCCCTTTAACCTGTGTCTCTCTTACCCTCCTTTCCCTGTGTCTCTTCCCCTCCTCCTCTCTTTCCCCTATGTCTCTCTTCCCCTCCTCCTCCTCTCCTTCCCTTGTGTCTCTCTTCCTATCCTTCCCTTGTGTGTCTCTTCCCAAGGGTCCCAACATTAACCCTCACATTGGGGGTCCGCGCATGCGATCGGGGCCCTCGCTGAAATCAAAATTCAAATTTCCCGCTTTGCAGACCCCCATAAGCCCTTAATTACCCTGTCACTAATGGGGGTCAATGAAGATCCCCATAACCCCTTAATTAACCCTGTCACTCATAGAGGTCAATACAGACCCCCATAAGCCAATAATTAACCCTCTCACTCATAGGGGTCAATACAGACCCCCATAATCCCTTCATTAACCCTGTCACTCACGGGGGTCAATACAGAGCCCCATAATCCATTAATTAACCCTGTCACTCAAGGGGGTCAATACAGACCCCCATAATCCCTTAATTAACCCTGTCACTCATGGGGGTCAATACAGACCACCCTAAGCCCTTAATTAACACTGTCACTCATAGGGGTCAATATAGACCCCCATAAGCCCTTAATTAAACCTGTCACTTATAGGGGTCAATACAGACCCCCATAAGCCCTAAATTAACCCTGTCACTCATGGGGGTCAATACAGACCCTCATAAGCCTATATTTAACCCCATCAGTCCCATAAGGGTAAATAAAGACTCTTATGGGGCAGTTACTACCCTAACATTAACCACATAAGTGACTATAACTCCCAATAAACCATTAAATCTAAACTAACCCCACTCTACACTAACCTATTAACACCTACACTAACTACCTACACTACCTACCTACCCCCTCGTAAACCCCCACCGCATTAATTACAGAAAATAATAAAACCTAAGTCACAGAAAAAAAGAAATCTACATTACAGTTAATAAAAAAAGCTAAGTGACAGAAAATAAAAAATCTACATTACAGAAAATAAGAAAGCCTAAGTCACAAAAAATAAAAAAGGTACATTACAGAAATAAAAAAAAACTACATTACAACACCCCCCCCCCCACCACTACAGAAAAAAAATTACACACATTGAAAAGGAAATACATACAGAATACATACAATACATTACAATACAATACAAATAATACAATACCCCCCTATCTAAAATATATTAAATGTACTATCTAAAATACACACATACCCCACTATCTAAAATACATTAAATCCTATCTAAAATATACACATACTACACTATCTAAAATGCATTGAATACTATCTAACATACATACATACCCCACTATCTAAAATACAATAAATCCTATCTAAAATACACACATACTCCCCTATCTAACATACATCCCCCCTCTTTAATATACAATAATTCCTATCTCCATATACAAACCCTAATTTTAACCTAAAATAAAATAATTAACACCTCTTACCTTTGCAGATGTCCCTTCAGATCACCAACCTAGGGAAAAACAAAACAAAACCAATTAGTACTACACACTTGCAAACAATAAATAAACATTCTAAATATTCTAAATATTCTATTCACCTTACCAGCATGTCCCCATCCTTCTTAATTTCTTCTCCGGTGCGGCCCCTGTTAAAAATAAACATTACATTACTACAATATACACACACACAAAATAAAGTAAAATAAAAATAATATACATTGAACTTACCTCTCCGCGATGTCCCCGGCCGCCTCCTCTTCTGCCCCAGCTGGGCCCTGAAAGAATCCGTGCTCTAAAAACAATTTTAAAAAAACTAAAGAAGGTCCTCACTCGCGGACCTCCCCGGCGCTAATGAGCCTCCTACAGACTTTTCCGGAAGAAATTGGCAATGGCCCCTTCTGATTGGCTGAAAATGCTGTCAATCACATTTCAGCCAATTGGAAGGCGCCAAGGTGTAAACCATACACCCCCATATCCTATTCTGATTGGCTAATGCACCTGTCAATCTTTTTTAAACCAATCACAAGGCTTTATTGCCTTCAGCCAATCACAATGGGATACACCCCCACGGGGTGATTGGAGACATGTGCCCAATTTTCTTCTGGAAAAGTCTCTAGGAGGCTCATTAGTGTCGGGGAGAACCTCCGTTAGTTTTTTTTTGTTTGTTTTTTAGACTGTAATGTAGATTTTTTATTTTTTGTAATGTAGATTTTTTTCTTTTCTGTAATGTAGCTTTTTTATTTTTGGTGAATTAGGCTTTTTTATTTTATGTGAGTTAGGTTTTAATTTTTTCTGTAATTATTGGGGTGGGGGGTTTATTAGCAGGTAGGTAGGTAGTGTAGGTAGGTAATGTAGGTTTTAATAGGTTAGTGTAGAGGGGGGTTAGTTTAGCAATGTTTATTTTAGCAATGAGCGCCAAAGGTACCCGGAGGACTAAAAGCCTTACATTGTGTGCCAAACAGCATTCCCAGCCTTACAGTTTTATTGTCATTTTTTGACGGGCAAGTCGCTAGTACATCTATAAAGTTCTTAATTCTGCTGTGCTTTTTATTCTAGAATGTGTGGAATTGTATTGTATGGAGAATGAGAATGTAACAAAAAAATTAGGGAAAAGTTGAACTATTATCAGCAGTTTCTTTTTTTTATTTATTAATATGTACTTAATGTTTATTATACACATTTTCAAAATATAAATTATATTACAACTTATCATTGTCTTTTTCTTTTCTTACAGATGCCATATATATATATTTATTGTAACAGAGCGCCACCTAGAGGCCAATCTGGAGGTAAAATGGCATTTATTCCAGCAGGGAGTGAGTTAACACCTGCTATAAAAGGCTCCCTTGGAGAAATGGGTGTGGTCCCTGCCAGAAGCCTGTCTGTGAGACAGTGTGTGGAGCTGCCTGGGAGACACAGGCCCAAGTCAGGAAAGGCTTGAGCTGGAGCTGGTGAGCAGAGGCCGAAGCTCCAAGCATGAGAGTCTCAAAAGCGTGCAGTCCAGAGAGAGAGGGACCTGAGATTGCAAGCAAGTGAAACCCCTGAAGAGGGTGAAAGTATTTAAAGACACCGAGAGGCCTATGATTACAGGCAAGTGAATTTGGGACGGTGTATAGTGAGAGCTGCAAGGAAGCTACATTTCTTTTCTGTTTATGTTATTTTCATGTGCTGGCTGTGTTCTAATAAAAACCTGGAGTGGAATGAAAAGCCTCCTACGCCTTCCTCCATTAAGATTAATAGTTGGTTAAAACAGGGCACTGATCCTGCGAGTGGTAGTGACCCTTGTGACAATATATATATATATATATTTATTTATATATATATATATATATACATACAGTGGATATAAAAAGTCTACACACCCCTGTTAAAATGTCAGGTTTCTGTGCTGTAAAAAAATTAGACAAAGATAAATCATTTCAGAACTTTTTCCACCTTTAATGCGACCTATAAACTGTACAACTCAATTGAAAAACAAACTGAAATCTTTTAGGTGGAGGGAAGAAAAGAAAAAAGAAAAATAATGTGGTTGCATAAGTCTGCACACCCTCTTATAACTGGGGATGTACCTGTGTCCAGAATTAAGCAATCACATTCCAAATCGTGTTAAATAGGAGTCAGCATACACCTGCTATCATTTAAAGTGCCTCTGATTAACCCCAAATTAAGTTCAGCTGCTCTAGTTGATCTTTCCTGAAATTTTCTTAGTCACATCCCACAGCAAAAGCCATGGTCCACAAAGAGCTTCCAATGCATCAGAGGGATCTCATTGTTAAAAGGTATCAGTCAAAAGAAGGGTACAAAAGAATTTCCAAGGCATTAGATATACCATGGAACACATCAAGTGGAGAAAATATGGCGAACTGGAGCACCCTCCAAAATTGATGAAAAGACAAGAAGAAAACTGGTCTGGGAGGCTACCAAGAGGCCTACAGCAACATTAAAGGAGCTGCAGGAATATCTGGCAAGTACTGGCTGTGTGGTACATGTGACAACAATCTCCCGTATTCTTCATATGTCTGGGCTATGGGGTAGAGTGGCAAGACGAAAGCCTTTTCTTACGAAGAAAAACATCCAAGCCAGGCTACATTTTGCAAAAACACATCTGAAGTCTCCCAAAAGCATGTGGGAAAAGGTGTTATGGTCTGATGAAACCAAGGTTAAACTTTTTGGCCATAATTCCAACACTGCACATCACCAAAAGAACACCATACCCACAGTGAATCATGTTGGTGGCAGCATCATGCTTTGGCGCTGTTTTTCTTCAGCTGGAACTGGGGCCTTAGTTAAGATAGAGGGAATTATGAACAGTTCCAAATACCAGTCAATATTGGCACAAAACCTTCAGGCTTCTGCTAGAAAGCAGAACATGAAGATGAACTTCATCTTTCAGCATGACAGAGACCCAAAGCATACATCCAAAACAACAAAGGAATGACTTCTCCAGAAGAAGATTAAAGTTTTGGAATGGCCCAGCCAGAGCCCAGACCTGAATCCGATTGAAAATCTGTGGGTTGATCTGAAGAGAGCTATGCACAGGAGATGCCCTCGCAATCTGACGGTTTTGGAGTGTTTTTGCAAAGAAGATTTGGCAATTCTTGCCAAGTCAAAATGTGCCATGCTGATAGACTCATAACCAAAAAGACTGAGTGCTGTAATAAATTAAAAAGGTGCTTCAACAAAGTATTAGTTTAAGGGTGTGCATACTTATGCAACCATATTATTTTATTTTTATATTTTTTCTTCCTTCTACCTAAAAGATTTCAGTTTGTTTTTCAATTGAGTTGTACAGTTTATAGGTCACATTAAAGGTGGAAGTTCTGAAATGATTTATGTTTGTCTCATTTTTTTACAGCACAGAAACCTGACATCTTAACAGGGGTGTGTAGACTTTCTATATCCACTGTATATATATATATATATATATATATATATATATATATATATATATATATAGTATCTCACAAAAGTGACCCTTCACATTTTTGTAAAAATTGTATTATATCTTAAATAAATAACACTCTGCTACAATGTAAAGTAGTAGGGGCACAGCCTGTATAACAGTGTAAATTTGCTGTCCCCTCAAAAGAATTCAACACACAGCCATTAATGTCTAAACCATTGGCAACAAAAGTGTGTACACCCCTAAGTCTAAATGGCCAAATTGGGTCCAAAGTGTCAATATTTTGTGTGGGCACCATTATTTTCCAGCACTGCCTTAACCCTCATGGGCATGGAGTTCACCAGAGCTTCACATGTTCCACTAGAGTCCTCTTCCACTTCATGATGACATTACGGAGCTGGTGGATGTTAAATACCTTGCACTTCCCTACCTTCCATTTGAGGATACCCTACAGATGCTCAATAGGGTTTAGTCCATCACCTTTACCTTAAGTTTCTTTAGCAAGGTAGGATTTAGTTAGAGACTCCAATTAGAAAGCCCACATTGAATAGAGACATTTAAAGAGACACTTAAAGAGACATGGAATTTTTTTTTTTTAAATTGCTGCACCCGAAAGAGGGTATTTGATGATATGTCAAAGCGGGTTTTTTTTTTTTTTAAATTAAGGTATCAGAGCTTCAACAATTCAGATTTTTAACTGCTCTTGGGAGTCTTTAAAATGTAGCCAAACATTATACCAAAATAAACATTGGCACAGAAACCTAAATCCCTTCCTCATCCGTTAATATTCTCTCTGGTGAATACTCTTCAAGTCCTCTATAACATGAATAGCTTACATTTACAGGCATTACATGTCTCTTAATGGATACAGCACATCTTGCGTTCCATCACTTCGAAGCCTGCATCTTGTGGTATATAGGCCGTATGTCTGAGGGCTCACAGTCTGCTACAATTACAGTGCTATTCAAATGAACAAGCCCGAAAGTTACAGGCTGAACGCCTGAAACCGTAAACCATGCACTCGTACAGAGTATTTCAGGGCGTGAACATGATAAATTAAGCAAGGCCGTAACTACCCATTTCAAAACAGCCACTAGAAAATTAAACCATCATCATTACGTCAGTCTAAGATGGAGGTTACATGTCAATCAATTAGCGTTTAGTGGTCCGATATGTGATCGGACTTGCAAAACCACAAAACACAAAATAATAAAAATTAATGCCGATACTGTTTTTGTCCATGTGGGTGACCTCATATTTGTTAACTCATTGATTCCAGAGATTGAGATAACACCAAAATGAAACATAAAATAAATTTTTTGATTGCCGATTTGCAAGCTTTAGACTGTTGTGCAATTAATTATAATGTCTTTAATTGCTTTCCCCATAATTTCCAGTGCAGGTTTGATTTTTTATTTGCATTTACAGTGCTACGAACAGGTGTTTTAACCCCTTGCGAGTCCTATCTGGTATTCATAGGATTTTCTTCTACATTTGCCATTTAGAGTGTGAAAACATTTGCAGGCTTAGGGAATTGTAGCAATTGAATAGCGATTTGCGATTGTAACTCTTGTGGACGTGAAAGATCAAAGGCTTAGATGGGGTTTACCAACCGCAAAGATTTGAAGCCCGTAACATGCAGCCCGTTTACTGCTCGAAAAAAAAGCCAATTGAATAGTAAATTAAGTTACGGCCTCCATTACGGGCTATTGTAACTTACAATTGCTCAATTGAAATTAATATGTTTACGAACCATAAAGTTCTATGATGAAGAGCTGTTATAGTTTCTGGAAACAACGCACAGGCTATTGAGGATAAAACTGAATTTTAAAAACTGAAACTTTTAAAATACCTGCAATCCTATTCCAAGCAGCAACAGAATTTGGACAATCTAATAGTACCAGGATAAGTTTAAGGGCCTGAGTTCATCAGAAGTACGGGTTTTCCCAGTAAGTAGGGGAGCAGCCTATTGCTAATTGGTCCCTCTTCTATGTACCTAAGGATGGGGCTTACTATTGGCCAGCCTGTGTGCCATAAAATTTTATAAAATGTGACAATTAATAAGGGTATGTCAGTTGTGTCTAATTCTAAGGGATTATATGGTGTTCCTGAAATCCTGGTCCGTAGAAGCAAGCTCCTTGGCGTGGTACTGGTGTTTGGTCCATCTCCTGCTATCAGAGGTGTAAAAGGACCACAAGATTCTGCTGGATAGGTTTGAACCAGGTTCTTACCAAGTCCAATTGAAGTATCAGATCATAACAATTGTTGGCAGTGCTGGGACCTCTGTGGAATACAGTAAGATGGCAACATTTGGAGAGATGACCATGACAGAACAAGAGAGATTGGCAGGCTCAGAGAATTGAACAGGACAGCAGGGATGACTAAATCAATAATGGTCAAGGAGCTGCTCCTAAATAATGAACTATGCCTAGTAGAAGAGGTCTGGAGGAAGGGGTAAGCATATTACTAGCAACCCCAACTCCAGGACCTGGTCCTAGGCTGTCTGCAGCAGAGGAGGATAAGGCGTTCAGGAGATTTCAGAGATTAAAAGAGGCCATGCCAGAGGATATTACTACAGAGCAGTTGATGGCCCTCAGGGCACAGATCATACAGGAGGTACAGGATAAGTGGAGAGGGGTAAGCAATGACCCCGTCCATGCTCCTGTAGAGGGGGAATGCTTATCCCCAATAGAGACAGAAAATGTTGTGGTGACTGGAAAGGACTGTCAAGGAATGGGCCTTCTATACAAATGGATGGTGTTCCTGGGACTATGGCCAGGTCACAAGCTAATAGAATGGCTGGAGGAACTGGAAGATGAGGAAGTTGCCCTGAAGGAGCAATATGCTTATTGGGTGGGACCTGTTGGGATACCTCATGGGGGGACCTGATTTTCATTGGGGTTGGAAGTGGCACTTTGGCACATTGCATATGGGGATTCGGATTGTGGACTGAAATAAGGCAGCTGTGATTGTTTTCCAAGCGCTGTGAAATGCTGGGATTGGAGATAGGATCCCAGACAGCTAGCTTACTTTGGCCTTTGATCCAGCAGGAGTTGCAGCTGGAGGCAAATTATGTGGAATTGTTAGATGAAGCATCGCTGGCTGGGTTGTGGCCACCAAGTTGGAAGGTGCCATACCAGTCAGACATGGAGCAGAATCACCTTGCAGAGACTACAGGGACCCAGCTACATTTTGCCAAGGCTAAGTCGGAAGAGAAAGGTATGGTATGTTGGGGGAATTCTGATCACATGGAGTTTAAAAAGAACAAGAAATCCTTCATGCAGTGGGTTCACGGGGAAGAGGAAAAATTGGTCCCTAGCTTTAGGGGCTGAGCCTTGACCAGTTAGAGGCGTGGACAGGACCGAACCACAGCAGTGCCAAGCCTAGGGGAAGACCTGGGGGAAATCTACCCTGCTCCTAGAGTCAGGGAAGAACCAAATGAGCACTGGGCCCTATCAATGGACTGTAAATATAATGGGGAGGTTCACTGGATAACCATTGACCAGAAGCCAGCCACAATCCCTAAAGCAGAAACAGCAAGCAGCCCTGCTCTTCACCCTGCACAGGAGGCAATAGTGCTTCTCAAGGGCTGCCTGTATTTACATGCCAGGCAGCATCAGATGGAGAGAGCCAGGAGATTCTGTCCAAGGATCCAGGGATTAAAGATTCCGAAAAAGATGAGAGCTGTGCAAAGACAGTGGTTCCAGAAGAAGGGGGCTTGGAGACAGGGAGCACCATGCAGCCCCAAGGAGTTGAGGCCCCAGGCAAGACAATCAGGAGGAGTGCAGACTGGCACATCTGGTAGGTACGGTCCTCACTGGCAATACTGTTTTATTGGGTCCTAAAAAGACTGTATTCCCTAAGGGAGGGGAAAAGAAGGGTCATTAGCCCTGGCTGTTGGGGTGTAGGGTGGTGCTAACTACTGATAAACAGTCACTTGAACTGGCTAAGCCAGAAGGCCCAACAGATGACCTGGGACTCAAACACTGGACAGGGGAAGGAACAGACATGGGGGGGAAGAATGTTGGCCGCTTGTGGTCCCTTAGTCCCATGGACTGTTGTAAATACCACCAGTCAGCTGTTTGTACTGGCTTGGCTGGGAAGGGTGAGGCCCCATGATTACCCCAGATTTGTTCACCACTGGATGGGCCAGTTTTCCTGCATTGCCACAGAGTGTACCCCTGGGTGTAGTTTGTTACTTTGGCCTCCCTGCATTGACTCCCCTGCAGCAACCCAAAGACAATGTGTGCCTTTATCATTGGAAAGGAGGGGCCACTGGCCAGGATCATTGGCAAGTGGGAAGTTGGGTCTTCTATTTTACCAAAGATACCTGCTGCCATCCCAGAATCAGCAGGTCAGGACAACTCCCTTGCCTGAAAGGAAAGAGGTTTGCTTAGGAAGGATCCTCCCAGCTAAATAAACAAATGCAGGGGGAGGTCTTGGACAGATAAAACAGGTTGTCTCAGTGTTTACAGCAAATGGTTATAGTTTATATAATCAACAGGGTAAATGTAAAGGCCTTACAGGGTTTCCCAGTAAGCAGGGAGCAGCCTATTGTTAATTGTTAATTGGTCCCTCTTTTATGTATCTAAGGATGGGGCTTACTGTGACTGGCCAGCCTGTGTTCCAGAAAATTGTATAAAATGTGACAATTAATAAAGTTATGTCAGTTGTATCTGGACTTACATAAACAAAGTGTAAGTGTCATTATGTGCATTAATCCTAATTCTTAGAGATTATTTGGTGATCCTGATATCCTGGTCTGCAAGCTCCTGGGCTGGTGTTTGGTCCATCTTCTGCTATCAGAGGTGTAAAAGGACAGCACGATTCTGCTGGATAGGTTTGAATCAGGTTCTAACCAAGTCCAATTGAAGTAGCAGATCGTGACATACAGTAAGTAAATGCTCCATTGTTTCTATATTGTTCCATGTATCTCAGATACAGTGATTAGGTACCCCATGGTGGTACAAAGACCTGAATCCAGTTGGGGGGTCTCTAATTGGTTCATTACTCTCTGCATATGACTTCTAGAAAAAATGTTTTTCACATTAAAAGAATCCATGTGAAAAGAATTAACAAATTAAGGATTTTCTTAAGGTGAGCAATTTGTTGGTTTTCATTCCATAGTTGTGTCATAACTCTCTCCCTTTCCTTACATTGCTTAAAAGCATTAGTTGTAAGAATTTTAAGTACCCCACATTCCCTCAGGGATCTGCAAGGTGAAAAAAAAAATCCTTCCTGACCCCAGATACTGCCGATCGTTTTTCTCCCTGTATCAATACTTTCTCTCTAATTATCCAGGATAACCCTGACTTCCCTTTTTAATTAGAAATAAATCCAGTCCCCTTTTAAAGTTATCTATCGAATCCGCTGTCACCACTTCCTCTGGTAGAGAATTCCACAGATTAACAACCCTTACTGTGAAGAATGCTTTTCTTTCTTTAAGGTGGAATCTTTTTACTTCTAACCTCAAGGAGATGCCCTCTTGTCAGTTGAAAACCTCTTGGCACAAAAAGCTCCCTTGACAAATCTTTATACTGACCCTGGATGTATTTATACAGTATAAGGTAATCATATCTCCTCTTAGATGCTTTTTTTCTAGAGAAATTAAGTTTAATTTGGTTAGTCTTTTTTTTTATAACTTAGCACCTCCATTCCCCTTATTAGTTTTGTTGCCCTCCTATGTACCTTTTTCAGTTCTAAAATTTGCTTTTTATGAAGTGGTGCCCAAAATTGTACTCCATATTCCAAATGAGGGTGTACTAGAGATTTATATAGTGGCACAATTATATTTGCTTCCCTGGCTTCGATACCCTTCTTAATACATGCTAATATTTTACTGTTACCTAGGTGGTTGTCCACAAGCACTCCCAAATCCCTTTCAATATCTGATACCCCTAGATTTGCTCCATTAAGATTATAAATTGCATGGCTATTTTTCCTTCCCAGATGCATAACTTCACATTTATTCATATTAAATCTCATCTGCCATTTAGATGCCCATTCCTCAATTTTATGTAAATCCCTTTGGAGGGAAAGCACATCATTATCTGATTTAATTACCTTGCACCACTTTGTGTCATCAGCGAAAATGGAGACACTAATTTGCAGCCCCACCTCTAAGTAATTAATAAATATGTTGTTGAAGTACAAGTCAGGATTAGGTTATACAAAAATATCCAAATCTTTGATGATCCCCAGGAGCACTATCAAATCTATCATAACCAAATGGAAAGAACATGGCACAACAACCTGCCAAGAGACGGCAACCCACCAAAACTGACGGACCGGGCAAGGAGGGCATTAGAGCGGCAGCATAGAGACCTTACCTAACCCTGGAGGAGCTGCAGAGTTCCACAGCAGAGACTGGAGTACGTGCACATAGGACGACAATAAGCCATACGCTCCATAGAGTTGGGCTTTATGGCAGAGTGGCCAGAAGATGGCCATTACTTCCAGTAAAAAACTAAATTGCACGTTTTGAGTTTGCGAAAAGGTATATGGGAGACTCCCAAATTGTATGGAGGAAGGTGCTCTGGTCTGATGAGACTAAAATTTAACTTTTTGGCCGTCAAAGAAAACGCTATGTGAAAACCCATCACATCACCCAAAGAACACCATCCCCACAGTGAAACATGGTGGTGTTAGCATCATGCTGTGGGGATGTTTTTCAGCAGCCGGGACTGGGAAACTGGTCAGAGTTGAGGGAAAGATGGATGGTACTAAATACAGGGATATTCTTGAGTAAAACCTGTACCACTCTGTGCGTGATTTGAGGCTAGGACGGAGGTTCACCTTCCAGCAGTACAACGACCCCAAACACACTGCTAAAGCAACACTTGAATGGTTTAAGGGAAAAAATATAAATGTGTTGAAATGGCCTAGTCAAAGCCCTGACCTCAATCCAATAGAAAATCTGTGGTCAGACTTAAAGATTGCTGTTCACAAGCACAAACCATCCAACTTGAAGGAGCTGGAGCAAAACTACCAGTGGTAAGATGTGGCAAGCTCATAGAGACTTATCCAAAGTGACTTGGAGCTGTGATTGCCGCAAAAGGTGGCTCTACAAAGTATTGACTTTAGGGAGGTGAATAGTTATGCACATTGACATTTTCTGTTATTTCTTCCTATTTATTGTTTGCTTCACAATAAAATAAAAAAACATCTTCAAAGTTGTGCGTGTATTCTGTAAATTAAATGATGCAGATCTTCAAACAATCCATGTTAATTCCAGGCTGTAAAGCAAAAAAACATGAAAAAATGCCAAGGGGGGTGAATACTTTTGCAAGGCACTGTATTATATAAATTTAGGGCCTCATTAAATTCTCCCTCGTAGTTCTCTCGGTGCTCGCAAAAGGCAGTTTTCCTGCTGTTTGCGAGAACCGAATCTCTCGCAGCCTGCTTTACGATATGACTGCGAGAAAATGGCCGAGAATAGGCTCCGAGAGAGCTACGTAGCCTTAAATCTATGCACGAGTCTCGCATATCGTAAGAATCCCTACGTGGACAAAAAGTCCACGCAAGGGATCCGAAAGCCTCTACGTGCTGCCTCGGAACAGCCCGAGACAGCAGTGTGAGGCTCCCCCCTGCACCCTATACACATCCCCATGCTGCAGGGGTCTCTATCGGGACCCCTGCAGCACCCCCACATTAACCCCTTGCAGCGGGGGTCCCCGATCTGCATAGATCAGGCCCCCCGCTGCATTTAAAACTTTTAAATTCCCCGCCGCGGCTCCTTAAAGGGGCCGCGGCACACTATTACCCAATCCCGGCCGCGGCACTTAAAATTAACCCCCCTCTATGCTGGGGGTCCCCATCGGGACCCCCGAAGTGTCCCCACATAAACCCCCTGCAGCGGGGGGCCCCGATCGGCATCGATCGTGACCCTGCTGCAATTCAATTTTAAATTTCCCGCCTCGCGGGTCCTCAAAGGACCGTAAAGGTCCTGAAAGGACTCGCACTAAAAATATTAACCCCAGGCAACTATAATTACCCCATTAACTCATGATGGTCAATCCAGACCACCATAAGGCTCCATTTAACCCATTAACTCATGATGGTCAATCCAGACCACCATAAGGCCTAAATTAACCCATTAACTCATGATGGTCAATACAGACCACCATAAGGCTCTATTTAACCCATTAACTCATGGTGGTCAATCCAGACCACCATAAGGCTCTAATTAACCCATTAACTCATGGTGGTCAATCCAGACCACCATAAGGCCTAAATTAACCCATTAACTCATGATGGTCAATACAGACCACCATAAGGCTCTATTTAACCCATTAACTCATGGTGGTCAATCCAGACCACCATAAGGCTCTATTTAACCCATTAACTCATGGTGGTCAATCCAGACCACCATAAGGCTCTAATTAACCCATTAACTCATGGTGGTCAATACAGACCACCATAAGGCCTAAATTAACCCATTAACTCATGATGGTCAATCCAGACCACCATAAGGCTCTATTTAACCCATTAACTCATGATGGTCAATCCAGACCACCATAAGGCTCTATTTAACCCCATCAGTCCCATAAGGGTATATTATTACCATTATGGGCCTGTTACAACCCAACATTAACCACATAAGTGCCATGATGGTCCTCAAGGACCATCATGACACTAACTACAAACACTACACTATAACCTCCAATAAACCATTTAATCTAAACTAACCCCCCTCTACACTAATCTATTAACACTTACACTACCTACCTACACTACCTACCCCCTAATAAACCTTCCCACCACTCTAATTACAAAAAATAAAAAACCTACAGCACAGAAAACAAAAAACCTACAGTACAAAAAACAAAAAAACCTACAGTACAGAAAACAAAAAACAATTACAACCCCACCCCCCACTACAGAAAACAAAAAAATACATTACAACCCCACCCCCCACTACAGAAAATAAAAAAATTACACACCTGAAAAGGAAAGACAGATAAACACAATACAATACATACATATAATACATTACATACATTACATACAATACATGACATTACATATAATATATTAAATATAATATATTACATATAATATATTACATATAATACATTACATACATTACATACAATACATGACATTACATACATTACATATAATATATTAAATATAATATATTACATATAATATATTACATATAATACATTACATACATTACATACAATACATGACATTACATACATTACATATAATATATTAAATATAATATATTACATATAATATATTACATATAATACATTACATACATTACATACAATACATGACATTACATACATTACATATAATATATTAAATATAATATATTACATATAATATATTACATATAATATATTACATATAGTCCTAATCAAATACCCCCTATCTATCTAACATACAATCTATTTAATTTAAAATAAATCCTAACTATATCAAATACATCCCCCTATCTATCTAATATACAAAAAATCCTAACTACATACACAGACCCTAATTCTAAGCTAAAATCAATAAATTAAGACCACTTACCTTTAAGATGTTGCTTCAGATCACTAACCTATGGGTCAAACAAAAAATAAAAATTAGTACAAAACATTAACATCAAATAAATAAACATTCTATACATTCTAAATATTCAACTCACCTTTACAGCATGTCCAGTCACTGTTTAGCTCTTCCGGCGCGGCCCTGTTAAAAAAAAAACACAATACATGAATACATGAATACAATATATAAACAATAAATAAAATACACAAATAAACATCTAAATATACATTTAACTTACCTACCCGCGATGTCCCCGGCCTTCTCTCCTTCAGCCCCGGCTGGGCCGCGGAACCATTCGCGCTCTAAAAAAAAAAAAGAAAAAAAACTAACGGAGGTCTGCACTGGCAGACCTCCCCGACGCTACTGAACCTCCCGGAGTCGTTTCCGGGAGGAAATTGGCATTGGCGGCTTGTGATTGGCTGAAAAAGCTGTCTATCAATTTCAGCCAATCAAAAGTCGTCAATGTGTGAGCCAATCAGGATGGGATACACCCCAATATCCCACCCTGATTGGCTTAAACACTTGTCTATCTTTCTGGGAACCAATCACAACGCTCAGATGCCTTCAGCCAATCACTATGGGATACACCCCCACGGAGTGATTGGTAGAAGACATCTGCGCATCCTGATTGGCTCCTACATTGACGACTTTTGATTGGCTGACAGCTTTTTCAGCCAATCACAAGCCGACAATGCCAACTTCCTCCCGGAAACGACTCCGGGAGGTTCAGTAGCGTCGGGGAGGTCTGCCAGTGCAGACCTCCGTTAGTTTTTTTTTTTTTTTTTTTTTAGAGCGCGGATGGTTCCGCGGCCCAGCCGGGGCTGAAGGAGAGAAGGCCGGGGACATCGCGGGGAGGTAAGTTAAATGTATATTTAGATGTTTATTTGTGTATTTTATTTATTGTTTATATATTGTATTCATGTATTGTGTTTTTTTTTTTAACAGGGCCGCGCCGGAAGAGCTAAACAGTGACTGGACATGCTGTAAAGGTGAGTTGAATATTTAGAATGTATAGAATGTTTATTTATTTGATGTTAATGTTTTGTACTAATTTTTATTTTTTGTTTGACCCATAGGTTAGTGATCTGAAGCAACATCTTAAAGGTAAGTGGTCTTAATTTATTGATTTTAGCTTAGAATTAGGGTCTGTGTATGTAGTTAGGATTTTTTGTATATTAGATAGATAGGGGGATGTATTTGATATAGTTAGGATTTATTTTAAATTAAATAGATTGTATGTTAGATAGATAGGGGGTATTTGATTAGGACTATATGTAATATATTATATGTAATATATTATATGTAATATATTATATTTAATATATTATATGTAATGTATGTAATGTCATGTATTGTATGTAATGTATTATATGTAATATATTATATTTAATATATTATATGTATTGTATGTAATGTATGTAATGTATTATATGTAATATATTATATGTAATATATTATATTTAATATATTATATTTAATGTATGTAATGTCATGTATTGTATGTAATGTATGTAATGTATTATATGTAATATATTATATGTAATATATTATATTTAATATATTATATTTAATGTATGTAATGTCATGTATTGTATTATATGTATGTAATGTATTGTGTTTATCTGTCTTTCCTTTTCAGGTGTGTAATTTTTTTATTTTCTGTAGTGGGGGGTGGGGTTGTAATGTATTTTTTTGTTTTCTGTAGTGGGGGGTGGGGTTGTAATTTTTATTTTTTCTGTACTGTAGTTTTTTTTGTTTTTTGTACTGTAGGTTTTTTGTTTTCTGTGCTGTAGGTTTATTGTTTTTTGTAATTAGAGTGTTGGGGAGGTTTATTAGGGGGTAGGTAGTGTAGGTAGGTAGTGTAAGTGTTAATAGATTAGTGTAGAGGGGGGTTAGTTTAGATTAAATGGTTTATTGGGGGTTATAGTGTAGTGTTTGTAGTTAGTGTCATGATGGTCCTTGAGGACCATCATGGCACTTATGTGGTTAATGTTGGGTTGTAACAGGCCCATAATGGTAATAATATACCCTTATGGGACTGATGGGGTTAAATAGAGCCTTATGGTGGTCTGTATTGACCACCATGAGTTAATGGGTTAATTTAGGCCTTATGGTGGTCTGTATTGACCACCATGAGTTAATGGGTTAATTAGAGCCTTATGGTGGTCTGTATTGACCACCATGAGTTAATGGGTTAATTTAGGCCTTATGGTGGTCTGTATTGACCACCATGAGTTAATGGGTTAATTAGAGCCTTATGGTGGTCTGTATTGACCACCATGAGTTAATGGGTTAATTAGAGCCTTATGGTGGTCTGTATTGACCACCATGAGTTAATGGGTTAATTTAGGCCTTATGGTGGTCTGGATTGACCATCATGAGTTAATGGGGTAATTATAGTTGCCTGGGGTTAATATTTTTAGTGCGAGTCCTTTCAGGACCTTTACGGTCCTTTGAGGACCCGCGAGGCGGGAAATTTAAAATTGAATTGCAGCAGGGTCACGATCGGTGCCGATCGGGGCCCCCCGCAGCAGGGGTTTTATATGGGGACACTTCGGGGGTCCCGATGGGGACCCCCAGCATAGAGGGGGGTTAATTTTAAGTGCCGCGGCCGGGATTGGGTAATAGTGTGCCGCGGTCCCTTTAAGGAGCCGCGGCGGGGAATTTAAAAGTTTTAAATGCAGCGGAGGGCCTGATCTATGCAGATCGGGGACCCCCCCTGCAATGGGTTTATGTGGGGACACTTCGGGGGTCCCGATGGGGACCCCCAGCATAGAGGGGGGTTAATTTTAAGTGCCGCGGCCGGGATTGGGTAATAGTGTGCCGCGGTCCCTTTAAGGAGCCGCGGCGGGGAATTTAAAAGTTTTAAATGCAGCGGGGGCCTGATCGGTGCCGATCGGGGACCCCCGCTGCAAGGGGTTAATGTGTGGGGGCTGCGGGGGTTCCTATGGACCCCTGCAGCAAGGTGTTCATGTGAGGACACTTCGGGGGTCCCGACAGGGACCCCCGCATTGAGGGGGGGTTCATTTTAGGTGCCTAGCGGGGGGTTTGGAGTACCCCCCACGGCAGGGCTTATGTGGGGGACTGCCGCGGAGGTCCCTTTTAGGACCCCCGCAGCACTTGATGAGGAGTGGGAGCCTGCGATATCATCTCGCAGGCTGTCACTCCTCATGTACATTTACGCAGTGTAGATACGTACGGGCCTGCTGCGTAGCTCATACGTTGCTCGCAGCAGGGCTAATTTAATAGCATTGTAAGTTAGAGAAACTTTGCAGTACGTAGGGCTTAAGTAGAAGCCTCTTATTTACGAGGCTGGAATTTAATGAGGCCCTTAATCCCAACCCAATCACACTTATCCAGTCCAAAAGACCAGAAGGATGGGCCCCAAATCCAGTTTTTTCTACAGTTATACACATCATGTGTGGTGGACAGTCTTGTTTCCTGCAAATAGAAAACATAAAAATTATAAGATTTCATAACTGAAAAGCCTCAGTCCTTGTTCTTTTGGTCTTTATATTGTTCACATTTATGTATGAGCGGGGAGGCTGAAACTGCTCATGTGGGCCTGCCTTTTGTCGTTCTTTGACATACAGTGTGGGGGGGGGGGGAGTATTTGATCTCCTGCTGATTTTGAACGTTTGTCCACTGACAAAGAAATTATAATTATAATTTTAATGGTTGGTGTATTTTAACAGTGAGAGACAGAATAACAAAAAAAAAAAAAAAAAAAACGCATACAGACGTTTCTTCTCTTTGTAGATCTTCTCCAAGTCATTATGGGTTTGAGGCTGATGTTTGGCAACTCGAACCTTCAGCTCCCTCCACAGATTTTCTATGGGATTAAGGTCTGGAGACTGGCTATGCCACTCCAGGACCTTAATGTGCGTCTTCTTAAACCACTCCTTTGTTCCCTTGGCTGTGTGTTTTGGGTCATTGTCATGCTGGAATACCCAACCACGACCCATTTTTAATGCCCTGGCTGAGAGACGGAGGTTCTCACCCAAGATTTGACGGTACATGGCCCTGTCCATCGTCCCTTTGATGTGATGCAGTTGTCCTGTTCCCTTAGCAGAAAAACACCCCCAAAGCATAATGTTTCCAACTACATGTTTGACGGTGGGGATGTTGTTATTAGGGTTATAGGCAGCATTCCTCCTCCTTCAAACACGGTGAGTTGAGTTGATGCCAAAGAGCTTGATTTTGGTCTCATCTGACCACAACACTTTCACCCAGTTCTCCTCTGAATCATACAGGTGTTCATTGGCAAACTTCAGACGGGCCTGTACATGTGCTTTCTTGAGAAGGGGGACCTTGTGGGCACTGCAGGATTTCAGTCCTTAGTGTGTTACCAATTGTTTTCTTGGTGATTATGGTGCCAGCTGCCTTGAGATCATTAACAAGATCCTCCCGTGTAGTTCTCATGATCATTGAAACTCCACGAGGTGAGAACTTGCATGGAGCACCAGACCGAGGAAGACTGACAGTTATTTTGTGTTTCTTCCATTTGCGAATAATCGCACCGACTGTTGTCAACTTTTCACCAAACTGCTTGGCGATGGTCTTGTAGCCCATTCCAGGCTTGTGTAGATCTATAATCTTGTCCCTGACATCCTTGGACAGCTCTTTGGTCTTGGCCATGGTGGAGAGTTTGGAATCTGACTGATTGATTGCTTTTGTGGACAGGTGTGTTTTATACAGGTAACAAGCTGAGATTAGGAGAACTCCCTTTAAGAGAGTGCTCTTGATCTCAGCTCGTTACCTGTATAACACCCGGGAGCCATAAATCTTGCTGATTGATAGGGGTCTAAATACTTATTTCCCTCACTGACCTGCAAATCAATTTATAACTTTTTTGACATGCGTTTTTCTTGTTTTTGTTGTTGTTGTTGTTCTGTCTCTAACTGTTAAAATACACCTACCATTAAAATTATAGACTGATCATTTCTTTGTCAGTGGACAAATGTTCAAAATCAGCAGGGGATCAAATAACCCCTAACCCCCCGGATATACACTAAACTATGCTCTCTGCATTTCCTTTTAGTTTGAAAGAGGTTTAAGCGTTTTTCATTCAAAGGCAACTTTGGTAACGTTTAAAACAATGCTCTTTTAAATGCATGAAAAAGCAGTGGTGATCCATGTCCCTTTAAGATGCTCAGCAATTGTACAGTTTTAAAATAGGACAGTAGGTCAATAGATTTTTGAACCGGAATCAAGGTAATTTTGTTCTTACCAAGGATAAATTATTGGCACATTGGCAGGGACCTTTTGACTTTATTCAGTAATAAATTACACAATTTGGCAGCCAGGTAATGGAAAACTAGAACATATCTATCAATAAGCTTTCAGAGGTGCAAAATGAAAAAGATGAATTGGTTGACGATCATAAGGGAAATATGACTACCAAAATGTCTAATATTTGCTATGTGGTGTTGATCTCAGATAACTGGGTTTACTAAAAAATTCTTCAGAAGACAGAATTTTTGTAATGAATTCAAAGGAGTAGAATAACAGGAATGCAAATGCCTGTAGTAACAAATAAATGTACTGTCATGACCCACTGCTTGATTGGGCTCAGAAAGATCCTAGATTAATCTCACCAAGTAGGTTGTGGGGTTCTTGGAGTTTCCCTGTTAGAAAGAATGAACACTAGTACAGCATACAACCACCACAAGTAACCAGGCACCTCAGGAAGCACATTCAACAATATTACCCCTCAGTGGTTAGGAGCAGAGTTTCAGACAGAGTCCGTAGTAATAATTCCAGTCGTTAGAATTTTTATATTCCCTCAGAATAAACCATACATCTTGTTTATGTATGTTTAAATTGACAACTGTTTATTGATGATGGTACATTATATTTATGCATAACATTAACCAATCATGTTCAGTCTTAAAGCAGATATTCACCAATCCCCATCAGCCTACCCCCGAGCCACGTGGGAGCCAAACAATTCTAAACTCATCAATCAATGCTTATTATGTTTCAATTTACCTAAATTAACACCCAGACAAACCAAACAGCTAGAGCCCCTTTCACTGAAAAAGAACTGACAAAAGTTGTGACATCACTAAAATCCTCAAAGACTCCCGGTGGGGTTGGGTTTAGTTATACCTACATCAATACAAGACAACACAAGAAGAATTGTCAACCTTTCATGGCTACAAACCCACAGTAAAATACACACATCTATTAATAAGAAATAATTAGATTTTTTGGTTTCTCCTCTTCCTTCATCTACATAATTCAAAACCAGTTAAATTCTCCCAATGCTATATTGCTAACCACATGATCAAATATTTTCCCATTTGAAATCTACAATGGATCTAGACAGGGATCCCCTTTGTTTGCCCTATCCCTAGAACCTTTACTTAACCAAATACGTTAAGATACAAATATACAAGGAACTGAATACTGTCTACAAAGTGTCAGCATATGCTGATGACGTTCTACTTTCATCCACTCAAATCTCTTCCACACTTAATGGAAGAAATAGATTACTTATTTAAAACTTTCAGGGTACAAATTCAATCCTGAAAAAAAAACAGTTTTTATAGACATTCATCTCCTACATCAACACAAATAATTAATAGAAATACAATTTAAGTTTAAACATTGAAACATTAGCCTTAAATATTTGGGCATCTACATGTCTAGGTCCTACATAGACCTATACCAAGCTAACTAAGCCTCATGTTCTAGCAACTGAAAAATGAATTAATGAAATGGAGGAACCTTCCAATTTCATGATTTGGATGACCGTGCACAATAAAAAAAGAATCTAATGCAATGACTACAATCCCTTTTCCAGACCCTTTTGATTCAACTAAAGACCCTAGACATAAAAGTCCAATCACAAATTGACATGTTTATTTGGCATAACAAAGTGCCCGGAATTTTAAATATACAACATTACAAATTCAAGCTTCACATTTGCCCTTCAACACAAAAAGATAAGCAGACCTCAAAAATGATATGTCCCTACCTAACAAACTCTCCTACAGTAAACTCAGAATGTCTAGTTGGGACCAACTAGATTTGAAATGTACACTTAAATCATCCCCATCTTTAACATCCATATTCTTAAACAAAATGTTTCCACCAGGTGTGGATCCAATACACTTCAGGAGAATATAATCAGCTGTAATCCCAAATTTCAAATATTTGTAACACTGTAACCTTTGAAACATTAGAAACTAAAGTGACCCTAACACCACATGACTTCTTCTGGTACACACACATCAGAAAACTTGTATCAACCCAGTATCAGACAGAATGGTACCACATCTCTGACCACAATTAAATATTACGTCTATTTATTATTAAAAAAATGATTACTGTACTGTATAGCCAGTTGTTAGTGATCTTGCAAATAAACCCATTATTACTACTTTTGCTAAAGTGTAAAAACGTGCTTAAAAAACAGTCTAATAAATATGTATTACAGGATACCCACTCTTACCTCACAAAGTTCAGTAATAAACAAATGGTGGTCATAAAAGAAGTTGTTTTTTGCAGTCAACAAGTTTGGAGAATGAAGCATTGTGTTTTATACAAAAAGTTCCCATTGAGCCATATTCTATTAGCTGCTCACAAATGCCTTAAACACTTATTTTTGACTGCGGGTATTTTTTTTTTTTTAAATAAAAGTTTAGATGATCTATTGACTCCAGCTCGCAAATTCCGACCACAAGGCTGAACTCGTAAACCTTGCCTTTTTAAGTCATGGGACATGATCATATAATCTGACAATATTTAAGCAAGCCCATAATTTACTACTTAGACACTCGTAATACTTCTTAGACACAGTTAATAGTAAATCAATTTAGCGATCAGACTCACAATGTAGAAATCATTAAAATAAAATTAAAATATCTGTTCTAGTCCATGCGGGTTCCATGATACGTATTGACCCCTTAAATCCTGGGATCCATTTCACACTAAAAACATCAAACAAAAAAAGTCTCATTGCATATTTGTCAGTTTTAGACTGTACTGCAATTAATTCAAATGTATTTCTATGCTTTCTCATATTTTTGCGTGTTTAACAGCTGTTAAGTCTCTAATAATTGATTGAAAATAGCTTTGGAAAACCTCTGGAGTACTCATAATATTTTTGACAGAAACGTGATACTTTTTTTTTCAGTTGCTGGCTTTGGGCTTTTCTGCAAGGGATTCTAAAGGTGTAGGAGACGTTTCTAAATAGCAATAGCGGCACATATCACTGTAAGAAAAAAGTGATATTCATTAATTGTAAATGTATTCAGTCGCTATAATATGACATCACTACAACACATAAAGTACCACACATGCAGTTCAAGTACAGCAAATTGTCGGAAAACATTGTATTAGCTTTGGAGCTGGCTCAGAGTAAATGGAGTGAAACCCACTAAAGAGTGAAGTGTTAGAAAACTTCTTAATTTCTATGTTGTACTACTAGGCATATGTTACATCTTCAACAGCTCTCCAATTCTTCACTGTTTAGTATGTTTAGGCCAAGTAACTGTGTTCTCGAGTGTCACATTCTGCTGTCATTAAGTATGTCCTAACAATACAGATTATTGGTCTATCAAATGTACTATTATGCCTAAGGGCATATGCATAATTAATTATGACCATAATAATGAACAGAATTTTTAACTGATTAAAATGCACTAACATCCTTTGCCGGTGAATATTAACTCAGCTACGTTAAACCATTAAAATGCTAGGCATCAATATGACAAATGAGAGCAATAAATTATTCTGAACATCTGATAAACCTAATTAAATGTGCTTAATTCTAATGTAATAATTTATACAAAAATGAAGAGATCTATAATAAAATATGATGCATAGCTTAAATTATAAATACTGTGTAAGTAAAGAGTTGTACTGTAATAGCATTTGCTATTTGATTGTTTATGAATAGAGGATTATTTTGCTGCATCCCTTCCTGTGAGATGAAATGTGATGAAAATTATTTCTAACATTAGTTCAAACTCTTACAAATGTTTAGTTTATCTTGCCTGGCTTTCCTTCCCCTTCCACTTTTATGGACTGCATAATTTGTGTAGATCTCCTCCTTCCCACATGTCTTAGCATTTCCTTTCTTTTAACTGCACACTCTTGCTTGCTTTCTCTCTCTCTCTCTGTCTCTGTCTCTGTCTCTGTCTCTGTCTCTCCCTCTCTCTCTCTCTCTCTCTCTCTCTCTCTCTCTCTCTCTCTCTCTCTGTCTGTCTGTCTGTCTGTCTGTCTGTCTGTCTGTCTGTCTGTCTGTCTCTCTCTCTCTCTCTCTCTCTCTCTCTCTCTCTCTCTCTCTCTCTCTCTCTCTGTCTCTCCCTGTTCTATCTGTCCCTCACACCATATTTTTATTGTTTTTCTTTTAGCCCCAATTGTTACCAGCATCCTGGTCTCACTAGGCCTCACTGCTTAATCTGAATTCTGGGAGCATTGCCCAACCCTCCCTGCTCTATTTCAGATTAAATTTATAGTGGAATGGGAATCACCTGACTTTCCTACGTGCATATATTATCTCACCACTAGGGGCAGAAACCATATTAAATGCTAGAGCCCTTACCTCTGTTCCTTCTCTCTCCCACTAAATGAAATACCTTTCTAACTTTCACTACACTTCTGACCTTTGTTATTCCTTATCTGTTTAATCTTTCCCTGGTTTCTGTCCCTTCCATTCCCTTTAGATTGTAAGTGGTTTCCAGTCTTCTATTATGCTTTGGGAAAAAGCACTTTCTGCAAAGATTCTAAGCTCAAAACAGGGTTCTCCATTTTTGGAAGGTTGTTAATACTGTATTTTTCCTTGTTTTTATCCCCTGTATAGCGCTACAGAATATGTTGGCGCGTTAAAAATAAAAGTTAATAATAATAATAATAATAATGTGTGTTTTTCATCTATTAGTAAAATGAGGGAGGGGAGGAGGGAAGTGGGAAAGGTCTAAAGGATGTGTTAGATAATTGCGTCTGATGTAATTGATCCCCACCCCTTTCCTCATCATAGGATGGGAGCAATAAATGCAAGCACCGCACTCCAGCAATTTGAATACCCCTCTGATACACACAACTTCTACCAAAGTATCATGTTTGTCTCCATTTGTCTAATTAAGAGTTTTTCCCAGCCTAATTATCCTCAACGTTTTCATTTAGCTTCATTACAGCCTATATAGCAAATTGTACATTTTTATTACCCATATCTAATAATAAGATTTTTATATACACATCTGTGTATATTCTTAAAATTTGTAGACATACAACTTTCATAAGAAATATTGCACAGGTGCATTTTATTGAAAGAAGCTCTTTAAGCCCTTTGGCACTTAATTATTAAATATATTATTTTATTTCATTTAGCAGATGCTGTCTTTAACCTGTCTTCATAATGTCCATATAACAACCCAACTGAAAATATTATGCAGCAACATTCAATAACTATATTTCAATTCCTATAGTTCAGTTTTATAAAAAACAAGGTTTTTTAATCTTTTTTCAATCTTTCATCACTAATACAATTTGGTTGTAGGAATGCAGTTTTAAATTGGCTTCTGGTGTAAGCTTATCTCAGCCTAAACTAGAAACATGTATAATATTTTTCTTCAGATTCTATGCATTTTGAGAAGGCCTTGTACCTTTTTTGACAATTTTCATTCAAATATCTTAGTAAGGCAGTATGGCTTTTTCAGTATCATATTTGTGTACACTAGATAACATCTATGGCACCGCAGTTATTTGTAGATGCAATATTATGTATGCTTCTTTATGTATTTTAAATATTTCCACATTCCACTGGTTCAGCAGTTCAAGGATAGAGAGCACCTAGTGAGATAAAGGTCAAATAAAAAACTTCTGTTTTTCATATGGTCAATGTATATACATTGATATAAAACTGTAATCACCCCACAAAACATATAGAAAACTTGTCTTTAAAAACTGAATTTAAAGTATGGGATCTGTATACAGTAGGGTAGGAAGGGGGGGGGGGGCGAGGACAACGTGCATCACCTCCTTGGGGGCGGCACCAGCTGCATCCATCAAGATGTGGCCCCTGTGGCCCTCTGTGGCTCCCATGGGCCCCTACGGCCACCAGCAAAACTCTTGCGGCCCTCTGTTGCTCCTGTAGGTCCCCTGTGGCCCCTTATGGCCCACTGTGGCCTCCCTCTGCCCCTTGTGGCTCTACTCGGTCCTTGTGGGTGCCTGTGGCCACCCACGGACTTTTGTGACCTCCCTGTGCCCCCCATGATCTCACTCAGCCCCTTGTGGGCTCCCTTGGTCATCATGGGCCATCTGTCTCCCTGTGGGTCCCCTGTGGCCCCTTATGGCCCACTGTGGCTCCCAAGTGGCCTCCCTATGCCCCTTGTGGCCCCACTCAGTCCTTGTGTCCCCTTACGGCCTTCTGTGACCTCCCTGTGGCCATCCACGGACCTCTGTGCCCCCCTTGGTCATTGTGGGCCACCTGTGGCCCCTGCAGCCCCCTGTGGCCCCCTCAATCCATGCAGTCTCCTGTGGCCCCCTGCAGACCTTCCCGGCCTTCCTCAGCCACCTTTGGCCACTTGTGCCCCCTCAGTCCTAGCAGGTGCCTGTGTCCCCCCTCGGTCCTTGTAAGACCTCTGCGACTTCCCTCTGCCCCCTGTGGCAACACTCAGTCAATGTGGGCTCCTTCCCCCTCCTTCCCAGCGGCTTACAGTGGCCTCCCTCTGCCCCTGGTGGCCCCCGTCGGTCCTTGTGGTCTCCTGTAGCTCCTCACAGGCCTTTGACCTGCTGTGGCCTTCTCAACCCAGGAAGTAGAGTGCAGCATCAGGCAGGTAAGGAACTATTTATATATGTGTGTATAGATGTATATGTAAATGTATACGTGAATATATATATATATATATATATATATATATACACGTATATATGCACATATATATATATATATATACATATATATATATATATATATATATATATATCTTAAATGTATATGTACACTGATATATATTTATAGACACACGCATACATATCTATCTATCTATCTATCTATCTATCTATCTATCTATAGTAAATAAAAAGTACATCTATGTTCACATTTGAATGTCTAAAGCAAGTTAAAAAACCTGCTTCCAGCTCAGAGTTCCGTGAAAAATAGTTATTACACTGCATTCTGGGAAGTTGAGCTGGGACACACAAATATGCCCACAAATGCCTCGCTCTTCATTCCGTAGCCATCATTAAACATGGCTTCCTTTAAACTTATGCATGCTGTATTACACAGCTTTAATGCAAAGCCAAGGTTGGAATAAACACAGGCTGAGTATCCAATCCATGTACAGCTGTTTCAAGCTTACTGGCTATCATCAGCATGGAGCTGATATATATATATAGAGAGAGAGATGTATTTTATATATATATATTTCTTCTTATTTTTTTGTAAACATAATCTTAGCGGTTCTTGTTTTTATGATATTTTATATGATAATATTTTACTAATGGAAACAGATTTTAGAACCACTGATTACATTTTAGTGAGTGTTCCAGTAAGTAAAAAAATACTGTTTACCAACAGTCCCCATTCAACCAGACAGAGCTTGAGTGTGTGTCTATGTGTGTGTGTTTGTGAGTGTGTGTTTGTAAGTGTTTCTGTGAATGTGTTTCTGTGTGTGCCTCTGTGCACAATCTCAGAGGTAGCCCCAAGCGGCAAAAGCTCTAGCTATGCCACTGTCTGGATATAGTAGCTGAATGTTTTTACATCCCATATTTTTTACTTCTTCTCCTACATAAATGTTTTATGTATTTTATATGTGCGGAGGTAGCTATTCTCTATCAGTCTATGGAAAATATAAATATTTGCAGTCTCATAATGTGTGCATGCACCCATTTTTCCATTGTCTGTGCGTGTATATCGATCTTTTTGCTGTGTTCGCAAATCACAGACAATTCCCCATACCAGCCATATTAACAACATACACACGCTGTGCTATTACTTGTTTATTAAATGCATTTGATGTTGAGCCTTATTATTTAGATTTTCTATGGGAGGGCAGCAAGCAAATGGTACACAAACAAATATCATGATCTCTTGAATCACACATAAAAACAGAACATGAAAACTGAAATTGTTTATAAAGTTGGGTTAACTAAAGCATAAGTAATCAGGAAACAAGTCATACAGCTAGTTTTTAATAAAAAGAATAAATTATGATGCCTCTGCTTGGCCCTGGGGAAATCCATGACACATAGGTAGAAGTTGTGAGGGCCGTTTTCATTTCTGGCGAGATATGGTTGCATTTCCTGAAGCAAGGAGCCTGGTTTTGGGTCAGTGAGAGGGAAGGAGTGTGGTGTCCATTTCAATCTTCTCCAATTAAGAAATGCTTTTTGTTTCCTCTTTCCTTAACCCTCCTTCCACTGAAAACACGTTAAGCAGCTCTCATGAAGTATGTAACAAACACAAAATGGACTCCTATACTCACAAACAAAGACAACAAAAATCTGATTTTCCCCCAATAAACCACTGCTAAAATAAGTGATCAGTGAGTGTGTGATCAGGGAGTGCCTCACCAGCTGTTGGCCCTTCCTTACAATACATCATATGGGAATGTTTGTAATTTACATGTATTTTTATGTACTGTATATCTGAAGGTGGACAGTGGGCCAGACACACTTGGTCCACACACACAGGAGCAAAGACAAAGACAGACACACACAGATACACACAGACACAACACAATAAATGCACAAACAAGTAAAATAAAAAAAGCATGAAAAGATGGCTGGCAGGCAAGCCTGCTTTCATTTGTAGGGAAGCTGCCCATTATCCAGAGTACTGAGACAGCGAGACAGAGAAGCTTGGTGCTGCGACGGACGTGATGTGGAGGGAGACAAGGAAGGTGGTGACATCTCAAGTTTGATGTCAGTGAGCATAAGGTACTGACCTGACACTTCTCCATGCAGGTCCCTCACATAATATAACCAGAGTGGAGCCATCTTGTATATAACACCCTTCCCCTCATAATACAGGATCCACTAATCCAATTTGAATAGTAAAACAGTGATGTCTAAAACAAATAGTTGCCAATGCTTGACAATAACTTACAGGAACAGTTTGCCTGAAGTAGCACCAGCTTTGCAGAATACATTATGAGGAATAATATAGAGAAATTGGTAGAAACAGATATATACACAGCAGAGATATACAGAGCTCCCATCCAGATACTGATTCCCTCACATTATACATATAAAAATACTCTTTTACCCACACTCACTAGCTTCCCCACACACTATATATATATATATATATATAGTTCCCTACACAGCCCCCAACACTACAAATATACATAAATATCATAGATATACTGTAGTCTGACATTCTAACACTAATTTATACATATACACAGTAACACACATAGACATAGAATTGCATTACATATCATGTGTATGATAAAACTTCAATAATATCTATATGTATTTATCCTGTAATACAGTAATGTGTGTGTGTATATATATTCCAATTTACCCTTCTCCTGCACTGCAATTGTTATGGATGATAATTAGGAAAATGTCTTTTCATGTTATTATGTTTGTCTGCCATTCCTTACTCGCTTATATATGTATAAATGAGAAGAAGATTACTAACAATGGAGGTTACCTAAGATGGAGGATGGGCTACATAACAATATGGAGTGGCCTGATGATGCAAACATCCGTGACCAAATAAGGACAAATGAACGGATCCTCCCTCAACTGACCACTATGATGACAACACACTGCAGCAATTTGAACCAATCAATAAAGCTATTAATTCCTAGACAAAGGAATCATGTGACGTTTGATCAGATAACGTTTTTATATATAAACTTGTACATTGCCATTTTGGAATAGAGCGCTTTGAGAATTATTATACAGAAACACCGTGTCTGTGTCTTATTTCTCAGGAATGTGCACATCCAACACTAATTGGGAGAAGGAGCAGATATCTAATTCAGACTGTTGTGGTCTGATCCAAATCAGTTTGGCGCCCAACGTGGGGCCTTGAGTTTATGACCTGACAATAGCCGAGAAGGAGCGAAGTGGTGGCTTTCAACAGCAGAAGGAGCCTTCATGAAATATGTCTGGTAAGGTCGATGATTAGTACTGTGCAAGCCACTATCTTTGCCTACCACTCGGCTATTGAAAGGCATCCAAAGCACAGGTGACATAGCTTGCTCAAGGTCCGTTTTAAAAACCTGTGATAATAGATATCTGTTGCTTGTGTGTGTCTGTTGGTAGTGTGGGTTGAACGATTGTGATTTCTTAGATATTGTGGTTCGGGGGGCATACACGTGTATGTGTGACTCTCTGGAGACGGATGACTTGTGCCCAGAGACGCACATAACCCAGAGAGGTCACACATATGGGCTTGCATATACTTGCCCTGGGGATTGGGATTACTTTGTATACTTTCCTGGGAAGGGTCTATGCATGCTGGATAGATGAATATCTCTTGGGGGTCATGATGTCCTAAGCCTTTGTAGCGTGGTAACCCCAAGAGACGTCTGTCATTCACTACGGGTGGTTAAAACGTGTATGTGTGTGACACATACTTCAGTGGCAGATTGGTAGTGTGGTAAAGTACGATAAGCCCTGACGGTGTCGGTTTGTAAGCACATAATAGTGCATAATCCCGAATCACATATCTTTGAATCTAAAGTTTTCTGCAGAAAAGGTTGGATGATTATAATGTTATATGCTATGTCATTGCTGGTTGTGATGCATGTTTTGGTGAGAAATGTAGCTTAGAATTTCTCTCCCTGTACACTGAAGCTGAAAACTGATTTCTGTGCAGCTGTGTGTGATTCAAGGTCAAAAGACACAGACTGCGAGAAAGGAGAAATTCCTATACTCTCCCCCCTCCCATTTTGTTTAACTCTTTCAAGGACTTATCTTAGTTAAGAGAATTCTTTCTATATCAATGCTTAAGGTCTATGAACTCCTACAATAATTGAAAAGTTTGTACAGTAAGTGTTTCTATTAATGTTTTCATGATGTTGCACGTGAAATAATGTTTGTGTAAAAGTAGGTGTGTCCTGGGAGAAGATTGATTTAAAAAGTAAATAGTTCAAGATATATACATGAACGCAGACTCTGAGAATTGGTTATGTATTCTTTTGAAACATTTTGTCTGAAGTTTCTGTATGTATGTAACTTTACTCAATACTGTACTCTTTGAAGAGGGAGGTGACCGGTTTGCATTTTGTAGGAGGGATTGGCCACCCTCTTACAGTTAAGCAAAGCAGACCACTCCCCTTCCTCCTCCCACCTTCTCTGTGTGTGTGTTAGGTTTTATGTGAAAATATGTCTGTCTGTATTATTGAGGGAAGATGAGAAGGGAGGTTGCAGGTAGAAGAATGGTGTTTGTTACAAGATAGTGGTTTGTGGAACAAAGAAACCATGAAACTCTTAACACACAGCCACTGCCCCATCATGGCTCCCAACTTAGAAAGATGGGAGTTGACTATAAACTTTAGGACCAACCCCTTTTAAAATGATGACGAAGCATCTACTATACTGCTGGAATCAGTGCCCTGTATCCACTACTCCTTGGCAATATTAATCTTTATTAAAAGGAAGTTATAGGAGATATTCAATGTTTCATTAAGCTTTACTATGGAACAAGAAGTATAAGAAAGAAAAAGTAAAAGCAACGTTAATTTAGGATGTTTTTTCAGAAATTTACTCTGTCTCATATATTGTTATTTTTAGATTCTCTGTGAGCCGCTCCCCTGCTAGTCTATGCTCATGTAGTTGCCTGTCTGCAACGCTGATACAGAATTCTGTGAGTTATTATTAGCATGCTTTACGGATGAAATAGCAAATCAGGCTATTAATTTGTCAGATATTACACAGGATAAAACAGTCAGTGGTAATATATCATTCCAGACACGAGTCTCAGATGCTAGGAGCAGCCTTATGGAGGGATTGAGAGAATCCATCAGGAAAGATTTATTAACATCTCGTCCTGAATACAAGGTGTTGCCATTAGAGACTTTGTTAATAGTAAAAAAAATAAAAAAAAAAAAAGAGACTTGTCCTCACAAGGTAATAAGGAGACTACACACATTATGGTGTCTTCTGAGCAGGAGGAGACAGAGCCAACAAGAACAAGAAAGTGTTTTAATTGTAACAAAGTTGGACACCTTAGGGTTCCACCAGTTATGGTGAAGTTAAAACCAGTAGCTGAAATAGCACAAGAAACTGGTATCTCATGGCCAGAAAGTCTCCCTATAGCACTGTTAAGCGTGGGGTACACCCCTGGAGGGAAGTTTTCTCTGTCCCCTCACGAGATCCTATTTGGGTCTGCTTCTAGATTAGGGTGTTATTATCCTCAGCAATTGAAATTTAAATCTGATGTATTTATTGATTATGTGATTGCTTTATCTCAAGCACTGACTAAAATACATGCACAAGTGTTTTCTCCTATTCCAGATCCGAAAGTACACACTGGTACTCATCAACTACTTCCTGGAGATTGGGTCCTGGTCAAGAGATTTGTGAGAAAAGAATCCTCTGGAATCCAGATATGATAGTCCCTTTCAAGTTCTTCAGTTAAACTTGAAGGACGGCCTACTTGGATCCATGCATCTCATTGCAAGAAAAGTTTCAGCACCAGACCCATAGCAGCCAACATCATGATGATCATAACACATATCCTTTTCTGTCTGTTCTTAACTAAAGTAGAACCTTCTGCATTCATTAGTGAGAAGAAAGATGGTATTACATTTTGGTACAATCCATCTAAAACACATATGATCACATTCTCCTTTGATTATTGTCATGTTGTATGTTGCCAACAGCTAAGCGTGACTCAACAATGTAACTTGTACAAAGACATTCTCAGCACATCTATATACATATGTGTTACAGACCAGACTTGGGGAAAAGATTGTAGTCATTGGGAAGCTGTAGTATGGAACACTGGGACAGCTTGGGGCTACAGACCACAAAGTGCCTTAGATATAACAGATTTGAGTGGAAGCTCTTTACTTGAACGTATGACTCTAATAAAGCCAGGCAAATGCTCGCCAAATGGCAAGACTGGAGCTAACATGCGACTTACTCTGACTATCAAGAACCCCAGACCCACAGACGCAGGTACATACCTAATGGGTGGCTGGGTTAGAGGAGAAGCAAAAGGACGGATTGGTAAATTTATGCTCAGAGATCTAAATGCATCACTCATATCAGAAGGACTAATGCAAGTACAACACACTCAGGCATTACCCCAAACGACTGATGTCAATGAACCTACGTACGAAGAAATGTGAACAATGAAAGAACAGGTATCCCATTATAACTGACAATCTATATCCAAGTGAAGGTATAGCTATATACCCTGGAAATTATACGTGTTATAGGAGAAATGTTTCTCATGGGTTCAATTTGCAGAAGTTCCCAGGTGGATTTTGTCACACATACAGAGATGGTTCATCCACATTACTAATCAATCAGACACAAGCTCTGGAAGACATACATTGCATATGTGGGGACATGAAGCTCAGATCAAAGGTCATAATGCCAGTGCACATAGTGCCCATCCAAGCTGATACCTCACCACACACACCCTACTGACAACATCTAGACGTAAGAGAAAGCTCTCTTCCCCATAAGGTGGCTTTGACCCCCATGTGTACATAGACCCTATTGGAGTCCCAAGGGGGGTGCCTGATGAGTTCAAGGCCCGAAACCAGATAGCAGCAGGATTTGAATCACTGATACCAATGATTGGTGTAAAAAAAAAAATGTTGCTTTAATCAATTATATATATATTATAACCAACAAAGGTTTTACACAAGAGATGCTCTGCAAGGAGTTGCAAAACAATTGAAGGCCACATCATACATGGCCTTCCAGAATAGAATGGCACTAGACATGCTAAAAAGGGGGGGGGGGGGGGGTGTAAAATGCTCCCCGACACTGGCAACTGCTGCACCTACATACCTGATAATATGGGTCCAAACGGTAAGATTACTTTAGCCATTAAAGAACTAAACAACTTGGCACAATAATTGAAGGAGAGTTCTGGAACCACAGACTATTGGGATAAATGGTTTGGGTGGATGAACAACTGGCAGAAGTTATTGTTACAGGTTGACATTGTCTTTCTTTCAATACTGATCATTCTTGCATTTGTTACCTGTTGTAATATCCCCTGTGTCCGAACATATTTAAAGAAGTCAGTTGCTGGAGTCACACCAACCTTTGTGCACCGAGAACTTTGTGATGATGACAACTGTGAGGAGTCACATAAGATGTTACGATCTATTGTATCTAGGAGTGAGGTTTCCACATAAACCCCTTGTCCCACATGTTTCTGATACAAGGGGCTAGGGAAAGGCGTCTGACTTGTCTGTGACAGTGGCAGGAGGGGCCGTGGGTAAGCCATGGCTACTCAAATGTACAAAGAAGAACGGGCGTTCACAGCACAGATGTTTAGGGCTTCCTTGCAGTCATGCACCTCATCCTCAGGGACAGATATACACCTATTTACGCATTAACATAAGCACAGCTGCTTTGCTTAAGTTGCACACTCACTAATAACATAACAGTACATTTTAGGGGGGACTGTTATGGATGATAATTAGGAAAATGTCTTTTCATGTTATTATGTTTGTCTGCCATTCCTTACTCACTTATATATGTATAAATGAGAAGAAGATTACTAACAATGGAGATTACCTAAGATGGAGGATGGGCTACATAACAATATGGAGTGGCCTGATGATGCAAACATCCGTGACCAAATAAGGACAAATGAACGGATCCTCCCTCAACTGACCACTATGATGACAACACACTGCAGCAATTTTGAACCAATCAAAAAAGCTATTAATTCCTAGACAAAGGAATCATGTGACGTTTGATCAGATAACGTTTTTATATATAAACTTGTACATTGCCATTTTGGAATAGAGCGCTTTGAGAATTATTATACAGAAACACTGTGTCTGTGTCTTATTTCTCTGGAATGTGCACATCCAACACTAATTGGGAGAAGGAGCAGATATCTAATTCAGACTGTTGTGGTCTGATCCAAATCACAATGACAGTCTGACACTTCCTCTTCTTTATGTTACTTTAGTTCCAGGAGGAGTCAGTGAACTACAGTATTTCATTTTTTCAGACGGTCTTTTGGCTAAGATCAAGTGTTGTACCTCCTCTGAAAGGGTATGTGGAAGCTCTGGCACCTGTCAAGTAGGAAGGGGAATCCTTAATTTGGCCAGGGACTGAGTAAGTCTGAATGCCCAGGGTTTAGGGGAGGTTTGCCTCTTCCTCCTCCAGAATGGTACGAAAGCACAGACTTTTTATTTTGGGCCCCATGCCAGGACTTTATGGTTTGTGGGGTTTCCCTTATTTTTGATTTTGCCCTAGGCTACGGGTTAGGGAGCACATTATTGTGTGCCTTGGGGTAGGTGGCAGCTGCCTCACCGGATGCTGGCACTCATCACTTTTTGATTTTGAAAGCACCATTTTTTTACCACCAGTGGAGCCGAGGGGTCTTGCTAGCACTTGTGGACGTGGCCTTATGGCGGGGGACCCCTTGGATGGACCTGGGCGGAGTAGATGGCAGCGGCTTCCCCAGGAGTCTGAGCCAGGGAGGACTAGTGGCAGCTGTATCCCTGGTGAAGATTCAGTCTGCGTCTGACAGATCCGACCAAAGATATGGAAAGACCCCCCTCAATCCTAGGATGAGGGTGGAAAAAACGAGATCTACTGGGATTCCTAGTACCTTATGGTCGAAACCCAAAAGATCAAAGGTGTTCTTACACTCTCAAGGCAGGCGGGGACCATAAGGTTTCACTGGAGCAAGGCCACTAGTAAGCACAGGATGCATCAGTGCACTCACAGAGAGAGCACACCCCAGACATTCAATATAAAAAAAATTCAGCCAGAAATTCATTATTTAAGGGTTTTTAACCTAAAAAATTAAAATGGGTAATCCGTTTATGACCACATGTCATTGTTGCTTTGTCAGCCACCACTTATGTCACAAATTACTTTTTTTTTTATTAAGTGAAGTACCTATTCAATTCTGTTTTGGTGTCTTTTGCTAGTTGTGTTGGTTAAAAACGAAATCCTCACCGAAACCTCTTTGTCTCACAAGCATGGACCACAGTTCCTTTTACATCAGATGTATATATACTCGAGTATAAGCCGACCCGAGTATAAGCCGAGGCACCTATTTTACCACAAAATACTGGGTAAAATGAGTGACTCAAGTATAAGCCGAGGGTGGGAAATGTGCTGCCCCCTGTGTCCCTCTTGTGCCCTCTGTGTCCCCCTCTTGTGTCCCCCTCTCTTTCCCATGTTTTTTCTCCCCTCTCCCTTCCCTGTGTCTCTTCTCCCCTCTCCCTTCCCTGTGTCTCTTCCAACCTCTCCCTTCCCTGTGTCTCTTCCAACCTCTCCCTTCCCTGTGTCTCTTCCAACCTCTCTCTTCCCTGTGTCTCTTCCAACCTCCCTTATCACCCTCCTCAACCCCACTCCTAATCCTCCCTCCTCATCCTCAACCTCCCTCCTCATCCTCAACCTCCCTCCTCATTCTCCCTCCTCATCCTCAACCTCCCTCCTCATCCTCAACCTCCCTCCTCATCCTCCTTCCCCATCCTCAACCTCCCTCCTCATCCTCAACCCCCTCCTCAACCTCCCTCCTCGTCCTCAACCTCCCTCCTCATCCTCAACCCCCTCCTCAACCTCCCTCCTCATCCTCAACCTCCCTCCTCATCCTCAACCCCCTCCCCAACCTCCCTCCTCATCCTCAACGTCCCTCCTCATCCTCAACCACTTGAACCCCCTCCTCATCCTCCCTTCTCAACCCCCCATCCTCAACCCCTCCTCAACCCCCATCCTCAACCCCCATCCTCAACCCCCCATCCTCAACCCCCCTCAACCTCCCTCCTCAACCCCACTCCTCAACCCCCATCCTCATCCTCCCTCCTCAACCCCCCATCCTCATCATCAACCCCCCCATCCTCAACCGCCTTCTCAACCCCCCCATCCTCAACCCCCCATCCTCAACCCCCTCCCCAACCTCCCTCCTCAACTCCCCTCCTCAACCCCCCATCCTTAATCCCCTTCTCACCCCCCCATCCTAAACCCCCCTCTTCAACCCCCTCCTCAACCTCCCCATACTCAGCCCCCCTCAACCCTAACCCCCCTCCTCAACCTAAACCCCCCTAAATACCTATCCCTTAGGTTGAGGAGGGATTATGAGGAGGGGGGTTTATAATGAGGAGGGGGGTTGAGGATGAGGAGAGGGGAGGGAAAGAGACACGGGGGTTAGAGAGACACAGGGGGGTAGAGAGACACAGGAAGGGTAGAGAGACACGGGGGGGTTAGAGAGACACTGGGGGAGAGTGACTCGAGTATAAGCCAAGGGGGCACTTTTTGGCCTTGAAAAAAGGGCTGAAAAACTCGGCTTATACTCGAGTATATATGGTATAAAGTGTATGAAGCCTATTGAGTCTCATGTACTTCCCTTATCTCTTTTGTACATTGGTATAGAAAATATTGGAATATAATCACTTCAGTGCATGATATATGTGCATATTCTCTACCAAATATTCAATTTCTATTTGCTTTAATGGAAAAGTTAGAGTTTAAAGCAGGGGTCCTCAAACTTTTTAAACAGGGGGCCAGTTCACTGTCCCTCAGACACTGTTGGGGGCCGGACTATAGTTTGAAAAAATATGAAAAAGTTCCTATACAGTATATATCCCTCCCTTTTTTTTCGTCCCTTCTCCCTCTTCCTTTTCCCTATAACCTCTCTTCTATCTCGCCTTCTCCCTTCCTCTCCCTCTTGCTACTTATCCCACTCCCTTCTTTCTCTCCTGTGTCCCTTTTTCCTCTCTCCCTCTCTCTGCTTCTCTCGCACCCTTCTCCCTCTTCCCTCTCTCTCATTATCATCTCCCTACTCCCTCTTCCTCTCCCCTTTACCTCTCTTCTGTCTCTCCTTCACCCTTGCTCTCCCTCTTGCTACTTCTGCCTCTCTTTTCATTCTCTCTCCCTTGTCCCTTGTTCCTATCTTTCCTTTTCCCTTCTCTCTTTTTCCTCTCTCTACTTCTCTCTCTCCCTTCTCCCTCTCTCTACTACTCCCTTTCTCTTTTCCCTCTCCCTGCTCCCTCTTTCGAATTCTTCTCCATCTCCCTTCTTGCTCTCTCTCCTTCTCACTTTCTCCCTCTCCTTCTCCCCCTTTCCTTTTAACTTCTGTCATTCCCTTCTTCCTCTCCTCCCTTCTGTCTCTCTCCATTTCTCCGCCTTCTCCCTCTCCCGTCTCTCTCTCCTTCTCCCTTCTCTCTCTCTCTCCTGCTCTATCTTCCTTCATCTCTCTCTCCTTTCTCATCCCCCTCTCTCTCCTTTCATTATATCTACACCTCCCTCTCCCTTCTCTCTCGCTCTCCCTCTTTCTTCTCTCTCTCTCCTCTTCATCTTTATCTCTCCTCTCTCTCCCCCTCCCTATCTCCATTTCTCTCTCCATCCCTATCTCTACTTTCTCTCTGTCTCTGTCCATCTCCCTCCCTCCTCTCTCTCCTTTCTATCTTTTCCTTCCTCTCTCCCCCCATGTCTCTTTCCCTCACTGCCCATGTCTCTCTACCTCACGCCCCCTTGTCTGTCTTTCTATTCCTCAATCCCTTGTCTCTCTACCTCACTCCCCCTTGTCTGTCTTTCTATTCCTCACTCTCTTGTCTCTCTCCCTCACTCACTCCCCTTGTCTATCTACCTCACTGCCCCTTGTCTGTCTTTCTATTCCTCACTCTCCCTTGTCTCCCTCACTCACTCCCCTTGTCTATCTACCTCACTGCCCCTTGTCTGTCCGTCTGTCTCTCCCTCACCCCCCTTGTTTGTCTGTCTATCTCTCTCTCTCCCTCACTACCCTTGTCTCTCTACCTCACCCCCCCTTGTATGTCTTCCTGTGTCTTTCTATTCCCCACTCCCCTTGTCTCTCTACCTCACCCCCCTTGTCTGTCTTTCTCTCTCTCACTCTCTCTCACCCTCACTCCCCTTGCCTCTCTACATCATTCCCCTTTGCCTGTCTGTCTCTCTCTCTCCCTCCCTCACTCCCCTTGTCTCTTTACCTCACTCCCCTTTGTCTTTCTCTCTATCCCACTCCCCTTGTCTCTCTACCTCACCCCCCCCCTTGTCTGTCTTTCTCTCTCTCTCTCTCCCTCACTTACCTTGCCTCTCTACATCATACCCCTTTGCCTGTCTGTCTCTCTCCCTCCCTCACTCCCCTTGTCTCTTTACCTCACTCCCCTTTGTCTTTCTCTCTATCCCTCACTCCCCTTGTCTCTCTACCTCACCCCCCCCCCCCGTCTGTCTTTCTCTCTCTCTCTCTCCCTCACTTCCCTTGCCTCTCTAAATCATTCCCCTTTGCCTGTCTGTCTCTCTCTCTCCATCACTCCCTTTGTCTATCTACCTCACTCCCCCTTGTCTGTCTGTCTGTCGCTCGATCACTCCCTCTTGTCTGTCTGTCTATCTCTCGCTCTCCCTCACTCCCCTTGTCTCTCTACCTCCCTCCTTCTAGTCTCTTTCTCTCCCTCACTCCCCCTTGTCTGTCTGTCACTCTCCCTCCCTCACTCCCCTTATCTCTCTACCTCACTCGCCCTTGTCTGTCTATGTCTGTCTCTCTCCCTCACTGGCCCCTTGCCTTACCTTGCGTTCATGCTGCCGGTGTGTGGCTCCTCCCTCTGGCGGCTCCTCCCTGGGTCAGCCCCTGCTCTGCCTAGTCAGATGACTAGGAGGTGTCAGCAGGGGCTGCAGCTGTGGAGACACAAAGAGACGTAGGGGTCTGGGGGAAGGGGCAGGTGGGGCCGGGTTCAGGACCCTGGCGGGCCGGGTGTGGCCCGCGGGCCGTAGTTTGAGGACCCCTGGTTTAAAGGGACACATAACAGAGGTTCCAAATATTGTGTCATTTTAAATGATATGTAATGAAAATTGAATGTTATTAAAAAGTACATTTTCTTGCATTAAACTTACATTGAAATGTGTGATTTCTAAAGGCTCACCGAACAACTAAATAAATAGTTTTTGAGAACGTTAAGTCTGACTGAGCATAATTAAGCAGGAAAAAGTCATACATGTAGTTCTTACTTAGAAGAAACAGAAGAATACATTTTTACACTTTTGCAGGATCTGGAGACACATGACACTTTGGTGGAAGTTGTGTGTTAGAGAGCTATTGTTGCAGCGAATTATGCTAGGTGTTTGTCTTCTTGGACATCGAGAGAGAATGAGTATTGCATCTATTTCAATCTTATCTAATTATCTTTACAAAGGCGCTATCTTCATTCCTTCCTTCCAACCACACCTCTATTTTTATTGCTAGCCAAAACACATTCTCATGATCAGGGGTGTAGGAACTGTGTGTGGGGGGGATCCACCCAGATTTTCTGATGAGGAGGACAGGGTCCCTTGCTTCCATACCCCAATACCTGTTTTTCTTTTCCTCTCTGTCCCTCTCATCTCCTACGGTCTTTCACCTGTGTCACTCTGTCTGTGCTGGTTCCGCCTCTTTCTGGTGTCTCTCACTCCTCCCCTTCCTGTCAGCCCACAGGAGCCGAGGAGCCTCTCCCTGGTGTCTCTCACTCCTCCCCTTCCTGTCAGCACACTGGAGCCGAGGAGCTGTGGGAGCTGCGCAGCTGGGTGAGTAACATTATCTCTGTCTCTATTCCTCAGTCTTTTTCTCTCCACTACGTCTCTATCTCACCCTGTCTGTCTCCTCCTCTTTCTGACCAACCCCATCTTCTCTTGTCTCTCCCTCCCCTCTTGTCTCCTCCTTCTCCTCTTGTCTCCCCCTCCCTTGTCATCCCCTCACCTCTTGTCTCCCCCTTGTTTTACCCCTTCCCTCTTTTCTCCTCTACCCTCTTGTCCCCCTCTTGTCTTCCCCCTTCCGCTCTTGTCTCTCCCTCCCCTCTTGTCTCTTCCTTTCCCTCTTCTCTCCCCTCCTCTTGTCTCAGCCTTCCCCTCTTATCTCCCCCTTCCTCTCTTGACTTCCCCATCTCCTCTTGTCTCCTTCTTGACTTTCCCATCCCCTCTTGCCTCCCCCCTTCCCTCATTGACTTCCCCATCCCCTCTTTTCTCTCCCCTTTCCTCTGGTCTACCCCTCCCCTTCTCCTCTTGTCTCTCCCTCCCCTCTTGTCTTATCCCCTCTTCTCCCGTCTCCCCCTCCCCTCTTGTCTCCCCCACTGCACTCTTATCCCCCTCTTGTCTTTCCCCCTTACGTTCTTGTGTCCCCGTCCCTCTTGTCTCTCCCTTCCCCTCTACTTTTGTCTTCCCCTTTCCCTCTTGCCTTCATCTCTCCCCTCTTGTCTTCATGTCTCCCCCTCTTGTTTTCTCCTCTCCTCTCTTGTCTTCCTCATCCCCCTCTTGTCTTCATCTCCCCCCTCTTGTCTTCCCCCCTCTTCCTGCATTTTTCTCCATTTTTGCAATTTTCTCTTCATCTTTCTCTTTTTCTCCATTTATCTTTTTGTCCCTATCTGTTCCCTTTACTCTTCTCTTTTCTCTGCCTCTCCCCTGTCTTCTGCTTTCTGCCTTCTACTCCCCTTTCCCCCTCTGTATCTAAACCCATCTGTCTCATTCTCTCTCCCTCTATTTTTTTCTTCCATTTCTCGCTCTGATATCTATCTTTGAACTCCTCTTTTTCTCCCCATCTGTTTATATCCTCCCACTGTTTCTCTCTTACTTTCAGTATATGCCTCTAACCTCTACACCCCCATCTCTCTCTCCTCCCTTATCCCTTTCTCTTCCCTCTATATGTCTCCACATCTCTCTTCCCATCTTTCTATTTCATACTTCCTTCTTGTCTTTTTGTATCCCTCTATCTCTCTCTCTCTTTCCCTGCTTCTGCCTCTAAGTCTTCCTTGTGTCATTCCCTCTTTATCTCTCCTCATCTGTCTTTCTCCCCTTTCTGTTTCTTTAACCGCCTTGCTCAATTTCCCCATCACTCTACCGTTGATCCTGTCCCTCTCCCTATCTCTGTCACCTCCTTGTGACTCTAACCCCATCTGTCTCTTTAACTCCTCTCCTCCTTTTGTCAGCTTCTCTTGTCCTTTGTCTCTCTTCCCCTCTGCTTGTCAACCAGTCTCTCTTCTCCCCATCTATACAACCTATTACTTTCTCTATTCTCTCCCTCTTCCCAATCTCTGTCTCCCTCATTTCTGTCTCAGACACATCAGATCCTCATCTCTGCCTTACAGTTATCTCTCCCGCTCTGCCTCTTCCCACATCTACCTCTGACCGCTCTGTTTTCTCTCTCCTTTTCATACTATTTCATACTATCTGCTTCTAATCTCCACTGTCTTTCTCTCCCATCCCCTTCTCTTTCCTTCCTTCATCTCTCTCTAACTCATTTGTCTCTCCTGCTCTGTCTCTTTCTCCTACATCTCCATTCAACTGTCACTAACTTTCCTGTGTCTATATCTCATACCTCTGTCTTTTTTTTACCCTGGGTCTCTCTCAAACCATGTATGTCTTTCTCAGCTCTTCCTCCACCCCTGCCTGTCGCCCACTTCTGTCTGTCTCTTGCCTTAGTCTCTCTCTCTCTCTCTTTCCTATGTTTCCCCTCCTCTTATTCTGTCTCTTTCTCCCTCTATCCTCTCTTCCTTTCCTTTTTTTTTGCTTCTGCCCTATCTTCTTTGATCTCCCTCTATCCTTCTTTTCTTAAAATCTCCCACTCTGTTTCTCACTCATTCTGTATTTTCTTCTCTCCTCAAGCTTATTTCTACCTATACTGTCTCAATCCCTTCTCTTCCTATCTCATAAGCATTTTTAACACAACATGAACAGTTTAAGAAAGATCAATTAAAGGTTAATTTAAAAATAAATATGACACTTACAAAACAAACAAATGGCTGTTTGTCTTTCTCTATCCTTATTTCTTCTGCTTCCATTTATTATCTCTCACATTTTCTCCCATTTTTTTCAAAATTCATTTTGGCCCATCTATTTTCTCCATGTATTCTCTCTTACTCACTTCTCCTCCCGTCTCCACTATTCTCTACATTTTTAAAACCTAAGTGTGAAAACGTTTTAATATTAGTTCTGAACAGTGGGGTTTCAGGAGCCTAGATGATTTACAGAGGAACAATGTCATTTTTGTGGCAGGTCCTCACTTCTGTCAACTTTATCCCCCCAAAAAAATGTTTTGGCTCCTACGCCCCTGCTCATGATTCAGCTCTGAGGAAGTGACCTTACAAACACAAAATGGATTCCTACACTCATAAACAGAGTCTTCAAAACTTTAAAAAAAAAAATCATGCCCATGGCTTACACAGTTTCTAATGTTGTTAGTTTGGTACATACGTGACAAACAAGTGTCTTATTTCTTGAACTTCAGTGGTCCTTTAATTGTCACCCGGCCACCAGGTCTTAGTTGTTGTCTTCGTTCTACAGTGTAATGATTGCCCCAGGGTGTAGTTAGCAATCATTACATTAAAGAGCAAAGATAATAGCAACAGCTTAGTGGGTAGATAGTAATGCAAATTGAAATCTTGAAAGTCTCTTCAATTAACTCAGTGGAAATTCCTCTGGCACAAAACCACTTGTTTTATTTCTTACTTAAAGTCTATTATTGAAGAATTCCTTCTGATAAAAGCTTGCCACTAGCACTTTCTTTGAATTGTGTAATCCTTTAGAATTTAATATAATTATATTTATTTGTTTTTGTAATTTATTCAAATACATTTTAAACAATTTCACTTTTATAACTCTATTCTGTTTTCAAATACAAAAAAAAATCTCTGTTGCATATATCATATTTATGTGTACATTAAATGTCTAACTACTTAGCATTGATACCATTTAAAAAAAAGCAATAAGTCTCTCTTCTCCAAATTGTTACACTTACAGCTTCATTAAATTCAAAGCCTATAGCGGCATTGGCACAAGGCTGCGGGCTTGGAATTCGGCTGCATTACAGAGCTATTGAATTAAACCATGCCACGAGTTATGGGCCGGCGGCGCAAACACGTAAACTATTCTTGCGCATGTTGCATGTGCGGCCGTGAACATGATCAATTAGTTTAACCCATAGTTACAGGTTTAGACGGAGCCAATGGTAAAAGATATCGTCATCATTACGTCACTGAAAAATGGAGGTTAGATTTCAATCCCTTACAGGTTTCAACTACGAGTTACGATCAGAGCCGCATTCCAGAAATAATGCAATATTAATAAATCAGTAAATAAGATATTGTAGTCCATGCAAGTTTAATTATATGTGTTAAAACATCACTTTCCCTTTCACTATGAATACAGTAGTGTGTTGATATTTGCATTTACAGTGCAGATTGGACCTTAACCTTCTTGCGGGTACTTTCTAGTATCCGTAGGCTTTTTGGCTCCATTTGAGGGTTACGGGTTTGAACGCCAGTGGATTCGTAGCAATTTAACAGCAATTTGTGAGCGTAACAGTTACAGGCTTGACAGATCAAAGAATTTGCGGCAACGGAGTTCAGATTTCAACGGCCCGTAGGGTTTTTTCACCCTTAACCCATAAGTCGTTTGCGGGTAGCTTTTAGAGGCAAATTTTATAGCCGTCTTGTGGGCTACATTACGTGCTACGGTTTTACACATTGAGGGAATTTAATAGGGCTGAATGTCAATAAAGTTTACAAATGTCCATGGCAAATTCTAGAGTTGCAGGGATTATATATTAGAGATTAATCTCTAATATATAATGCCCACAATAGGCACTTCATGATAATTACCTTTAGGTATTTCCCAGTATATTATTTCAATTTGATAAGATGTTATAAGAGGCAATATCTGTTTTTTTCTGTGTCATTATTTTATGTTAGATCCCCTTAGATTTGGTATTAATAATTTTAATCATACTTATTAAAAGTGAAGTTATCTTTATATCAGTACCCATAATGCATGTCTCTTTAGCTCTTTATTGTTAGAGTTTTACCACTATTTTTACTTGTTATGCTAATGTCCTGCTACTTTATTACAGTTATCAGCCATTTTAATGTGATGTTGTTGTCTGGCCAGGAAGATAAATGGTTTGACACAGGAGTTAGGGATTGTCTATATGTTTCACCTTTCTAGTGAATATGGTGTATTATGCAGTATAATATGTACAGTAGTATATTGGATTACAGTATATTACTTTGTCTTGCTTCAGTGGAAGGAATATGTATTTGTAATAGTTAATCAGTTAGCATGGTGTGTGTTGTTAAACTGTAATCTCTATATGTTTCCTAAATGTTCTGCTTATATGTCTGTAATATATTAACATATTAACATTGTTAATTTTTGTATAAAAACTGCTTCGTGATAATAAAGGGAAGTCCCCAGTTGTGGTTCATGTCACTGTTCTTGTATGTCTTCTTGTTGATATAAGGCTAAGGGCCTTCTATTAGTAAGTTGCTCCTAGCATTCTGGTTCCTGGTTCTGTTAGACCTACAGGCTGTCTATCCCTGTCTTGGTAAATCTAACTCCAGAGGACAATCTGATTCTGTGCCACTGGGATTTGGGGCTCAATACAATACAAGCGTCCAATCTCACTTTTCATGGAGAAAATGGCCCAACCAGCAATGGCCCTACCAGCAACGAGCCTTCATAATGTCAATAAGGGTACACCAGATGGAAACTGTGCACAGCATGATTAGTATTGGCCTACACCAGCAACAATGATGGTAACAAAGTCTCTGGCAACAGATGCATGAAAAGCACAGTTGGCTATGACCTAAACCAGTTAAAAAGTTAGGGGTGTAGTCCATCCTGAGCAAATAAAGAATGAGACTCTTATTTCGATTTTATTGTGTGGTTATAGATATTTTTATAACTAAAACTGCAGAATATTCAAATGAGATGTCCAGCTTTAATTTGTTCTAAAAAAATAACAGGGCAGTAGTAACACCAGGCAATCATGATAGTGGGACTTGTTTCTTGTCAGATGACACTTAATCAGCAACTATAACACAGGCCAACACACATTTCAGTGCCTCAAATGTTAGACCTCTTTCTGGGTATATTTGACCTGCTGATTTTTAAAATGGGACCAGCTTTTGCCTATCAGTTCTAGTTTTTGAGATAAAGAACATATGCCATATACCTCTCTTCACTCTGCTTGCACATAAAAAATCAAGATATTTTAATGTAGTGTTTTAGTTAATATCTTTTAAGCATGAAGGAAACATAATAAAAATTAAAAGAAAACTGTACTACATGAAAATCTACTTATTTCATACCAAAAGCACAGATTTATGATAAAAACAATTCCAGTCATTCGACACGCAAGAATCTCCTTTTGTATGACTGCCAGGACAATCCCACATAACATTTAGACAATAGTCTGCCACCATGTTTGCATCCCATCTTCCTTGGTATCTGGCTTCCATTGTTTTTATTTCGTGGTGAAATCTTTCACCTTGCTCTTTGCTTAAGTCACCAAGGTTATATAGAAAGCGATCTAGGTGACTCATGTTACAGCCAAGCCTGTTGAAATGAAAGAGTGAATCCTCTACTTATTGTGTGTAGTTGTCTGCCCTCTTGTTGCCAAGAAAGTGTTTTTACAGCAAGAACAAATGAAAACCAGGCACATGTTTCGATTTCATTTATTGATGCTATTAATTGTGGGTCATTTATAAATTGTCTGATCTGTGGACCATCGAAAATTCCTGCCTTCAGTTTTCCCATGGTAAGTCCAAGTAATTTATGCGCTATGTATTCAATGCCCTAACCATCTTTATTCAAAGCCTTTAAAAGTTGTTTCATCAGTCCTAGCTTTATATGTGGTGGTGGCAGTATGATTCTATCTCGTGCTACCAAAGGTTCATTGATAACATTTTGTCCTCCAACCAACATATATTCCCTCACAGGCCAATCATTTCTTGTCCAATGTTCATGTTTGGCTCTACTATCCCAAAGGCATAAAAGCAAGGATACTTTGTGTAGCCACTTTGATGACCAAGAAGAAAATTAACCATCTTCAAGTCTAAACAAATCCCCCATTGATGTTCTTGGTAATTTATCTTTTCCAAAACTAAAGGGATAGTCTTGTACTCTTCTTTCATACTGGTGGAGTGACTGATTGGGATAGAACCATATTTATTGCCGTTATTTAAAATAAAATATTTCAAACGTTTTGAACTGGCGAAGAAAAGACGCCACTCACTTGGGTTAAATGATGAAAGACCAATTTTCTTCATTAGGTTTCTGATGTAATTGCAGAATACTAAGTTGTTGCCTTCGGTAAAGAATATCAGCAAATAATTTTCTATCCTTCGATAAAATGTAATTTTCATTCCAGGCTGAAGTGTATTCTTTTCCATTAGTCTGAAGGCAAGCAATTCAGATAATTCCTTGGAATGATTTAAGTCTCTGATCAGATCATTCAATTAATTCTGGTCAAAACATTTACAATGTGAAGTTGTTTGTAAATCACTGTCATTCCCCTCACTTTCTTTACCTTGTCCCATATCAGACATATAAGACTCATCCTCTGATAGCTGTAATAGTTCACGGAAAGGTGGATCGAGTACAAGATGAGTGCGGAACAGGTCTCCTGGCTGAAGTTAGATCAGGGTAAGACCACTTGTCAAGATTATTTCAAATGAGGACTATGATATTAACAATACAAAAATAACATAGTCATCAAAGTGTTTTTTTGGTTCCCTCCAAACCATTGGTACTCCAAATTTCAGGCAGCTTCTCTTTCCAAAGTATTGCATACAATATGAAGATCCCATGGTTTTTCTTGATCTCCAAGTCTTACACAAAAATAACTTACAAATGCTCCTTTTACAAACTCAGAAACAGGTTTCCTACTTGCTTTAAGTGTGTACTTCACACAAATATAGGAAAATACATTGGGATGATTCAAGCAGCTCTGTTGAAGTAGCTTTAACCTCTACGGTGCGGAAACATTAAAACATCTGAAAACATTAAATTATATGAGTGGGAATTTACACACACCTCCTATACGATCATAACTATTATACAGCTAAGTTACTTACTTTTTACAATCCAATGTTTTGGATGTAAAAATACAGTTGGAAATATGTAAACACTCTCACTATATCTGCTAACTTCAACACAAAAACGTAAACCAGGTAACAAAAGAACAAGTTAAAAAACTTTTTTTTTAAACAAAAACAAAACAAAGCAATTGTTTTAAACAGATCAGGTTGAGAAATCTTTGAAATACAAATGTATGTAGTGTACAAAAACCATGATTTACTGTCTGAATTTTTTGCAGTTAATTATGTAATAAAACAGGACAAAAAGGATTTTGTCATTTGATCTTTACATTTTTATGCCAGTGTGCATTATAGGAAAGGAAGTAGATGAATAGTTGTGAAACAACAGTCATTATACACAACAAATGCACACATTTCCCATTCAAATAAGAAAGTTTGTTATGACATCACAATCCTGCAGAAGATATCTTTTAAAGAGCTGACTAAAAATTCATAAATTTATCCATATCAAAGAAACCATAGCTGATGTGGTCTATCCAATGCAATTTTCTGAATAAGTGCCCCAAATAACCCCAGGAACAGGTCTAAAAACCAAAGACACCAAGAAATAGTTTTGTTGGGCTGTGAATCAATTTACAGATAAATGGACATGGAGAGGGTGTGAACAATGTATACCCTCCCACATGACAGATTTTTTGAGAGTAACCCAGCATGGATGATGCTGTTCTCCCTAGAGTCATATCAGAGGAGTTGGTGGCACTTTCCGTGTTATTGAATGACCATGCTGTTTGTTTTCCACTGTGACCAAAGTAAACTGTTGCCTGCCATTGTGTTTTCTTCAAATACATTTTTTCTGTTTATTTCATGGATTCTTTCAGTCGGAGTGTTTTGCATCCCCATCTCATGCACTAGTAGACTGTCTAAAGCATTCAAGTGACAACTAAGCGAGTTTGTTGAATTTCCTTGGGCCTTCCTGTGAATCCGTTACACTTACATTACACTTGATACTTCCTCTCTGCTGTTTAGAGCATGACCTCTTGGGTTCTTGGATATTTACCACCCATTGTCAACCATAGTTATTCTTCACCCATTGCTAGGAAAGTCGGGAAACTCTGCTGCAGTTCTTATCCTTTTAAAGCTGTCAACCAGATTGATTTATTGGCGCACAGCCTGCGATTCTACATGATTTAAGGCCTCAGGGCAGAATCTGCCTGCAGAGCTTGGCTTGGCCTTTTTAAAGCAGCTCATGGATTTTGTAAATGAGGTTTTGGTGAATCATAAAAGTATTGTAATAAATAGTTATTATCTTTTTTGATTGAAAAAAAACATTTGATTTAGAGTGATAAACTTTTCAGAGATGCAACTCTTTGTCAAGGCAAAAGCAATAATCATTTTACAAATTAATCCTTTACTGAATTAAAGGATTTACAGTACGAGAGAACAAGTGCATAAAATATACCATAACTATAATGTTAGAGGATACAGGATGAATATGTATTGTAAATAAAATCATTGCTCAGATGAAAAATATGAGTTTTGTGGGGTAAAAGCACAAAGTCAGAGATGAATCAAGAGAAAACAAAATCTATGTATAAATCTCAAAATGTACACTGCACTAAATGTATTTGTGGGAAAAATGAGCCCAACATGTATTTAACAATTAATCAAAAAACATTTTAACAGCTGCCTTTTCTTGACTGAGAACACATCGTGGGCTCCTTTGCATGTCCCGTACAAACATCTTAGGGGGCTCTTGAACTTGTGACAAAGACTTGATTAGAGTTATGGTATCCCAGGCAGAAATTGAGATTTTGAGCTGGAAACAGATTCTCTGGTCTGGTTCAGACATTCAAAAATGTACATAGAATTACATCATTTTGCCTGATGTATGTTGTGTGGTGGAGAGGTATTTTGTCCACTATAAGCTTATTATTTGATTATTTTGTTGCATGCATATATAAATGATAAATATATTAATACATTTGTTGAATCAACTTCAGAAGCAATTAAGCTGATCAATGGCACTTTGGAAAAATGTTGTTGCATTGTGGGAAGTTTTACAAAAAATGTCTAGTAGCTTAGCAACTGCTGCTTACATACACATACTGTCAATTCATATTCTTGAGCAAAGTGCTGCAAATGACAGGCTGATACAATACAACCTGGCATCTGGAATTATAGCAATCCTGTAGCACTGCTTCAGCATCACAAATAAATCAATCATGTTCTTCATGCATATGTTTAAGAAATCACTACAATGTAATATAGTCAGGTATGATTACTGTTCAGACTTAGATATCATAAACTAGACAATGTACTAAAAATAACATAATATAGCCGAAAAATTTAAGAGACACATACCTGGGAACAAACAAATAAAAAACTGGTTGTTCGATTGCAAAAACCCAAACTACTGCAGACATCAGTGCAAAGACTCAGCAATGACCCAATGTACCATTTTGTTGTTGTTCAGTCCTTCTGTCGTGTTCGACTCTCAGTGACCATATGTGCACAACATACCAGGTATAGCTGTCTGTGTTTCTGGTTGTGCTCATCCATGTGGCTTTCTTGACAAAGATACTGGAGTGGGTTGCCAGTTCCTTCTCCAGTGGACCGAGCTTTGTCTGACATCTCCGCTATGACCTGCTCATCTTGTGTGACCCTACATGATATAGATCACAGCCTCATTGAGATATACAAGCCCCTTCACCGTGACAAGGTAGCGATCCAGAAGGGGAATATACAATTTACATAACTGGAAATATACAACTTATGGCTATTCATAATTGGCACATTGTTTACTTCCTTATATCTTTTTATTGAAAGACAAGGTTACCAATTGACATGTAAACACTTAAGGTAGAGTAATATTAGCAGTACATGGTAAAAACACATGCATTAGCATACGTTTCTAGATGGTACAGAACAATATTATAATATGGAAACTTTTCTGTTTGTTGATTTATTTTAACTTTTAATTTTTTTTAAACAATAAGAGATTAAAACAATTGCACGGTTACAATATAGAAAAATGAAATCTTACAGATAGGGTGCAATACAAAATGTAATAGTTATATAATAGAGCACAAACAGTATATGATAATATGTCAGTTAGAGTTTATGTATTCCTTTCAAAGTTTTTAATTATATAGGGAACAAGGAAAACATAGGAAAAGGAAAGTCATCATATAGACAGCCACATATTGATTTCTAATCAGACTGCTATGCAACAAACATAGTGATGATAACATTTTAAAAGGGTTACTGTGTGAGTACTTATTCTGTAAAGGCAAATGTATATGGGGAAAAACCAGAGTGGTTATCAAAGCAGATTACTCTTTATTGCTAGCCAATCCTAATAATGTTATATATTGAACATAAAATACATTGTAGCTAACAGCACCACCTCTATATAAATTAATTTAGAAACTGTTATTTCAAGTACCCGAAGTACTCAGGTAGTGAGCCATCTTTGGCCCAAAGATAGCTCACACCATTGGAAAGTTAGGGGTTAATGGAAGTATGAAGGGCGTGACATTAGTATCAAGGCATCTGTGCACAGCAGGGATATCATCAAATCCAGGCATGAACTGGTATAGAGAATAGTTGAAAAGTAAACCACAATAAGTATCAAATAAGTGCCTGATACAGACAGCAATGTCTCTGACCCGTGGTCATGTCAAAGCAGCAGTCCAGTAGATTCAAAAGCTAAAAGGGCAAGTAACATTTTATAGAAAACAGGGCCACAAAACTTTTGTATAATGACAATAACAGAAATAAACATAATAAGAGCAGGCTTAAAGATAAACAACTGTGAAATTCAGATAGATGTATAATGTACAGAGTAATGTCACCAATATGAGATCTAGGTCAAAGCAACGGTCCATTAGATCCAAGACCCAGGAAAGACAGTCCATTCAGACAATATGTGCACTGACTACCCAATGCCCTGCTAGCAGATTCCCACATTAATGAAAGTACCAGCTGGAATAGTGCAGCAAGGAACTTATTTTGTATCTGGTACTCCCTTGGTGAAATGTAAATGTCTGCACAGCCAGCTACATTGTTTGATCCAAGTTAATGCTGAGGGCATTCGGCATGCTGAGATTTAGGGAAGCTGGAACACCTCTAGGACCCTTAGAAAACAATGCTAAGCAAAGTTGTGCCTGCCACTTCTCATTGGGGGAGCACAGGGACACATCACCCTCCAGAGAGGTATCCAGGGCCACTGCTATAATGGTGGAGCAACCATGTGACTGGCTCTGATCAAGTTAGGAGGTGAGGCTGGATCTTGTGTAAAATCCTTTGCTTCATCATTCAGTTGATCCATATTCAGGCTTGTTATTAATACTGGATCTGATTCCACGTCAGTATCATGCTGCTTCATGTGTATCTCCCTGTATGGGTGGCAGCTTGGGTTGATAGTAGAATGATGATTCTGTTCGTCGAAACCGACTGAAAAAGGCTTCTATCCTGAGAGATCTAAGTTTCTCATTGAAGCAAATAGAGATGCAGCATATCCAGGAACTGAGGCGTTGTAAAAATCTTTCACCTGCCATACTGGAAAAGTTTAGCTATCTTCAACTTGGACACAGGCTTACAGACCAGAACGACCTCTTTTCAAGAATTATTGGTATGGATCAGTCTAGGTAGTGTTGGGAAACATTGGGAAAGCATTGATGAGTATGGGTTGTTTTAGAGCATTTAGGGAGCTCCCTTGAAGACATGAAAAAAAAAAGGATTAATTGAATAGCTATGTAATATTACTGATCATTTTTGAGTGGTGTAACTTCACAAAATAGGGAATTGAAGAGGGCACCATATTGGTAAGATGTGAAGTTGTAGATTTTATCAAAGATAGAACTATCAGGAAAAATAATGTCGTTTTCTAGGACAAGAGAAAAAGGAGTAAATTATTGAGTTGTGTTGTCACTTGGAAGAAACCATATGTAAGATGAGATGACAGGATTCAACATTAATATCCTGGGAATTAGTGAACTCAAATTGACTGAAATGGGACATTTCATATCAGACAATCACCAGATCTTCTATTTGGGTCAAAAACCATACAGAAGAAATGGAGTAGTCCTCTTAATCAATTAAAGGGAGGCCAAAGCAGCGCTCAGTTACAACCCAAATAATGACAGAATTATTTAAATTTGATTAAATTAAAAGAAGAATGAAATGGCAGAGGTGGAGATGGATAGATGAGGTCGTTGGAACCCTGGTCCAGTAGGCCAACCCATAGCCAATCCCTCAGACCACCCCCAAGCCTTGCTGGTGGAGGTCTCAAGTATAGGGTTGGGGAAATAAATCTAGATGTTGACTTAGGAACTTACTGGTGCCAGTAAGTCTGTGTACCCTCCCCATGAAGTGGTCTTAGAGTCATCCCCCTCACACAATCCCCTGTTGTCCCTTTTGGTTTGTACAATGTAATCTATGGCGCCTTGATATCTGGGAAGAGATAAGCCCTGTAAGGGGTTAATACAGACTGAGGAAGTTTTGAGAGGGTCTCATTGTGACTACAGCTAGTAGCCTTTATATATAGAGTGGGCCAGTTTCTTTATTGCCCCCATATCGCTCAGGTAGTAACCATGAATAACTGTGAAAAGCACACATGGTAATTTTCAACCATTCTCTTACAGCTTTTAAGAGGGATATAGTCCTTTTAATAAAGGTCTGGGCTGTAACAACAGTAATATGGGATCTGTGGGTTTTGACAGAGGTCATTGACTCAATGAACATGAGCATGAAGGCGCTGCTAAAAGGAGTAGTGGGTTGACAGATGTGCCTGACGTGATGTGGTCAATAGGGTTGTTTTTGACAGACACCTTTTACCGCTCTGATTTTCTTTAGCATTACCTCAGTATAACACTGTTTTGGACTGAGAGATCCCTTTTACTGCTCTGATTCTCTATACAGTAGCACTGCCTCACTATAATGCTGTTTTTGCCTGCCGGACCCCTTTTAACACTCTGATTCGCTATAACACTGTTTTTTTTTTCTCCAAAGAAAACAGAATCCAGGATGACCCAGAAGCTTCAGCATCAATAATTTAAACTTTATATTTCTGCTGATGTTCAGTTTGTGTTAGTATTATGCTTGCTGTTTCTTTGAAATTCATATAAAACCAAAAAAGGTTTAAATTTCATTTGAAATTGTGTGTTTTTTTCATGAGTTGCCCCATCCCTTTTTAGTGTTGAATCCTTATTTCAGATGCTTTTAATCTCCCTTTGTGTATTTACCTGATGAAGTCAGATGCGGTCTCCACTCTCTCTGCGTCTGCTGTTTTTATTCAAACTGAGGATTCCATCTCATGCGAGTATTACTTCAGAATTGTTAAAGAGAGGTTAAACATTTCAAAAGCTCGTCAATATAAATAAGGTGTTTGTCCAATACAAAAAGTATCATAATATACTGCAATACTCATTATTAATATATATATATATATATATATATATATATATATAAAAGAAAAAGTCTAATGTAAGACAATGATAAGTTGTAATATAATTTATATTTTGAAAATGTGTATAACAAACAATAAATACATATTAATAAATAAAAAAAGAAACTGCTGAAAATAGTTCAACTTCTCCCTCATATCTTTGTTACATTCTCATTCTCAATACAATTCAATTCCACACATTCTAGAATAAAAAGCACAGCGGTATTAAGAGGTATCTGAACTTTATAGATGTACTAGCGACTTCCCCGTCAATAAAATTGTAAGGTTGGGAATGCTGTTTGGCACACAATGTAAGGCTTTTAGTCCTCTGAGTACCTTCAACATTCATTGCTAACATAAACATTGCGAAACTAACCCCCCTCTACACTAACCTATTAACACCCACACTACCTACCTACCTGCTAATAAACCCCCCCCCCCCACTCCAATAATTACAGAAAATAATAAAACCTAAGTCACATAAAATAAAAAAGCCTAATTCACCGAAAAGAAAAAATCTACATTACAGAAAAGAAAAAAAACTGCGTTACAGTTAATAAAATAGCCAAGTGACAGAAAATAAAAAATCTACATTAAAGAAAAGAAAAAAAACTGCATTACAGTTAATAAAATAGCCAAGTGACAGAAAAGAAAAAATCTACATTACAGAAAAGAAAAAAATGTAAGTCACAAAAAATAAAAAAAAACCTACATTACAAGTATTAGAAATGGCTCACAGTCATCTTTTTGGAGCACATTTGGGAGTGGAGAAAACTTTAAACCGGGTAATGAAGAGATTCTACTGGCCTGGAGTATACGAAGAAGTGCGCCGGTATTGTCTGTCTTGCCCAGAATGCCAGCTAGCAAGTCCAAATCCTCAGTTAAAAGCTCCTTTGATACCGCTTCCGATTATAGACGAACCGTTTGAGAGAATAGCGATGGACCTCGTAGGACCACTGGAAAGAACAGCTCAAGGACATCAGTACATTTTAGTCATATTGGACTACGCTACAAGATACCCTGAAGCAGCTAACTCTAAGAGTATCGCAAAAGAAATGCTACCTCTTTTCTCAAGAGTTGGAATACCAAAAGAGATATTAACGGATCAAGGAACACCGTTTGTTTCAAGACTGATGAAGGACCTGTGCCAACAATTACAAGTAAAAGCATTAAGAACGTCAATATATCACCCTCAGACCGATGGATTGGTGGAAAGATTTAATAGAACGCTAAAAAGAATGATACGAAAAGTGGTGGACAAAGATGGGAAAAACTGGGACCTTTTATTGCCGTTGCTGTTATTTGCAGTACGAGAAGTACCCCAGGCCTCTACAGGGTTTTCCCCATTTCAGCTTTTATATGGACGTCATCCAAGGGGAATACTCGATATTCTACGAGAAACCTGGGAAGACCAAAAAGTCCAAGGAAAAAATATTGTGGAGTATGTGCAGACCCTGAGAAATAGAATCTCTCAGATCGCCCCACTCGTTAAACCACATATGGAACAAGCACAGCAACACCAGAAAACGTATTACAATCGAGATGCCCAGGTCAGGAAATTCCAACCTGGCGATAGGATTATGGTACTGGTTCCAATGGCTGAAAGCAAGCTCCTGGCTAAATGGCAAGGACCATATGAAATCATAGAAGCTGTAGGTGAAGTAAATTATAAAATCAAACAGCCGGATAAATGAAAAAAGGAGCAGATTTATCAAGTGAATTTATTAAAAGCTTGGCGTGAAAAAAAAGCTGAGGTAGCAGTAGTACACCTGGTGTACCCAATGGAAGTAACACTTCCCAAAGTACAAATCTCGACTGAATTGTCACCACAGCAAAAGGAGGAAGTAAGGAAAATTATTCTGCGAAATACAGATGTATTTTCTGAAAATCCAGGCCACACAAAGGCGATTTACCATGATATTATCACTAAGCCTGGAGTAATTATAAGAAGCAGACCGTACCGGATTCCAGAGGCCAAGAGGGAGGAAGTAAAAACAGAAGAAAAAAAAATGCTTGACTTAGGGGTTATTGAAGAGTCTAGCAGTTAATGGTGAAGCCCAATTGTCTTAATACCTAAACCTGATGGGACAATTCGTTTTTGCAGCGACTTTCGAAAGTTGAATGAAATCTCCCAATTTGATGCCTATCCTATTCCCAGAGTGGATGAATTAATTGATAGACTAGGAACTTCAAGATTTATGTCTACATTAGACCTGACAAAAGGATATTGGCAGGTCCCTCTGACAAGATCAGCAAGAGAACAAACAGCTTTTTGTACTCCTAATGGTCTGTTCCAGTATAAAGTTCTACCTTTCGGTCTGCATGGAGCTCCGGCTACATTTCAACGACTCATGGACAAACTTTTAGGACCACATTCCGAATATGCAACTGCTTATTTGGCCGATATTGTAATTCATACCACGGATTGGGATTCTCACTTAAATAAAGTGGAAAAGGTCTTGGAGTCCCTGAGAAGAGCGGGTCTAACAGCAAATCCGGAAAAATGTGCACTTGGGCTGGAAGAGATTAAATATCTTGGATATACGGTGGGAAGAGGACTGATCAAACCTCAGTTACATAAAGTGGATGCTATAAGAGAATGGCCACGACCTTTAAGGAAGAGAGAGGTGGGTGCCTTTCTGGGGATAGTTGGGTACTACCGAAGGTTTATACACACTTTTGCCACCATTGCGGCTCCTTTAACTGATTTAAACAAACAAAGAGCCCCAGATACAGTAAAATGGAATCCGGAAGCAGAAAAGGCATTTGAAGACCTAAAAGTGGTCTTGTGTCAGGAACCGGTATTGGTGGCTCTGAATTTCCAAAAAGTTTTTATCCTACAGACGGATGCTTCTGCGATTGGATTAGGGGCTGTACTATCGCAAGAGAAAGAGGCAGAGGAACATCCGGTGCTATACCTCAGCAGGAAACTGTCGCCCAGAGAACAGAGATATTCAGTGGTCGAAAAAGAATGCCTGGCTATCAAGTGGGCTTGCGAGGCTCTGAGGTATTATCTGCTGGGTAGATCATTCAAGCTGGTTACAGACCATGCCCCATTAAGATGGATGCATCTTAACAGAGAGAAAAACAGCAGAGTGACTAGATGGTTTCTTTCACTACAACGATTCAGATTTACAGTGGAACATCGAGCCGGAAAGAAACAGGGTAATGCGGATGCCCTCTCTAGGGTCCACTGCCTCTCGGCGCATGTAGCTCAACTACATGGTGTTGAGCTGAAGGGAAGGATATGTAATGGTGTCCAGAAAGGACAGATAACCTGCTTTAGAATCCAGCAAGGGATCTACATAAGCAGAAGAATGAGTAGGGCTGTACATCCATGCTTGAACAGAAGGGCAGCGTGTGAGCTGCGGCCTTATCAAACCGGTACATCTGATCTAAGTCAGGAGGATTTAAAAGGCTGTGGTGTGAGCAGAGAGGGGGCTAGCTAAGTTCACAGGAGATAAGGAGCCTGGAAGAAACCTTGAGCAGAGAAAGCTGTTTTTGAGAAGCTGCAATACTGAATGCTGGAGTGCTGTTTTTCTGGAGCTGCAAGTAAAAGGTCTTGCTGGATCTGCAGAGAAATCCTTATTAAGTACCTGTGGGACACTGCTGAGTTACCTAACTGGAGAAAGTTGCATGGCAGACTGAGGCTAGTGAGGAGACGGACACTCCATTTACCATAAGGTCAAAAACCTTTTACTTAGATTATTATACCCCAGGGAAGAGGCTGAGTGCTTGTCCTGTTAAATTGCAGTGTTCCTATTGCAATATCAAAGGGTCCCTGGGGTGAAGCATATGGGAGAGAAGGGCGAGCCCTATGCTTCATCCAAGGTTATTTAAGTGAAGACGTGGAAAGGCCACAGGCTGGCACTATATAAGAGGCTAGTCGTAACCTGGCCACAAGGTGGCACTACACTACATATACAAGACTACGGATACTGTAAGAGACTATCTGTATCCGGGCCACAAGCTGGCGCTATAAGGGACTGTTTGTATCCTGGCCACAAGGTGGCACTACAAGAGACTGTTTGTTTTCTTTATGAATTATAATTTAATCTGTAGTAGAAAAGCTGCTCAGGTCATAGTCAGGGTGTTCCAGAGTCTGAGTAAGCACGTTTACGTAGATGTTTATTTTTTTGACTATAAGCTATTTAATTTGTGTTTTTGTAACTCTCTACCATTTACAGTCCATCAAAGGGTACCTTGCTACAATATATATATATATATATATATATATATATTCTGGGAACCTGAGCAGGGGCATGTAAAAGTGCCCACAAAGGCTTTGCTCTTTAATCTAAATAACATTTCAAACATTGAATCCTTTAAGCATATGCCTGCTGTATTACACAGCTTTAAGCAAAGCCCATAATGGATTATGCACAAGCCAGAAAACCAAAAAGAACAGCTGTTTCAAGGTTACTGGCTCTCATCAGCATGGGACCGGTTATTAGCATGTACAGAAGATTTTATGGGGAGGTAGTTTACCACAACAATAATTACATTTTTGGTGAGTAAAAGAGCAATAGAAGAACTCAGAAAAGGACACTTTATTGTTTGCACCTTTGGAAAAGTGTTTAGATGTTTGTAGCACCTTTATTAGGTACTTAAATGAAAAAAAAATCAGTATTCACTCAGGAATGTAAGATGTGTGTGATAAACCTGGATCTCTCTGTAGCTTCAGGGAATGATAAGATCCACAACTACATGTAACGCATGCAGCAGGATCTTAGTGGAATCACTAGGGTTATACATCTCACTCATGTCTCAGTACCTCCATATCCTTTCAAGTCTAGATTTCTAAAAGAAATAGATAGAAGAGATAGAAAATAATAATAGCAACAAATCAAAATAACCCAAACAATCCTACCCTTAAATAGGTTGATCTGATTTTAAAATGGTCAATTTCAGAGATAAGCACATAGAACAAGAGCTAAAAGTATTGATACAATAGGCGCAATATACTAAAAATATAACTAATAGTACCAAATTAATATTTATTACAGTAGTATATTTACACTCATATTCATGTAGCTCCAAAAAACACTCATTCTGAAACTATCTGGCGAAGTTTCTTGTGGAACCCCTTTTTCAGAAAATCTGAAAAATAAAAAATAAAAATTTAGATTGTGTGACTTCTTTATAATCTAAAACTTGCGCTCCTCCAGCACTGTCAGTCGTGCATGTGATCTAACATTGGAACGAGAGCTGCCATGAACCATAATCCCCCCAAGCTGTACACTGCAGAAAAAAAAGAAGTATTTTTAGTGTGGCAGTTTAATGTGTACACATTGTTTTAGAGTGTTCTGATTAACTGGTAAGGTTAGAGAGATGGTTGTTCATCAGGTAGGACCATTAGCAATCTTTACAATTAATGTGTAAAGTAATGGGTATAAAAGCTTGTCTAATGGTAACAACAATATCCTACTGTCTCCTATGCACAACACACAACAGAGATTTTGTCCCAAACAGCGGAATGTTTTTTTTGATATTTACTTTCTACAAATCTGCACAAAAAAATCCTGTGGTCCTGTAATATTTAGCAAATTCTCATGATTGAGACTGATTCTCTTTGGTATGATCTCTTGCAGTTATTCCATATGTACAATGCCAGTCTGAGTCATCTAAACCGGCGGTCCTATTAATAGTTCCTGTTTCCACTGGACAAATGATGGTGCACTTTCCTGTTTCTTAGAAACAATCAATAACGTCAAGTCATATTTCAGGAACCAGTGATTTTATTCACTCTGACAGCAGCTATTCATCACTCCCATTCACTGAGCATATACACACCTGAACCGGCTTTTATACAAAGCATCAAGTGTGATGAGTCACTAGTCTTTATGAATCTTTTTATGAAAACACAAAACAATACTTCCCCACTCTATAGAAGTAAATAGAATATTTCTTCATGCATAACACTCTTACAGTCCTATTAAATTTGAAGACGGTAGCAGCATCAGCACACCCGCAAAGTCTGCGGACTTGAAATCCGTTTGCGTTACATAGCTATTGGTTTGAACCATCCCGCGAGTTACTGGCCAGAGACGCAGACCAGTAAACCATTCTTGCGAACGTTGGATGTGCAGCCGTGACCATGATCAATGAGTCAAACCCGTAGTTACAGGTTTAGACGGAGCCAATGGCAAATGAGATCGTCATCGTTATGTCACTGAAAAATGGAGGTTAGACTTCAAAGCCTTACGGGTCTCAATTATGAGTTTCGATCGGACCCGCATTCCAGAAATAATGCAATATTAATAAATCAGTAAATATGATATTCTAGTCAATGCGAGTTCCAATATATGTATTAAAACATTGATTGCCTGGATTGATATAACACGGAAATTAAACATAAAATAATGTATTTTATATTGCAGATTTGCAAGCTTGAGAATGTTGTGCTATTAATTTTAATACCTAACATCACTTTCCCTTTAATTATAAGTACAGTAGTGTGTGTATAATGGCACTTACAGTGCTACATATAGGACTTTAACCCCTTTACAGATCCTCTCTAGTACCCGCTAACTTTTTGGCTCCATTTGCGGGTTACAGGTTTGATCGCCAGTGGATTCATAGCAATTTAATAGGGATTTTCGAACGTAACAGTTACAGGCTTGACAGATCAAAGGATTTCAGATTTTGACATCCCGTATGTTTTTTCCGCCCTTAACCCGCAAGCCGTTAGTGGGTTGCTTTACGGGCCAATTTAATAGCCGTAAGTCCTGCGGGCTACGTTACATGCTACGGTTTTACACATTGAGGGAATTTAATAGGGCTGATAGGCAAGTACTGCTGGAGCATGGTCAAATCAACACTAGTAAATATTTATATTAAGGTTTATTTCATATAATTATTTTTCATCAACAGTGTTTTATTTTCCTATTACTTAGAGATTTCTTTTTTTAAATGACTGTTAACTTTCCATACTAATAAAAAAATAACATTATAAATTAGCCTCAAAGGGGAACAGGTTATATTTAAAGGATCACTGAACTGTCATATTCAGAGTATGTTCTTTTAAAGAACTTGACTTAATAATGAGAAAAATGAAAGCGAGATTAGCAACTTTCCAGATTTACAGTATTATTATTATTTTTATTATTATCATTTATTTGTAATGCGCCAACATATTCCGTAGCGCTACACATGGGTTACAATCAAGGTAAAAACAATAGCAGTATTCACAGGTCGCAAAGGATGGCGGGTCCTGTCTTTGAGCTTAGAATCCGGTGTCCAAAGTACTTTCTCCAAAGCACCTTGCAAGATTGAAAACTCAAAACCTACAATGTAAAGGATACAGTACAGTAGAAGTTTATATATATGACATTCTTGTGCAATGGGGTGTACTGCAAGACAAAATCTTACAGATTTACAATGCACAGTTTTTATGTTTGCTATGATTAAAAAAAAATTGGATCGCTACCTTATCATGGTGAAGGGTTTGTGTACTATAATGAAGCTGTTAGCTATACCATGTAGGGGCACCAAAGATGGGCAGGTCATAGTAGAGAGGTAAGACAAATCACAGTTTTCTGGAGAAGAAACTGGCAACCCCGTCCAGTATCTTTGCCAAGATAACCTTATGGACAAGCACAACCAGAGACAAAATTAAATGGCACCGGAAGATGAGCCCCTCAGGTGAGAAGGTGCCTACCACATTAATAAGGAAGAACATACGGTGAGTATGAATAGGACCAGATCTAATTAAGTGGTTGAACCAAAGCTGAAAGGGCACCCAGCTGTGCATGTGTCTGTAGGGGAGATAAAGTCAGCTGCTGCAAAGAACAATTTAGCATTGGAACCTGGAATGTTAAAACTATGAACCAAAGAAAAATGGATTTGGTCAAAAATGAGACGACAAGGTTAAACAGTGATATCCTGGGAATTAGTGAACTCAAATGGACTGGAATGGGGCATTTCACATTAGACGACCAACTGTGGTCAAGAATCCTGCAGAAGAAATAGAGTAGCTCTCATAATCAATCAAAGGTTGGCCAAAGCTGTGGTCAGTTACAATCCAATAAATAAAAAAATGATTTCAATTTGAATTCAACTCAATCCATTTAACATTACACAGATCCAAGTAAGTCTATGCTGCAACCATGGAAGCTGAAGTTCTCCACTTCTATGAAAATATTCACACCTCATAAATATAACACCAAGAAAAAATGTTACTCTCATAATAGGAAATTTAATGATAAAGTAGGGAAACAAAAGATACCTGGAACAGTTTGCAAGTTTGGCCTTGGAGTACAACATGAAGAAGGTCAGAGATTAGTATAATTCTGTCAAGATAATTCTCTGGTCATGGCAAACACCCTCTTCCAATAGCCTCCGAGACTACTCTATACATGGACATCACCAGATGGACAATATAGAAATCAGATTAACTTAATACTTTGTAGCCTATATACTTTGTATATGCAGGATCTCTATAAGTTAGCAATAGAGACCTGGACTGCAGCTCAGATCATAAGCTGCTTATTGCAAATTCAGAATTAAACTGAAGAGGGAAAATCCTCAGACCAAGCAGATACAACATAAATAATATCCCTTGTAAACATGCAGTAGAAGTAAAGAACAGATTTAATGGACTAGACATGGTAGATAGAATGCCTGAAGAACTTTAAACCAAAGTTTGTGACATTATCTAGGATACAGCAACAAATTATATCCCCAAAAGAAAGAAATCTAAGAAGGCAAAAAGGCTATCTGATGAGGCTTTGAAAGTAGCCCAGGAAAGAAGGAAAGTGAAGGGTAATTGAGATAGGAAAAGATTGTCCAACTGAATGCACATTTCCAGAGGATAGCAAGAAAAGACAAGGAGACATTCTATAATGAGCAATGATAGAAGAATAAAACAGAATAGGAAAGTCAAGAGATCTCTTCAAGAAAATCAGGGATTTCAAGAGAACCTTTCATGCCAAAGTAGAATAAAAGACAAAAATGGTAGGGACAAAAGCAGATTAAATAAAGAGGAGGTGCAGGAATACACTAAAGATATATACAGGAAGAATCTCATCAGCAGTGATGACCTCAATAGTGAAGTGAGATGGGCCCTAGAAAGCCTTTCTGATAACAAGGCAGCAGGAGTTGAGGGAATCCCAGCTGAACTACTTAAAATACTACAGATGATGCTGTGAAAGTGTTGCTTGCCTTATGCCAACAAATTTGGAAAACTCATCAGTGGCCAATAGACTGGAAATGGTCACCTCCAAATCCCCCAAAAAGCCAGTGCCAAAGAGTGCTCCAATTATTCAAAAATCCTCATACATTTCACATGCCAGCAAACAAGTAACAAGTCAAGTTCTGCAGAGGAAGAGGCAAAAGAGATGAAACTGCTAATGTCCACTGGATAATAGAGAAAACAATTTCAAGATGGTTCAAGATTCAACTTATATGCGGAGTACATCATGTAGAAAACTACTTAGAGTCCCTTGGGCTGCAATAAATCAACACTTCAGAAAATCAAAACAAACTGATTACTGGAAGGTATGATTATGAGGCTGAAGCTCACATATTTCGGCCATGTCATGAGAAGACAGACTTTCCAAGAGAAAACTCAGATTATTGGAAAGATTGAAGGCACATGAAGAAGGGAATGGCAGAGGCAGAGATGGATAGATGAGAGCATTGAAGCAATGAACATGAGCTTGATGGAGCGGAGAACTTACATATTAAAATATGATAAAGAAAGACATTAAAATAAAAGAAAAAAATAAAATATATATAAAACATACATTCACTAGAGGAAAGTAAAAAAGTAAAATATAATTTCTCTAACTTGCTGCAGAGCACCATGAAAGGTGCAAAAAGTAATCATCAAACAGTCACTATACTCCCAATTAGAGAAATAAATGTTTAGACTGAGGTTGCGTTAGTGAACAAAAATACTGTATAGTGAATTAAATTCTCTTTAAATGAGAGAGGCAGACAATCTACAGAAGGTGAAAAAGAAAGGATGTATGTAATCAAGTGTAACACTCTGCTTCACTTAGCATTTAGAATCCATATTTACATTTATAGCGAGTGACCAAAAAGATAAATAATCACACAAATTAGCGGCAATACCAATTTATACATTTTGAAGTCAATGTATACATTCAGTGCTGTTACACACTTTGGGGACTAAAATTGATGATCCACATCACCAATATTATAATCTTTCATGGCCACCGTGTCTGACTTCGATAGGCGCTAAGACTTCTGTCCTCACTAATCAGGGGCGGCTGGTGCATAGGGGCATATGGGCAGGCGCCCCCCCATTAATTATCAATCACTTTAATATTGTACTGTAAATCCCATTTAATAGTTGTCAAACTACAAATCGTCGAGGGACGCAGTTTGGTCCGCAAATGCGGACCCTCGCAAAGCGAGAGGCCGCATTTGCGGAAGGTGGAGGCTCCAACGTCGGCTGCAATGAGCCGAATGCTCATTGCAGGCCGCAAATGCGGACCCTCGCGAAGCGAGGGGCCGAATTTGCGGAGGTGGAGGCTCAAAGGTTTCTCACACGCGGTTACAAACACCCACACAAGCGGCACCATTACGACCTCGCAAACCGCGCACCCCTGCAAACACAATAAATACCCACTAAAAAAAACCTGCTGCAATGAAAATTCGAAATTCCTGCATTACGGGTCCTTAAAGGACCGTAAAAGTCCTTAAAGGACCCGTTATACAAAAAAAAAATATATATACACTATCACGCATGGTGCTCTATACAGAGCCCCATCAACCATTAATTAACTCTGTCACTCATGGGGGTCAATATAGACCCCCATAAGCCCTTCATTAACCCTGTCACTCATGGGGATCAATACAGACCCCCATAAGCCCTTCATTAACCCTGTCACTCATGGGGGTCAATAAAGACCCCCAAAAGCACTTCATTAACCCCCTCACTCATGGGGGTCAATATAGACCCCCATAAGCCCTTCATTAACCCCCTCATTCATGGGGGTCAATACAGACCCCCATAAACCCCTAATTAACCCTGTCACTCATGGGGGTCAATATAGACCCCCATAAGCACTTCATTAACCCTGTCACTCATGGCGGTCAATACAGACCCCCATAAGCCCTTCATTAACCCTGTCACTCATGGGGGTCAATACAGACCCCCATAAGCACTTAATTAACCCCCTCACTCATGGGGGTCAATATAGACCCGCATAAGTCCTTAATTAACTCCGTCACTCATGGTGGTCAATACAGACCAGCATAAGCTCTTCATTAACCCTGTCACTCATGAGGGTCAATATAGACCCCTATAAGCCCTTAAACCTGTCACTCATGGGGGTCAATACAGACCCCCATAAGCCCTTCATTAATCCTGTCACTCATGAGGGTCAATATAGACCCCCATAAGCCCTTAATTAACCCTGTCACTCATGGGGGTCAATACAGACCCCCATAAGCCCTTCATTAACCCTGTCACTCATGGGGGTAAATACAGACCCACATAAAAACTTAATTAACACCCTCACTCATGGGGGTCAATACAGACCCCCATAAACGCCTAATTAACCCTGTCACTCATGGGGATCAATACAGACCCCCATGATACATATAATTAACCCTGTCACTCATGAGGGTCAATAAAGACCCACATATGCCCATAAATAACCCTGGCACTCATGGGGGTCAATACAGACCCCCATAAACCCTTAATTAATGCTGTGTCTCAGGAGGGTCAATACAGCCCCCCATAAGCACTTAATTAACCCTTTCACTCATGGGGGTCAATATAGACCCCCATAAGCCCTTAATTAACCCCCTCACTCATGGGGGTCAATACAGACCCCCATAAACCCCTATATAACCCTGTCACTCATGGGGATCCATACAGACCCTCATAAGCCTCTGCTTAACCCCATCAGTCCCATAAGGGTATATTAAGACCATTATGGGCTTGTTACAACCCAACATTAACCACATAAGTGCCATGACGGTCCTCAAGGACCATCATGACACTAAGTATAAACACTACACTGCACTATACCCCCAATAAAACATTAAATATCAACTAAACACCCTCTACACTAACCTATTAACACCTACACTACCTACCTACCCCCTAATAACCCCCCACCACTCTAATTACATAAAATAAAAAAACTAAAGTCACAAAAAAAAAATCTACATTACATAAAATAAAAAACCTAAATCACAAAAAATAAAAAATCTACATTACAGAAAATAAAACAAACTAAGTCACAAAAAATAAAAAAGGAACATTACAGAAAAGAAAAAAAATACATTACATCTCCCCCCCCCCCCCCCCACTACAGAAAAAAAAAATTACACACCTGAAAAGGAAATACATACAATACAAATACATACAATACAATACAATACACCCCTATCTTATATACAATACATCCTATCTATCTAATATACATCCCCCAATCTATCTAAATAAATACCATAATCTAATATACATCCTATCTATATAATATACATCAACCAATCTATCTAAATAAATACCATAATCTAATATACATCCTATCTATATAATATACATCACCCAATCTATCTAATATACAATAAATACTATCTATCTAATATACATCCTATCTATCTAATATACATCCACCAATCTATCTAAATAAATACCACAATCTAATATACAATACATGTTATGCTATCTATATAAAACACATACCCCTAGCTAACATACAATAAATGCTATCTATATATAAAATAATCTAATTCTAAGCTAAAATAAAATAATTAAGACCACTTACCTTTGCAGATGTCCCTTCAGATCAGCCACCTAGGGGGGGGAAAATAAAAAAATTAGTGCAAAACATTTACAGTAAATAAATAAACATTCTAAATATTCTAAACATTCTAAATATTCTACTCACCTTTCCAGCATGTCCCCGTCCTTCAGCCAATCACAATGGAATACACCCCCACAGGGTGATTGGCTGGAGGCATCTGTGCATTCTGATTGGTTGCACTGACAATAGCCAATCACAATGGAATACACCCCCACGTACTGATTGGCTGAAGGCATTTGCGCCTTCTCATTGGCTGTTGTCAATGTCAATCAGTATTACAGCCAAAGGGAAGGTGCAGATGTCTTCAGCCAATCAGCGTGTGGGGATGTATCCCATTGTGATTCGCTGATGGCAACAAAGCCTTCGGATTGGTTCAAATAAAGATTGACAGGTGCGTTATCCAATCAGAGTGGGATTTTGGGGTGTATCCCTTTTTCATTGGCTCACAATTGGCGTCTTCTCATTGGCTGAATTTGATAGACATCGTTTTCAGCCAATCAGAAGCCGCCATTGACAATTTTATTCTGGAACACTCCGTAGGAGGCTCATTAGCATCGGGGACATCCGTGAGTGCGGATGTGTGTTGTTTTTCTTAAACCGAGTGGGCGAAGGGAAAGAAAAAGTATCCTTTAGAATTGAAGTGCACACCCTCTGCCCTAATAACAATATAGAACAGCAAATGAATAAAACTTAACGTTTAATAATTAATATTAAAATGTTTATTAAAATCCTGAAATACGGACGTGCTTACTAACATAGATATACTACCTATGTGAAAACGATCGAACAGTATGATTCCTACTTGCTTTAAATTCACAATTTATATTTAAAAAATTATGCCAATGTGGAATTAAACAGACTATCAATCAGCTCCTAAGTTCGTGTAGTGACACTGATTATGTACAATAGATAACAATATTGGACTCTCCTCTATCAAGCTGTACTGTGTTATTTCACCATATCCTCAGAAAGCACTGGCACTTTATTTATATTGTATCCACCAACATACTAATTTATTCAATTGATATTGGCACTAGGCACCTTAGAATATAATATTTATATATTATATGACAGCTATATGAAGGTGCAATATTTATAAGTGACAACACAGTTATTAATATTATTAGCACAAGTCACCTTATGTATATGGAATACATACTAAGTAAACATATAGGCCTCAGAATTTGGACCTATGTTTCTGCTATCTAATAGTATTCCACCAATTATTAGGCACTTTGTAATCACTCAGCACTTTATATAGGAGGATTCAGTGTTTATTCCCAGTTTACCAATTTTTCCTATCCAATAAGGAAGTCCATATAATTATTTCAGATTTCACTACTCATTGGATCTCGTCCGTATTTCAGGATTTTAATAAACATTTTAATATTAATTATTAAACATTAAGTTTTATTCATTTGCTGTTCTATATTGTTATTAGGGCAGAGGGTGTGCACTTCAATTCTAAAGGATACTTTTTCTTTCCCTTCGCCCACTCTGTTATCAATTTATATCCTCAAGGAGCACCCCTTGTTTATTTCCCAGATTTTTCCTTATACCTAGAGCCACCTATCCTTTCTGTATTGTATCTTGTTTTTCTTAAAAACATTTTTTAGAGCGCGGATGCTTCCAGGGCCCATCCGGGGCAGAAGACGAGGAGGCTGGAGACATCGCGGGGAGGTAAGTACAATGTATATTATGTTTATTTTACTTAGTTTTATGTTTATGTATGTGCATTAATGTAATGTTTTTTTTTTTAACAGGAGCCGCACCGGAGAAGAAGAAAAGAAGAAGGACGGGACATGCTGGAAAGGTGAGTAGAATATTTAGAAGGTTTAGAATGTTTATTTATTTTCTATAAATGTGTTGTACTAATTTTTTAAATCTTTTTTACCCTAGGTTGCTGATCTGAAGAAACATCTCAAAGGTAAGTGGTCTTAATTATTCAAACTAGCAAACTTCAATATGTTTAATGTAAAAATGCAAACATCAGCTCTGTTCTTTTAACTCATCTGTGGATAAATAGTCCAAAAAATACCATGAAGAGGAGCAAAGTGTCTAAACAAGGAATAGATAATGAGCAGAAATGTATTATGGGGCAAGAAGAGTTTAATGCTATCTATTTGGAGAGATATTGTTAAATTGGTTGTGATAAGTGGACACTCCAGATGACATAGAAACTTAGATTTGACAGCAGATGAGAATTTGACAGCAGATAACAAAAAAGGTCTACATGGTCTGCCCATTCTATCTACCTAAAAATCTTAATTCATTCTCAGATAGCCTTATGCTTATCCCAGACATGCTTACATCCCTTAACTTTTTTTGACCCTAACACTTCCTCTAAAGGCTGCTCTACATATCTATTACACTTTCTGTAAAGTAGAACTTTCTCATATTATTCCTAAATCTTCCATCTTCCAACTACAATCTTCTATCTTATATCATCAAAAGGATAGACCTATGGCATAGGGAAAGGGCTTACTGAGCTGCAATAGATCCAAAAGCTGCCTATTGGACACCACTGGTCTATACCCTTAGTTAATGTAATTGTGAAACATTAGCATAAAACCTTTTTAGAGGTAATCTTAATATCATCAGACTCTCACAACATACACATATCAACCTCAAGGGTAAAATAGACATAGAAATTAATACAAATCAGTAAATCCAAATGACTTACAACAGGTTCTCCAATGCATTGACTATTAAGGGAGCAATATCCCTAATAATGCTATTGTGCACGTGACAAGATGTATACCAATAATAAAAATGTGTTACTGTTGTTCATGCATGCCATAGAATATTTTGATAATAACATAATAATAATTATAATAATAATAATAATGTATAGCATCTACTAGTGTCAAGTGTGGTCATTACATCACAGTGGTGATAATCAAATTAATAGAAATCTCATCATTCATAATTCCCCAAGTGTTTAATCCTTCAGCTTTAATTTTTGATGTGATAACTCAATACTTACAAATTGATTGAAGTTGTCATATTCTCTACTCTTCATATTTAAGTACGTGGTGACTGCTTTTATAGCCTCACTATGTATAATGCTGATTCAACATTCATTATTACCAGATAAGCATTTTGTGAGATATTAATTCCTTCTAGTCTTTTTAAAGTATCTTTTGTGTCACGTACATAGGAGGGCATTGTTATAACACATTCCTTTAACACTTCGTCTACAAAGATGCTTGGATTTTGAGTGATACTGTCTATTCCAGATATTATTGGCCTTCCTGGAGGCTTTCTTGGATTTTTATGTACAGTATCTTTGGTATTGAATAGAAAGTAGGTATTGCTGGTTTATCCCTTTATATATATATATATATATATATATATATATATAAAGGGATAAATAATAAATATGACATTTAAAAGTTAAATGAAAAATATAACATACTGTATATAAACACTAATAATAATAATAATATTAATAATAATATAATACAGTTGACTATAACAATATAAATACAAAGCCATGATGACTGCATACCTTACATAGGAAAATAAAGAATAATAGAATAAACTAAGAACAAATTATGAGTAAGAAACAGTATTTAGAAGAGTGTAGTAATACTTATTCAAATAAAAGGTAGGAAAGAAATAATAATTAAATAATATATAGTGAAACAGAAGAAGAGATAAAAATGAAGAAAACCGACATGTAGTACTTGGATAAAATAAAAGTAATAACATGAGACGATAATAATTAGAACCCCAACAGAATAATCCAAAACATAGAAATACATTTTATTGTAGGCATTATATAATTTAATAGAATAACATTTAAAATAAAAGTCACAAAGTTGCAAAGCGAGGGACTCAGATTGGTCCGCAAATGCGGACCCTCGCGAAGCGAGGGGTGCATTTGCGGAGGTGGAGGTTACAAACACGCACACAAGCGGCACTTTGACAAAAAAGATGTAACATGCAATCACTAAATACGGACTTACACAAAAAAATACGAGACGCAGGACTTAGAAAAAAAAACATTACGAACTCGCAAAAATACCACCTTAACGGCCGAACCGCGTGCAGTGGAAAACATTAAAAAAACAATAAATACACACAAAAATCACATAAAAAACTTAGCCACAGCAAGGCACCCAGGACCTCTGCAAGTGAAGTTACACCTTAATTTAAGTCCAAATTACCGAGTTTAGACACACGAAAATCGTCTAAGCAAAAGAAAAAATGGCCGCCGAAAAAAATAAAAACAAGGCTACAGGACCCTAAAGCCGCAAAACACCACCAAGCACATACAGCTTTTCCAAAAAGCCGTACGAGGTACAAGATACACTTTTAGCAAGGAAGCTAAATCATCCACACCCGCTTACCACATACACATTCGCCGCCATTTTACAACACTAGCTTACACAATACGGAAGTAAACAGCTACACTAACGGCTTCCCCTCGCGCACGCTGCCTATTTACACTACACGCTGCACACATTGCTGACACTTACACCTCAGCTCCACAACAGTGCAAACCTACATTGTATGCTGCAGGAACATTGAAGCAGATTGTCAGCTCTTCAGCACAATGCGTCCTGCATATATTACTTCCAAATAGGTAAAGTATATTCATTTATTAATTTATTAATTATTTAATTAGCATACAAAAATACATATACACCAAAATAAATAAAAATAAAAATAAACACTATCGCAATAAACACAAAAGCCATTCACCGCACGCCTCACAAGCACCAACGCTGCTCATAGCACACAAAGCCTTGCCATAAGCGCATAAAAGCAGATCAGTGCCGATCTTACAATAACAGCAAAAGCGCCTCTGATAAAAAAAATACAACAACCAAGTGCCTCAGACCACCAAAAAAATTAATGTCTGTGGCAAACTGCATTACCTGCCTTACAATTTTATTGCCTCATCATTTTTGACGGGCAAGTCGCTAGTATAAAATAAACACCAATCACAAACAAGAAAATATAAAGAAGTTTCACTAAAAATCACAGCAAAAGGGGTAAGCAGCTAGAGGTATATTTGTTAAAAAAAGGGTTTGATAAAAGTTTAGTGCAATACTTGTAATTAAAACATACAAAGAAATTGAAATTCACTTTTATTTAATAAAGACAACAAAGCAGCTATAAAAAAAACATAAGTGTTCTAAGAACCTAATCAGAAAAAGATTAAAGGTAGTGGATATAATAGATTGCATTCATGAAGTAAAATAGTATTTGAAAAAAATACATGTTCAATATATATAATTATTTGAACAAATTTACTCTATCTAGTACTACATAACCCATCAGTGGTACTTATAGACAATTCATCATTCATAATAAGTAAGAGAAAAAGAAAGAAAATATATTAAAGTGGCTTGTAAAATAATAAAAATATAATCAGATAAAGTAACGTCATATTGAACAAATATAAACTAAAATTTTAATAGTTCGTATTTTAGCTAATAGTTTTTAAGAAAAAATGCAAATAAAAGGTATATGTTTTTAAATAACAAACATGATATAAGTTTGTGGTAATGAATGTAAAATAACCACAAAAAGGTTTAAAAAAAGTTTAGTTCATATATTATATATATTAGTTCATCTAAAAACAATACACAGTAAAAATAAACCAACCTGATATTCATCCAGAAGCATTGCAAACCATTCTGTATCTGTCACTTGCCATGACCAATAATAATGTCTCACAAGGAATTAACACATTCAGTGGGCCAAGTATACTATCACCAGAGGCAGATCTACCAGTGGTGCATGTTTTGCAGTGCACCAGGGCCCTCCTCTGGGGGGCCAAGTGCTATGTAATTAAAAATATATATTAATTTTTTTCAATACATTTTTTAGAGTGTAAGGGCCCCACACTTCCCACCCCAGTCCAACCCGACAAGGCCTAACTGGGAGCTCCCTGTGCCTCCTTGACCACACACACCCCCAGTCTGAAATTTGTCAGTGCCTGTGTAAACAAGAGCATTTCTACTGGAGCTCCAACAGGTGGCAGTGTGGAGCCGTTTAGCATGCTGGGGATGTGTATCAGGGAAGAAGGTAAGAGAGGAAGGGCTGCAAAGTGGCAGCAAAGTACAGGGTGATGGGTTCTTAGAGGGAGGAACAAAGGTGAGGTGAGGTGGGTGTTCAGAGGGTTTGGGTGCTGTGTGGGAATGGCTGCTGACAAGAACTGGGTGCTATGTTGGGATTGAATGCTAAGAGGGGTGGCTGCTGCCTGGGGGTGATGTATATATATATATATATATATATATATATATATATATATATATATATATATGTACATATATATCCGTAGAAGATGTCGCAGGAAGGTGAAGATTGTGTGCCATGGAGCTGTGCTGCAGGCAGAGGAGCTTCATACAGGCAGGAGCACTGAGTGATTTGGTCCCCGTGGGGCCCAGCGCCAAACATTTTTTACATCCCCCAAAAGGGGCCAAACAGTATTGGTTTTTGCACCAGAGCTCTCCATTTTCTAGTTCCATCACTGACTATTGCAATCTCTATATGATAAAGTGTATCACATTTAATAGGTATACAGGTGTGATCAAATAACCCGATTGTTATGAAAAGCATGTACCCATTAATATTGACGGAAAAAAAGAGATCATCAGCCTTGTCTGTAAATTACATTAGACAAAATAATCTGGTCTCATATTATGAAGAATTATATTATATTATATACATATCATGAATTTAATTGTTTGAGATCATGGCTTGTGCGAGGGGGCCAAGTGGAGGACCCTCATGGCACGTATAGGGTTAATTATAGGGTTCTCATTGTCCTATCAGGGTCTTCATAGACCCTTATGGGACTGATTGGGTTAAATAGAGGCTTGCAGGGGTTTGTAAGTAATGGGTTAGATGGAGGCTTATGGGGGTCTGTATAGACCACCAAAAGTGATGGGCTTAGATGGAGGTCTGTATAGATCCCCAGAAGTGATGGGTTAGATGGAGGCTTATGGGGGTCTGTATAGACCCAATAAGTGATGGAGTTAGATGGAGACTTATGGGGGTCTGTATAGACCCCTATAAGTGATGGGGTTAAATAGGGCTAGGAGAAGTTAAATAGGCCCAGTTAGGGTTATATAGGCCCAATTTTGGTTAGATAGGAACAGTTAGGTTTAAATAGGGTAGAGTTAGGGTTAAGGGGTTAATGGAGTATAGTTAGGGTTTATAGTGTAGTGTTTAGACTTTGTCATGAGGGTCCTGGATGACCCTCATGGCACTTGTAGGGTTAACCTAGGGGTTAATAGTGTCCTATATGGGGTCTATATAGACCCCTATTGGACTGAGGGGGTGCATTTTAGTCTCATGGGCGTCTATATTGACCCCCATGAGTGATGGGGTTAATTTAAGGTGCCGGGGGGGTACTTATAGTACCCCCGCGGCTTGGGTGGTAACCATTAGTGTGCTGGGGGCCCTTGGCAGGAAATTCAAAGCCCGCAATTCCTCAGGCTTGAATTTTGAATTTGCAGCGGGAAATTTGAAATCCAGTAGATGCTGTGAGGGTTGCGATCGGTGAGGATCAGGACCCTCTGCAGCAAGGGAAGGGGTTAATGTGGGGAGCCTGCAGGGGTCCAGATCGGACCCCTGCAGCAAGGGTTTATATGTGCACATTGCAGGGGTCCCAATGGAGACCCCGGCATAATAGGGTTAATGTATGCACCCTGCAGGGATCCCGATAGGACCCCTGCATTATAAGGCTAATGTGTGCACCCAGCAGGGGTGATGTGTAGACACTGTGGGGACACTGAAGGGGTCCCGATCGGGTCACGATCAGGTCCCCTGCAGCCAGCTTAATGAAGCAGCCGCAAGGGCTTCACAGCCCTTGCGGCTATTCCAGGGTACAAGTAAGCTGCGGCCCTTTTGGGCCATTTTGCGTGCTTGGCGGACGGCTGGCCGGAGGATTTGAATAGGGTCGGGTACTTCCATGAGGCCGAATCTCTTGCGGCCTCATGGGATCAAAGGCTTTCCCTGCAGCGAGGGTTGCCGCAAGGGAAAGCAGAGCACTGGACGCAAGCCGGCCAGAGCCCTCGGCTGCAAGGAAATAGAATACCTAAGTAGCTTGCGGCCATCCCTTGCGGCCACTGAGCTCCTACGGCCATTAACAGAATGAGGCCTATAGTTTAACATTATTCCATATTTGGAACTCTGCTGTGTTCTTTTAAGATATTTTTAAAAAAAGTCTACATAAAAATATTACAAAAGTAGAAAACAAGAATTTTATCTTTGTGCAAACATTTTTAGACATTAGTCCAGATGTATAATATCAATTTACCAAACAAAATAAGCACTGATTTTGCTGTCTTATATAAAAATATCAATATATTATTCACATTTGCATTCCTCTGCATGTTTGTTTTTGGGTAATTACAGGGAAACCCATGTGCATCAGAACTAGCTGCTGAGTCTTGATATTGTGTAGATATTCCTATTTAAAGTGCAAATCACATAAAAACAAGTAGCATAGAAAGTGCTGGCACATTTTCATTTTTTATTAAGTAGACAAAAATAGCAATATGAATGTGTAGTGGGAATTTGTAGCACATGCTTATAGAATCTCCTTGTACAGCATTAAAACCATAAGAGTCTTCAGAATAACTTAGAAATCACTTTTAGCATAATTAATGTTAACATTTCGTTAAGTGTAAAGATGTTTAACAACATGCGGTCATAACATGAAGTTTTTCGAAAATATAGAAGGTAGAACGTGGTTATTCCTCCAGGGCTTCAGAGAACAGTTCTTTTTGTGAAACCATGTTCTGTTTCAGAAAATATTTGTGCAGTGTAAAATGCTACATTAATTAATAACAGCTAAAGCACAAGAGATTAAAATTGCCAAAGTAAGCTGGATAATAGACAAAAGAAAGAGAATTCCAGAAAGTAATTTTCCTCTGCTTCATAGAATATTTTATAGTGGCAAGTTTTTAAAGAGATGGGAGTACCAGATCATCTCATCCGCCTCCTGAGGAATCTGTGTGTGGACCAAGAAGCCACGGTCTTAACTGAACATGGAACAACAGAATGGTTCAAGATCGGTAAAGGACATAAGGACATATAAGTTTATGTATATATTACATCATGATTCTTTCACCAATTTGCGTACGATCATAGTTACATAGGGCCTGATTCAATTGCTCAATTCGTAAATTTAAACACACTTTAAATCACTCTTAATATTGCTACATGTTCGGCAAATATTACTTATTGGCACTAATGATTTCTTAAGTCAATAGAAAGCATATAAACATTTATAAAAAAACAGTCAAAGCCAAATTTATGAGTCCAAGGCATTTGCAAGTAGCTAATATAATATGGCCCATAGTATTTCAGGTTGAAAAAAGTATTTGAATCCATCAAGTTCAACTTTTTACGATCTCCTCTGATATCAATATGCGGATTAGTTGTTAATTGATCCAGAGGAAGGCAAACAGCAAAAACCCCATTGAAACATTGCCAATCGTCAGAAAAGGGGGGAAAAATTAATTCCTTCCTGACCAAAGATACTGGAGATCAGATTCCTCCCTGAATCAATATTCCCTCTCTAATTAACCAGGGTAACCCTGAATGCCCTTTTTATTTAAAAATATATCCAGGCCCTTTTTTAAGTTCTCTATGAAATCTGCTGTCACCTCCTCCTTAGGTAGAGAATTTCACAGATTAACCACCCTTACTGTGAAGAACCCTTTTCATTCTTTAAGTTGGAATCTCTTTACTTCTAACCTCAAAGAATATCCTCTTGTCAGTTGAAAACCCCTTGGCACAGAAAGCTCCCTTGACAAAGATTTATATTGACCCTGGATGTATTTATATAAAGTAATCATATCCCCTCTTAGATGCTTTTTTTCTAGAGAAAATAAGTTTAATTTGGTAAGTCTTTCTTCATAACTTAGGTCCGTCCATTCCCCTTATTAACGTCTCTGTTCTTTTTCCAACTCTGGAATGTCCTTTTTATCAAGTGGTGCCCAAAATTGTACTCCATATTCCAAATGAGGGCGTACTAGAGATTTGTATAGTGGCAGAATTATATCTGCCTCCCTTGCTTCTAAACCCTTCTTGATACAGACTAATAATTTATTTGCCTTTGCAGTTGCTGATTGGCTTTGAGCACTGTTTCCTAGGTGGTTGTCCACAAGCACTCCCAAATCCCTTTCAATATCTGATACCCATAGATTTGCTTCATTAAGATTATAAATTGCATGGCTATTTTTCCTTCCCAGATGCATAACTTTAGATTTATTCATATTAAATATTATCTGCCATTTATGCCCATTCCTCCAATTCATGTACATCCCTTTGGAGGGAAAGTACATCATTATCTATGTGCTATATTATGATGGGCTTACCATGTCTTGACAAAGTTTGATTAGGGAGATGATTAATGGAATTCCTTGTAATCTGATGTACCTAATTCAAACATTGACTATTAATAGAAATGGAAACTTGAAAAAGTATGGATTTATTCAGTGAGGTAGTCATATTTTATTGTGATGATATCAAGAGAGAGCTGACAAAGTTTTAAGGTTTGATTTTAAGGCTGGGAATTCTGTACCTTCGGAGCTCATTGTTGAGCCTCTCTCTCCGTCTACTGTACGGGCCTCTCGATGATCACCTTCAGGTACCTGCATGTAGTTTAGAGGCTTAGCAATGAATGTTACTGCCTTGGGTTAAGTGTTATTGGCCTGGGTTAAGTGTTACTGGCTTGGGTTAACTGTTACTGGCTTGTGTTAAGTGCTACTGGCTTTGGGCACTTTTTTACTGCCTTCGGCCTCGTTTCTGTCCTGTTCCATTTTTTCGTCCGCCACTTTTCTTTTTTTGCTTAGGCGATCTTTGATCATGATAAAACGCCAAATATGCCTCAAATTCTCACTCACAGGATCCCTGGCTCTCCCCCTGTGCTGTGTGTGAGTGTGTAAGTTAATTTGAGGCATATTTGCTGATCTTCCCAGTTCCGTGGTTTGGCCGTTAAATTTGTAATTTATTGTAGCCCCGCAACTGCTTGCCTCGGTGTGCGAGATCCACAGTTGCATCTACGGGCTTCGGTCCTAAGTCCTACAGGGCTCGCAATGAGCGCCGGCCCTGCAATGAGCGCCTACGTCACATGCCCTGCAATGAGCGCCAAAGTCGTATTAGCCTCGCAATGAGCACCTGTGGTGCTTATCGTGGGGCCTGCAAAGAGCGTCTTCGTCCGCAACTGCTTTGCGAGGCCCACAATATTTGAATAAATATTCTTTTATTAGAAGGTATGCAAAATCCAAACATAAATAAAACATTCTTAACAGTCATAAATATCAGTTTTATCAAGTCATAACATTATCATTTTGCAGCATGTAACTGACTAAACCTTCTTGTTTTTTTAATTTTTAGTGAGAAAATGTTCTAGTATCTAAGCTGGTTTTTTCAACCATATAAAAAATACAAGGCAAAATGAGCCAATTAAATTCTAAAGTACACTGTTGATAGGAGAATACAATATAAAATGTATTACCTATCTATGTTAACTAAACTATCATAAACCATATCCCCCCAAAAGAATAAAATAAAAAAAAATAAAATAAAAAAAAAATAAAAAAAAAAAATAATCATTGGCCCCTCATGTCGGCCATGAAGCAATCCCGACTGGTTTCTCCCTCTTACCTCAAATTACGAGGCCCACAATATTTAACATTGTGTGACCAACATTCGTAAGATCCACAACTATTATAGGTGATTCCTGCAATACTAAAAGAAGATGGGGAGAGAAAAAAGGGGAAATAATTACAAAATTTTTAAATGACCAAATAAAACTGTATAAAAATAAAAATGTAAAGGTTAGTTAAGAAAGGCTTGTTGGCTTGTTAATAACAAATTATTTGAAGTCCTTATTAATCATATTATAAAAAGCTGGATTACATGTGTTAAGTAGAGATGTCGCGGACAGTTCGCCGGCGGACTGTTTGCAGCGATTTTGGCATGTTCGCGTTCGCAGCGGATGGCGAACACATGTGCTTTTCGGTTCGCCCCCTATACTTTATCATTGAGGAAACTTTGACCCTGCACCTTACAGTCAGCAGACACATTCCAGCCAATCAGCAGCATACACTCCCTTCCAGAGCCTTCCATCTGAAGGACAGCATACATTTTAGAATCATTCTGAAGCGGCATTCGTTGTGAGAGGACAGATAGTGTAGCTGCTGGAGATTTAATAGGGAAATAGATAGCCAGGCTGTGTATTTAGCTTCCATTACAGACCTGAAGGACTCATCTGATATCTGCTGCAAGGACAGCAACCCAAAAAGCCCTTTTTAGGGCTAGAACATCATTTATTTTATTTTATAATTTTTTTCTGTAAAATCTAATTGCATATGCCTGCCTGCCAGCGTGTGTGTGTGACAGGCTAACACCTAACAGCTTATATTGTGCTTATTTTCACTACTCATACCTGGTGGTGTACCATACATTGAAAACAACCATTTTTTTCCTGTAATCTAATTTCAGTTGCCTGTCTGTGTCAGGCTCACAGCTTATATTGTGCTCAGTGAAATAAAACAACACTTTTTTGACTGTAATAGATTGAATAGCAATTGCCTGCCTACAGGCGTGTGTGTGAAGCCTATTGCATCTACTCTGCCAACTTTTGCCAGTGCACAGTGATACGTCATATCCATGCCATATATATATATAAAAATCCATGCCATATACACATCCCCTGATAGGTGACGTAACAGGTATTAAACTAATAGGAATAAATAGTACAACTGAACACACCGCTCCTATCTGGTGGCACCTTCGATTGCACGCGCAGTGCCCCAAATTTGAAGTGGGAGGACCGGCCAAGCATCTTTTTCCATCTCTCGCTTCCAAAAATCCATGCCATATACACGTCCCCTAATAGTGGACGTAACAGGGATTAAACCGATAGGAATAGTACTACTTAACAGTACACACCTTATAATAACGCTGACAGAGGCAACGCAGAGAGAGGAGTCTGAAGAAGAGGAGTCAGAGGAGGAAGGTGGCTTTGAGGAGGTGGAAGACCAAACACAGCAGGCGTCCCAGGGGGCTTGTTGTCACCTTTCGGGGACCCTTGGTGGCTGGGTGGAGGAAGAGACCTTCAATGACATCAGTGAGGACAAGGAACGAGACATGGCTAGCTTGGTATCCAACCTTGTGCAAATGGGGAGTTTGCGGTTGTGCAAAGGGACTGTTTGTGATTGTTTGGGGTGCATTAAACGGGGAGATTGGTCTGTTACTATGAAGCGGGTGTAACCCTTACACTACCTGATCGATACAACATCATACCTGATGTTTTAAAGCATGTTATTCCAAACAATTTAGGAATGTTAGGTGGTTTATGCCCTTTATGGCTTAAAACCAGACTCTGCATCAACTATGTAATTTTCCGTGGGAGTTTTGCCATGGATCCCCCTCCGGCATGCCACAGTCCAGGTGTTAGTCCCCTTGAAACAACTTTACCATCACTATTGTGGCCAGAAAGAGTCCCTGTGGGTTTTGAAATTCGCCTGCCCATTGAAGTCTATAGCTGTTCGCCGGGTCGCCCGTTCGCGAACTTTTGATGGAAGTTCGCATCCGCTGTTCGCAAACCAAAAATTTCACTAGTGTTAAGTGTAGATTGTAATCATAAATATGATTATGAATTCAGACATAGTGGATACTAAATACAGATAATTAAAAGTGAAAATAAGTAATGTGATAAGAAATTATGAAAGACCAAACCATACAGATGATTATTCAAAAAGCTGTAATGCATGTGTAGTATAAGAGATAATAAAAATATCAAAATAATTGTTTGTTTGGCACATGGCCAGCAGAAAAAAACGAGGATCACTTTAGAGAACTGAAGAACCCTTTTGAAGAAATAACAGACTTTCCACACCCCCAGAGGTGCCTACATAGGCATATGGTACCTATCAATAGAAACATGGCATTTGGGTACATTTTTAACCCTAACCTTTAAGCCAACAGTAGCACAAAGCAGAGGTCCACGGAGCAATGTCTCAGCCCCTCCTTGCTTCTTGTGCAGGGGGAAAAACAAGTCTACACATCCCATGATGCTTTGCTACAAACTGACTTCCCAGTCATTGAAACAATGTTATAGCTGCCTGTGATTGGCCAAAACAAATTATTATTATTATTATTATTGTTTATTTATAATGCGCCAACATATTCCGTAGCACTATACATAAGTTAATTTCCAGGCAAAGATAAATCTCTAAGCTCTTTGAGCTTAGAGTCCATTGTCCATAGTGCTTTTCCTAAAGCGCCATGCAAGATTGAAAACTTGCAGGCTTATAAGCTAAAGATTTTGTGTGTGGTACAGGAGGGTGAGAGAGGTGTAGTGCATGTTAGGGAGGAAGTTGATAGGCTTCCAGAGAATAGGGGCAGCACGAGAAAAGTCCTGAAGGCGGGAGTGAGAGGTAGTGACAAGAGTGGTAGAAAGAAGAAGGTCGTTAGCAGAATGAAGAGGGTGGGTTGAGGATTTTATTTGGAAATTAGAGCAGAGATGTAAGGGGGTGTAAAAATTTTTTGAATTTTATGCTAATTTAGTTAAGGTTTTCAATGGACATTCTTTCTCAATATTAAGTGACAGATAACTGAAGAAATTTGCAAACGTCAGGATACGTTTGATAATGTTTATTCTTGCATTCTTCATACACTACTGATACTCCTCTATCAGATTAATTCATAACCTATGAAACTTAAACATGCCTTTAAGCCTGTTTCTTGCTGCTTTTGCTCAACAGAGAGTGTCCTTGCATACTAATAAGCTTTCCATTAGATATCATAAAAAACTAGCATTAGTATATGCCATCTTCTCACTGAAAAACCACAATCTACATTTGGATTACTCTTTATGCATTATGCATAATGCTATATACAGCTGGTAAACTACATTATAAAATGTAGAAAAAATATGAGACATAAAAATAACAAGACAAACATACTGAAACATAAGGGTTAGGTTAATAATCCAGGGAGCTTACCATGTAGAAGAAATAACCGGGGAAATAAAACAAGAGATTGCGGGAGATGATTGGTGTACAGAGGTTGCTTACACAGAGTGCATCCATCAAAGATGCTGGCTGTGTGTCATAGGGTATGATTATTAAGCCTTAGTAAAGTACATAGGTTGTACACAATATTGGCAAAGGTTGCAAGCTACTTTATGTTTGTAGGAAGCTTATAAAGAAAGGAAACAAGAAATATATACTCACAGAGCATTAAAAGAAAATCCACAGAGTAGGTACAGTCTGAGAAAAGTTACTTTCCTTTTATTATTATCCTTTATTTGTAACATATTCTGTAGCGCTATACAGGGATTAAGTACAAGTATAAACAATGTCCCCACAATGAAAATAATGGAAGACCCTGTTACTGAGCATTCAATCAGATATACACAGTGCTTTCCCTAAAGCACCTTACAAGATTGAAAACTCGTAAACTTACATTCTAAAGGGTGTGGGTGAGGTACAGGAGCGTGATAGATGCATAGTGAATGATGAGGCTAAAGGTGATGGGCTTCTTTGAATAGGTGTGTTTTTAAAGAGATTTTGAAGGATTTGAGGCAGGAAGATAGTCTGGTGGAGCGAGGTAAGGAGTTCCAAAGAATAGGGGCAGCATGAGAAAAGTCTTGAAGGCTGGAGTGAGAGGAAGTGATGAGAGAGGAGGAGAGAAGAAGGTCATTAGCAGTGTGAAGAGTTCAGGTGGGAGTGTATTTTGGGATGAGAGCAGAGATGTGCACTATTGTGGAGGGCTTTAAATGTTAGGGTCATGATTTTTATTCTAGAGGCGCTGCAGACACTAAGGCCCTCATTCAATTGCAATTTGGCCAATTGAATAGGGCTCTAAATAAGCACATAACATATATGTTTTAAAGAAGTTTTTAGTTATTAAGCATCTATCCAAAAGCAAGGTTTTCACTAACTAAAAACTTATTTAAAAAATATATATTATGTGCTTATTTAGAGCCCTATTCAATTGGCAAAATCGCAATTGAATGAGGGCCTAATTGTTTACTATCGTAGATGAGTCTAGCGGATGCATTCAAAATGGATTGGAGTGGAGACAGAAGGGTCATAGGAAGTCCACCAAGGAGAGAGTTGCAGTAATCAAGGCGAGATAGTGACGTATTTTGGATATGTTTTTTAGGTGAAAGTGAAAAGATTTTGTGAGTGATTGAATTTGAGGAATGAAAGAGAGAGAAGGGTCCAGTAGGACCCCAAGACAGTGGGCCTGGGAGGTGAAAGTGATGAAAAGAATTAGAAAAAAGAATTACTTTAAATAAAGATTTAGGATCAAGCAGTCAGGAGCTAAGCAGAATCAAAATCCACACAGAAACAATGAGATATATTGTTTTATTATGCAGACATACCTTTTAAATAACTGTGGCAGGCCTTTTATCCTGATTGAAATCCATATTATTATAATTTCTTATGGCTATTCAGTTTAATTACATGTCTTTTCAGAATATTATTTCATTATCTACTAGCATCATCACATTGAAGTGAGCTTTGTCTCTTTCTACCTACGTTTACTGCATTGAATGTAACCTCAAATGCAAACACAATCTGTCCAAGCCGACATTTACAAGCGTTAGCGTTATGCTTCACTTTAAATTCTAAAGTATTTATATTCAAAGGACATTAATGATTTTGTGAGGCCGATCATGACAAGACTAGATTTGAAGGTTATCAACTATTTGAAAAGAAAATAACTCACTGTGAAATAAAGCATAAAAACTCAGCATGATGTGGGTGTTATAATGTTTAAAACATACTGATGTGCCTAATAGTCTATATTTCATGAGATCATTTTAGTGACATCTCTACCATGACCTTATAAAGAACATCAAAGAACATGTAAGCTGTATTTCCCTCTCATTTCAGATAGATCCCATTTATGTGTGGATGATAAAAGGGAACCACAGAAAATATATTCATATTTTCATATTCATAGTGATCCTAGTTAAATCTTTTTCACTATATCCCAACCACAGCATCCTATATATTTATATATATAAATATCAGGGAGGAAATGACAGATTCTGTCGAGCTGTAGATAAGACTGAATCAGCATTAAGCTGACACATGCTTGCCTAATCTCTCTCCAAAGCTGGGATGTGTCTCTCTTGATGTCTGTGAACATCTTTCTCTAAACCTGGATTCATCCATTAGCCTCATTACTGAGCATGCTATCTGATGTTTGGATTTGACAGAAAAAGTAAATAAATGAACCCACCATTTCCAAGCTACCAAATAAATCGTCAAAATGTGATTGTAGGCAAAAATCTGGTTGTGTAATTAAGCCTTGGGTTGCATTTTCATACAACATATTCTCAGTATTCCTTTACTAAAAATGTAAAAATTTCTGGTAGACGGGCTCAGCAGTGATACATGATAACACTAGTACAGGATAATATATTATTTTAAAAGTCATGTATTTGCTCCATTATTTAGAGGTAGGATCTGGTGTAGATGTACACAATATATTGGCTACACACATTGTAAAATTCTTAACCTGACATGATTTCTGTTCAAATAAAATAGTACACTTCTCGATTCATCAAAGTTAAAAGATCACTGTTGTCACTAACTATCAGCCTTATTAAATTGCGATTCGGTAAATTTAAAAGGGATCTATTTAAGCACACAGCATATTTTTTTTACAGCAGTTTTTAGTTAGTGAACGTCTATCCAAAAGCAAGGTCTTCACTAACTAAAAACTTCTGTAAATAAAATATGCTGTGTGCTTAAATAGAGCCCTTTTAAATTTAACGAATCACAATTTAATAAGGCTGTATGTTTCCCTGTATAATGCCACACTAAGCAGAAAATAGCCACAAACTCAATCCTAAATATGTCAGATATGATTTACTTTAGAGAAAAACTGCTAGCACATTGCAAAGTCAGTCTTTAATTTACTGACGAATATGGTTAAAACTAGGAACTTGCCTGTCAAAAATGACGGGGTTAAAATTGTAAGGCTGGCAATGCTGTTTGCCACACAATGTGAGGCTTTTGCTCCTCTGAGCACCTCTGGCGCTCATTGCGAGCCTCTCCCCCGTCTACTTCAATTTTTCTGCTTTGCACTGATCACTTTCGGCGTTCATCGCAAGCCCCACGTTGAACGCCTTTGGCGCTCATTGCAAGCCTTTCCCGCTCGCGGTGCTCATCATGAGCCCCACAATGTGCAGTTGCGCCCCTCACAATGCAGCCTAAGTCCTGCGTGCTTCAACAGCTCGCCTTGCTTTGCGAGGCTTCGCAGATGAGCGCCTTCAGCGCTTATCCAGCCTAAGTCCTGTGCCGTACACGGCTCACTTTGCAGATGAGAGCCTTTGACGCTCATCCAGCCTAAGTCATGCACCGTACACGGCTCGCCTCGCTTCACAAGGCTTTGCAGATGAGCAGCTTCGGCACTCATGCAGCCTAAGTCGTGCGCCGTACACGGCTGGCGGTAACGACCTCGCTTTGAGAGGTCGCAACTGCGTGACCAATATTGCAAACGTCACCAACATCTCTAGGTCCACAACTACTGTATATATGTGATGTCTATTTTCAGCTTGCTAAAATAACACTGCTTTAAGGAAACCTCCTCTCCAGCAACACCCCTTTCTGCCTCCACCAGGGCTCTAATGCTTGCAAAATAACTTATAATATTTAAAAGCACAGTGTCTACATGTTTAACAAGCTTCCCACGATATCTTCCAACTCCTTCAGTCCACTCTTCTAGTATTCCTGTCCATGGTTCCATTCTACCAGAGTCCGTCGCAGTGTGCTAGCCACCAAATGTCTCATATATATATATACATATATATATATATATATATATATATATATATATATATATATATATATATATATACCATCCACCAGTGCATGAGTTACTGTATATTACAACCTGTGCATCTGAGCAAGAGTTGCTGAGCTAGAATTGTTATAACCATGCTTGCCTATAGAACTCTGAACCTTTGTTCCCTAACCCTTACCCACTTCCTGACCCAGTACATATCAGTCCTCAGACAGTAGATTTTACAATTAGAACAGACCTACCAATGGATCCTGCTGACACTCTATGCACCGGTGCTACTCGAGGTCAAATCATTGGAGGTCACCTTGTATCCAGTTAAGTCATAGGTTTCACCAGGATCTTCATCCATCTGAGGAAAAGAACACCTTCTTAACACTAATCTGCAGGCATTCCTGACCCAAGATGCCATTTTGTTCAGTCTCTGCAGACATCTCCTTGTTGTACCTAAAACAGGGGCATAGTTTCATGTGGGAGTACACCATAAGATTTTGTACCCTGGCGGCAGATATTGATTCAAATGATGCTGCCCTTTATTATTTCTTGTAGGACCCTCGCACAGGATCAAAAGTTACTTAGTTTATTACTCCTTAAGAGTTGAGAGATTGAAGCCTAAATATACCAAATAGAGAGAGACAGAGTAAGCGCTTCAAGACATCCCCATGGAACCCATGCAATTGTGGATGTCCAGCTCTGCTCCCTAGGATCACTATAGAGGGGTCACTATGGAAGAGCTATGGAAAACCTATCCTACCTGGAAGGAAAACTAGTAACCCTAGAGCTGGGGTTGGTCCTGTTTTTTTTCACAGTACATTAACCTATGCACAGACTCCTAGTTATAATTAATATTATATATTATTTATAGAGCGGCAGCAGAATCCAAAGTACTAGGGGTACAATAAACACATAGATAAAATGTGACATACATTTGAAAACCACAACAATAAGACCATATGCCACATTTGTACATATACATTGGAACAGGAGGAGATAAGGAACCTGTTCTCATGAGAGCTTGCTGGTACTGGGTTGCTAGTATCCACCCAAGTGTCTTCAGCTGATTGAACACTAGCAAAGAACTACCAGCATTAATTTATTATGGGGTTGAAGACAATTTTATGGATCACGCTTTTGAGCAAGCCTGTGGAATCCCATACTCCACACTAAGGAGGCCTCTGAAAATTACTGCTCTGGATAATCAACCCCTGGATTCTGATGTCATCCAGGTAGAGAGACTCTCTATCTTCTTTCAAGTGAAAGTACTTCACCATGAGAAAATTACCTTTTATTGCATAATTTTTCCTTGACACTGGCTATCTTGGGCTTTCTGTGGATACAAAGGCACAATCCATCTGTACATTGTTCCAACAGATTGCAGAGCTCAGCCTGGAGCGCCCAAATTCTACGAATCCTCTCTGCAGGAGCCATATAGGCAATATTAGCACAGATATTTCAGCTCCACTACCAGAATGCTACCATGAATATCTGGAAATGAACTGCTCCCATCACAGCTCTACATGTCCAATAGGTACACCCCTGCTCTAGCCAATTATGACATAAGATACAAGGAACTCTTGGTCATCCACTTCACTCTGGAAGAGTGCCTCTATTAGAAGGGACTGAAAAAGTAATTCAGGTGGCCAAGGTATGAAACAGCAGGTCCAACATCTTGTGGCTTTCTCTACCAACTGTGCAAGAAACAAGCCTGCCAAGGCACTATTGCTTGGTCCTCTTCAAACCACTCCAGCTCCGGAAAAGCCTTGGACATGTTTAGCTATGGATTTCATCACTAATCAACCTCCTACTACAGGAAAATCACCACTTTAACAAAAGTGGATTTATTCTCTAAGAAGGTACACCCTAGCTATGTTACCTGAACTGGCAGATATCTTCTTGTGGAAAGTATTCTGCCGCATGACGTACCAGAGGAAACTGTGTCTGTCAGAGGGCCTAAGTTTGAGGCTCATTTCTGGAGACATTTCTGCCATCACCTGGGAACCAACATCAAGCTATAGGCAGACTTTAACCCATTAATCAGTGGTGCCTCGGAAATGGCAAATAAGACTTTAGAACAATACCTCAGAGTGTAAACTTCCCAGCAACTAGGAAGCAGGACAACTGAGTTCATATACCTACTTTAGCAGACTCACAATCACTATAGCAGTTCACAATTGACTATATCAAGTTTGATGAAAAGCATAACTAAGTAAGGAATAGCTCATAAAGATAACTTTTAATAAAAAAAATGTTGATGCCTCTGCTGATTACCACAGACATCCATAATCATTTCTTGAAGCTGTGTATTTGTGAGAGGAGTACTTACATAGCTGCAGGGAAAGGGGGCAGGTGTCAAATATTGAAAGTGCCAGTGATATAAAATATTGTTGTTACGCCCGCCAGATTTGGGGGACTACACTCACTCCAAGTCTCTCTCTCTCTATGGGTCGCAACTTTTTTTTCAGATCTCGACACTTCAGATGACAGCATGATTTCTGAAGAGACAGGCACCATCAGACCCCTTTTCTTAGGATCTCAGAATCACACACCATGTACCTTTGGTTAGTACAAGCAGACTCTAACACTACCTTTGTTTAGTGTGTCCAAAATCAGACTGGCAATTCTTTATTTTTCAAAACACATTTTAAGATGACACAAAACACCAAAAACTTCCCCCCAAATCTAGCCCATCCTCCTAGGCAAATAGATTGCTATCTCCCCTCACCCACATGATTTCCAGATGTATAGAGGGGTCTGGCTTTCTTGCCCACATGATTTCCAGATGTATAGAGGGGTCTGGCTTTCTTGTTCTCATTACACATTTTATCTCCCATAAAACTAGCTCCCCCCTTTATGACTAAAGCCAGAGCCTTCACACAGATCGCAGGGCCATATAAATTCTTTTGAATTATTTAAACCTTTGTGTATCCCAGATATGACTGCCTACTATCCTACTTCTAATACAGTATTGTAATGCTAATCAATGACAGTACTATATGCACTTATTACATCCATGATATAACTACATGTATGCATTACACCCATGATATAACTGTTAAGCAAGTCGCTAGAACATTCTAAACACATATATAATAACTGATGAACCTCAAACAGTCCAGTAGGATCTTCTGTTCATAACAATTGTCTTTTGTCTATATCATATCCCATCCCTCCCTTTACTGTTCAGTAGACATAAACATTCACCATTGGCTCCAGGCTAGTCAGAAGTGCGGAAAACATAAACATGGAACCTCCTACACATAATCTGACTATGTTAATCTCTAAAAATATCTTACACAGGGCCTATTGCTCATAATCTGTTATATACATCAAACACAGGTGACATTTTTAATCAACTATAAATTAGATGTTCTTCTGTTTATTCTAGAAAGAAAAAAATATATATAAAAAAAAAGGAATTTGGACAAAGAAAGGGAAAGATTAGCATTTGTTTCATCTTGACAGCTTGCGCTATTACAATGATTGCAGTATTACCAGAGCCCATAACTTAGAGAACAGTACTGCAGTGGTGCAGTAAAAAAAATAAAGCATAAACAAAAGGATTTGCTAAACACAATGGTTTTATGAAGCAGTTAAGTCAAAGCGAAAATGTAAAACCTTTTTATTTTGTTAAACTTAATGGAAGCATACTCATTTTGTAGACACATCATTATTGTTGAATTATACCTAACGGTTCTAAGAAAAACAAGAATTTCCAAGTAATGGAATCCAACTCAAATGCATGAACCTGTTTTTCATCTTCATGTCAGTAGAATGACATGCTATAAAGGTCATGCATTTGCTGCCAGTGTATAGGGACATTCAAGTTATATCTCACTTGTGAAGATTGCACTGCAAGACAAACTACCTAAATCCAGTCGGGGTCATTTCCCTGGTCTGGCATACAATACATTTTCGATATGTTTGTGATAAGTGATCATATTGGCAATAACAGTGTGGACCTCTGTTTCTTTTTAATTATTAGCTATCCCATTGGGCATACTTTGGAAAAAGGTATTTATGATTACAATTCTTCTGTCTGGTTAGAAGTGCTTCATATCTATATGAAAAGGGAGTAACTCACTATGATTAGGTAGGACTATTCAATGGATATTAAAAAAAACTACCTAAATGCTTGTTTGCAGATCAAAATATCATTGTATTAACAACCGCTTAAAAGCACAGTTTTTACTCACTGAAACCTTTCAAACCGTCCATGCAAATGCATGCCCTCTGTAACTTATGCACACAGTGTCTCTGTAGTACTAGATCGACTAATCAATCACAGATTGTCTGTCAGCAGCATTTCGAAAACATGCTGTTGAGACACATCTGTGATTGGCTAACACATCTAGTGTGAATAGAAACAGCGTGTGCATGAGCTACTTGTGCCAGACCTTTTTTGGCACTATTTGGAGAGTTTCAGCAAAAAAAGTCAAGAGGCAAATTATATATATATATATAAATATATAATGTATATCTATCTATCTATCTATGGATAGATAGATAAATAGATAGATAGATAGATAGAAGGGGATAGATATATTGATAGATATACTATCATATATGGTGCCTTGAAAAAGTATTCACCCCCTTGGCATTTTTCGTGTTTTGTTGCCTCACAACCTGGAATTAACATGGATTGCTTGAGGATTTGCATCATTTAATTTACAGAACATGCCCACAACTTTGAAGATGTTTTTTTTTTATTATTGTGAAGCAAACAACAAATTGGACAAATTAACAGAAAAAGTAAATGTGCATAACTATTCACTATTCACCCCCCTAAAGTCAATACTTTGTAGAGCCACCTTTTGCGGCAATCACAGCTCCAAGTCGCTTTGGATACGTCTCTATGAACTTGCCACATCTTACCACTGGGATTGTTGCCCATTCCTTCTTGCAAAACTGCTCCAGCTCCTTCAAGTTGGATGGTTTGCGCTTGTAAACAGCAATCTTTAAGTCTGACCACATATTTTCTTTCGGATTGAGGTCTGGGCTTTGACTAGGCCATTCTAACACATTTACATGTTTCCCCTTAAACCACTCAAGTGTTGCTTTAGCAGTGTGTTTGGGGTCATTGTCCTGCTGGAAGGTGAACCTCCGTCCCAGCCTCTAATCACGCACAGAGTGGTACAGGTTTTGCTCAAGAATATCCCTGTATTTAGCACCATCATCTTTCCCTCAACTCCGACCAGTTTCCCAGTCCTGGCTACTGAAAAACATCCCCACAGCATGATGCTGCCACCACCATGTTTCACTGTGGGGATGGTGTTCTTTGGGTGATGTGATGTGTTGGGTTTGCGCCACACATAGCATTTTCTTTGATGGGCGAAAAGTTTAATTTTAGTCTTATCAGACCAGAGCACCTTCCTCCATACATTTTAGCAGTCTCCCACATGCCTTTTTGCAAACTCAAAACGTGCAATTTTGTTTTTTGCTGAAAGTAATGGCTTTCTTCTGGCCACTTTGCCATAATGCCCAACTGCATTAGGTCAAATAAAAGGAGACAAAGAATGGGAGGGAAGAGAATGAATGTTGAGGGATTGCGAAGAATGGAACTATCACCCCCAAGATATCAAACAATGCCAAGAGGAAGGTTGAGGAGGCCAAGGGGGTAAATAAAATTGGGATTGATTTTCAAATGATCAACCTTTACAATAAAGTTTTAAGCCAGGACCATCAGAAAGTTTAACAAAGTGGACCCTCTTTCTCCATGACTTATCATATTGAAACCTTTTTATATTTGTATGAAAGATTCTTTAGAAAAGGTTTTTAAACACAATGATGAAGATAAAATAGAACATCAGACTATGCAAGATTTGTTGGATCTATTGTCTGAAAGTGAACAAAATTCCTGTGCATGTGACAGTTGGTTACAAAACTTGAAAATCAAAGCAAAATTTGTACCACTGTTTAAGATTTGCCTTCAGGTTAGATGTATATTTTAAAGTTGTGAAAAAAGGAATTGTTGACCTTACCTTTTAAGAAAACCAACAATATGGGTAAATAAACAAAAAGGCAGTACAATAATTACTGGGCTGGAAAGAAGTTGTAATTAAACCATCTGTCAAAGGGGGTAATATCCTAATTTAGCCAGTAGAACTGTAATTACAGGAAGCAAGAAAACAACTATTTGATTAAAAATAATCAGAAATTGGTTGAAACAAGCTCATGGATAGCCCCATTGTGGGTATACCAAAGAACGGCACTAATTGATAGACTCTCGCAATTTAAGTGGTGGATAAACAATAAATGTACGGTGGTGGCTGATCTGTTGAGGGGTAATAGACAGTGGTCTATTACAGCATTTAGGGAAGAACACCATTTACCATTAAGGGAATGGCTTAATTTGTCCCAGGTACATGTCAATATCTCCAAAGTAATCAAATGTAATGCTGCTGCCAGGACTACTCCATTTGAGAAATGTTGCCTTGAGAATCCGACTGGCAGACGGAATATCTCTATTATTTATAACTACCTAACAGACCAGACCACACCACCTAAATTACATCATCAACAATCTTGGGAGTCGGAACTTGCCATTGACTTAAACGAGGCTCAATGGAATAAAATACATAAACAGGCGGCAGTACGTAATATTGAGGGAAAATTCACACAAGACTATTTTGAGGTGGTACCTAACACCGGCTAGGTTGCAGCTTTCCAATCCTTCTTTGGAAGGTAATTGTTTTAGGGGGTGTACTGATTTAGGTACTCTTAAACATGTCCTGTGGGATTGCCCTAGGATTGCCCACATCTGGCTGGGGACATATAATATCTTGGAGAAACTCTGGGATTGCAGGATTCCCCAAAAAACGGAAGAAGCTCTTTTAGGTCTACCCATAGAGGGCCTTAGTAACCAGGCTCAACTTTTGTCACACCAAGTGTTTTTGGCAAGTTGAGTTACGCTAGCTAAAGCCTGGAAATCGGGAATACCCACATATAGTGAAGTTTTACGTAAGCTTAAGTTCATATATGATATGAGCGTTATCTCAGCTGACCTGAATCAATCATACAAGAAATGGGCTTCATGCTGGGACACCTGGATCCTTAAGATCGGATGGTAAAGTTACAGAGTCCTCTAATTCTTAGGACAATCAGGGTGTGGATCCTGATTTTCCATGTCCCTCTCTTCTCCTGTTCTTCCTTCCCCCCTTCCCTTTACCCTAGGCGTGTTTTTTCCTTTGTTTTTAGGTTACAAGTTCGATAACCTGTATTTTTATATGTAAGTAATCTGAATTCATATAACAAAACAAAAAAAAGAGAGAGAGAAAGCAAAAAGTCAAGTCATTGAAGTTAAAAGGTTATTTATCCGTATGTTTATATTTTTCAAGGACATTGTCTATATCATTTTTGTTTTATCGTTGAAACATGTGTATTAATGTATTACCTTGATACTCTTAATAAAAAAATATTTAAAAAAATTAAAAATAAAAAAATAATCAGAAATTGAAACCAGATCCTAGAGATGAATATAACATCTTACACAATTATTTGATTGGTAGAGCTCAGAGAGATGGCATGATCACAATGAAGAAATACACATTTTGAACATTCCTGGAACACTGTTTAATGCAAAACTAAAAAAAAGTAAGAAAATGTGATCCAGGATATAACAGTATCTGGTGCTGAAGTACCTGATGAGGAATGGTGATTATGTTATACTAAGAACTTGCCCATCAAAAATAATGGGAAGAAAATTGTAAGGCTGGCAATGCTGTTTGCCACACAATGTCAGGATTTTGCTCCTCTTAGCACCTTCAGGCGTTCATCGTGAGCCCCTTGCTGAGCACCTTCAGCGCTCATTGCGAGCCTCTCCCCCGTGTACTCCAATTTTCCTGCTTTGCACTGATCACCTTGGGCGCTCATCGCAAGCCCCACGCTGAGCGCCTTTGGCCCTCATCGCGGGGCTCGCAATGAGCGCTGAAGGTGCTCACTGCAGGCCTCTCCCGCTCTTGGTATTCATCGCGAGCCCCTGCGCTTATTGCCCTCGGTGCTCATTGCAAGTCTTTCCTTCTGCCCTGTGTCTCTTTCCACAATCTCCCCCCTGTCCATTCCCTGTGTCTTTCTCCTCTGTGTGTCTGCTGTATGTTTGCGTGTTACGAGCTGACTGCCTTTGGCTTTACTTTCAAAGTCCCGCGTGCCTGGCGTTGTCGGTGTAAGTGTTACTGTCTTCTCAGTCATGTATTTTCTGAGTCCCACGTGCCTGGCTTTGTTCAGCCTCATTTTAATTCAGTTTCAGAATTTTTACATTTTCCGGCCACCATTTTTTTCCTCGCCTAGCCAATTTGGGATTGACAAAAAAATGCCAAATATGGCTCAAGTTTGCTTGCAACCTCACTCCCAGGCTTCCTGGCTCTCCCCCTGTGCTGTGTGTGAGTGTGTTATTTTTTAGAAATTATTTTGCTGGTTTTTGGGGGTTTTAGAGTTACGCACTTGGCTCCCATGAGGCTTGCAGTGCAATAAGCAGCCTAAGTCCTGGGTGAATCAACGTCTCGCCACGTTTCGCGAGGGCCGCAAGTGCATGACCAACATTGCAAACGTCAACAACATCGAAAGATCCACAACTATATATGTGATTGGTTGTGTTATATAACCATGGTCTGCATCAGAATCCCTATATGAAGTTGTAGACTAATTAATTAGCATTTGTGTTTGAGCTGAAATGCAAGTTAGCTCATTTTTGTTAAAGATTATAAGTAATGCTAAAGGCTATGAAGAAATTGTTATGCCAGGAAACATGCAAGTCATTAACCAGCAAATCACAAGATTAGAAGTTGTCAAAACAAAAATATGTACATTAACCCTAAAATCATCAGCAAAAGTAGACAAACCCATTAAACTATATATATGGTTTAGTAGTAATGGATTTACAGCCTTATTAAATTGCGATTCGGACAATTGAATAGGACTCTATATAAGCACACAGCATATTTTACAGAAGTTTTTAGTTAGTTAACTTCTATCCAAAAGCAAGGTCTTCACTAACTAAAAACTTCTGTAAAGAACATATGCTCTGTGCTTATATAGAGCCCATTTCAATTGGCCGAATCGCAATTTAATAAGGCTGATAATATGTAACAAATAGGATGGTTTAGTGCTTAACCCTTTTTAGGTAATATAAAAAAACAGTATTGTTAGGTGGTAAATGGATATAATGTAAAGGGTACATTACAGCTGGTAAATGCCCTAGTCTGACCAAAACCAAAAACTCAAAGCAGAACTGTAAGGACTTATTACCAGGCCCATCCATCCCCATCTCATGCTGAAAAGGTTGTGCAGAAAAGGGGAGTTCTCCAGCTGACAGAGATGCTGATCTACCCTACATTGCTGAGTTTTGGTTTAAGCTGCATCTGAAGCATAATTATAACCAAGTAAAATGTACTGATTTTAACTTGGGTGTGTGCGTTCACCCTCTTTACTCACACACAAGAACTACCACACTTCCAAGTAACAAGTGACTAATTGTAATTAATGGTAATCAGTCACCCAACCTGAAACAATATAGCATTAGTGTTACGACCCCAGGACTGAGGGGGACATGTTCACCCCTTAACCCTTCTACCTACTAGTATAGTGGCACCCCTGGATGGTCTGCGTTCTTACGGTCTCAGCATTTCTGACTTGTTCAGGCCAGGATATCAGTTCAGGACCTCAGGAACACAGGAGGCAAAAAGCAGGATTGGCAAAATAATAAATGCTTTTATCGCTATCTTTCTCTAAAATGACAGATACATGTTTTTTATGTATCAACCATCAGAGCAAGCTTTAATAACTGGCTCACAGCATGACAGTTACAGATGACGTCACAACATTCCAAATGCAGTTAACTCTTTCTGAACTGGCTCCAACTAAAATGTAATATAGAGTTAAAACACATAAAATCACACATTGTCTTTGTAATAAAACTAGGTGGCTGTTTTGTGACACACAGCTCCCCTGTAACCACAAGCAGCCATACCCAGTCCGATCCCAGCGGATCGGCTTGGGGATGTCCGGGGGAGTCCTCGCAGACCACTTTTCCAGTTCAGTTTGTCTTAATAATCCATCAGCGTTGCCATTTTGCCACACTTTCCTGGGCGGTAGTGTATTGTAAAGTCAAAGGGCTGCAGCGCTTGACTCCAGTGAAACAGTCTGGCATTGTCTCCTGCCACCCTGTTGAGCCAAACTAACGGGTTGTGATCTGTGAATAAGGAAAAAGTTTGCCAATAAAAATACGGCTGTCGCTTCTTGAGGACCCAAACCATGACCAGGCATTCTTTTTCGATGGCGGTGTAACTTCGGGGGAATAATTTTCTGCTTAAGAAAGCCACCAGGTGTTTGCCTCCATCGGCTCCGATTTGGCTCAATACGGCCCCCAATCCAAACATAGAACCGTCTGTGTGAACAAGAAAACTTTGGTTGGATCAGGAGCAGCCAGTACAGGGGCCTTCATTAGAGCAGTTTTTAGTTGTTGAAATGCCTGTTCACACTCTGGGGCCCAGACTACCTGCCTAGGGAGGTTCTAACGGGTCAGATCAGTAAGGCTTGGCCAGGGCACTATAGTTGGGCACAAATTTGCGATAATACCCTGCTGTTCCCAGGAAAGCTAGGACCTGAGTCTTCGTACGGGGGGGTCGTTGCTACGCCCGCCAGATTTGGGGGACTACGCTCACCCCAAATCTCTCTCTCTCTATGGGTCGCAACTGTTTGTCCAGATCTCGTCATCAGCAGACACTTCAGATGACAGCATCATTTTTGAAGAGGCAGGCACCATCAGACCCTTTTTCTTAGGATCTAAGAATCACACACAATGTACCTTTGATTAGTAGAAGCAGACATGACACCACCTTTGTTTAGTGTGTCCAAAATCAGACTGGACACTTCTTCATTTTTCAAAACAAATTTTCAGATGACACAAAACACCAAAGACCTCCCCCCTGTTCTAGCCCATCTTTCTAGGCAAATAGCTTGCTACCCCCTCACCCACATGGCTTTCTTCTCATTACACATTTCCTCTCCTCTTACAGAGTCAAAAAACTAGCTCCCCCCCCCCCCCCCCATGTTTAAAGCTAGCACCTTCACACGTGGCCGATCACAAGGCCATATAAATTCTTTAGAATGTTTAACCATTTGTATATCCCAGATATGACTGTTAAGCAAGTTGTAAGTACCCTCCAACCACACATATAACAACTGATGGACCCCAAACAGTCCAGTCGGCCCTTCTGTCCATAACAGCTAGTTTCCCCCATCCTAGTGTGGCCTAGGAATTCATTCTGCCGGACAAATTTCTAGCAACACTGATCTTACTTGCGAGTGAGTTGTAATTGCCTCACAGTCCACATTCCTTCCAATTCCAATGGGCACACAATTTTGGGCATAGCCTCCATGGCTCAAGTGCCAACTGCCTTCCTCGGGCCATGGCACATGCCCCCTCCCTCCACATCCTTTGGGGAAAACAATTTCCTTCAGCAGCTGCATCTAAAACAGTCCTTGGGCCTATTAGTTCACCCAGTCCAACAGGTCCCAGGGTGGTACCTAGTCCAAGTGACAGTTCCCTAAGTGACATTGCTAGCTCCCATCCCTAAAGCCAGGATCCATGCTAGGCCCACAGTCCATTCCCAGGGCACATTGAACATAGCTAATCACATCCAGACTCTCTGTTTGGCCTGGCTTCTGCCAACAGTCCTCTGTGCCAGGGTAATCAATACAGTCCAAGGGTGCCATTGCCATCCCACCCCCCAAAAAACAGGGCAGATAAACTCTTCTGACCCACTGCCTGGGTAAAACACCCTCTAGGGTTCCCAGAAAAAAAGGAATTTTAAGAGGGAATGCTGACTTGGGTATGGCATCTTTGGCTAGTGGAATTTGCCAGTACCCCTTACAGAGATCTATTGTAGTGAGGTACCACCCCCGGGCCATTTTTTCTAAAAGTTTATCTATCCTGGGCTTTGGATAGGCATCAGACACTGTTGTGTCATTTAGCCTCCTATTGTCCCCACAGAATCGGGTTGTTCCGTCCCACTTTGGTACTAGTATTCTACCACCCAGTATGGGCCCTGCAGCCTGTCATTCGGACGGGTTTTAAAATCAATACTTTTTGCCCCACCTGTTGCTATTGGGCCGCCTGGGGGTTGGATTGTACTGTCTGGATAAACTCCTTCACACGGCCCCTAAATCCCAACACATATGGGACAATAAGGGTACCATCTGCACTAACCTCTCCCTCCCAATGCCCACTTATTAAGTCTAACGGGCCTCTCACCTTTTCACCGAACAGTAGTTCAAAGAGGGAGAATCCGGTGGATTCTTGGGGTCCTCCCTGTACACAAATAGAAGGTGGGGCAGGAATCTTTCCCAGTCTTTCCTAGTGTCTGCGAACGTCCAGAGCATTTGTTTAAGCGTCCCATTAAAACGTTTGCAGAGACCATTAGACTGGGGATGGTATGCCGAGTCTACTATGGGCTTAATTCGGCATAGAATCCAGAGTTGGTATGTAACTTTGGTGGTAAATTGGGTGACCTGATCCAAAATAATATCTTGGGGAAATCCCATGCGGGAGAAAATCTGCATCAGGGCATCCAAGACTGTCTCAGTGTGGACATTGGTCAGCGCCACCCCCTTTGGGTTTCTAGTGGCATAATCTACTAGGGTCAGGATGTATTTCTTGCTGGAAGGGCTCTGTCTAATTAGGGGCCCTACCAAATCTACGGCTACCCTGCTAAACGGTTCTTCGATAATGGGAAGGGGGTGAAGTCTTGCTTTATGGCGGTCCCCTCTCTTACCCACCCTCTGACAGGTGTCACAAGTCCGACAGTACTGACGAGTATCTTTCGAAACCCCCGGCCAGAAAAAGTCCTGAGTTAGCCGGATGTCCAGATAAGTCCCAGATGTCCAGATAACGGAATATCATGGGCTATCCGGAGTAATTCCTGCCTATATTTCAGGGGTACTACCAACTGTTTCATGGGGATCGCTACTGACCCAGCCCCTATCCTCTCTGAGTTCCTGTATAGTAATCCCTTGTACCTCTCCCCCTAATCCTGCCTGACTGGAGGTGACCTGATCTTTGTACACTTGTAGCCGGGGGTGCTAGAACAGCACTGCGGGCTTAAACGATGGGCAAGGTGGTCGTTGGTGTTGGCGCCGTGCATCATAGTGTTCATCGGCCAGCCGGGCGGTGTCGCAGAGGGTAAGGGGTTTACGGTCCCTTACCCATACTTGCACCTCTGGGGTCAGTCCACTGAAGAACTGCTCTAATAGAATCAATTGCAGCAGTTCTTTCATGGTTGTGGCTCAGTTAGCCTGAACCCATCCCATGGCAGCTCTCTGTCGTCGATAAGCCTACTCGGCATGGGAGTCCTTCTATTTGTTGAGCTCCCGAAATCGGCGGCGGTATGCCTCTGGGGTGATAGCATATCGCGTTAAGATGGCCTGCTACACCCGGTGGTAATCTTTACTGTCCTCATCTGGTACTGTCCGGTACGCCTCTGTGGCACGGCCTGACAATTTGCTTGCCAACAGAGGTACCCAATCTGCTTGTCCAATGTCATGTAAGTGGCACAGTCTTTCAAAATCTTGATGGTACCCATCAATATCCTCTTTCGTGTTTGTGACGGCTTTAAATGCATTGTATGGGAGCTTCGCTTTTCCTTTTGTGGACGATACTGCTGGTGACCCCTCTCTGGATCGCTGATCTGCTATTTGTAGCTGTATTGCCTGTTGTCCAATATGTAATCTTGTACCTCCGCCATCACTCTGGTTACAGTTTCTTCTGATGATGGTTCCCGGTAAAATGCCAGCCTTATCCTTAGTTACCTTGCGACTTCGCTTTCATCCATCTCTGGTGAAGGTACAGCACTGCTGGCTCGGTCTCCCTCCATCAGTTCGGCAATCAAAATAGCTTTCGCTTTATTGCTGGCGTTCTTGCCCCTTACTTCCAAAAGTTCCTTTAAAGTTGTTCGTTATAGGGCTGCATAGTTTGTCTTAATTCATACATATAGATAAATTGTAGGTGACCCGCTACTTCGTTGTGAGGCTCTAATCCTGACACTTGCCATCAGTTGTTACGACCCCAGGAGTGATGGGGACATGTTCACCCCTTAACCCTGCTGCTTACTAGTATAGGGGCACCCCTGGATGGCCTGGGTTCTTATGGTCTCAGCATTTCTGACTTGTTCAGGCCAGGACATCAGTTCAGGAAGTCAGGAACACAGGAGGCAAAAAGCATGCTTGGCAAAATAATAAATGGTTTTATCTCTCTTTCTCTAAAATGAGAGATATACCTTTTTTTATGTATCAACCATCAGAGCAAACTTTATAAAATTTCTACAAGTACTAGAAAGGACCCGCAAGGGGGTTAAACACCTGTTCATAACACTGCAAAAGCAAATACAAACACAGTACTGAACCTTAAAATACGCGGAAAGTGATTAAAGGCATTATAATTAATTGCACAACATTCTCAAGCTCGCAAATCTGCAAAAAAAAATAAATTATTTTTTATGTGTAATTTCCATGTTAAATCGTTCCCGGCAATCAATGGGTTAATACATATCATTGAACTTGCATGGACTAGAATAGTAGATTTATTGATTTATTTATATTGCAACATTTCTGGATTGCGAGTCCGATCTCAAATCGGACTTCTGGTTTAAACTCCATGTTTTACTGACGTCATGATGTCGGTCTTATTTACTATTGGCTGTTTCAAAATCGGTAGTTACGGCCTTGCTTAATTGATCATGATCATGCCCTAATTACGGTTACATGGTTTACGGTTTTGGCTTTCCGCCATGTAGTTGCAGACTTTTTCAATTTAATCGCTCTGTAACTGTTGTAAATTTAATGAGGCCCTATGTGTGGTGCAAAGACAAAAACTGTGGAAACCAGATGTGCAAAGCTAGTAAAGACTTACTCAAAATACTCACAGCTGTAATTAAAGCCAAATATGGTTATATTAAGTGTTAATTTATTGAATTAATTCTTATGTAATCCACAAAAGTAAAGCCAAATTAAATCAATTTTAATTCCAGGTTGTAACACTACAAAATGCTGGATTTGCAACAATAATAGGGTTAAGACCTCTCACTGTGACAGTCAGATGCTTTAAGTATAAAGCATGAAGAATGTTTGGGGCAAAGCATGTGCAAAATGTGTTTAGGGGTGAGGAAAATAGGGACATTGCCATGTCACTTGTCCCTGTGAAAGTCTAATTTGAACGAACTATTAGACATATGACTGAGGGTGACTGTAAGCCTCTAGTCAGTTTTAGGCCTCAAAGAAGAATGGATTCCAAAGAGCAGCTTGGGTGATGTGGAAAAGTAGGAAACCTTTGTCTGATTCTCGCAGGGGTTTAAACAAGCATCGAAAGCATTTGCATTCTCCCAGACAGGCCATGATTTCTGTTTAACACTGTGTGTACACAAGTGAGGCAATTCGTATTAAACAGGCTTTGGATTCTCTGTTTGCCTCATCTGTATTCACATACTTTTAAACCTAAATCTCACACAGGAACAGACAGATGAAGCAGACTGGCACACTTGTGACCTGGAAGTAGCAAAGCACAGTAGCGGAAAAAAACAGACAGCTGCAATGGACGGACACACTTGTGATCAAGTGGTGGCGAGGCTGGCACACTAGCAGGCAGTTGCAAGTGACTGGAGACATCAGCTCTACTGGAGAGTCAGGGGAAGCCTAGCCAACTGCAGCAAGGGAAAAATGAGTGCCCCAGGCAGTCATAGACTGTGGAATAACCCATTGGAGAAGCTGCCCCACACTCACTTGCAGTCAAAGCTGGAGCTGAAATACAAAGTGTCAGAAATTATCTGAGTCTATTCGTAAAGGTATATCTAAGTTTCCCTGTTTTTCCCTTTTTCTAATCTAACACAAGCTGCTTATATCAGAAACATACATTACATTGAGTCATTCTATGCACATACAGAATGATTTTATTCCAAAATAAAACTTGTTTCCATACCCCAGAGCTGCCTACATAGGCACCTGATACCTACCAACAGAAACACTGCATTCAAATACAGATTTTAACCCTTTACTAACTGTAGCGGAACCCATCACTGTTTTACCCTGTTTTATGATTATTATGGTTAAAATATGATCCTACTATATGTATGTTGGTTGATGCTCTGCAGAATATTGTCCCAGACATTTACAGCTACCTGGCATGGGAGATAATCTTGTTACAGCGACTCTGCATAAGATAAAGGAAGTCTATTGTATACAGTGTTTTCATTCTCAGATAAGAACAAAGAAGTGTAATTGAATCAATGTCTGATTGTATCAAAGTTGCCAGGGAGGTGTGACCCCCCTATTGTTCTCTTTATGTGTATTGTGTGTGGCCAAATATGGGCATGGGTATTACCTGTTGCCAAAGAGATGTATAAATATTTCTGCAATAACAAAATAAAGTCAGTATTCATTTGACTCCCAAATTGTGTGTCGTCCAATATGGGAGGTCGGGAATGGTGAGACTGTAGTGCTTCTTGGATATTTTACCGTATACCAGCTGAGATTTTGGACTGCGTGTTCCAGCTCCGTTACATTTGTTGGCAAGTGGCGGGATTGTTCCCACGGTCAGAAGGACAGCTACAGGAGACACCATTCCGTGGAGTATAAATTGAGGGCAACGCTAGTATCCGTACAGCGCCCCTGGCTACAGCAGGATGGAACCGGCTAGTTTTCAGACAGCGTTCCATCATGAGGAGGAGGAGGCGGCCGCGGACTACAGGGATGCAGACAGAAAGGAACTCATGGTTACAGTACCTCGTATTACCCCACAGAATGAGTTTGGAAGAGAACTCCAAAGCAGACTGGCCTTTTTCCCAGGTACGCTTCCCATGAAAGCCTTGGAATGGTTAATGACAGATGTCCACAAATTCATAATGGAAAAGCAGCGGGCACGGGAGCGGTCCATCTTGGGAGCTGCTAACCCACCTCCCACCATTAACCCCCCCCCCCCCCCAGCACTGCGTCCGGGTGGTGGGAACTACCAAACCCCTCCACGGTACATCAGGTGCCACACGTGTAACCAGCAGGGTCACATGCAGAGAGACTGTCCCAGAAACAGAAACCGCTCCACGTGGAATACTCCAACTAATTCCCCTCCCCAGCGGCAGTGTGTACCCCAGGGAGCTGAAGGTGTCGGCCTTCTCCCACAGCGGCAGTGTGTACCCCAGGGAGCAGAAGGGGCCGTCCTTCCTCCCCAGCAGCAGTGTGAACCCCAGGGGGCAGAAGGTGTCGTCCTTCCTCCCCAGCAGCAGTGTGAACCCCAGGGAGCTGAAGGTGTCGTCCTTCCTCCCCAGCGGCAGTGTGTACCCCAGGGAGCTGAAGGTGTCGGCCTTCCCCCCCAGCGGCAGTGTGTACCCCAGGGAGCTGAAGGTGTCGTCCTTCCTCCCCAGCGGCAGTGTGTACCCCAGGGAGCTGAAGGTGTCGGCCTTCTCCCACAGCGGCAGTGTGTACCCCAGGGAGCAGAAGGGGCAGTCCTTCCTCCCCAGCAGCAGTGTGAACCCCAGGGGGCAGAAGGTGTCGTCCTTTCCCCCCAGCGGCAGTGTGAATCCCAGGGGGCAGAAGGTGTCGTCCTTCCCCCTCAGCGGCAGTGTGAACCCCAGGGGGCAGAAGGTGTCGTCCTTCCCCCCCAGCGGCAGTGTGTACCCCAGGGAGCAGAAGGTGTCGACCTTCCTCCACAGCGGCAGTGGGTACCCCAGGGGGCCAAAGGTGTCGTCCTTCCCCCCCAGCGGCAGTGTGAAACACAGGGGGCAGAAGGTGTCGTCCTTCCCCCCCAGCGACAGTTTACCCTAACCAGGGGAGACACCAATCTCCCAGACGGCGCAGATGGGACCGTGGTCTCTGCGCCCACAGCTTGTCCAGATCCCCAACTACCGTCACTGGGACAACCGGAGGAGGGGGTAAGTACAAATTCCCCTCCCCAGCTAACTTCTAATGTGGCCCCAGGGTTAACAGAGGAAATGTTAACCCCCACTGACCCCCACGTTTCCCTGGCTACTGAGCCGGAATATGTCCCAAGTACCCCAGCAGAAGAGCTGACAGCGGGGCAGAGTGCAGTCGGCCTCTGCCCTCCCTTTGTCCCTTGTACAGAGCAGGAGGTCCTGCAGGTTATACCAGCAGAAGAGCTGGCATCAGGGCAGAGTGCCGCTGGCCTCTGCCCCTCAAGTCCCCTCAGCGTGTTGCACCATCACCCCAGCAAAATATCCAGGTGCCTGGTTAGACTTCCCCCCAAAGGGGAGATGTGTGACGAAGTGCCCTTCGCCACTTTGGCTTGGAGAGGACTGTTTGCCAGCCTCCTGCCCTGCGACTATGGCCCTGGTACATATTGCCCTTTGGAACCAGTGTTCGGCCATACCAGAGTGTATGTCACTCATTCTGGTCCTTTACATACAGGGGGGTCATTCTGTACTTGCCCTGTGGGAGCGGTGATACCCCAGATAGCTATGCCATGGAGCCCATTCATATGATGAAAGACTATGGGAAAGACTTTAGCTACTTGGCAATTGAACTGTGTGAATAGGATCTGAGCGCTATTCGGGAGTTTTGTGCGCTCAGATCCCAGCTATCTGGGGATATGGGAAATGTGAGTAAATGTGAATTGCAGTAATGCTGATGGGTTGTCAAACTAGAGAATTGACCAACAAATACTTTTGTCCGGACATCCCCAGGCCGATCCGTCGGGATCAGACCGTGTATGCCGGCTTATGGTCACGGGGGAGGTGTGTAGCGGAACCCATCACTGTTTTACCCTGTTTTATGATTATTATGGTTAAAATATGATCCTACTATATGTATGTTGGTTGATGCTCTGCAGAATATTGTCCCAGACATTTACAGCTACCTGGCATGGGAGATAATCTTGTTACAGCGACTCTGCATAAGATAAAGGAAGTCTATTGTATACAGTGTTTTCATTCTCAGATAAGAACAAAGAAGTGTAATTGAATCAATGTCTGATTGTATCAAAGTTGCCAGGGAGGTGTGACCCCCCTATTGTTCTCTTTATGTGTATTGTGTGTGGCCAAATATGGGCATGGGTATTACCTGTGGCCAAAGAGATGTATAAATATTTCTGCAATAACAAAATAAAGTCAGTATTCATTTGACTCCCAAATTGTGTGTCGTCCAATATGGGAGGTCGGGAATGGTGAGACTGTAGTGCTTCTTGGATATTTTACTGTATACCAGCGGAGATTTTGGACTGCGTGTTCCAGCTCCGTTACACTAACCTTCAAGACAGCAGCTGCTCAATGCAGAGATCTACAGATCAGTGTCTGACTCCTCATACTTCCTTCTATAGGGGTCTACACATCCCATGCACAAACTGCCATCATTGATTGTTACATTGTATCAAAATGTATAGCTTATCTTCTCTTCCCCATGTTTCTGCCTCTTTCATTCCCTTTAGACTGTAAGTAGTGAGTTTCCAGTCTAAGATGCTTTGGAAAAAAGCACTTTCTACAAAGATTCTAAGCTCAAAACAGGGATTTCCATTTTCTGAAGTTTGTCAATATTGTACTTTCCTTGTTCTTATCTCCTGTACAGTGCTACGGAATATGTTAATGCGTTGTTATTAATAATAATAATAATAATAATAATATAGATGTCTGTGATTGGCCAAAACAAATTATGAATGTTATGCTAGTTTTAGCAGGGATTTTCAGTAGTGTCAACTCACAAAAGCTTGTTAATGTTTATTTTGGTATTTTTTCATGTAAAATGTTTGCATCCACTACTGATTCTACTCTATCAGATGCAAACTTAGATATGCCTTTACACTTCCAAATGAAGGTTTTGCTTATTAAAAGACTGGGCATCGCAATGAAATTTTGGAGGAAGTAAAAGGTGGTTAAAAGAAACCCAGGAAAGTATGGTGGATGGTTATTGGGGTGTCTTGGGTCCCAACGGTAGAGGCAAAAGTTCTCAGGAAACTGTTTCTAGTTAATCACTCTAAATCAATGGCGTCTTTTTTGCCTGTTGACAACCCCATTGATTTGAGATGTGCAGCTGTTTCTCTGGAAACTGCTCACACTGGTGGCTTAAAGTAATGAAAACACAATAGGGGAGGCGGGAGAAAGAAGAGCGCACAATCTTTGTGTGTACCTCAAATATTGAGGTAATATTAGCGTATTGACACAACATAAATATGTGATGTTGATCCAAAGAAAGTCTTTATTACCAAAACCAAATTGGTAAAAACAAAGAATTAAGAATATAATACAGTACATAAATATAAAAAGAAACCCAATCTGATCCAGGTTTGAAGTATTTGAGCACATCAATCTTGAAATTCTGAATATTACTTTAATGTTTACAAGATTTACAGCCCCATTAAATTCCCCTAACGTGTAAAAACATAGCTGGTAACGTAGCTCGCAAGACTTACGGCTATTAAATTGACCTCTTAAACCAGCCCACCGACGACCTGCGGGGTAGGAGTGATAATTCAACTTGCAAGATCGCAAATCCTTTGATCTGTCAAGCCCGTAACCGATACGTTCCAATTGTGCTATTAAATTGCATCAAAATCACTGGCGTTCAACCCCGTAACTCGCAAATGGAGCCAAGAAGGCAATGAGTGTTGGAGAGGACCCCCAAGGGAGTAAAGTCAAATCTGTAGCACTTTAAATGCACATATACGACACTACTGTACTTTTATTAAAAGGAAAAATGATGTTAGGGCTTAGAATTAATAGCACAACATTCTCAAGCTCGCAAATCGGCCAAATAAAATACTTTATTTCATGTTTATTTTCCTGTTATATCAATCCAAGCAGTCAATGTGTACTAGAATATCATATTTACGGCTTTATCAATATTGCATTACATCTGGAATGTGGGTCCGATCGTAACTCGTAATTCAACCCCATAAGACTTTGAAAATCCCACCTCCATTTTTCAGTGACATAATTCTAATGATCTCTGTTTCCATTGGCTCCATCTCAACTCGTAACTACGAGTTTGACTAATTGATCACGTTCACGGCCGCACAACCAATGAGCAAAAAATGGTTTACGGCTTTGCCTCTTAAGCCCGTAACTCACAGCATGTTCTAATTTAATAGCACCCGTAAATCTGCAAAATTGCAAGCTTGCAGCCGTTGCAGGTCTCATGTTGCATATATGAGCTTCGAATTTAATGTGGCTGTTAGTGGTGTGGAATTTTCAACTGTGTACAACTTTGACTAGAATTCCTAGGCTTCAAAATTCTATTGCAATGGGCAATTTTGGCATATCCCTAACAATGAGGGGGAGAGATGAAATTGTTGTACATGGGTCTGTCAAAGGTGTGTTGGGTTTGTAATAGTAGTTTTAATTGTAATCCTCTAACAGACAGGAAAGCGCAAAGCAGGCCAAGAAAGAGGACATTAGAAGTGAAGTCCCAGGTAACCGGACTGCAGAAAATCAGACTTGGGAAGTAGGAGGTATGTGAAAGCATAGTGCAGTAGATGGAGATCCAGGTGACAAGTCTGCAAAAGTAGAACTAAAGTTCCTAATAGCAAAAGTATCAGAGGATGAAAGCATGATCAGATGGTCCAGGGTCAAGTGAAGACTGCAGACAAAATATCGAAATAACAGGCTGTCATGATCCAGAGGGAGGGGTCCACTTTCACCTTAAAATTTCCTGCCTTCGGCTACAGGAACAACCTTGGATTGTGAGTTCAGGGTTATCTTAATGCCCAGCTCAGACTTGGTCCATCCCTCAAGAAAACTCAAGAAATCACCGGAGTAGTTTAAGTTTCCTTTCAGTAGGACCCAACTCAGAGTTGCAGGATACAAAAGGTAACAAGCTTATCCTGGCCCTACTCACTTGATTAAATATTACAATCCTTTCATCTCCTCCTGACCCACTTGTACTTATGGCAGAGCCATAAAATAACCCACCCCCAATAACCCAATCCTCTTAGGCAAGCAAGGCTATGTCCAATGGCTAATAACTTTTTTGATCACCCCCTCCCCACCTAATTTTGATTGACAGACTGGTGCCCCTTGTCATTTCCCTGTCTTAGAACCCGTCTGGTATTTTTCTGCTGTCAATAGGTTAAGGGTCAGGTTTCTCCCTGTCTGTTCCTTATCTTTCTATTATGGTTACTCTTTACAACTCTAGTGGAAGCAATGAACTATCCAACCTCTTCTTTTAAGACACTTTTGTTATCTGATACACCCTGCTCTTTCTGGGATTATTGGAGTTAAAAGTTCAATCATTCTCTTAAACCCCCCTTCCACCCCTTTCATTTAGTACTCTCTCCTTTCCTTTCTCTTGTGATAGATATATATATATACATACCTTAGCCCACTTGTGTAAGGTCCTTTCTGTGACAGAGATATATTTAACATATGTCACTTTAACCCACTTCTATTATATTTTCTTTATTCTGTATTTTCCCACTATTTGTCTTTAGTGGTTTCTTTTTTATACACACATTTTATACACCTATGAGTATCTCTCCTATAGTCTATCTTTAGTCCTTCTATTTGGATATAGCTTAATATATGTACACCATTGACTAGTATATATATATATATATATATATATATATATATATATATATATATATATTTACATATACATATATATATACATGTCTTATATGTATTCTAGGCATATCATAGAGTTTTTTGCCCCCTGTATATACTACGCAGTTCATTTCTATTGTCTCCGTTATTCTTCCTGCCTTTTTTGTGTTGCACTATTTTTTTTATTTTTTTCCCCCTAGGTTGGTGATCTGAAGGGACATCTGCAAAGGTAAGTGGTCTTAATTATTTTATTTTAAGGTTAAAATTAGGGTTTCTGTATGTTGATAGCATTTATTGTATGTTAGATAGATAGGGGTATGTATTTTAGATAGTTTCGATTTATTGCATATTAGATAGATAGGGGTATGTATTTTAGATAGTTAGGATTTATTGTATATTAGGATTGATTGTATGTTAGATAGATAGGGGGTAATGTATTTTATTTTATTTGTATTGTAGTGTATGTATTCTATATGTATTTCCTTTTCAGGTGTGTAATTTTTTTTTTCTGTAGTGGGGGGGTTGTAATGTTTTTTTTTTTTCTGTAATATTCCTTTTTTTATTTTTTGTGACTTAGGTTTTTTTATTTTTTGTAATGTAGATTTTTTATTTTTTGTAAAAATTTTTGTTAATTAGAGTGGTGCGGGGTTTATTAGGGGGTAGGTAGTGTAGGTAGGTGGTGTAGGTGTTAATAGATTAGTGTAGAGGGGGTTAGTTTAGATTTAATGGTTTATTGGGGGGTATAGTGCAGTGTAGTGTTTGTACTTAGTGTCATGTATTGACCCCCATGAGTGACAGGGTTAATTAAGGCTTATGGGGGTCTGTATTGACCCCCATGAGTTATAGGGTTAATTAAGGGCTTATGGGGGTCTGTATTGACCCCCATGAGTGACGGGGTTAATAAGGGCTTATGGGGGTCTGTATTGACCCCCATGAGTGACAGGGTTTTTGAAGGCTTATGCGGGTCTGTATTGACCACCATGAGTTATAGGGTTAATTAAGGGCTTATAGGGGTCTGTATTGACCCCCATGAGTGACAGGGTTAATTAAGGGCTTATGGGGGGTCTGTATTGACCACCATGAGTGACGGGATTAATGAAGTGCTTATGGGGGTCTGTATTGACCCCTATGAGTGACAGGATTTATTAAGGGCTTAAGGGGGTCTGTATTGACCCCCCTGAGTGACAGGGTTAATTAAGGCTTATGGGGGTCTGTATTGACCCCGATCAGTTATAGGGTTAATTAAGGGCTTATAGGGGTCTGTATTAACCCCCATGAGTTATAGGGTTAATTAAGGGCTTATGGGGATCTGTATTAACCCCCATGAGTGACAGTGTTAATTAAGGGCTTATGGGGGTCTGTATTGACCCCCATGAGTGACAGGATTTTTTAAGGCTTATGGGGGTCTGTATTGACCACCATGAGTTATAGGGTTAATTAAGGGCTTATAGGGGTCTGTATTGACCCCCATGAGTGACAGGATTAATTAAGGGCTTATGGGGGGTCTGTATTGACCACCATGAGTGATGGGATTAATGAAGTGCTTATGGGGGTCTGTATTGACCCCCATGAGTGACAGGATTTATTAAGGGCTTATGGGGGTCTGTATTGACCCCCCTGAGTGACAGGGTTAATTAAGGCTTATGGGGGTCTGTATTGACCCCCATCAGTTATAGGGTTAATTAAGGGCTTATAGGGTCTGTATTAACCCCCATGAGTTATAGGGTTAATTAAGGGCTTATGGGGATCTGTATTAACCCCCATGAGTGACAGTGTTAATTAAGGGCTTATGGGGGTCTGTATTGACCCCCATGAGTGACAGGGTTTTTTAAGGCTTATGGGGGTCTGTATTGACCACCATGAGTTATAGGGTTAATTAAGGGTTTATAGGGGTCTGTATTGACCCCCATGAGTGACAGGGTTAATTAAGGGCTTTTGGGGGGTCTGTATTGACCCCCATGAGTGATGGGGTTAATGAAGTGCTTATGGGGGTCTGTATTTATTAAGGGCTTATGGGGGTCTGTATTGACCCCCATGAGTGATAGGGTTAATTAAGGCTTATGGGGTCTGTATTGACCCCCATCAGTTATAGGTTTAATTAAGGGCTTATAGGGGTCTGTATTAACCCCAATGAGTTATAGGGTTAATTAAGGGCTCATGGGGATCTGTATTAACCCCCATGAGTGACAGGGTTAATTAAGGGCTTATGGGGGTCTGTATTGACCCCCATGAGTGACAGGGTAAGTTAAGGCTTATGTGGGTCTGTACTGACCCCCATGAGTTATAGCGTTAATTAAGGGCATATGGGGGTCTGTATTGACCCACATGAGTGACAGGGTTAATTAAGGCTTATGGGGGTCTGTATTGACCCCCATGAGTGACAGGGGTTAATTAAGGGCTTTTGGGGTCTGTATTGACCCCCATGAATTATGGGGTTAATTTTAGTTGCCTGGGGTTAATACTTTTTCTCGTGAGTCCTTTCAGGACCTTTACGGTCCTTTAAGGACCTGCGAGATGGAATATTTTAAATTTTAAATGCAGCGGGGTCATATGGACCCCTGCAGCAAGGGGTTAATGTGGGGACACTTTGGCGGTTCCAATGGGGACCCCAGCACGGTGGGGGGTTAATTTTATGTGCCACGGCCGGGATTGCTGACAGTGTGCCACTGGCCCTTTAAGGAGCCGTGGCAGGGTATTTAAAAGTTTTAAATGCAGCGGGGTCCTGATCTATGTCGATCTGGGACCCCCGCTGCAAGGGGTTAATGTGGGTGGGCTGCAGGGGTCCCGATAGGGACCCCTGCAGCATGGGGATGTGTATAGGGAGCAGGGGCGGCATCACACGGCTGTCTCGGGCTGCTCCGAGGCAGCACGTAGAGGCTTTAGGATCCCTTGCTAGCACTTTTTTGTGCCCGTAGGGATTCTTCAGAGGTGCGAGATTCACCTCATACATTTAAGGCTGCGTGTTACTCCTTAGCTCTCTCTGAGCTTATTCAGAGTCATCTCGCAAAGCAGGCTGCGAGGGAGGTATTGGGGAATCGGTCCTCACAAAAAGCAAAAAACTGCCTTTTGCGAGGACCGAGGGAACTACGAGTGCTAATTTAATAAGGCCCTAAATAATCAGAAATGTATTCACATTAATCACTTTTGAAATAACATATTTGCACTATTATTACTAACAAACTAGTGTAGATAAAAACGTACAATCGTTACCATTGACCAACATGAGTTATAAGGTTAATTAAGGGCTTATAGGGGTCTGCATTGACCCCCATGAGTGACAGGGTTAATTAAGGGCTTATGGGGGGTCTGTATTGACCACCATGAGTGACGGGATTAATGAAGTGCTTATGGGGGTCTGTATTGACCCCCATGAGTGACAGGATTTATTAAGGGCTTATGGGGGTCTGTATTGACCCCCCTGAGTGACAGGGTTAATTAAGGCTTATGGGGGTCTGTATTTACCCCCATCAGTTATAGGGTTAATTAAGGGCTTATAGGGGTCTGTATTAACCCCCATGAGTTATAGGGTTAATTAAGGGCATATGGGGATCTGTATTAACCCCCATGAGTGACAGGGTTAATTAAGGGCTTATGGGGGTCTGTATTGACCCCCATGAGTGACAGGGTTTTTTAAGACTTATGGGGGTCTGTATTGACCACCATGAGTTATAGGGTTAATTAAGGGCTTATGGGGGTCTGTATTGACCCCCATGAGTGACGGGGTTAATGAAGTGCTTATGGGGGTCTGTATTGACCCCCATGAGTGACAGGATTTATTAAGGGCTTATGGGGGTCTGTATTGACCCCCATGAGTGATAGGGTTAATTAAGGTTTATGGGGTCTGTATTGACCCCCATCAGTTATAGGTTTAATTAAGGGCTTATAGGGGTCTGTATTAACCCCCATGAGTTATAGGGTTAATTAAGGGCTTATGGGGATCTGTATTAACCCCCATGAGTGACAGGGTTAATTAAGGGCTAATGGGGGTCTGTATTGACCCCCATGAGTGACAGGGTAAGTTAAGGCTTATGTGGGTCTGTACTGACCCCCATGAGTTATAGGGTTAATTAAGGGCATATGGGGGTCTGTATTGACCCACATGAGTGACAGGGTTAATTAAGGCTTATGGGGGTCTGTATTGACCCCCATGAGTGACAGGGGTTAATTAAAGGCTTTTGGGGTCTATATTGACCCCCATGAATTATGGGGTTAATTTTAGTTGCCTGGGGTTAATACTTTTTCGCGTGAGTCCTATCAGGACCTTTACGGTCCTTTAAGGACCTGCGAGATGGAATATTTTAAATTTTAAATGCAGCGGGGTCATATGGACCCCTGCAGCAAGGGGTTAATGTGGGGACACTTCGGCGGTTCCAATGGGGACCCCCAGCACAGAGGGGGGTTAATTTTATGTGCCACGGCCGGGATTGCTGACAGTGTGCCGCGGGCCCTTTAAGGAGCCGTGGCAGGGTATTTAAAAGTTTTAAATGCAGCTGGGTCCTGATCTATGCCGATCTGGGACCCCCGCTGCAAGGGGTTAATGTGGGCGGGCTGCAGGGGTCCCGATAGGGACCCCTGCAGCATGGGGATGTGTATAGGGAGCAGGGGCGGCATCACACGGCTGTCTCGGGCTGCTCCGAGGCAGCACGTAGAGGCTTTAGGATTCTTTGCTAGCACTTTTTTGTGCCCGTAGGGATTCTTCAGAGGTGCGAGATTCACCTCATAGATTTAAGGCTGCATGTTACTCCTTAGCTCTCTCTGAGCTTATTCAGAGTCATCTCGCAAAGCAGGCTGCGAGGGAGGTATTGGGGAATCGGTCCTCACAAAAATCAAAAAACTGCCTTTTGCGAGGACCGAGGGAACTACGAGTGCTAATTTAATAAGGCCCTAAATAATCAGAAATGTATTCACATTAATCACTTTTGAAATAACATATTTGCACTATTATTACTAACAAACTAGTGTAGATAAAAACGTACAATCGTTACCACTAAGACAAGTCATTATCACAGAACACATTCTGAACACAGATAAATTCTTTAAACATTCCACGGTGACCCAAATCACCACTGCTAAAGACAGGAATATACACATTATAACATTACTAGAGAAGTTGGTACTTTCTAAAGGGGCTTGGCATAACAGTGTCATGTCCTAGTATGTCCTGACCACAACTCAAACACTAAATATTTTACAAACAATTTTTAGTAGGCCCAAATGCTCACAGACAATGCTCTTGGGGATCCAACACTGAACATAAATGAAAGACAAATTGTCACAGCCTTAAAAACACATCTCATGTTCATTGTAATAGCCCACCTGGGCAATGGTCCCAAATAGAAGAGTCCATGATTTCAGCGCTGTGACCATACGGTTTTGGGCCATACAGGGCCCTTGATTGTGGGGTTCAGGGGAGACCCACCCTGGCCCCAAAAGTCCGATTTAGGGGCTTGAAAAAAGTTACGTCTTTAAGGCCGCCATTTAATTCCTCGCTTGGCCATTTTCAGACCTCCCCAAAACATACATTTTATATCAAATTAGCTTGCAACCTCACTCACATGCTCCCTGCCTCTCCCCCTGCTCTGTGTGTAAGGTTATAAGCTAATTTTTTTATTAATTGGTGTCTTTTGGCGGTGTTCTAACTGCTTCTGAGTTACAGGCTTGAAAAAAATGGCGGCCATTAAAGCCATAATTTTTTTGAAGCCCGTAACTCGTAAGCCGTTTGGAGCCTCTCCCCCCTCAAGCCAGTCACATACGGGCCTCACGATGAGCGCCTTCAGTTCTCATTGCAGCCCCGTCAAGCCAGTCACATTCGGGCCTTGCGATGAGCAGCTTCGGCGCTCATTGCGCATGTGCAAGCCCGTAACTTTTAACATAGCGTTACCTACAAACTCGCAATTATAACAACTAGATATTTTATAATACTGTTGTGATATGGGTGAAGGAGCACTTAGGCACTCGAGTGTAACCCAAGAAACTCAGAACCTTGACATGAGATTTATTGACCCACTAGTCTGATCAGCGATGATAGATTTTGAAACAGAAGTCAATTATCAGCATTTTTACCCCACCCAAGAAGTAAAGTTAGAACTATGCCGATATAAGCATATATGATCATGTTTATTGAGAACCTTCCTTGGCACACTGTAAGGCTCCAGGCACCAGAATATTCATGGCATTGCAAACCTCATGAGCTAACTAATTTAAGTTTTTGTAGCTAAATAACCTACAGTGCCTTCCAGAATTATTGATACGCTTGGTAAAGATAAATAAATAAAAACGGCTATGAAAAAATATCTTTGTTGTTAAACAGCTTCATCTTACACTTAAAATATGAGCAAAATATAAACTCTTAGGCCCTCATTCAATTGCAATTTGGCCAATTGAATAGGGGTCTAAATAAGCACATAACATATTTTTTTAAAGAAGTTTTTAGTTAGTAAACATCTATCCAAAAGCAAGGTTTTCACTAACTAAAAACTACTTTAAAAAATATGTTATGTGCTTATTTAGAGCACTATTCAATTGGCCAAATCGCAATTGAATGAGGGCCTTAGTGAGGTAAAATTATGCAAGTAATGAAAATCCTTTTACAAAAATATTGTTTTCTTAGGAATATGTGTCAAAATGAATGGCATCCCTAGAAATTATTTTTAACAAATTCTAATTCAAATATTCTCATTCATCTATTACATTTTTAAGCAGGCCTGACCCTTTAAGAACTCTTAAGTGGTCATCCATCCCTTCCTGTTTCATAGATATATAAATATGAGGTGACACGACAGCCAAATACCTAAGTCATGAGGAAGATAAGAGATTAGACAAATTAAATTAGGTTTTGAGGGTAAATGAGACAAAAGGCAATACAAAATAACCACACCTGAAAATACCCACCTCCACTATTATGGCAAGAGCTGTGATGAACCTGTCTGGAAGAGGATGCAAGTGTATCTTTCCCTGTGCATAGTGAGAAGAATTGTTCTAGAGGCAAAACTTTCTGCAATGATCACAGTTGGATAATTGCTGGAATTGATTGCATTCTCCAAAACTACAAAGAGACAACAAACTATTTGAAGCATGTCCGGTGTCAAATCACAAATGTAAGCACCTGGAGTTCACTGAACATCACTGGAACTTTGATTGGAATAGAGTGAGGTGAGTTTGGAGTAAAAAATCTAAGTCACAGAAAAGAAAACAATCCTCATTGTGAAGAATGTTGGTGGATCTGTGAAGTGTTGATTTTTTTTCTTCCAAAGGCCCTGGGAATCTTGTTAGGATATATGGCGTTATGTACTCCATTAAATACCAAAAGCTTTGAGATCAAACTCTAATTGGGTCATGGTTGAATCTTCCAGCAGGACAATCTTCCACTTCCACACAAAAATGGTTCACAGAGCGCTGAATCAAGATTTTGCAGTGGTGATCACGGTACTTGACCTAGACCGCATTAAAATCCCAAGGGATGAGTTGAAGCAGAGAGTCCACAAGTGAGGACCAAGGATTCTGGAGGATCTAGAGAGATTATGTATGGAGGAATGGTCTGAAATCCCGTTATATGTGTTCTCCCACCTCAGTCAACATTATAAGAGAAGACTCAGTGTTGTTATATTGGCAAATGGAGGTTGCAGTGGCAAAGCTAGTGAATGCAGGGACCCAGTGAAAAATAAAATCCTCCCCCCCCCCCCAGGTGCCATATGACTTAGCGGTATCATGTCCCCCACACTGGCTCCACTCATAAAAGAGTGCCACCTAAAGGAGCTCCCTTGCCCCTAAGACTTCCTCTTAATTTTCATGCCCCCAACACCCCATACCCAAAGTAGCTTCCCTCCCCTCTCCAACACCCCTTCCCAAAAAAGCACCACTCCCAATACACCTTCTTAAACCAGCACCCTTCCCCCATGACTCCTCTCCCCCAGCAACTGGCCCCTCTCAATGTCCTTACCCCCAAGACCCCTTCCTAAAGCAACTATTTTCCCCCAAGACCTCCCTCCCTTAACCATTGGCTGCTCATAATGTTCTTACTCCCCAACACCCCTTCCCAAAATAGCTCCACTCCCCTCACCAACACCTCTTTCCAAAGCTGCTCTCTTTCCCTCAAGAACCCCTCCCCAGCCACTGGCCCCTCTGAATAGCCATTATGCATCAGTACATGACAGGAAAGTTAGCAAGATATGGGTTACTGTTACTATTATCTTTGATTACAAGCACTCACTTTTAATTTTTTAGGTTTCACAACGATTATTTAGCTTGTCAATAATAAGATATACAGTAGAAGTGTCTTATACTCTCGTTATGTCTCAATCACTCTTAACACATTCATCTTCAATACATACTGTATATAAAAGTGTCCTTGTGAATGGGGTCGGCAGTAGTACAGCTACCCATCGGTAAACACTAAGGTTATCGTTCAATTTTAGATCATTCAATCAATGATTACATTATGTTATTAATATATTTTGTAAAAAAAATAAACATTATTAATCCAACTTTATAAATTAATTGAGTCTACAATGGTAAATAACACCATCAAGCTGACTGGTTTACCTTACATGTGACCACAGTGTTGGAGGAGTTTACACATATAAATATGGACACATACCCTGGTGCTATTTCATTTTGAAAAAGCCTGCACAGGTGAAATGCGTTATGAATGTTACAGAACACCATTCTTACTAGTGGAGATTGTGTACCTTAACTAGTTATTACCATAGCATTCATATTATATGCCAAGAAACTTGTATAGTAATTGTAATAGCCACTTTATCACTTTAACAACAAAAATAATTTCCTATTGAATATTGCTACACAAAGCATTTTTGCAACAATTTTAAAATAAGTGACTACAACTTCAGATTGGTTTCTATGTAGCAAATTTCACTCATTGCAAAATATTAGGATCGATACAAAACCTTAACAGCCTTATTAAATTGGGATTCGGCAAATTTAAAAGGGCTCAATATAAGCACATAGCATATTTTTTTTACAAAAGTTTTTAGTTAGTGAACTTCTATCCAAAAGCAAGGTCTTCACTAAATAAAAACTTCTGCAAAAAAATTATGCTGTGTGCTTAAATAGAACCCTTTTAAATTTGCTAAATCGCAATTTAATAAGGCTGTAAATTTGTTGTGGGGATCTTGTATTAAAATGTAACTTCATCACTCTAACCATTTATTAAATCCAGAATATAAACTGCAAAGGGTTTTATAGGCCATATAAGCGCTATACAGACATAAAGAACAATTCTATAACAACTACATACAATTTTTCAGTCCTTATCAGGTATTACCAGGTAGAATTAAAAGGTTGTCCTTGGAACTAGTAGTTGTTCACAATATGTTTTTAGGGAATGACTGGGGTTATTTCCCTTTTTTATAACTCACAAGGTACAATGTAGGAATATATTGCATGTACGCAATATTGCATCACTTCTAGTGTTCCATTTTTTTTATAATATATTGCACTGAATATTATACTAGATCTTACCATATTTAAAAAAATATCAATAAAATAGTTTTTTAATTGAATTTCAGTTCAAGAGTGCATAAACAAAATTATTGTTTTCATTCTTTTTCAAATTAATTGATTATCCTTTAGATAAGGGTAGCGCCGTATGTTTTTGGAACATACAAGTTCCTTCATAATACCCCTTAAGACTCCTTCTCCATGCAGTCCCCTTCCCTTACTTTCCTTGCTACTCCTGCCTGAGCATCTCATGTGATCAGGTGCCAACTCATGCTTGCATGCCCGCACTCTCCATGATTTACAATGCTCACCCCTCCACTTCTCCAGGATCCACAACACTAATCCCTCCACCCACAACCCACACACCCCCATGCGACTTGTGGAAAAAAAAGTGGAAAAAACTGAAAAGGCAGAACAGCGCAGGTGCCCCTCCAGATGAGGGCACAGGTGCACTGCAATACCTAAACCATTGAAGCTCTGCCCCTGGGAGTGTGCACAATGTACTAAATGCAGGAGTATGAATCATTGTTACACATTTTTTCTAAAGGTTTTGTTCCTGAAATGTTAGATTTTTCTCACATTTTTTGGTGTTAATTCAAGCAAATAAACAACAAAAATAGATTCATAGTCTCGTTCATTCATTTTGACCAAGGGTACCAATAATTCTGGAGGCCACTGTATGTACACTTTCATATTTCAATACTGTAGTTTGATTTATATATCTTTTTAATTAATATCATATTCTTTATTGGCAATCAAAATTATTTCCATTAGAAAACATTTGCACTAAGGAATCTTTTTTTTTTTTTTCTCTTTAACATTTTAGAGCATGGGAGGTGTGAAAAGCCTTTTACACGGTTGGTTTAGCATGACCTTTCAGAGGCAGCAATTTCAATCAAAAAGCGCTGACATGTCCTTTTTTGTACATTGCTCCAATATTTTAGATTACTTCCTGATAAAGGGTGTAGGTCATAAATTGAGGTGAAAATTGACTTATTTCACTTTACTTCAGCTTTAGTTATATATGGTAGCTTGTGCGGTGTAAATATTGGGTCAAACAAGAACATGAGGAGCAGTTGTAAACAATCATTTGAGCATTATTCCAGTAACAAGAGCAAAAAATGGTCAAAAGCCAAGAAAATGTACCCATTTTACACTCAGACATGGCAGATGACAAACAAAACCATGTAACAAGCTAAAAGAGAAAAACAGAAGTATCACACACACAGGAGAAAAGGTTTGAATCATTGTGACAGAACACCCAATTAGGAAGACACATAAAAATACAAAATAACCTTATTAAATATCAACTAACATTAGCTTTTCATTTGGAGTGAAAAAGTATATTTTACTTTATCTAATTCATCCCACTATTATTTAGCATACTTGTCTGTATAGTTTAAAAAATATTTGTTTATACAGGCAACTAAACTGTATAGCTAATTTTGATGTTAAAAAAACAATAACTAAAATATGGTAGTTCCTCATTAATGCAGAATGGATCTCAACCTTTTTCTTATTTTTAAGATTATAATCAACATTAACAGAGAAAAGCAGAAAAAAATCCTTATTAATGATGCACTCAAAATCTAGGGAGTAAAATCAAATAAATATCAAACATAACTTTTATTATGTGCCAATAAAAACAATGTGCCAACAAAGAGTACTTAAATATAGATAACCAAGGGAGCGGTATCTATAATACTAGTATAATAATAGTATCATACTGCAAATACAATAAATGATTTGTTCAAATACCTCAAATCAGGCGATTGATCGTTGTGCCTCATGGGGATGTAGTGCCTCATATGTTAGGAGTACTGCTGGAATGTAATGTTGTTAAAATGTGATAGTAGTTTTAAAACAAAGAATATAAAATTGTCCAATTGAAAGTGGTAGTCAGAAATTAGTAGTCAGTCAGATGTCCCAGTCCTAAGAAGGAGTTCAAAGTTGGTGGCAGGATACACAGGGCTCCATTCAATTTGAGACTCGCAACTTGATCGCAGACAGCCAGATGTCTGCGAGTGAGTTGCAGGCTTCCATTCGTCTCTGATTGCGATGCTATTCAATTGCTCAAGCCTGCAGGTTACAGGCCCAAAGCCAAAACCGTAAACCATCCACTAGTTCTGAGCATTTCAGGGCGGACATATGATCAATTAAGCAAGCCTGTAACCTCCCATTTCAAATCAGCCAATAGAAAATGAGACTGTCATAATTATGGCAGTAAAACATAGAGGTTACATGTCAATCAATTAGGTTTGGGGGTCTGATATGCGAACAAACTCGCAAAACATGCAGAATGAAGAATTATGAAAATGAATGCCAATACTGTTCTAATCCATATAGGTGGCCTGATCATCATTGATACCCGAGATCGATTTAGCCATGAAATTACACATAAAAATTATTTTTATTTCCTGACGACTGTTGTGCAATTCATTCTAATGTCCATCATCGCTTTACAGATTATTTACAGGGCAGGATTGATTTTTTATTTGCATTTACAGTGCTACGAACAGGTGTTTAACCCCCTTACGGGTCCTCTCTAGCACTCGTAGGATTTTCTTCTTCATTTGCCATTTACGGGTGTGAATACATTTGCAGGTCTGGGGAAATTGAGCGATTGAATATCGATTTGCGATTTTAGCCTTGCCAAAGTGACAGAACAATGGCTTCTGGAGGCTGTAAATTATGAGTTTAACCATAGCCATTTTTTCAAGCTTGTAACTCGGAAGCTGCTCCAACTCCGCAAAAAGACGCCAATTGAATAGCAAAAAACCTTGCAACCTCACTTACGGGCTACCGGATCTCAAAATCGCTCAATTGAATGGGGTTCTAAGGTAATCACAATTTGTAGCATAGCCTGGTTAAAGAGTCACTACCGGTGCATCTGGATTCAACAAGTATCTTTATAATTATCATTAAAATAGATCAACCTGGCTATTCTAATAAATGTTTATTTTTAAGACAACCAAAATTTTTGATGTTAGGATAATGCTAAACATATGTGGACTTGTGTTGGAATGGGGTGAGCTGTATGGGCACTGCTAGGAACCTGCCAGATATACCTCTAATTGTGCATAGGTTTCTTTTCTACACCTCACCAGCAACAGCAGACATTGGTGGCCTTTCAGCAGATCACACAGCCACAGAAAAAGCATCAAATCTCAGCATCCAGAAAAGGATCACTGTCTTACATTTATTTCCTAACCAAGAAAGACTATATTTGTTGAAAAGGTTACTTCACATGTATAGGGAAAATAAAATGGTGACAGTAGACACTAAAATAAAGTAATGCAATCAGAAGTCTGAAGCCAAGGTCACAGTATAACCAGCATTACAACAAAATGATATATTAAAATAAATACAAGCTATTAGGCATGTTTTAACATGAATCAACATGGCAAGTTGTTAGCCACAATTACACTGCACCCAGTACTATAATACAGTACCCACCTCTGTAGAAAACTGAATATGCACAGAACTACACATGGTACCAGTACAGTAAACTGTTTAGTCTAGAGGCCCAGCCCAAGGGCACTACTCTCTTCCTACTGTACCACATACAAACTTTAACCTTTAGTTTCAATCCTGCGCAGTGCTTTAGGGAAAGCGCTATGGACACTGGATTCCAAGCTCAAAGACAGGGCCATCCACTCTTTGCAATGTATGAATCTTTAACTTGTCATTGCCTGTAACTTAATTTATGTATAGCGCTACGGAATATATTGGCGCGTTACAAATAAACTATAATAATAATAATAATAATAATAATAATACAAGTACCCCCAAAATGGCACAGAGTTGTTCAAGAAGATGTGTTAAGTTGGGATTTGGCATGGATGAGGCCTCTCCAAAGCTCATGCAGTTTAAATATGATAATTTAACCCACTGCAATATGTGTACAGTATAACCTTTGTGACGGCAAACAATGTATCTAGATACTGGTCAAAGGAATATAACCATCAAACTACATCATATACTTTCTTTATTTTGCACTACCAGACTCATACAGTTAATATATCAACAAGTAAACATAATCACCAAGTAATATCTGAGTATAGGATACTAATGCTGAATATGATTGTTACCAGTGTAAATGTTTATGTATTTGTAGGTCACATCATTATTCAAGGCATACAATGTGGTTGTCAGCAAGAGACACAATGAACAAGCAAAAGCTAAAACTTTATAATTTCTTGGTCGTCTTATCAAGAAATCATAGTGCTTTACAATTTGGTGTGGGATATTATATTTCTTTGAATGCAAAGTATTATAGAAACAAGTATTTTTGACATGACAGACTTTTTTACCCCATTGCCACCAGAAAGCCACACCAGATTTGCTTTACAATTGTTCGCATATTCTCTTGAATTAAAGTAATTCATTACATCACACGCAAACACACGATCTCTCTACCACAATTTAGCACCTATGACACCACATTGGGGTAGCTCATTCACTCTTCTCCTAGTCTTGGCTTCTATTATTTCTGTCTTAAAATAATGCTCCACACATAGCCGTTACTGATAACCTTGGCTAGGGCACTAAATCAACAAAATAAAGAATTTATAAAGTTATTGTAAGAAACAGATCCTGCCATTTGTGAAAAGTGTTTTTCCCCTCTATCTTTAGGCTCTTGCTCCTCCTCTCCTTTTCAGGTTGTAGCAGAAACTACAGCACATTGCCAGAGCCAGTGTCCGTATCTTAGCAGTAGCATGGAAGCCAGCTCAAGGAAGTGTCACAGTCTGAAAAAGATGGATGGAGCTCCATCCTAAAAATCATGGAAAATCAGCTATATTTTAGTATCACAAAATATTAACTTTGCTTAATCACAATAGACTGAAAACATTTATACTGATCTTAAAGGTTCATTTACCTCACTGTAAGTGATCTTCATAGTGTGTTAAAATGATCTATTTTTTTTTAGTTACACTAATAACAAAATCTACATACCTACAGCCACATTAAATTTGAAGCCCGTAGCTGCATCAGCAGACACGCAAAGGCTGCAGGCTTCAAATCGGCTGTGTTACAGAGCTATTAAATTCCACCATGCCGCGAGTTACGGGCCAGAGACGCAAGCCCGTAAACTATTCTTGCGCCAGTTGCATGTGTGGCCGTGAACATGATTAATTAGTCAAACCTGTAGTTACGGGTTTAGATGGAGCCAATGGCAAATACGATCGTCATCATTACGTCACTGAAAAATGGAGGTCAGATTTCAAAGCCTTACGGATTTCAATTACAAGTTTCGATCTGACCCGAATTCCAGAAATAATGCAATATTAATAAATCAGTAAATATGATATTCTAGTCCATGCGAGTTCCATTATATGTATTAACACTTGCTTGCTGGGATTGATATAACACGGAAATTCAACATTAAAAAATATATTATATTGCACATTTGCGAGCTTGAGAATGTTGTGCTATTAATTTTAATACCTAACATCACTTTCCCTTTCATTATCAATACAGTAGTGTGTGTATATTTGCATTTACAGTGCTACGGATAGGAGTTTAACCCCCTTGCGGGTCATCTCTAGTACCCATTGGCTTTTTGGCTCCATTTGCGGGTTACGGAGTTGAACACCAGTGGATTTGTTGCAATTTAATAGTGAAATTAGAACATAGCAGTTATGGGCTTGAGAGAACAAAGGATTTGTGGGGGCTCAGTTCAAATTTTGACGTTTTGTAGCCTTATTACGCCCTTAACCCGCAAGTCGTTGGTGGGTTGCTTTACTTGGCCAATTTAATAGCCACAAGTCTTGTGGGCTACGTTACGGGCTACTGGTTTACATTTTCAGGGAATTTAATGTGGTTGAAAGTCTATCCTGCCTACTGTAAGTTGCACGAGTAATAACAGATAGCCGAGCTTGTGGTGAAGAAAGTGAATGATAGCAGTTTTTATCCTGAACTCAGGACTGGGCTGACCAGTTAACCCATAACTGACCTGTTTAGGAAATTCCAGCATTCCATGCTCTGCACAGATTGATTTGTTAAGGGTTTTTCTTTGTTCCCTATTCAGAGCTGTAGCTACGGGTCTGGCAGTGGGCAATAAGTGAGACATGTAAACACAATTTTTACTTTATTTGATTTCTCAGTGAAAATGCAGGTATTTCAATAACTCAAAAAGTATTTCAACGTGTTTTTAGGAGTTCTTTACTGTGATGTGATTCAAATTGTGCTGAATTAAGTGACCCTTTAAGTTATGAAAACCGGAACGTTAACGGAGTCCTTCTAAATACCAAATTAATGGAAGCTAATTTAATGTGCCTGAGTTCAAGCGAAGCTTAAAATTATTTGCATATCTTACATTTTCCCAACCACAATCAACCTACTTGGGATAGTTAAGCTGTAACTCATTCCATTATTTATCTTTTGGGCCATTATCAAATTTATTAAAAATACTGGATATTTACAAGCATTTTAAGAACATCCAACCAGAAGCAGTGCCATGATATGTGTTGTCACAGATTGAAACACAAAAGCCTCCATCATAATTTAAACAAGAAACAAGTGGGTTGGCACTTACATGCTGATTGTGGTTCTGGTAATGCAATATATTTACATTATTCTAATAATCTAATTTGAATTCATGAACAAAAAACAAAATCAGCCTTTAGTAGTTGGTATATAGGGATGAAGAATTTAAACTGCATGAGATTTATATTTAACTGATTTTATAGTTTGTAGATATTTATATCTCTTAGCATTTGCATTATCTAAAATATCAGGTCCATGATGTATGATCCATACATACATATAGAGAGAGAATGTTACATCCCAGTCTTATAAAGCATATTTAATCATATAAACGGCAATCAAATTGTGTTCAGTTAACCTTTGATAGTGCTCATACCTTTTATATTGAATAAGAAACCCAATAAAATTATATTATTTTTATTAAATTATGCTGGCAAATATAATTAGTTGCCAGCATAATTTAATACAAATGATATAATTACAAGATGTTAATGTTACCAATAATATATTTTAGTTATATGGAATAATTTGCCACATGGTCATGTATTATATGCAGAAATAATGCATTCTGACCTTTGCAGAAGCTAAGGAGTTAATGTATTCTAAGAAGAATATTACTATAGTTTTTCCCCTTCTTGCTCAGAATTACAGTATCACATGTAACTGGGAACAAAGGCTACAGGGAACAGAGTTTAATGGATTGTGATTACTGTTCTGGAACAGATTGAACCTCTTTATAGTCTATGAGAAGCTGATGTGAACTGAATTCAAACAAAAGAAAGATAATGGATTTTACTGCAAGCTACTCAGATGAAAAGGATGCTATCTCATAATTTACAACTACAGAGAATATCTCAGATAGGGCACAGGAGTAAAGAAATAAAACATCTATTATATTTAAAAAAACACAGGCTTTAGATTTTCAATTAATCTAGTATTTTGCTTACTTAAAAAAAATCAAACCATTTTTTAAATGTAGTAATTAACCTTGCTTAAGGTAGTTGTGTGCTAATACTCTGATCAGGACTGCTATTACCAAGGATCCTATCTTTGGTCCCTTTCCAGCAGGCATCCTGGCTGTGGTATTGCTGAAGTGTATCTTCTTAATGTCTTCTTTGAATCCCAGCCAAGGCTTTTATAGCATATTACACAGACTGCCTCGGTAAATTGTTTCTTATTTTCCTACCCTGCTTTTCCTTGGTCCTACTCTGAAACAACCATTTGCAATTTTAGAAGCCATATTCCTTTCAGTGCTGATTTAATGCAATTTCGACCACATGGAATTCTGTCAGAATTGATGTATGGCATGCAGAGCTCTGGATTTTTATAGCTGATTATTTACCTCTAGCTAGTAATGAAATAAATCCTGTAATGCACTATAGCTAAAAACAAACACAAAATAAACAAGCTGTTCCACATCTGAAAGGCAAATAAATAATAAACAAAAATAACTTTACCACTACATGTTATAGTGTCTGAAAATCTCAGCAGATTTTTTTTATTATGTTGTTGTGTTATTTATTTTTATTTTTTTATTTTATTTCAAAGGAACACTTAGTCACATATTTAAATATATTATTTTGAATGCCTGAAGTTAGTAGACGCTCAGTTATCTGGGACCCACGGAGATTGGTAGATGCCAGATAAATGTACAGGTGTCCTGGAAATTGTGAGAGGGTCCCTCCCCTTCCGCGAGGGGGGGTCCCTCCTCCTAGGTGGGGGGTAGCTGAAGTGTGCCAGGCACTACCAAATCTTAGCCTGCTTAGAGGGCCAGATAGTTGTCATGTGGACTGGGGTTTGGAGCGCGTAGAGAGAGTCTGCCGTGTGCAGCATGGAGAGTGGGGTGTGCCGTGAAAGGTGCATAGGGGGTGAAGCTGCCATTTGCAGCACGTGGAGTGAGGCGGCCATGTGAAGCATGGAGAGTGAGGCCGCCAAGAGCAGTGCGTGAGGGGTGAAGCTGCCGTTTGCAGGAGTAGTGTGTAGTGATTTTTTTTTTGTGTGCAGCGTAAGAGACTGCTGTGTGCATCAATGCAGGGTGAGGCTACAGTGTGCGGTGCGATGGCTGAAGCTGCGGAGTGAAGCATGAGGGGTGATGCTACCGTGTGTGGCAGTAATGTGGAGTGAGGCTGCCGTTTTGCAGCAATGCGGGGTGAGACTACATTGTGCAGCGTGAGGGTTGAAGCTGCCATGTGCAGCATGAGGGGTGATGCTACCGTGTGCAGCAGTGATGTGGAGTTTAGCTGCTATTTTGCAGCAATGCGGGGTGAGGCTACTGTGTGCTTACGAGTTACGAGCTTGAAAAAATGGCGATGGTTAAACTCATAACTTACAGCCTCCAGAAGCCTTTGATCTGTCACTTTCGCAAGGCTAAAATCGCAAATTGCTATTCAATTGCTCAATTTCCCCAAGCCCGCAAATGTATTCACACCTGTAAATGACAAATGAAGGAGAAAATCCAACGAGTGCAAGAGAGGACCCTCAAGGGGGTTAAAAACCTATTCATAGCACTGTAAATGCAAATAAAAAATCAATACTGCACTGTAAATAACGTGGAAAGCGATGATAGACATTAGAATTAATTGCATAACTGTCTCAAACTCGCAAATCGTCAGGAAATATTATTTATTTTTATGTGTCATTTCGGGGTTAAATCGATCTCAGGTATCAATGAGTTAATACATATCAAACCACCCACATGGACTAGAACAGTATTGGCATTCCTTTTCATAATTCTTTATTTTGCAGGTTTTGCAAGTCTGATCGCATATCGGACCCCCGGACCTAATTGATTGACATGTAACCTCCATGTTTTACTGCCGTAATAATGACAGTCTCAATTTCTATTGGTTGATTTTGAATTGGGAGGTTATGGTCTTGCTTTATTGATCATGTTCCCGCCCTCAAGTGCTCCGAACCAGTGCATGGTTTACGGTTTTAGCTTGGGGCCCGTAACTGGCGGCCTTGAGCAATTTAATAGCATCGCAATTGGAGACGCAACTCACTCGCAGACATTCGGCTGTCTGCATCGAGTTGCGGGCTTCAAATTTAATGTGGCCGCAAGTTTGCAAGGATACACTCTCCTGAAAACGTAGAAGGAGAATAGGGTCAGAAAAAAGATAAAGTAAATATCTGTTTCATAGAAAAGTTTAAAATGTGAAGGTTGTGTTTAATAATTTTTTGGGCCATTATCAAATTTATTAAAAATATCAAATGGGGTCCTTTAAATAATACAGATGAAAAAGAACAGTGTCAGCTTATTAGAAATCAAAATGTACATATTAAGAAGGCTGATAGAAAAAAAATGCAGATGATATTAAGTATTTATAAAACAGTTCTGAAAGGACACTGGACATCCTAATATTTAGGATATGCTTACAGGAGCAGTTGTGGTTTAATGAAAATGACTGAAACCTATAATTTTGCAGATAAGCACATATCCATATATGTTAGAAGAGGACATGAAACTGCTCAGCAGCATCAGAAACAGAGCTATTGAAAAGCTGTGCAAATTTAGATTTGATGAGATTTTGCATACTTGTAAGCTTTTTTATATATACTGTAGCTTAGCTCAAGCATTTCCATATAAACCTGAACTACTATTTAGTGCGGAGATATGGACGCAGCAGCAGCAGCAGCAAATAACCCACAGCACAAGCAGAGTCATTGAGGATATAACTGTGCACTCATGTGAAGGGCTAGTGCATTCACAGAACTGCAGCTGTGTCATTTGTGAAAGTTTGCATGGCTTAGTGCAAGGAACCAAGTACGAAAGGGTCAAACTGCTCTAAATGCAAATCCCTAGAGTAAATGTGCATTGATCAAGGAGTTCCTTCTGTCTTGTCTGGTCAAATTTGTTTGGGCATTCCTGATGAAATTCCAGTTGTAATACATTGAGGACATCTATGGCCAGTTCATGTATATTTGTACACAATTAGGCAATCAATTATTTTACGTTATTGCAATTATTATGTGATGAACATCCAGCAATTATAGCATGTTATCTATGCCTCTTTCATATCCAGAGTACAAAGTGGTCATCCACATGGATACAATAGATTGTATTTAATCACATTCTGGAATACCTTGAGACAGTGACCAAGAGGACATGGAACATCACAGACAGGTGTGACAGATGACGTTCCAAGCACAGCGCTAAAGATGTACTCAATCTTTCAACAAAGTATATAGACAGATGTCATATATTGTCAGGGTAAATGGACACTGCATACTAAGGCCCTCATTCAATTGCAATTTGGCCAATTGAATAGGGGTCTAAATAAGCACATAACATATTTTTTTTAAATAAGTTTTTAGTTAGTAAACGTCTATCCAAAAGCAAGGTTTTCACTAACTAAAAACTTCTTTAAAAAATATATGCTATGTGCTTATTTATCGCACTATTCAATTGGCCAAATAGCAATTGAATGAGGCCCTTAGTCCTTATTCATTCTTCCACAGCACCCAATGAGAATGTCCAAAAGGTTACTAATCCTTCATAGCTAGGAACAAACAAGTCTATAAAGGACACATACAGATGATAAAATGTGGCAGATAAGCTTAGTGAATGAGGAAAGTGTGTATTATAAATATATATCAGAGATGGACTAGTACTATTCAACACTCCTTTTCTTATCACTACCTCTTCTTCATCTATCCTTCCTTCCCTGTTTCTCTTTCTTTAGTTTAGTTATTCTTGTTTGTAAATACATTGTAAAAACAGCTTCATGAGGATTCTGATACTAAAACCAGCCAGAAGCTATTACCATTTCAGCAAATTCTATATTGGATATTACAATGTATACTGAAGCTATATTTAAAAAAAACTACGTCTTCAAGAACATGTCATACATTTTAACAATATATTTTGTATTTTTACAGTTTAAGTACCCTGATTCTACAGAGCAGTTTTAAAGCTGAAATATAAAACTAAAAATAAAATATTTGTTGAAGTAAACTATTTTTCAAGATTTGTTAAGTTGTTGGTAGAAGGTATATTAGGCAAAAATATAGTTTGCTTTAACCTGCCCATTCACAGTATGATAAGGATAGCAAACTTTTTGTAAGATAAGTAAAGCTTAGATCAGATTATATTTCTGAGAATCACATCCATTTCCACAGTCAATTTTCCCATATGATCATGGCCGTAGGAACTGGGTGGGGGGGATGGGGGACACACTTACTCTTAGTCATGCATTACCGAAGTTTGCCACTAGAGCAGTTTGTCTCGCCCAGGAAAGCTTTGAATCCCACCCTTTTTAACAACCCTTGGAGGGTGCAATGGGCAGCAAGGACTCAATTAATTACTAATTGACAAGAGCAGCAGAAAGAGTGTTTGCACAAAGGTACACCCAAAATTGAAATTAAAAATGGCTAGTATACTTTTTCATGCATGTATTTATGCATCAGGACACCTGGCTTTTGTATTTATGTCTTTACTGTTGCAATATATTCAGTTGCTCTTCACTAATTCCTCTTCTTTTCCCTCATCACCCATATCCCACCTACCTTCACACACACTATTTCCCCTTGTAAAGTTTCACGTAGCAATTCAAATTAGTGGCAAGTGAGGTGCAGGAACCCTGTGTTATGTAATGATACAATAGTAAGGTGGGGGAAGCCTGCGTTATGCAGTGATATGATAGTGAGGTGATAGGAAGACCGTGTTATGCAATTATATGATAGTGGGGTGAGAGAAAGCCTATGTTATTCAGTTATATGATAATGTGGATGAAGAAAGCCTGTGTTGTGTAGTGATATGACAGTGAGGAGGGAGGAAGTCTGTTTTATGCAATGATGTGATAGTGAGGAGGGAGGAAGCATGTGTTATGAGCGAAGTAATTTTATGTTATTTTAATGCACACATGAAAGATTGTATTACAAAACATAAAAACTGCAGGAACATGTCCGCAATCTCTGACAGTACACACAAAGTCTTGTTAAGATAAATACACCTTATAGCCACGGGGTATGAGATTTATCAGAGGTAGTCTACTTCATACTAAAAAAGTCAATTATCTACCATAATACATAAAAAACATTACAAAAAGTGGCTCTACATATAATTTCTTTGATTTTTATATTGAAAAGAGAGCCACCACTGTATGCAGTTTTGTTGGTCTCTTTAAACTTTATCCCCCCTTAGATTTTTTTTGCTCTTGAAACTAAAGGTTGCTGGTATAATGGATAACCTATCCCCTTTTTCTCTAATGGGATACTGAATAAGTTCAGAGTGAATTATTACCATGAGCTTGAGGTTAGATCATTAATAATACGAACCACCAAGATGCAACATAGAGCAAAACTGAGCACCGTTGCCCATTTCTTAGAGCACTAAATAGGAGCCAATAGGCATTCACTCCAGTTATGCATTGAATCAGCATAAAACAGGCACTGGAGTAGATGCACATGCAACTTACAGTACAAGATTTGGCATGTAGCCGAGCACAGGATGTAGGGTGTTGTACATCTGTCTTGGGGACATTGCTCCAGTAATCTTTTGGATCATTCAGCTGCAGTTTTGCAAACTTAAACTGTACAGCAATGTTCTTTCTGGAGATTTACAGCCTTATTAAATTGTGATGGCAAATTTAAAAGGGCTCTATTTAAGCACATAGCATATTTTTTTACAGAAGTTTTTAGTTACTGAAGACCTTGCTTTTGGATAGAAGTTAACCAACTAAAAACTTCTGTAAAAAAAAAATATGCTATGTGCTTAAATAGAGCCCTTTTAAACTTGCTGAATCACAATTTAATAAGGCGGTTAATATCTTACTTATGCTCTCTTTTCCTAATGATATAATTATTCATTCTAATGGTTAACTCATTGACAGAGGCCTGTCGATTACTAAATGTAGCTTTGGGGTTCTGCAATCTATAGGAGCATCATATAGTCTACTTTTAGGTTGAATTTCCTGGGACATTCACTCCTAGTAAGATTGGCAATGCCTTTTACCCATTTGTAAATTGTCTTTCTCACCATTAAATGACAACACCTTATTATTTGGAAATGGTTTTATACCCTATAATGACAAAGTGTAGAGGGATGTTTTGATGCTAGAAGTATTCCGTAGTAAAAGTAACAATGGATTAGGGTCCATATAATCCAGAAGAGAGGAACAAAATAAGTTTTGCTTTTAAGACCGTTATAGCTCTGTTCTGGAAGAAAAGCCAACTGTGACAATTATTGCCCAAACTATCATGGGCGTCATGATGCAAGATCCAACAGATATATATATCTATTAATCTTACATTATGGGAATGAGGTTATACAGTAGTCTTCAATACTTAACTGACAGTTTCTGAATTTATATTCAGGTAGTAGCGCTTCCTTATAAGATCAAATGCACTAGTTATACAGCACTTGATTCTAATTAACCTCTTAAGTGAGGGTATACTTCATTTTTCACACAACACGAGTTATGACACAGTAAAATATTTGCGTGCTATTTATCACATCACCATTCAAACGAACCAGGGAGCTACCAGACGTGTGTCTAAAACGACTGTCCTTATGGGGCTCCAAAGCAAATGGCTGGTCGCTGCACCCATGCTGATGAGGATTCATCATCAGAAACGGCTTCAACAACTGTACTAAAATTGAACTTCTTCTGATCGGCAAAGGGTTGACTTCTCTGGTGAGTCACGTTTTCTGCTCCATCGAGAAACCTACGAAAACAATCTGCAACTATTGCCGGAAGAATACAAGCTAGTGGCGGCAGCGTAATGGTCTGGGGAATGTTTTCTTGGCTTTGGGTCCACTTATATCTCTGAAAGGCACTCTAAAGCGATTGGGTTATCTATCCATCCTTGCAGATCAGGTACACCCATACATGTTGACTGTCTTCCCTGAAGCAGATGGGATCGTCCAACAGGGCAATGCAACATGTTATAGGTCCAGAATTGTCCAGGAATGGTTGGAGAAGCGTGACAAAGACTTCCAGGTTCTTCCCTGGCCTCCAAATTCCCCAGACTTGAACCCCATCAAGCACGTGTGGGACCACTTTGATCGCCATGTTTGCCATGTGGATCCTCCACCACGCATTCTTCAGCAGCTGTCTGATGCACTGCAGTCTGCATGTCTTCAGATACATTTGCCAACATTGCAGCATCTTATTGACTCACTATCACAGAAGTCTAGCTGCTGTCTATGCTGCACGCAGTGGTTTTTCGGGATATTAGGGTCATAATAATGTGACTGGAAAGTGTATATATATATAAAAGAAGATATTGCAAGATATTTCTTTAGATTGGGAGTTTACAAGTTTTCAATCTTACATGGAGCTTTGGGAAACCCCTGTGGAGTCTATGCGCAAAGACAAGACCCTCTATTCTTTGCAATGTGTTTATATTGTTTTTGCCTCTGCCTGGAACTTAACCCATGTATAGCGCCACGGAATATGTTGGCGCATTACAAATAAACAATAATAATATTAATGATAACAATAATGGCAAAAGCCAAATCAATCAGAAACATGATTTACAAAAATGTAATAATTTATTGTGGTCATGACTTCCTTATATCCATTTACTAAATGTGTTTTTTTTTGCTTTTGAAGCCGAATAATCTGACAATCCACCCACTCACTCTCCGCTCTGCATGTGCATAACACATCTATAAAAGAGGCTTAACTATTTAATGATGCAGAAAAGGCACAATAGCCCTCCTTGCTGTGCACCTCATCTCAATGAGGATGTGTTCTGCATGACTCATTATGATTCACCAGGGAAAACTTCAAAAATCAGTAAGACAAAATAATATCTGAATAACAACATTAGTACGCTGCAGTGTTTTATTTTCTAGTTTACACTGACACCCATTTAGATTCTATAGCGCAACATGTACCATCTAGTTACAAATGGCACAGTATCTTTGATGCTTATAATCATGTACAAAGCACACAATATTTATACATCTAACAATAAAAAACAAAGAGGCTTACTCATTTTTGTGGGCTAAATTACAATACTGTGGATATTTTATTTATTTGTATATAACTAACTGCAGCGATTTACTGAAAAGGGCAAGTTCATTATTATGATGATTAAAGGAGAATATTTTGAGAAAGGGAAAGTATAATGTGAGCTAGCTGGATAGAGTGAATGGCCATGCTAAATGATGCCAGAGAATTGGAGTTATTTTTTTTTTGGTGTCGTTCAGACTTGTCTGACTCTCCGTGACTTCATGAACTGTAACACACCAGGTACATCTTGAAGTCCATGGTTATGCTGATCCACTTTTCATGGCAGAGATACTGGAGTGGGTTGCCACAGCATGCAGCTCCAGGTATTCCTAGGTGGTCTCCAATCCAAGTACTGACCAGGCCCATCCCTGCTTGGCTTCAGGGTGACATGATCTCTTGGTTCCCTAACTGGAATCAAACCTAAGTCGCAGTGGTGAAAGCACTGAATCCTAACCACTGGACCACCTTATGTCACATTGCTGTAAAACTTTTACATCATTTGGCCATTTCATGAGAGAGTGCACATTTTATAGCATGCATTTGTGGCAGAGTATGTGTCTGAGTATATGGAAGCATGAGAGTTTGGGAGAGTGCACATGAGAGAGTATATATGAGAAACAGAGGGTTAGAGACAGTTTGTCGAGATATAAGGAGAGTACCATTTGATCCTAATGTTCTCTTTCAGTGTTTGCCGGCATAACAATATTGCAACTGATATGACATGTGCATGGGATGTTCTCTCTATTTTTTAATTGCTCATTGAGTAGATTGCAACTAACCCACTACAGCAATGAAGATTTACATATTGCTATAGATCTATAGCTGTCAAAATAAGAAACAAAGCAACATTCACATGTTTTAAGTTTTAAGATTTCAAAGTGTAAATCAATTTACCCTCTAATCCAGGGGTGGGCAAGTTCGGTACTGGAGAGCCCCACACAGGCCAGGATTTGAGGATATGTCTGCTGCGTACAGGTGAGTCAGTCATCCTGATTGACTCCCCTGTGCACAGAAAGGATATCCTCAAATCCTGGCCTGTGTGGAGCTCTTCAGGACCGGACTTGCCCACCCCTGCTCTAATCCAATTATATACTGTCAAGACCTCTCTTCCTTTGGGTGCCCTTTTGTTCCATTGTGAAGCTAATTAAAATGGTTTGCTATGGGTCTCCTAGGCCTTTCAACAAAATAGCTCTTTCACTATTTTTGCGAATGTGGTATCTCATACTGACAACCGTCTCAGTTAACTTAAATGGAAAGGGAATGAGAAGTTGTTACTTAAACCAGTAATGTGATGAAAAAGTAGGCTTAAAACATTTGTGTATCAAACATGAATAACTATTGAGGAAATACTAAGTATGAACATTTTGGAACAGCTGAGGTCATACAATAACATGTTTTGCAAATGTAACAGTGAAGAAGCTATTGATAGAATTTATAAAAAGATAGAACTTGCCTAATGTTTCTCGTGAACTCCCTTTTCAGACATATATTATTTAGCACCTCTGATCCTTTAATTTTATTCTCACAATATTTTTTTTTTTTTTTTTTCTAAAGTAATCATTTTGGAATCCCTGCTGAAGTGTTCCAAATCCTATAAGATGATGCCGTGAAAGTATTGCTTGCCTTACGCCAACAAATCCACATCTCAATACCAAAAAAAGGCAGTGCTCCAATTAGCAAACAATTGCACTTATTACACATGCCAGCAAGGTAATCATTAAGATCTGCAAACTCAGCTCAAACATTATATGGACCAAGAACTACCATATCTGCAAGCCGAGTTTCACAGAGGCAGGGGCACAATAGATCAAATTGCCAATATCCGTTGGATCATAGGGAAAGTAATAGAATTCCATTAAAAAAAAAACATTTACCTCTGCTTCATAGACTATTGTAAATAAAGCAGTATATTGTCACCTTATTTATTCAATTTATACGTGAAATACATCATGTGTAAGCCCGGGCTGGATGAATGCAAAGGTGGAATTAATATTGCTGGGAGAAATAGCAACAATCTCATATATGCTGATGATGCTAATCTGAAGCTGAAAGTGAGGAGGAATTAAAGGGCTTATTGATAAGCGTGAAAAAAGAGCATGCATAAGCTGACATGCTGCTCATCGTTAAAAAGACGAGGATCATGGCAAACAGCAATATCAGATCCTGGTAAAAAGATGTGGAAGATGTAGAGGCAGTGACAGATTTTATTTTATTGGGCTTTAGGATCTCTGCAGGTGCTGGCTGTAGCCATGAAATGAAAAGTTGTTTGTTTCTCAGAGAAAGCTATGGCAAGTCTGGACAAGCTATTAAAAAGGAGAGATATACATCAACAGAGGTCTCTAGTAACATATGGATGTGAGAGCTGGACCCTAAAGAAGACTGAGCTCCATACAAAAGTCTTTGAATTATGTTGTCGTAGAAAACTGCTTAGAGTCCCTTGAACTGCAAGAAGGCCCAATAAATAAATACTTTAGGAAATCAAGTCAGACAGTCATTGGAAGTTTTTAATCATGAGGCAAAAGCTCAAATAATTAGGCCATATCATGAGAAGACAAGATTCCCTAGAGAAGACTCTGATGCTGAGAAATATTGAAGGCACAAAAAGAAGGGGAAGGCAGGGCTGGAAATGGATAGATGAGGTCATTGAAGCAATGAACATGAGTTTAAGGGAGTTCAGAGGGGCACTAGCTGACAGATGTTCCCTGGGCTCCAAATTCCCTGAGCCTGAACTCCATCGAGCACCTGTGGGACCACCTCGATCGCCATGTTCACTGAATGGATCCTCCACCTCGCCCTCTGCATGGCTCCAGATACACTTGCCAACCTTCCAGCTTCATATTGACACACTACCAGCGGTCTAGCTGCTGTCCGTGCTGTACACAACAGTTATTGAAGTCATAATAATGTGACTCGACCGTGTATTATATAAATAACAACACATGATTTCCTCTGGAGTAAATCTTAGAGGGCATGCTTTCCTTCCCCAACTCTATTGAAATCTTGTTGTATAAATAAATGTGTATTGTAATTGTTTGCTTATCTGGACACAGATACAGTGAATAGGTTCCTAAATTGCCCAAAAGCCTATGGACCGCGGGACACCAGGCATGTCTATTCTTATGTCTCTGGTTGTGCTTATCCATATGGCTATAATGGCAAAGATACTAGAGTGGGTTGCCTGTTCCTTCTCCAGGGAACCATGATTTGTGGGACTTCAATGCTATGACCTATCCATCTTGGGTAACCCTACATGGTTTCGCTCACAAGCTATACTTAATAAATATATACAAATTATACTTGGTTACTTAGTTTCCCATGACAAACCATATTATGGTATTTAACTAATTACAATTTAGGTTACTTGTAGTTTCTTTTAGTCCTCTCTACTTAATCCTCATCTGAGAGGTTCTTGCTCCTTAACATATCCTTACTAGAGAATTGCCCGTCAAAAAATGACGGCAATGAAATTGTAAGGTAGCTAATGCTGTTTGGTGTATAATAATGAAATATATAATACATTAATAAATGAATATACTTTACCTATTTTGAAGCATTGTGTTGAAGAGCTGTCAATGTGTTTTGATGTTGCTGCAGCATTAGTGGTGTGGAGCTGCTGTGTAAGCGTGATGAATGTGTGCAGTGTAATACTGTGCGTGTGCGAGACGAAACCGTTAGCGTAGTGCTGTACTTCCGCATTGGCGTAAAATGGCGGGTTATCTGTGGTATGCGTCATTGCGGATTATCAGTCGGTGCTTCGTGGTGTTTTTCGAGTTTCGTGTGGTGTTTTGCGAGTGTGTTGTGGTGTTTTACGTGCTGTAGCCTCGTTTTCGTTTTTTTTCGGCGGCCATTTTTTCTCTCGCTTAGCGATTTTATGAGTGTCTAAAGTGTTTTATTTTGATTTAAATGAGGTGTAACTTGGTTTTTTCAGGTGCTGGATGGTTGCTCTTGCTGTAGGTAAGCTTTTTATGTGTGTGTTGTGTGTATTTATTGTGTTTTAAATGTTTGTATGTCGGCGTGTTGCGTCCGATGTTTGCGAGGTCGTAATGTCTGGTAACGTGTCTCGTATGGTGTTTGCGTGTCTAGCCTCGTTTTCGTTTTGTTCGCCGGCCATTTTTTCTCTCGCTTAGCAAATTTTTTAGTGTCTAAACTCTTTTATTTTGAGTGAAATGAAGGTGTAAGTTGCATTTTTGAGGTCCTGGATGCTCCATGTTGCTGTAGGTAAGCTTTTTATGTATGTGCTGTGTGCATCTATTGTGTTTTGAATTTTGTAATTTTCGCGAGTTGCGTCCGAGTGTTGCGAGGCCGTAATGTGTGTTAACGTGTGTCGTATGTTCTTTGCGTTGCTCGTAAAATTTAGCGAGTGTCGTAATTGGTGTGTCGTGTAGTTTGCGTTGCGACGTGAAGTTTGCGGTGCTCCATGAATGCCAGCAACTGAGGCCCTCGCCCACTGCCCTCGCTTCGCGAGGGCCTTGGCTCGCTGCGCGAGCCGCGGGCTGGCAACGCGAGCCCGCAAGCGTTAGCAACAACTCGCATGCTCACAACTATATATGTGATTTCATTGCCCCTATGCTGGGCCACCTGAGTAGACCTATTTTTCATCAATCACAGATCTCAGTATGCTACATTTATAATCCCTGAGATCTGTTAGTCTATAATTGGCAATCAAATCAAAATGTGAGTGTCCTCGTTGCTAAAAAATACTCTTTGTATAAGTTTCCTTTCATTGCCAAGCTGGCTACTGATACTTCTATCTCAGTGTCTACAACTTGAGGTCTGTTTTATCCAAATTGTCATTATCTATAGTATACAGTATAAAAGGGAAAATGGAGTTATCCTAGTCACAAGAGAGACCTATATCTGGTTATCCCCCATGTTTCTGATGCATTTCACCAACTGGCTTTCTCAAAGAAACCAAATCATAGCCGGGAAGCCTCCTTTTAAATTCCTCATAGCCAATCACAGACAGGGAGCTCAAAGTAATCACTGGCTTCTTTCACCACCGTATAAGGAACCATTCTATTTTTATTAATGGGACCTGTAAAGTTAATTCATTCAGGTTAATTTTTTTCCGTATAGGTTTTTCAAGTTTTTACTTGCATCTTGATAACTGAACCCGAGGTAACTTTTTTGTTTGTTTATTTTTACTTTATTACTGTTTTTTCAATATAAATAAAAGTTATTTATATTTCATTCATATTACAGGAAACTTAAATATGCCTTTAACAAAGGAAACTAGTCTTACATATAATAATAATAAATCCCAGAAGAGTGAGAGTGTGTGTGTTATATATATATATACACACAAATGTATTGCAATTGCAGTTGCTTAAAAATCTATTGCTTGGTCTGAGGCAAACTATTGTACAGTTATTCCCGCCCTGCCACTAATGTTGTGCGCTCTACTCTTGCTATCAGTACTCCAAGCAGCCTCTCTGGTCTACAACTGCCTGCTAGTCTCGATGGTGCTTGGTTTCGTTACCATGGAAACCAAACTTCCGGCATCCAGGCTATCCCAGAATCCTCAATGTTTACTCACAGCCAGTCCTTTGACAGTATACACTAGGGCTCCACCAATGAGAAGGCGGCTTATTGCTGCACCGGCAGTTTGAAACTGTCACAAGGGCTGTCAGACCACAGCTAAGAGACCGAGGGGAAGAGGACACCAGGGACCAGGGACCAGGGAGCAGGGAGGTGAGGAGGGGGTGGTTATACTGTATTATATTGTATTAAGCAGAGATAATGTAGCGAATTGTGTAATATATATATATATATTATCCATTCTATAAGATACATATGCTAGTATTTTTGCAGACACTATGCTTGTTGCCCCATAATAGCAAAATACCTACGTAATCATGTGGATAAAACGAATTATGTCCTTACAGAGAGGATGGTAACCCAGGTATCTCAGTGAGCACCTTAAGTGGTGTAATTATATGATGCATGACTTTCAGGATAGCAGTATAGGGTTATGGAGGTTATCTTCATACCTTGGTTTATTTTAAGTAATTTGATTAATAATATCAAAATGTGTCTGGTCTGTCGTATCTATCTATATCCACCTCTATCTATCCCACAATGACATGGTCCTTATATGGTTAGGAAAAAAACATTTAGTAAAGCTCACTATAACTTACTTTTTTGTTTTTTTTGAGGCGTGAGGATTTGATATATTCATCTTCCTCATAGAAAATAACTTGCATCATTGAATTACATTTATTCAACCTCCAAGATACTTAACAGTATATGTAAATTTCCCTGTTTTTACCTTTTTCTAGTCTAACACCTGCTGCTTATATATCAGAAACATTGAGTCATCCTATGCATATACAGATTATTTTATTTAAAAATAAATTTTGTGGATCTATCCTGTTATATGTATGCACGCATTTGTGGAAGTGCGCTTGCGTTGCGCATACCGATCTAGATGTCCAAAGTAGGTAGTATGCCACTAAACCTAACCGTCTAACCCTAACTCAATAAACCTCACTTCCTAAACCTCACTTCCTAACCCCCTAAACCTCACTTCCTAACCCCCTAAACCTCACTTTGTAACACTGACCCCCTAAGTCCCTAATCACTTACCGGGCGTAACCCTAACCGAAAAAAAAACTTACCACTTACCGGCCGTAGAGACACAGCTAGATGGGGACGTCGGCGGCGTGCTTCTACAAATGCGTGCATGCATACATATAACAGGATAGGTCAAATTTTGTTTTCCATAGCCCCAGAGATGCTTACATAAGCACTTAGTACCTTCCAATAGAAACACTGCATTTGGGTATGGTTTTTAACCCTATACTAATCTTCAAGCCAACAGCAGATATCCACAGAGCAAGGCTGCTCATTACCTCCTTGTGCAGGGGACTACACAACCCATGATGCATTGCTGCACAAACTGCCATTACAGATTGATACAATATATTAGCTGTCTGTGATTGGCCAAAACAAATTATGAGTTGTATGCTAATTTTTAGCAGGGATTTTCAGGGGTGTTAACGGTCAAAATCAACTGCTTGCAAACTGAAGAGATTTAGCAAACTTTGGGGGAAGTTTAATAATGTTATATTTTTGTATTTGTTTTCCCATACACTACTGCTCTATCAGATGTATTCATAATCCAGGACACTTAGATATGCCTTTAAAGGGACACGGAACACAAGTGGATTTTTCAAGCATTTAAAAGAGCATATTTTAAGCAATACACACGTTGTTTGTTTTTGTTTGAACAATATTAAGTAAAACCTGTTTAAATAACTTGATTAAAACAAACAGGAAATCCTGAGAGCATATTTTAGTCTGTAGATTGCAGTGGCTGGCAGAGGGCAAGCCCACAATAGCAGTTAAACTTCTGTATAAGTATTTGTGCCTTAAGATTTTTATTTGAAAAAAGAAAATGCATGATCAGATATACTGTTCCTGATGCAACAAAATAAAAATCTTTCCATTTCCATCTAATCAGCAGGGCTTGACAAATCCCAGGAACCATAAGCCTGATTCAATTGAGCAATCGTAAGTTACAGGAGCCCGTAAGTAAGGCCGTAAATGAATTTGCTATTCAATTCTTTTTGCGGGCTCCAAACAGATTACGTGCTTGAAAACTTTGCTATGGTTTAACCACGTAACTTGCAGCCTACCGAAGCCTTTGATCTTTCAATTCCGCAAGAGTTACAATCGCTAAAATCGCTATTGAATTGCTCCCATTCCCCAAACCCACAAATGTTTTCACACCCATAACCTGCAAATGTAGAATACAATTCTATGAGTACTAGAGAGGACTCGCAAGGGGGTGTAACCCCTGTCCAAAGCACTGTAAATGCAAATAAAAAATCAATTGCGCTGTAAATATTGGGGAAAGCGATGACAGACATTAGAATTAATTGCACAACAGTCTCAAGCTCGCAAATCAGCAGTAAAAAAAATCATTTATTTTTATGTTTAATTTCAGGGTTATATCGATCTCGGGAATCAATGAGTTAATACATATGAGGCCACCAACATGGACTAGAACAGTATCGGCATTCAATTTTATTATTTTGAGGGTTTGCAAGTCTGATCGCATTTTGGACCTCTAAACCCAATTGATTGACATGCAATCTCCATGTTTTACTGCTGTAATGATGGAGGTCTTATTTTCTATTAGCTGGTTCGAAATGGGAGGTTACAGCCTTGCTTAATTGATCATGTTCCCGCCCTGAACTGCTATGTACGAGTACATGGTTTACGGCTTTGGCATTCGGCCCGTAATTTGCGGGCTTGGTCAATTGAATAACATCGGAATCGTAGCAGAGTTCAAGCCCACAGCATGCCTGCACACATACGGCCTGTATACCGCGAGTTGCCGTCTTCAAATTGAATCAGGCTCCATGTCTCTTAGGATTTCACTTTTTTTCTCCTTTGGGATATTGAGGTGTATGTAATTAGATGGCAGCATATTTGATCTTAAAATTGGTTCTGAAGTCATCTGGTCTTTTATTGCAGAATACAATATTTTCACTGTTGTTTTTACCCTTGTCACGTGTGTAACATAATGCGTTCACCTTGTTCTGACATCTTTTTTTCTTTTTGTGTTTGGTTTTGTAACTGATGTGCACATGTTTTTGATATATAGTAATCATAATAGCTAATTTGCAATGGCTTGGTATATATTAGGTGATAGTATTATATCTGCTCTCACATGACACACTTTAAGACAAGTGTTTTAAAGGTGCAGTACAGTTCTTCGTTTAGCCATACAAAATAGATTATGTTTTTAACATTAGAAAAATACTTTTTCTCCTACAGTTCAGTTAAACTTCATCAGGTGGTGAAAGGGTTGTTTCATTTTGTTCAAACAGAATTGCCAAACGATTTGTATTGTCAGTTAGCTTTGCCAGACATTGGATATTTTTTGATTTTGTTTAAATTCATCTTCTTTTATAGACTGCAGGAGGGTTTAATATTTTCTGTTCAAGTGCAAGAATACATACTATTGATTCAAGATAATGATGAAAATGATAATGTTGGATTTCAGGTCACTGATTTTGTTTCACAACTTTGTTTCCAACGGATCATCTAAAAGTTTTCCATGGTCTTGGAAGACTGCTTCAATACTGCGTAGAGTGTGTTCAGGCCATCTAACGATTTCTCTGTCCACAATGATAATGTTATGTGATATGTTGGAATATGTGCCCTTATTTACAATAAAACATTATATCTTAGCACTTGTGTACTGCATTATAAAGCATTGTTTTTCATTATTGTGATTTTATATATGTATCTTTTTGTGATCCAAGTTATGCAGTGGACTACATGAAATGGAGCTCACGGACCACTTGTTGTGCGCAGAGCACAGTATGATGATACAGGGTCATACACCTACACTGATTTGATTTTCCTAAACATTTCCTCACTTTAAATTGATCAATGGTGTAGGCTGAATCCATTGCAATGAAACGTATCATAGATATAACAAGGTTAAAGTTCCATTAAGACAGGACTCTAGTGGAGAGTAGATTAGATAATGAAAATAGCATGTAGCATCTCATACCATTCTAAAAAAATATCACAATTACTTTGAATTTGACACTGGGCAAATTGTATTAATTAGGTCAGATTACCATTCATTTGTACATGTATACCATTTGTTGTTGCTTAGACCCAAGATTTTTTTTTTGATGATGACAATAAAAATAATAATAATAACATGCTTCAAACTGGTTTAGCTTTAAGTTAAGGGGAGAAGCATCAAATAAGTAAAAAAAAATGTAGATTCACAATTTTGAGTTAAACTTTGAAAAGCTTGTTTTAATTGTTAATCCAATTAAAAATAGTTACTTTATTATCTAGTAATTAAGGATGAAAAAATACTTTTAGCCCATCAAGTTCAACCTTTTTAGATATCTCCTCATCTTTTGTAATATGTGGATTCATTGGTAATTGATCCAAAGGAAGACAAATAAAGCCAATTGAAACATTGCCAATTGTCTCTAAGGGAAAAAACTAAAATTCTTTCCTGACCCCAGATACTGTCAAATAAAAAAGTGTATGTATAATTCCAAAGAATATTCATCCCCAGCGCGGGGTTGTGGGATATCAAGACCATTAGTGTTGCCATAAATAAAAAAATGCATTTTTATGTGTCATTTCATGTTGCAAAAATTGGAAAAGGCCATGATGTAATGTCCTATAAAATTGTACTGCTTAATTTAAATTCTAATGCTGAAGCTTACAGTTTATGCCTGAACGGAGAGAACAGAATCATTTATTTTTATTGGTAAGAAAGTAAATAAATGTAAAAAAAAAAGTATAATATTTTTATCCAGATGTCTTCAGATGATGAGAGAAGCACAAGCCCTATCTTACCAAAAGATTCAGATCATGGCAGTTCTGTATCTTCTGATCTTCAGGTAGGACACCTAATAAATAAAAGTTTTGTAACCATTTCAAAATTGGGACAAATTATATTTAGTGAAAACCCTCATAACTGTTTTTTTGGTTTGTTTTTTGTTTTGTTTTTACAATTCAATAAGCTATTGCATGAACTAAAGGTCTGCGATTTAAATAAATAAATAAAAAAATCATAGTAAATAACCTTTGCAGCCTTAAAGGTATATAGAAGGTTACTGCATTTTACTATGTATGTAATGTACAGTGTTGTGTCCTAGCCTATTAGGGACTATGTCTGAGGAAACATGCTGCAACATGCATTGTGGTATTTAATTATTTCGTTTTTTTTTTATTATTAAACTTTTAGTTGCTTGTATGTGGTGTATTTTTTTTTTTTTGCAGTTTAATTTAGTATTATATAATTTTAGAATGAATGCTTTTTTTTTTTTAATAGGCTTTACTAAGGACTGTCCTAGATACAGAATCCATCTCTTGGTTAAGGCATCTCTATTATTCTCATTCCATTGTGACAGGATGAATATGAAGAGCTTCTTCGTTATGCTGTAGTGACTCCAAAGTTTGGGCCTCATTTCTTCAGGCAACATCAACTCCTTCCTGAACAAACCACAAGTGACAGACCATCAAGCCCAAAGGAAGCTGTGGAACAACAGACAGCAGGTAATATTTACCCTAGCGTGAGTTTATGAATGTATGTATAGGTACATTGCTTCAAGTGGACATTTACTGATTTCTTGCATCAATAGCTTGTGAAAATGTCTGGTTGTTGTTATTTTTTTTTCTTAAAACACACCCACATGTTAATCTTATTTTCTAATTTAAAACTCTTATTCTTAGCAGATGTTATCAAAATGCTGCATAGCACTTAAATTTAGTAATACATTCTGGGCACTTATTTACAAAACATTTTTAAATATTACATGTAATACAGCATTAAGGAAAGTGTATTTTTAAAATGGTCCTGAGATAGTGTGTGGTCCCTCCAAAATGAAATGTTTCCATCTTTTGACAAATTATTTTGGAGAGTTTGTGGTTCTAGAGGAAGTTATAAACATGTGGTGGACATGTGAAGTGGTAGAAAAAAATGTTCAAATTAAGTTTAGCAATATCCAAAATATTGATCAATGCTCAGGATTTTTTATATAAGTTAATAATAGCATATTTTCCAAAACAATACATATATAAAGTTGGACAATCACAAGTAAAAAAAAAATGTTTACCTATAGCTAATTGGGAAAACATTTTTTTTTTTTAAAGTCTTACAGAATTGAGGGACAGTTGTAGAACTTCAGTCTTTTTATACTAATTACAAAGGTCTGGTTAATATTTTATCATCTTAGTAAAATGGTATAATTTAAAAAATATATATGTTTTGATTGTACCGTATATACTCGAGTATAAGCAGAGGCACCTATTTTACCACAAAATACTGGGTAAAATGAGTGACTCAAGTATAAGCCGAGGGTGGGAAATGTGCTGCCACCTGTGTCCCCCTCTCTCTCCAGTGTCTTTTCTCCCCTCTCCTTTCCCTGTGTCTCTTCCAACCTCTCCCTTCCCTGTGTCTCTTCCAACCTCTCCCTTCCCTGTGTCTCTTCCAACCTCTCCCTTCCCTGTGTCTCTTCCAACCTCTCCCTTCCCTGTGTCTCTTCCAACCTCTCCCTTCCCTGTGTCTCTTCCAACCTCTCCCTTCCCTGTGTCTCTTCCAACCTCTCCCTTCCCTGTGTCTCTTCCAACCTCTCCCTTCCCTGTGTCTCTTCCAACCTCTCCCTTCCCTGTGTCTCTTCCAACCTCTCCCTTCCCTGTGTCTCTTCCAACCTCTCCCTTCCCTGTGTCTCTTCCAACCTCTCCCGTCCCTGTGTCTCTTCCAACCTCTCCCGTCCCTGTGTCTCTTCCAACCTCTCCCGTCCCTGTGTCTCTTCCAACCTCTCCCGTCCCTGTGACTCTTCCAACCTCTCCCGTCCCTGTGTCTCTTCCAACCTCTCCCGTCCCTGTGTCTCTTCCAACCTCTCCCGTCCCTGTGTCTCTTCCAACCTCTCCCGTCCCTGTGTCTCTTCCAACCTCTCCCGTCCCTGTGTCTCTTCCAACCTCTCCCGTCCCTGTGTCTCTTCCAACCTCTCCCGTCCCTGTGTCTCTTCCAACCTCTCCCGTCCCTGTGTCTCTTCCAACCTCTCCCGTCCCTGTGTCTCTTCCAACCTCTCCCGTCCCTGTGTCTCTTCCAACCTCTCCCGTCCCTGTGTCTCTTCCAACCTCTCCCGTCCCTGTGTCTCTTCCAACCTCTCCCGTCCCTGTGTCTCTTCCAACCTCTCCCGTCCCTGTGTCTCTTCCAACCTCTCCCTTCCCTGTGTCTCTTCCAACCTCTCCCTTCCCTGTGTCTCTTCCAACCTCTCCCTTCCCTGTGTCTCTTCCAACCTCTCCCTTCCCTGTGTCTCTTCCAACCTCTCCCTTCCCTGTGTCTCTTCCAACCTCTCCCTTCCCTGTGTCTCTTCCAACCTCTCCCTTCCCTGTGTCTCTTCCAACCTCTCCCTTCCCTGGGTCTCTTCCAACCTCTCCCGTCCCTGGGTCTCTTCCAACCTCTCCCGTCCCTGGGTCTCTTCCAACCTCTCCCGTCCCTGGGTCTCTTCCAACCTCTCCCGTCCCTGGGTCTCTTCCAACCTCTCCCGTCCCTGGGTCTCTTCCAACCTCTCCCGTCCCTGGGTCTCTTCCAACCTCTCCCGTCCCTGGGTCTCTTCCAACCTCTCCCGTCCCTGGGTCTCTTCCAACCTCTCCCGTCCCTGGGTCTCTTCCAACCTCTCCCGTCCCTGGGTCTCTTCCAACCTCTCCCGTCCCTGGGTCTCTTCCAACCTCTCCCGTCCCTGGGTCTCTTCCAACCTCTCCCGTCCCTGGGTCTCTTCCAACCTCTCCCGTCCCTGGGTCTCTTCCAACCTCTCCCGTCCCTGGGTCTCTTCCAACCTCTCCCGTCCCTGGGTCTCTTCCAACCTCTCCCGTCCCTGGGTCTCTTCCAACCTCTCCCGTCCCTGGGTCTCTTCCAACCTCTCCCGTCCCTGGGTCTCTTCCAACCTCTCCCGTCCCTGGGTCTCTTCCAACCTCTCCCGTCCCTGGGTCTCTTCCAACCTCTCCCGTCCCTGGGTCTCTTCCAACCTCTCCCGTCCCTCGGTCTCTTCCAACCTCTCCCGTCCCTCGGTCTCTTCCAACCTCTCCCGTCCCTCGGTCTCTTCCAACCTCTCCCGTCCCTCGGTCTCTTCCAACCTCTCCCGTCCCTCGGTCTCTTCCAACCTCCCTTATTACCCTCCCTCCTCAACCCCAACCCCCATCCTCAACCCCCCCCCCCCATCCTCAACCCCCCCCCCCCCCCATCCTCAACCCCCCCCCCCATCCTCATCCTTAAAAAAAGGGCTGAAAAACTCGGCTTATACTCGAGTATATACGTAATTACATTTTGTATTAATGTAAAATTTAAACAATGGAATGTATGCTTATGAAGGAATGTTATTTATTTTTTTTATGTAAAAAAATTAAATGTCATTTAGTTTTATAATTAATTTAGTTTCCCCAAAGATATTGTTTGATTGCATTTTCATACGACAACTAATGAGATGGCTCAATATTGCCAGATTTATTGTGAGGATATCTCTCTCTCTGGTCAAAAACTCCAAAGTGTTAACCCAACAGGGCACAAAATATCAGATCCTAAAGCTAGGGTGAGGTAGTCTCAAGGGCCATGGACCAGTATTAAAAATAAATCTGGAGGCACACATGCATCTTTTGTTTGTATGGCTCCTTATGCAGTGCTACTAGACCATTAAGTCTGATGATGTCTTTGGGCAGTTCTATAAGGAAGTAAGAGCTTCTGGTTGCAGCTTGGGACCACCCACTTCAAGTGCAAAAATCTTTGTATACCAGAAACAAAGCACCACATATTACTCACTGTAAAATGTTTTGTTACTAGATACATATTTTTTCATTTCCATTGTTTTTACTTTATTTCTGTTTTTGTTATAGAAAGAAAAACTCCTGTGCCAAAGGAAGAAATTCACGAACGTGTAGACCATAAGACAATTATTAAAATAGCCAACACTTCTAAACCTAGCACTGTAGCAACTAGCAATCAAGAAGGTAAGGCATATAATGGACAATATGAATTTGATGAACTAAGAAATGCAACAGTTGGTTTGTTTATCCTTTTGCTCCCTAAAATATATGTCTCTATTAAGAAACATGGCACTAGTTAGGTAACTCGTTCACAATTCAGTATGGTGTCCTTAGAAGTATGTAGGACTTATGTATAGGCCACTTGATGTTAAAGAAGCATATATTAGTTACTGTTTATATTATGGGATACGTTTACCCTACAATAGGGAACTAATAAAGACATATCAGCCCACAATAAGAGTCTATCCCTTCAATGAAGATAACAATATTGCTAAATACCAGTCATAGACCACTATGTGGGTTTAAGAAATTCTAGTGAATTGGGATTGGCATGTTACAATCCCATGGATCATATATAGGAGATATCCCAAAGAACAAGTCTCCTATAGCTCTCATATGGAGATATCACAATTATCTGGCTTCTTATTCACATCAAAGGTAGTGCCTGCTCCTATCTACCATACTATCTCCAATATTTATCACTAAAGCAAGTCTGCACCAAATGCCCTATTGGGAAGACTATATACAATAGACTGTGTGATATGTTGGCACAGAGTTACCTATAGTGGAACATTACAATTCTCCTCGGTTATCTAAGAGAAAGTTCTAGTCTCTATATATTTGTCCAAAGTGAAATTTATCACTATTTCTCAGAGGAGACCCTTCTTTTTCCATTGATTTTAGAGTGTTTTTTATTTTTCGTCGTTGTTATTATTGAATTATGGATTAAAAATTTGATAAACTTGTTGGCCAAATTGTAAATATACCCTGATTATACTTCTATTCAAATTAGTGGAAAACACTACAAGGGAATTCACTCCCTAGGATCACAAGTACCCTAAAATATATGCAATAAATCTTTCAATCAAGAATAATTGACTTTAAGCTTTCTAATAAAGTGCTTTGCAAAAGTAAATTAGGTAACAAATGCCAACAAATATGTATTTGTTATTGGAATGGACTCTCTATTATTTTTAGAATTATTAGATTATATGTGAAAAAATGTTTTTAGAAACCTGTTGCACAAATTTGATACATTTTGAAAACTAAAGTTACCAGAAGACAAATACTCTATGTTAATCATTTTTTTTGTTTGTTTTTCATTTCACAGAGCAAATACTGCTTCAAAAAAACTTCTTCCTTTCCGGGATGGAGGCGTTCTCACCAGTTAATTCAGATGCATCTCTTCATTGCTCCACTTCTAGTTCAGAGGTCCAGGACATTAGAATAAGAGAGTTACCTGTCTCAACAGAAAATATGAACCAAGTTGAAGAGTTGCTCGATCTATGGAGTGGAAATCTTAAGGTAAGTTGAAAACACTAAACATGTTGTCTATGGCTCAGTAAGCCATGGATCAGAAAAAAAACTTTGTTTAAAATGTATTTATTTAATTAACAAATGAGTAGTAAAAGTTTTACATCAGGAATGATAGAAATCTAATAATCATGAAAGCTTGCACTTTCATTCTACTTGTCTATCAAATAAAGATATCCCTTTTAGCTAACCTTATCTACTTGGTACAGAGAAAATTAGTTCATAGGACTGCAGTAATTCAAAATATAATAGCACTGTATAATTTTATCATTTTAAGTATATTCTTATTATTGTTCTGTATCTTGAAGAAAGCAAGGTGTCCATTACTCTGTAAAACCTCATAGACTAATTATCTGCATTCTACAAAATACAGGAGACTATTCTAGTTATTAATGTGCAGTTTGATTATATAGTATTTTTTTTTTTTTGTCTGTGGTACCATGAAGCATGGAACCGGTAACTTAATATTAATAATCTTAACAGCATGTCCTTTCTTTATTAGACAAACGTTCTAGCAGAATTAAGCAAATGGAGACTTACCATCATTGAGCAACACAAATCTGAAATGAAAAAACAGGGTGAAAAGCATGCAGAACACCTTGCCCAACTGAGCGACAAGGTAGACAGCCTCCAGGGACTACTACAGACATATGAAATGTCTATTCAACGAAAAGATGAGGTAATGTTTTATAAAATTTAATATACACATATTTTCTGTTCTGAAAGCTAGCCTTTCTCAGAGACAGCGTATATCTATTGTTTGCATATCTAAATATTATTTTATTAGTAAGTGCTTAACAGCTCTGTTTTTACTCCCTGAAAACTTCCAAATAGTCTCTACAAAAGTCTGCTCCCAGCAGCTTGTGGGCAAACAGTGTTTCTGATGGTACTATACATACTTGCTACTTACAACAGCATGTTTTGAAATGCTGCAGAGAGACAATCTAATTCGCTAGTACATCTAGTACTACCAAGACCTTGTAGACATTAGTTACTGGGGTCAACTCTTTGAGAGTATTTGAAAGGTTTCAGCGAGTAAAACAGAGCTGTTAAGCACTTATATTTACACTAAGTTAACATAAAAGTGAAATAATAATGTTAACAAGGTAAAGTGGATTTTTTTAATTCATTTTACTGTTGCCAGTTATCAGTGAAAATAAAATTAAACAGATAACACTTATAATTTATTTTGATTTAAATATATTTATGCCATATATTAGTGGCATTATTACAAAAGCATGAATTTTTGAATACACAGACATTGCCAACACTGTAGACATCTGTGTAACTAGATGCATAATCTGAGCGCTCCAGGTGTTGCACACAATTGGGAAGCTCTGTGTACAATGTTCTGTCTAATGGAGAGACAACCTTCTCTTGTATCACAAGATCACACTTAGAGAAGATTACCTATCTATGTAAAATTTATGGAACATGCCTAGTATGCTAATTCCTGCTACATATATGTGTAGAGTTCAAAGTTCTATTTTAAAATGGATTTTTGTCACTGACACTTTAAATTCTGTGAGAGAATTGGGTTAAAATCTCAAGAGCACACTGAAAAACTAGTTCTAATCTTTGATGGTTAACGTTCATGCTATGTTATCCTCCGCAGCATACTATTGAGGTCTGTCTGTGTGTCATGGACCTTGGAAGAAGCTGGTCTGTCACTGGTCCTGCCCCTTGACATCATTAGCTCCACCTCCACTGTCTACGTTGACATAACTCCTTCTTGTAACATGCCTATACCTGCCCCATAGGCCCTGTCTAGTGAACGTACATGAGTCATTATAGCCCCACCCCTTTTTATTGAACATGTTCAGTCTGAAGTAGAACCCAGACTGGTCAGACTTTGTTTTTAGTCCAGCAAACAGGAAAACCACACCCCTGATAGACACCAGTAGGAGGAGATATGCATCTATGCTTGAAGAGAAGAGACCATTTAAAAGCTAAGAAAAAAGTGAAACTTTTAATTTTTTGAATACTATATTTACAAGTAGAGCCCATATGTGTGTTTGCTGTGCAAAGGCTATTAAAACAGTAACCAGTTTAAAAAAATAAACACTGTTAAAATGAAATATATGCATAGAGATGCTTTGGAAAAATATTTAGGGACCTTGTGGGTTTTCTTTTTGCCACGCATGTGCACGCGCGGCCGAGCCAGTTATGCATGCGCGCATGACATCGGCTTCTAGTGGCAGGAAAGTATACTGCAGGTAACTGACAACCAAGGGACTGTATCTGGAGAGGGTAGCTGTGTGTGGCCCGATTTAATGAGGTAAGTCGTGGAAATGGGGGTCTGTATGACTGGGACAGTGACAGTTGGAATGGGGTGACTGCATGACAGGCATGGTGTGACAAGTGGAATGGGGATCTGTTGATAGAGACAGTGTGACAGGCTAAATGGTGGGTCTGAATGACATGGACAATGCGACAGGAAAAATAGAGGGTCTGTATGACAGGGATGAGGTGACAGGTGGACTAGGGGGTCTGTATGGAAACCCTATCCCTTCCTCTAATGAGCTGTAGGTGAGTTTTTTCTTTCTTTCTTGGGGTCGTAGGAGATCATAAGGGGTGTGGGGGGATTGGGTGGCCCTGGGGGGTGGGGGTGTGGAAGATCATAGTGGGTGTGGGGGATTGGGTGGCCCTGGGGGGTGGGGGTGTAGGAGATCATTATGGGTGGTGGGGGTGTAGGACATCATAATGGGTGGTGGGGGTGCCCACCAACCCCCCTGCACCCCCCATTGTGATCTCCTGCGTATTTATATCCATTATGATGATGTACTAATTAAGTTTTATAATTGAGAAGTCGCTAAAACTTCAAAGGAAAAACAAGGCACAATGGGAAATCGAGGCACATAGCAGGAAAAACGAAAGAATACATACAAAGTAAATTCCAACCTTTATAATTTTACATAGGTTTGACTTTGTTGATCATCATCATTCTTTTTATTATTATTATTAATATTATTATTATTTTGTAAATAAAACATTTGCCATACAGCTACGTATAGGGTACAGAAAACTTGAGTGAGTACAATGACATTTATAAAGGAAAACAAGTTATAAGGTGTGTTGAAATACAATGTAATACAAAAATGGACAATTTAATGCAACATGTTTGAGGACCCTACTCTGAACAGTTTACAATCTATAGCATTTAAATTCTTATTAAACGCAAAATTAATCTCAGATGGAAGAATTCAACAGGATTAGAAACCGATTTATACACATTCAAAATAGTTAATAAAGTAATTTTTAAGTTTAAAAAAAATAAAAACAAATTATGCTAGCTCTTCATTTTCATACAGATAAAAAAAAAGTCTGTGAAAACCACATGCTGACTGCCTCTGGTAACAGTCCTGGATCCACCGGGATGCGCAGATGACTTTCTAGGTTGTCCCAGCAGATTCATCAATAATGCAAATAATAAATCTTTGTCAGCACCATGCTTGTTTGTGGTATATAAAACCATTTTTTAGTGTGTTGTTTTAGACCTGAAGCTCCAATTTGACCTAGGTACCTTGTTTAAACATATGGTGATGTGCATGTAGTTCTATAATATTTTGAGCAATTTCCTTTTTTTTATTATTCTTTTGTTTTATTTTTATTATGTGATGGGAAATCTGGAAACATTTTTATAATTTTATTTCCTAACCTTGATCAAACATTTTGATCCAGAGATGTCAATATTTTACCATCACTAGGAAATAAAACCTAAGCCTCAAGTCCATACTGTTTTTCCTAAAAAAAAAAAATTCTGTTTTTAATGCATCCTCCAATAACTCGTAACAGTAATTCGGTATATATATTTGCTGGATGGAATAAAGTTTTAGAACCAATTGTGATATAAGCACAGATTTCACAACTGGTCCTGGAGAATTGCAACTATGAGTGGAGATGTTTTTGGTTTTCTGTTACTCCATAACAAAGAGATCCCCTTTTACACCATGGAAGACAATCTCTTAAGTGTGGAGTCTGACTGACTTTCTAACTTTGGTTTTCACATTTAAACTCCAATATTATTTGAGTTGCTGTGCCTTGAGCTATACTTGTGTATGCACCACATTCAGATGTTTTCTGTTTTGAATTAAGTCACATCTCCATACATTTTGCTTAAATATGTTTGTTTCTTTCAGGTGATTTCTAATCTGACGCATGCTCTAGAGAAGCAGAAAGAGAAACTTGAACTAATGAGAACTTTCACACAGTGGCGACTTCAACATATTGAAGCAAGACAAGAGGTAAATCTAAAAATATACTGATATAATCCATGGCTGGTAAGTCTTATTGTAAACCTGCTTGCTTGGCTGCCACCATCACCAAGAAACCTAACTTTAAGCACATAATGCTCATACTTAGGGTTCGATTACGTGACACCACTGGGAAATCTTGCGTCAAAAGTTCAAGTAAGCTTGACTGTAGCTATTGCATATATCATGTAGACCCTAATGTGTGATTGCTGTGTGTGATATGTCAGCCTGCTCTACAGCTATATTTACTTAAAGTGTGATTACATGGCTTCTGTAAAAAAAACAGGCTTATGCTATGTGCTCTCGGAAAGCCCTTCATGCTCTTGCAGTGAACCTAAACCTTACGTGTAAACTCAACCACATGTAGCACCAGCTAAATCACTACTAAGAGCTATGGAGTTATGTGGTAAGTAACAACCCTCACTCGAATTAAAAACTATAGACTTTTTTTTTTTTTTTTGCTGAGATGAAGGCGCAGGGGTGAAGTTAAAATAAAATAATGCATGCAGTGGGGTAAATGGCCCTCCACCTATGAGTTGCTATCCACTCATCTATAATATGAGCCCCCTAAACACCTGGGGGGCATAGGGGCCCCTCACCCAATCCCTTATGCTTTAAGATTTTGTTTAAATACCCTAAATAAATAATATTACCAAATGTCAGTAGTACCTTTTCTGTATGGGGGTCCCTATGGACCCCAAAGGCCCTATCCCTATTTCCATGGGGGTCCCTATGTGCCCCATGGTATATTAACTTCATATCATAGGCATCCCTATGGTACTCTGTAGTATACTAACTCCTACTATGGAGGTCCTTAGGGACCCAACACTAACCCTTCAAATTGGCTATCCTCAAGTAAGTTTGAAAAATAAGCACCATGCATAAAAAAGCAATTACAAATAAAAATAAATGCAGTTTGAAAAAACTAAAAATAATCTGAATGGCAAAAATTACTGTATATACTAGAGTATAAGCCGAGGCACCTATTTTACCACAAAATACTGGGAAAACTTATTGACTCGAGTATAAGCAGAGGGTGGGAAATGTGCTGCCACCTGTGTCCCTCTTGTGCCCTCTGTGCCTCCAAGTATATACAGTAGTTAATCTATAGATTACCCCTCTTGGATGACATATCCAGGGCTGAAGTATGAGGACCAGAACATCAATTATCTTTGCTGGACAGTGAGCAAATACAATGTTGATTGAAGCCATCAGTCATCTCTTCATTTCATGGAAATGGCCTCTTCATTGTTGATTGAAGACCCTTGGAGTTCTTGCGTCAAATATTGGCTTTTGACTGTGCCCTCTCATATATATCACATATAAGCAGAAAAATTACTGAAACTAGAAGCCTAAGAAAAAAAAATATATATACATATATTATGTGTGTGTGTGTGTGTGTGTTTTGTTCCTATATGTAATAATACCCAAATACCTTAATAATTTAGAGCAGCACCGCTGTTCCAAATTTATATTAAACAAAAAATTTGTTCTCTTTGATTATAACTCCTACATATTTGAGGATTATTTTAGAACCTCTCATGTTGATAGCAGTGCTTGCAAGTTCACATCTTCTTACCTACTTCTGGGAATGTGTGGGTAAATGCTAAAAGCATATGCTTTGAAGCAATACATCTTCTTCCCTGCACTCCTGAACAGATTTAGGGATTTGTAATGTATCAGTATACTATGGTCCATTATCCCACTAGTCTATTCAGTTTGTCCTAGTGAGAAGATATATATAAATATAATTTGCTTACCCTGGTAGAAATTGTGAAATTTTGGCATTTATTTTGAAAATATGACTGATCATGCAAAAAGAATATCTTTTATTGAAGGATAGTGACCATATGAAGCCATTTATTATCACATAGTTGTTTGGCTCCTTATTAAATCTTAATGATAACAGAAATCACCCAAATGGCCCTGATCAAAAGTTTACATACCTAAATGTATGTCCTTGTTCGACACAGAAGGTGACACACACAGGTTAAAATGGCAATTAAATGTTAATTTCCCACACTGCCTTTTTACATTGCAATAAGTGTCTGTGTATAAATAGTCGATGAGTTTGTTAGCTCTCACGTGAATGCACTGAGCAGGCTAGATACTGAGCCATGGGAGCAGAAAAGAACGGTCAAAAGACCTGCATATCAAGGTAATGAAACTTCATAAAGACGGAAAAGGATATAAAAAGATATCCAAAGCCTTGAAAATTCTAGTCATTACTGTTCAATCACTTATTAAGAAGTGGAGAATTCAGGGATCTCTTGATACCAAGCCATGGTCAGGTAGACCAAGAAAGATTTCAGCCACAACTGCCAGAAGAATTGTTGGGAATACAAAGAAAAACCCACCGGTAACCTCAGGAGAAATACAGGCTGCTCTGGAAAAAGATGGGGGGGTTGTTTCAATGAGCACAATATGACGATACTTGAACAAACATGAGCTGCATGGTCGAGTTGGCAGAAAAAAGCCTTTATGTGCCAATGCCACAAAAAAAGCCTGGTTACAATATGCCCGACAACACCTTGACACGCCTCTCTGCTTCTGGGACACTGTAATTTGGAGTGACGAGACTAAAATAGAGCTTTGTGGTCACAACCATAAGCGCTATGTTTGGAGAGGGGTCAACAAGGCTTATAGTGAAAAGAATACCATCTGCACTGTGAAGCATGGTGGTGGGTCACTGATGTTTTAGGGGGTGTGAGCTCTAAAGGCAGGAGGAGTCTTGTGAAAATTGATGGCAAGATGAATGCAGCATTTTATCAGATAATACTGTCAGACTATTTGCATTCTTCTGCACGAAGACTGTGCATGGGGCGCTCTTTGACTTTCCGGTATGACAATGACCCTAAGCACAAGGCCAAGTTGACCCTCCAGTGGTTACAGCAGAAAAAGGTGAAGATTGTGGAGTGGCCATCATAGTCTCCTAATCATCGAGCCACTCTGGGGAGATCTCAAACGTGTGGTTCATGCAAGATGACCAAAGACTTTGCATTACCTGGAGGCATTTTGCCAAGACAAAAGGGCAGCTATACCACCTGCAAGAATTAGGGGCCTCCTAGACAACAATTACAAAAGACTGCACGCTGGCATTGATGCTAAAGGGGGCAATACACAGTATTAAGGGTATGCAAACTTTTGAACAGGGTCAATTCATTTTTTTCTTTGTTGCCATGTTTTGTTTTAGGATTGTGCCATTCTGTTAAAACCTATAGTTGAATATGTAACTATTACCATATCTGCTTTGGGGAGCACAAAGTACCGTAATAACCAAGTGGAGACTGTTTGATTATTACAATAAAAAGGAAGATTTATAACTTGATAACAAGAGACTGTGAGACTTACTTTTTGTACTAAACCTTTAGGACTAAAGCAACAATCTTGAGTAAAGCCAATAGTGCAGAAATAGCTATAGTTGGTAAATGTTTACTTTTTTTAAATGTATTAATTTCCATGCTTTCGATGATGCTCTTTTTAGGATTATGCATCCAGCCTGGCACATAGACATTACAGGACGGTATTAATGAAGAAAGTTTGGCGAATGTGGCACTCTGTTATTGAAGCAAACTGGAAGGACAAGGTGGAACAAGCTTGTCGAGCTCGAGCTGAGGAAATTTGCGTTGAACTATCAAATGACTACGAAGCTAAACTTGCACAGGTATTTATGGGTTAAGGAAATGTTAAAACGGAACATACTCTAACAAATGTGAGAATGTTTGCCCAGGGGTGGAGATATATATATATATATATATATATATATATATATATATATATATATATATATATATATATATATATATATATATATATATATATATATATATATATATGTATGTATAGTAGTCTAGCATGTTGGCGCTATGGAAGAGTCCCTCCATAGATAGATATACATCTATACTTCTCTTTACTATATACTCTTCACCCTGCTAAAGACCTACTTTTCTCTTCTCACCACCTCCTCTCATTCCTGCCTTCAGGACTTTTTTCTTGTGTTGCCCCTATTCTTGGCAACTCCTTTCCTCGCTCCATTAGACTATCCTCCTGCCTCAAATCCTTCAAAACCTCACTAAAAAGTCATCTATTTAAAGACGCATATCGCTGTCCGCCTTAATTTGCGATCTATATTGTACCTCACCTTTTTATATACCAACAACACGTTATTGTGTTGTCTGCAATGTGTAGGTGTGTTGCGTGAACACAATTAATGTATGTCCGGATCTCTTATAAGGAGTTAGTTTTTACCCCTGGCTTGTGTAGCGACATAATGCATGTCTAAAAAGTGTGTCACCAACATGAAAAGTTTGCAAAGCACTGCTCTAGCCTGTAAGTTTTAGAGAAAGCTCTTTGTTTGCTTGATTTTAAACTCAATAACAGAGCCCACCATTCTTTTGTAATTTATTAAGTGTTTTTGACTTGTATCTACCCTGTTTAGAGCTATGGAATATGTCGGCGCATTACACATTAAGGTTAATAAATTCTACTTCTGGAAAATATGTAGGAGCCAGATCTAAACATTTTGGAAGCCCAGGCTCTCGTTTTTTTCCACCCTGGCAATACCTATTTGTCAAGTCTTTAAAGCTGCATTTTAATGTTTTGGGTTTTTTTGTAGTCATCTAAAGATAATATTTAAAAACAGAAGGGTCATTGCTCTTATTTGGAGGTGGGGGAACTTTCAAAAGATTGATAGCTTACTATGAACTTGTGTCATGGCTCCCTTGCTTTCCCCTCCTACTGCAATTCTTATTTTCACCCCTAACCAAATGGTTTGTTACTCAAGGCAATGATAGAAAACATCCTAGGGTATTTTTTCTTTTTTTCTTCAAAAAACTACTTCCCTAAAAACATGGGGCCATATTCAATTCGAAAGCCTGCAACTCTATCGCAGACAGCCGAATGTTGGGCTCCCGTTCATCTCCGATTTGCTATTCAATTGCTCAAGCACGCAAGTTACGGGCTTAAAGCCAAAACTGTAAACCATGCACTAGTTCGAGAATTTCAGGGCTGGCACATGATCAATTTAAGCAAGCCTGTAACCTCCCATTTTAAATCCGCCAATAGAAAAGTAGACTGTCATTATTACGGCAGTAAAACATGGAGGTTACATGTCAATTAAGGTTCGGGGGTCAGATATGCAATCAGACTCGCAAAATCCAGAATTATGAAAATGAATGCCAGTACTGTTCTAGTCCGTATGAGTGGCCTGATATGTATTAACTCATTGATACCCGAGATCGATTTAACCCCGAAATGACACATAAAAATCAAATTTATTTCCTGCCCATTTGCGAACTTGAGACTATTGTGCAATTAATTCTAATGTCTGTCATCACCTTTATTTACAGTGCAGTGGTGATTTTTTATTTGCATTTACAGTGCTACAAATAGGTGTTTAACCCCCTTGCGGGTCCTCTCTAGCACTCATTGGATTTTCTCCTTCTTCATTTGCCATTTATGGGTGTGAAAACATTTGCAGGGTTGAGGAAATTGAGAAATTGAATAGCGATTCAAAGGCTTCTGGAGGCTGTAAGTTATGAGTATAACCATCGCCATTTTTTTGTAAGTTTGTAACCGGGAAGCTGTTCCGAGCCCACAAAAAGACGCCAATAGAATAGCAAATTAGCTTGCAACCTCACTTACAGTCTCCCTGATCTCCCAAAACCTCAATTGAATGGGGGTCATGGATTGTTCAGCCAATCACAAGTGAGACAGGGCGCGGTTTATATGGGAAGGGAAAGCAGCTGAACCATGAGGCAGTGTAAGATAACTTAATACTCAGTAATAGAGCTTCCCATACATTTTTACTCCAGTATATGCAACAATCCTATTTTTAAATATTCTTAGATGACTGTGTAAAGAAAAAAAAGCCTTTACAGTGTCCCTTTAAACACCCTCTTTCCCTTCAAGTGTTCACCTTTTTGAATAAATGCATTAAATATTTATTGTTTATTGCAATAAGTCAGAATCAACATGTTTTATCCTTGCTCTCTTTCCCCTTCACCCACAGTCTTTCACTCATACACCGTGGATAATTATTTCAGCTCCTCTAATGTTTTTCCGTACAGTAGATTCTTTTCTACCAAACAGAAATGTTTGACTTCATATTGAACATATTTTACAAAATTAAAAAATCAACCTTTTGTCTTTTTTTTTTGTTTTTGTTTTTTCTTATGGAGGGGCATGGTTTTTGTTCTAACATCGTGACTCATCTGGTTGTGACCTTGAGTGCATATAACCTTTCCTGTTTAATGGCTGGTGCATTTTTGTGACATTTAACAGTAACATTAAATGGATATGCACCTGACCGTATGATAAACCTCTCTCTCTGGCTCCAGACTACCACGCAGACCAAAATGAAAGCTCCTAGAAACAGCGTCTTAAAGCCTAGAGTCTGCTAGGACTTCTATTATCTCTAAATGGTTTTATGCCCAACCTTCGGGGATCCTTTAATAGATTGTCAGGATAGTATTATTGTGTCTCTCAGAATTGCTTGAATTCTTTTGCTGCTTTAGTCTCTATGATAAGTGGTTCTTCAAGCGATACTAGTTGCCTATCATTGCTCTAGATAGACAATTTCTCATTTATGTTTTGCTTTACTCCTGTCTAGTTGAATGGCGCTCTAGGAGAAGCACGAAGTGAGATTCAAAGACTTCATGCAGAAAGAGGGCAGTTTGAAGGTTCCATGAAGAAAGCATTTATGCGTGGTGTATGTGCTTTGAACATGGAAGCAATGACGATGTTTCAAGGCAGAGAAACCCGACTGGATAATGGTTAGTAACTAAATACATACTGCCTTATTAAATTACGATTCAGCCAATAGAAAAGGGCTCTATATAAGCACATAGCATTTTTTTTTTTTTACAGAAGTTTTTAGTTCGTGAACTTCTATACAAAAGCAAGGTCTTCACGAACTAAAAACTTCTGTAAACAAAATATGCTATTTGCTTATATAGAGTCCGAATCGCAATTTAATAAGGCGGATAATAAGTAAATAATACAAACTTGTTGATGGCATTCATTAACTACTGAGAGAGATTATACATTTGTTCCACTTCTGATTATACAATATGAGGCACACAACTAACTCTTCTTCCCATGATATATTCCAATTGAACTCCCCAAAAATAAAAAATTAAGATGTAGTTTTAAATTCTGTTTAGAAAGCAGATTAATTGAAAATGGAAAAATTCCATTATTAATCAAATTTGAGCCTGCAAATGTTAAGAGAAATATATTATTCTGGAGTACTTAAACATTGACTTACATGGTATTTAATGTAGAATAATTAAATTACAGAAGTTGAATACCAGCGCACAGCCTTATGTGTAGGGCTGCAAGAGTGATTTGGCAAAGTTTTGTTGTTGCATCACTTTTAGATCAGATCTGCTGCACTTGTACATAGTGATGTAATAAAGATTATAGTGGTAGATAAAAGATAGATTAAAAAAAAAGTGTAGTAATTTTGGACAGTGAGAAATTTTACATTATGTTTGCGTGATGCTCAAAATTAAACTTTTAATATAAAAAAAAAAGCATGTTTAATCTGTATCCCACTTATGGAACATTTTAGTAATCCTGTTTTGAAGTCTCCACTTTGCATACCTTAGTCAGTGAAATATAATTTTCACAAGCTTTGGGAGGTTTTGTTTTGGTTTACCTTTTTTTCTTTATCAAAGTATTAAAAATGGAGACTACTTTTTCGCATTTGTAACACATATTTGTTTTTCAAGTTGTTTTCAACACTACAATAACAGTATTCTAAACCAAATATGGCATTGCAAAAAGATCTTCCCAGTACAGTGCAAAACTGATTAGATTATTGTTGCACACAAAATCTAAAGCAGCCACAAGGTGACACTGCAACATAGAGTACAGAATGAGCTTTGTTAATGAAATATTCTATCCCTACAGAACAGGAAGATTCCATAACATGACCTTGTGCTAAGCAAACCCTCCTGTTAAGGCATAATATATTACATAAAGTTGTCTGCCAAGCTCGTAAAATCCTGTAAAAATATTTATTTTAGTTCTCATGCCTTCTTATGCAGGAATAAATATTGTGCAAGATTCTGTTTGTCATTAGACTATGCACATTTGCCCTTTTGCCAAATCTCTTTTTCTAATGAAGCCTTTATTATCATAAAATAGCCTATAAAGTATACCCAGCATGATGTTTCATTAGTAACATTAAGTCGTAATTGTGTTTTTGCATTAATTTTACAATAGAACTTAGTTTCATGAAAATCACAAATCTCACTGGTTTTAATTAAATCTAGAAGGTTTCTGGATTTCCAGTGAATTTAACCTTCTGTCCATCAGCAGATCCTTCGCACAGAAGAGATGAACTTGGCTCGAGTCATTCTGTTACATTTCAGCATCAGACATCTATGTCTCAACATGACCTTCATTCACCATGTACCACTCCTGCAGTTACATTGGAGCAAAACGTAAGTGTCTTACGAAGACGTTTGATTTCCTTTGTGATTAAATAAGCATATTTATATTTAAAAAAACACTGGTAAAACATGTCTTAAACATGCTTGAACAGCGCAAGAAATAAATCTTAATTCTGTATGTTATATCATAGGCCGAAACGGATGTTTCATACAAATATATTGCTTCCCATTAACGGACAGTAATTTCATAGGAATCTACTCTGCACGGGAGCCATCATTTTAAGGAAAACCCACCATTTTTTTTTCGAACACACTATTTTGAACACTACATAGAAAAAAAACAATATCCCTAATCATTTCTGCAGTTGCATGTTGACCTACATTCATGTGCAAAAATTATTGTTCAACTAGATTTATTGATATTGTTGCTATATAGCTACTGTGTATTGCATGACAACGCTGAAAGCAAATCTCCCCTAAGATATTGTTTTTCTTTCAATTGCACTGAAAATAATTAAATCACCATTTCCTAGAAATTAAGTTATGCATTTATATTTGGTCTGCACATAAAGCATAATATTTCTGTTTATTCATTTAAAGTTTACTAGAAACCATATATCTTTACATAAATATTCCGACCCCTCACCTGCTGCAGTCTCTATCCTAAAACATACAGATTTCCTCCTACCCCAAAACAAGGAAATTCAATAAAATACGCAATTACTGATTCTTCTGATCATATCAGAGGGGGTGGCCAGCTCTGAAAACTTGGACTAGTGTGAAACTTGTGTCCAAGAATACTTTTACGAAACTTCAGCTTTTAGTGTATCTACTTCAGTGTTTCTTTATTTACTGGCGCATAGTAATAGTACCTACTGACACGGTTTGACACCAACAAGATAAAAACAGTACTAGGGGAAAAAAGTAATAAGATACCTTCCATCCTGCAGAGAAGAACCTAGAGAACAATATAACAAAGTGATTTCAATTGATATGTATTTTATGCAGCATTATTGAGTTAACATTCAGTTCCATGGTATCACTGCTTTATTATACATTCCTTTTTAGAAAATCTGTGCTTCAGATATATAGATGCAGTAAAATAACAGTAGGCATAGACTTTTTGATTTAATTATTACTTCATATTATTGGTGCCTTTGTAAAATTGTACTTCATTATATCATAACCTTTTGCTTTTAATGTTTTTATGTATTTCTTTTTTATTTTATTTATATAGTTTGTTCCACACCTTGGTACATTAAGTGCTTCCCAGTCTAAGGAAGATGTAAGCACTCCAGTTGTAATTTCTGCTACAACATCAGGTTCAAGTATCATATCAACACAAAAACTGGTAATTACTACATTCAGATGAATAAATGTTTATTAATTTGTAGATTCAATTACCAATTTTAGAAGGTATTCCAGTAAGCTGAAGCTGGAAATACATTAATTTCTACATTCACAAATGAGAATTCTTTTTTTTTATTTAATTTTTTTATTTATAAAATACATTTAATTATGTGTTGCTATGAAAAAAAACATTTACACATCAAATTTAAGTATCCTTAAAATAGTGTTTTGATTTTAAGTACATCAGTAAAGCTCTCTACTTATTTGTGTGAAGTGTTACCCATTATATCCTACCACTGTGAGTAACACAACACACATCTTTGAAATAGTGTTGTACCACAATTGTTCAGAGCCAGAAATCATCAAATGGTAGTGTGGTGAGTTAACCTGTCATTAGTGGTGGATGGGTTAAGAAACAAGTTCCATAAAGGTAAACAAATAAACTTTAATTTCTTTAACTTTGTGTCATGTGTAACAACTCACAGTCTGCACCAACTAAGTTTTATGTTTGTTCCTTTTAGAAATCATTTACTCCTATAGAGATTGAATGAATGACGTATGTACAGTACTTTTGCTTTATAGCCATTTTATTACCTTACACTTAATATACTCATTTGTTTATTTATTAATTGATTAGCTCTCAAATCTGTATTTGAAATGCTACACTGAAATGGTTTCTTCAAACCTAGTTTGAAGTATAGTATTACAGGTGCAGGCCGATACGCTCCTTTCCATCCTCTATGGAGCAGAGCATATCTGTCTGTATTTAGAGATCCACTTCTAAGTTGGCTGTCCTGGTAAGAACCTATCTGCCCCTTGGCCCACACAACCCAAACTGCTAGTTAGCAGGTGGAAAGAAGCAGTTCTCGTAGTCTTTGAAACTCTAACGTTCAGATGTAAGTTGTAAAAGCTACATTGGCTATTTTTAGTTACTGATTTTGCTGCTTATCAGTTATAACATTGAAAAAAAAATCCTATTGCATGATTTCTACAGTAGTATTTTTAAGTGCAACATTTATTTATTTAATTTTTTAAATACAAAGTGCTTCTAAGATTGTGTGGCTCGATTTTTGGCTATCCAATCCATGGGTTAAGAGTAAGCCCAGCACTCTGCTTCCTGTGAGTAGCAAAGATAAGCAGCATTGACACTCCCCTCCCCTCCCCCCCCAACACTGTTTCTGTCCACCAACAAATATTCTCTTACTGTTTCCCTCTATATCCAAATTTTACACTTCTCACATTTAAAAGAAAGCTTCTGTACAAGAATATGTGTCTTTTTTAAAGGACCACAGAACTCTCGAATTCTACTACAAAGCAAACTTAATCTTTTCTGTACTTTTTTTTATAAACATCTTGGTGAAAAGCACGTAAGCCTAAAATGTGTAATTTTATTTGCCACCCATATTGCCATTTTGCCTCTCACATTCTCCCTCACTGACTCCATCTTGTTTAGCTGAAAAGATGATGTCATTGGTAAAGGAGGAGCCATCCACACAACCGGACAGGTTCAACTTACAGCATGACAGGAGATGTTGTTCGTGTGATTCATACCGCTAACAGGAAAGCAGGACTTTGTTAAATAAAGTATAATCCATATTATACATAGTGCAGCACACACAACTCTTCCATTATTTTTTTATAATTCGTACCCAATTCAGATGGGGGAGTAAATAACACAACTAACTGTAGAGAGTCTACATCTGTCATCTATGTAAGTAAAGCCTGTCCAGTTATGTGCATAGCTTCACCCCTAGCAGTGATATAATATGTGCATATTCTATTGCAATCTCCAGCTAAAAACGTGGAGGGGAATACCAGTCAGGGAGAACGTGAGAGGGAAACATGGCAGCCCCCTCCCCTTGGCAGTATAAGTGGCAAAATAAAGCAATTGCTATATATTTCACAAAAATGTTTAGCAAAGTATAGAGGAGATATATTTTTATTCAGTTTAAAAAATATTTTTTTAGAGTTCAGTGGTCCTTTTAAATGTATTGTTAAAAAATAGAAATATTTATTTTATTTATTCCAACCTTGTACTATGAAATATTACTGCTAGATTTGAATGGAACGCCAGTGTATCTTAATTGCCTTTTTGAAGATATCCTGGTGGAATTTGCAATACCTTGACAAATTTTATACATAAACACACATAAAATAATTTAGCTGGTTCCATAACATCAACATCTGTTGATTTTAGTAGTTAACAAATAAATAAGTAATACATTGTTCTGGATCTTTTTGGACCATCAACCACATAAGATTTAAGGAATAACAAATATATTAGCAGTTAGTATATTTAGAAATATTGTGAAAATTATGTCTAGTGTTTTTTTGTGTATTGTGTTGTCATTTTTCTGCTGGATGTTGACTTTCTCTAGTCTTATTTTAGGATTATCAAGAGAATGTAGTTTTGAAATGTCAATAAGGTTACTTATATTTCTCCTTTTTAGCCCATTACAAGAGTTGTGACATCAGGGCAACAAAAGGCTGGAAGAACTATAACGGCTCGTGTTACAGCTCGATCAGATCTTGCACAAAAGATGAGTAAGCCTGGTGGCAATATCACATCAATGGGTGTTTCACCACCCATGAGCTCTGTAGTGGTCGAAAAGCATCATCCCATCACTCAGGTAAGTTGATTTATCTGGAGTGATATATCAAAATAGAATTGCACATATTACATATTCTATTGTAGTAAAAATTCTGTTGTATCAATAGAAACTTAGAACTTAATTTGATAAAGTCTATAATGGGAAGAAAACATCTAGTACAGGGAAAGTAAACAGGGGGACCTGAATCGGGACCTCTTTCTCCTTGTCCTCCATTTCATTATAACATGTATTATATACCTCAACTAAAACTTCCAAATACTGAAAAATAAACCATGAGTTGAGAACTGTTCTTTCCCAAGTCTGTGTGTCTGAATGCCATTGTATTAAAATCTTTATATGTGTATCCATAAAAATATGGATTCTGGACCTCAACTTAATTTTCATAAATACATTCAGACCTTGGTACATTTTGTAAAAGAAAAATAGACTACCCCTCATCTAGTTTTTGTTAAGCCATTATGGACAAATCTCTCACTGGCTACCCTATCAATCGTGTGTAAGTGCTGTCCATTTTTTTTTTTTCTCTCAACAGTTCATTAGCTAGTAGAAATAAAATATTCCATCCAGTTTTCTTTTTTAATTTACATTTGTTTTTTTTAGGATTTTGTGTTTTTAAAAGTGAAAATAAATCTCATTTTCCAAATTCGTTATTTGCAACCTTGCACCAACACAATGTTTTTTTTGTAAATGTACAACTCTCTAAGTAAGTAAATCTGTTTGTTCTACAATTCTTCCTCTAACATTATTATTATTATTATTATTATTAACAACTTTTTTTCATTGTTTGTGTATGTGTTAAATGATTTGGTTTTTAATATTTATTTTATTTATTTATTTTCTTAAAAGCAAACAATCTCTCAAGCTATTGCTGCAAAATATCCTCGATCAGCGATGCAAAGTTCAAGCTCTGTTAGCGGGAGGAGCACGGGTCAAAGTGGAAGAACACCTCAAGTGCACACTGGTGTTCATTCAATAAGGGTTGTTGACTGATCGGTTTGGGTAGCTTGTCTGAATACTTTAGCACATTCCATGTAGAAGAATGTTACAGCGCACAATTAATTGCAGTTTAAAGGCCATTATAAATTGTTGAATTCAAGTATAACTGTGGTTTTATGTAATGTAAATGCATGTGTACTCATATTTACTCATCAAAGGTCTTTTTGATGTGAATTCCATATAAAATATCTATCATTAAAAGGTTAGATGGTTCTGGTATAATTCTGTTTGGTAAATATAAGCCACACTGTGTAATGACAAAGCTATAATTATTGCGTGTGTTGTATAGTATTTATTAACTACTTTGAGTTCTTTTATATTTTTGTAATGGTTCCATTTGCTTTAATAAGAGTAATGTTACAAGAGCACATGTAAAAAAATAATATTATTTTAATCTATAAACTATTTTTAGTCCAGTAAATAATTTGCATGCTTTATGAAATGTTTTTTATAATTCATACAGAAAATGTAAATAGTGCATAAAAAATTGGATATTAGGTGACAATATTTTTATGATGGAACTCATGAGTCCTTTGTAGTTTTTTTTATATATATTTTTTCAATAAAGTATTATTTTGTATTAGTAATTTGTGTTTGCTTTTTCTTTAACAGTGATACAGACCAAATGGTAAAGGCCTACAGTAGAAAAAGAATTAAAAATATTTACTTATAGAGGGTAATGATCTTTGATGTAAACATGCCAGTCCTTCATGTCATTAATACTAATGGAGATATATAGAAAGCCATCCTTGTTGAGAAAGCAACTAAAAAAATAAATTAATAAAAAAAAGCAATGGCTATTAAATGAGAAAAATAAAGCCTCTAAAGACATTTTTATATTCTTAGTTCTGTTTCTACAAAAATGCATACTATAAATATTGGACTTCAGTGGTCGTTTACAGATTATGTTTACTATAAAGCAGCTCTTAACCATATTACCAATGCGAACTGTAGTATTCAGTTTCTTCTAATTTTAGCTATTAAATTATTAGCTATTTGTTGCCTCAAATCCTTTGTTCTCTCAAGCCCGTAACGGTTATATTCCAATCTTGCTATTAAAGTGCAACGATTTCACAAAGACGCCCTGGCGTTCAGGCCCATAACCCGCAAATGGAGGCAAAAATATTACAGCATCCAAATGGGACCCCCAAAGGGTTTACAGACAAGTTCTCAACACTGTAAAATAGAATATAAACACACCAATGTGGGGAAAGCATGGAAAGGCATTACAATTACTTGCACAATAATCCCCCAATAAAAAATAGGCATTAAAAAAAAAATCGATTTCATCATGTGTTGGCTTTTCATATTAACATATGCATGACCATTCCATGGTGCAACATGCATAAAGCAATTAAAGACACACTACCAGATGAAATTGCAGCACAAAAACATGAAACAGATGCCATATTAACCCTTTCTCACTCACAGAGGCTCTAATGTGGACCCTAGAATATATATATATGATTGCATTTACATGTCGCTCATCACATCTACATTGGGAAAACAAATAGAGGCCAAGTTACACCGCCACATCACATATATCAAGTACATGGGGTACATTTTATTGTTTGTTGTTCAGTCCTTCAGTTGTTTCTGACTCTGTGACCCTATGGACTGCAGCGCATTTATCTAGGTCACTGGCATAGAAACCTTGTGGAACAGCAAGAAAAAAAAAACTAATCCACATGCATGTACAGTACAGTGCTAAATACTGTAACTGTAACAATATACCAACTCACCTGATTCCTATCTGCAAGCATTATTATTAGCTAGGTTTCTGGATAATCCGCAATATGGGAAAATGCCCATTAATACGGAAAGGACACAAAGGTCAGCAGTTAGATTCACTGTTACTTACTGATATTGAGGTCAGGATCACAAACTTCACAAGTGCATATATCAATGGTGGCTGTCATTAACATGCAATTGTGAGTCTTTGCAAGTCCACTGCTACAGCAGTATTAGTCTACATTTCAGCTAACAACAATCATGTCTTTGATTTCTGGCAATATGATAGCTTTAAGATTGTGGGAGCTGAATGTTAGGGGGGCTGTCATTGAAGGAATGTCTACCTGAGACGCACTGGGAAAACCTCACATCTCATACACTTCCTTCACAATGCTTGCAGATGCAAGAGATGTCTTCATGGACCTGAATTGTACCTAAAACAATAAACAGGAAAAAAATAGACAAAACCTACAAAATAAGGCCTTGGTGATATGCTCAGTCTTTGGAGGAGGGGGATAGTGGGGTTGAATCCCAGCCCTGATGGTGATCCCACTAGCAATATGACCTCCTCTGAGCCAGGGTCCTTGGGTCCTTTTTCCTTCCACCACCCCCTGCGCCGGTTCCAGCTGGGTGGGGGTTTGCTCCTCCACTTCCTGCTCTGATGAAGCCAATTCCTCTGGCTCGCCACTGGACTAAGACATCCTTGATGCTGAAAGAGAGAAAAGAGAGGTACATGTCATTAGTATGATGACTAATATATTGTTTTGTGTTCATTCCTAACTATCTGACATCAGGGCTTGAACCTAGATGATACTCCTAATTGCAACTCAGATTAGCTATCATTTGCTAGATGTGATCTATTCTTTGACTATTGTTCTTGTGGTCTGTAACTGCATAGGCTGCAGTGGGCACACCAATACATGAACTCTCTATTGGTTGATTACTGTTGTTGTGCCCACAAATGACAGTGATTTGTCAGCTTCATGGATTTAATGATGCATCCATCTATCCCTTGTTAATTCCATAGAGCTGACATGTCAGTGTCCTTGTTGGTCATCATGTACATGTATAGTGTGTGGGATTGTGAGGAATTAACTCTGCTGGGTTTTGAACCCTGGTCCCCAGGCTGCTGAACCTTTTCCCTACCACTGCGCCAGCCTGCCTTTTTGACTAGTCTCAGTGACTAGTCTTTTCAGCTGTGTCTGGTCAGGTGTCTGGTCCTTGGTATATATAAGGCACTTCCTGTCTATGCAACTTGCCAGATTATTGTGGTTCCTGTTCCCTTCAATAAAGCTTGTTCCGGTTTCACCTACAAGATGCTGAATTGGATCATTGCTTAACTAGGCTGCTGGTCTCCAAAACCTTGTGATTCCTATATCATTACAGAATAATCTGGCCGCTTTCATGGAGACCACCGGGTCAGATTCTGCATTGTCCCAGCAGGTTGCTTTTACTGCAAGAACTGTGCAGACCCAGGCACAGACCATTCAAGTGCTGCAGGACCAGGTAGCTAACTGCAAAATAAAGTTCAGTCAATGCACAGTGAGTATACCAGCTACAGGGCACGTGATGTTGCGGCTGCTACTGTTACATCTGCACAAGATGCCCGTTTGCCCCTACCAGAAAAGTTTGGAGGAGATCGCAAAAGATTTAGGGGTTTCCTGAATCAATGCCGTTTGCACTTCATGATGTTACCTCCCCATTTTCCATCTGAAAGAGAGAAGGTGGGATTTATTTTCTCCCTATTCAAAGATGAAGCCCTGGCTTGCGGCTCCCCTCTTCTGGAACAGGACACTCCAGTCTTGGGTAATTTAAATGACTTTCTTGAGGCCATGTGCCTAGTTTTTGATGACCCCAATCGATGTGCTACAGCAGAAGCCACTCTCCTTCATTTGCATCAAGGGAGGCGCTCTGTGGCTGAATATGCTGCTGAATTCAGACAGTGAGTTGCTGATACTACCTGGAACCAATCAGCCCAGAGGGTCCACTTCAGAAAAGGTCTCTCAGAAGCTATAAAAGATGAGCTAGCTCGTGTAGATCTCCCTACTGACTTTGATGCATTTGTGCGTTTGGCTATGCGTATTGATCGGAGACTTTCTGAAAGAAGATTGGAAAGACAGGGCTCTTTTAGACCAAGTGCTACTCCTTTTTCCTATTCAAGAATTTCTACTCCGACCCCACAAACACCTACAGACTCTGAGCCTGAGGCTATGCAGGTAAATCTAATAAGAGGGCCATTATCCAATGAAGAAAAATAGTGGCGACGCACTCACAATTTATGCCTGTATTGTGGTAGTGCAGGGCACTATGCCATCAATTGCCCAAGCAAATCCAAAAGAACAATAGCTATGGTGGCTGAGGGTGCACAGATTCGACACCAATCCCAGATTTCAGATCAACTGGATTCTGTCACACAACCCTTGTTTTCTCTGGCTCATGGTGAAGAGGGTATGTTGACTCAACATCCTCATTTTGTGGTGCCTATCACGTTGCAATGAGGTGATCTTAAAAATTCAACTACTGCTATGATAGATTCTGGAGCAGGCGGAAACTTTATGGACATCAAGTTTGCAGCAGGAAATATAATTCAGTCTATCCCTAACTCTTCACCTGTGTTAATGGAGACAGTAGACGGTTCTCCACTTACGTCAGGCCCGGTTACACATGAGACTGTGCCCTTAAAGTTGACACTGGAAGTGAATCACCATGAGGCTATATCTTTCCACCTAATTTCTTCAACACAGTTTCCAGTTATTTTGGGGGTACCTTGGCTTGCTCTGCATAACCCACAGATTGATTGGAAGACCAGAACTTTGTCATTTCCTTCAGAACACTGCTTAATGAATTGTCAACCCTCTAAGGTAACACCTGTTGCCACAACAATTAATGAAATGGTTGCTACAAACTTGACTAAGCTTCCTCTACAATATCGGGATTTTGCAGATGTCTGCGATAAGAAGAATGCTGATCAGCTTCCACCCCACAGGCCTTATGATTGACCAATAGAGCTGTTACCTGGGGCTGCTATACCATTTGGCCATATATATTCCCTTTCTGAGCCTGAATTGAAAGCTCTTCATGAATACATACAAGAAAATCTTGCAAAAGGCTTTATTCGACCATCTACTTCTCTAGCAGGAGCTCCTATATTCTTTGTAGAAAAGAAAGATGGCAGCCTACGGCCATGCGTTGACTACAGGGACATTAATAACATCACTGTTAAAAACCGCTACCCCTTGCCTCTCATTCCTGAACTTTTGGAGAGACTTCGCTCAGCTAAAATATTTACGAAGCTTGATCTTAGGGGGGCATATAACCTGGTTCGCATAAGACCAAATGATGAATGGAAAACAGCTTTCAGAACCAGGTACGGGCATTACGAATATCTAGTAATGCCATTTGGGCTTTTAATGCCCCTGCAACATTCCAGCATCTTATCAATGATGTACTACGAGATCTCCTGGATCAGTTTGTTGTGGCATATTTGGATGATATCCTAATATTTTCTGATAATCTTAAAAACCACAGAAAACAGGTCTGTATAGTTCTGGAGCGCCTTCATACCCACCACCTATACATTAAACTGGAAAAATGTGAGTTTGAACAAACAGAAATTCAATTCCTGGGGTATGTAATAACTCCTAAAGGTTTAAGTATGGACGCAAGTAAAATTAAAGCTGTGCTGGACTGGCCCATCCCCAAGAATGAAAAAGATATTCAGAGATTTGTGGGGTTTGCCAATTTTTACAAGCGTTTCATTAAGAATTTCTCTGCCGTTATTACACCGATCACTGAACTTACACATAAAGGGACTCCTTTTCAGTGGCCCGATAAGGCTGATACCGCATTCTCCCGATTAAAGACTCTGTTTACATCTGCCCCCATCCTGGTACACCCTCAGCCGGAATTACCATTTATTGTGGAAGTTGATGCTTCTGATTTAGCTGTTGGTGCTATACTGTCTCAAAGGACTAGACCTAAGATGCTGTTACATCTGTGTGCCTTCTATTCCCACCAGATGGTGCCAGCAGAAAGAAACTATGACATAGGGAATAAAGAACTATTGGCTATAAAAGCTGCCTTCACCGAATGGAGACATCTCATGGAGGGAGCTACCCATCCAATTACTGTCCTCACAGATCACAAAAATCTGGAATGTATTCGATCATCTAAGAGACTGTCGGCCAGACAAGCACGCTGGTCCCTATTCTTCTCGAGGTTTAATTTTTTGGTTACATACCATCCTGGCTCCAAGAATGGTAAGGCGGATGCTTTGTCTAGAATAGCTGACCCCCTCCTTACTACCGTAACCAAGACCACCATCTTGCCGGAGTATATATTTATTGGAGTTACATTTCCTTCTGATCTGATGTCTCGCATTAAAAAGGGCTACGCTGAAGATCCAGTTCTTCGTGATCTCCATATGACGATGCTTAATGGGTTTTGGATTTTTCAACAACGTCTGTTTGCTCCGGAGTCGGTGCGACTGGACCTTTTACGTCTCTACCATGACTCAAAACCAGCAGGTCAACCAGGAATCCGAAAGACACAAGAGTTACTCGCCCGATCCTTTTGGTGGCCCAAGCATTATGAGGATGTTAAGAAGTATGTGTCCTCTTGTGATGTATGTGCCAGACATAAGACTCCTCGCTCATCCCCTGTTGGCTTGCTTCAGCCTCTTCCGATTCCTCATCGTCCCTGGGGATCTATATCCATGGACTTTATTGTGGAACTACCTTCCTCTAAGGAACACGCTACCATTCTTGTTGTTGTGGACAGGTTAACTAAGATGGGTAATTTTATACCAGCTTGTGGTCTCTCTTCAGCTAAACAGACGGCTGACCTGGTTATTCGGGAAATATTTCGCTTGCATGGAGTGCCTGATGTAGTAATTTCTGACAGGGGAGTGCAGTTTACATCTCGTTTTTGGAAACATTTTTGCTCTAATCTAGATATTAATGTAAATCTGTCGTCAGCGAACCAACCAGACTTTAGAGCAATATTTGCGGTGCTATTTTAGTTACCTGCAGAATGACTGGCTGGATTTTCTACCCACGACAGAGTTTGCCTATAACAATGCCCAACACTGCTCCACTTCTCTGAGCCCATTTTTTGCCAACTATGGTTACCATCCAACCTTTCTAGTGAGTCTCCCAATTACTACTTCCATTCCTGCAGTCACTGATCGGCTAACCACCTTACAAGATTCCCAAGACCTGTTGAAGGAGACTCTTTCGGAGGCTCAGGAATGTTACAAGAGAGCTGCTGATAGGCATAGAACGGAGGCCCCAGTTTATCATGTTGGTGACAAGGTTTGGCTGTCAACAAGGAATTTTAAGCTTAGGTTCCTTCTCATAAATTGGGTCAGAGGTTCATGGGACCTTTTGAGATCATCGCTCAGATCAATGCTGTCACTTTTCGTTTGCAGATTCCATGAGAATACATCCGGTGTTTCACGTTGCACTGCTGAAACATTTCCATGACAACACTTTCCCTGGCCGAGCCCTGCCTGCCCCACCTCCAGTCCTCTGGGATGGTGAGGATGAATACGAGGTGGAGAAAATTCTGGACTCCAGGATCTTCCGCAACAAGCTTCAGTATCTGGTTCATTGGAAAGGCTATGGTGAGGAGGATAGTTCGAGGGAACCAGTGGACAATATTCACGCTCCTGATCTTCTTCAGTCTTTTCATGTGCAGTACCCTGTTAAACCGGGTAATAGGGCATGCAGAGGCTGCACCTATAGAGGCGGTGGTTATGTGAGGAATTGACTCTGCTGGGTTTTGAACCCTGGTCCCCAGGCTGCTGAACCTCTTCCCCACCCCCTGCACCAGCCTGCCTTTGTGAATTTCCTTGAGATCTGATAAACCTTGACTCTGCTAGCAATAGTATCAGTGACTAGTCTCTTCAGCTGTGTCTGGTCCTTGGCCTATATAAGGCACTTCCTGTCTATGCACCTTGCCAGATTATTGTGGTTCCTGTTCCCTTCAATAAAGCTTGTTCCTGTTTCACCTACAAGTTGCTGAATTGGATCATTGCTGACCTAGGCTGCTGGTCTCCAAAAACTTGTGATTCCTATATCATTACAGTGATGTACATGTGGTGGCATGTTGGTGTATGTTATAGTCACCTGACATGGAGGCTGGATCTTGCTGAGCCAGCAGGCCTGAAGCTCCAGCAGCGGGCACCTGTCTCAGAAGGTCCCTGGCGACCCTCTCCAACTCATTATAGGTCACGCTCTGGCCCTTGTCCTTCTTAGCCATCATCCTCCTCACCTTGACCCTAATGTCGTCGAAACTGTGCTTAACAGATCTCACATGCCTTGGTGCTGTGCCTACTTCTGTCACCTCAGCCGCTACCTCCTTCCATGCCTGTGCCCTAGGCCCAGCCTTACTTCCCTCCCCCATGCAAGAATCACGGGGCGGCCACGGATAGCACCAAGGAGGACCACATTCTCCAGGTGTGTGTAATTTGAGCCCTGTGCTTTCCTTTAGCCTCTTGCCCTCCCGACTGTGGACAGGGATCCTCGCCTCCCTGACCTGTCCTTGAGGCCTATCCCTCCCGAACTACCAACCCCCCTAGTATCAGGCCCCTTCCCCTCTCCTACGTGTGCCTACTGCTCAGGCCGCCCTGCCACCACCAACCTCCTCTTCTACACTCCATTCCTCCTCCCCTCCTCCTGATCCTCTGCCTCCTCCTCTCCACCACACCTCTCTCCTCCACCTCCTCCCCTCTTCACCACTCCTTTCCTCCTCCTCCTCTCCACCACTACTCTCCTCCTCCCCATCACTCCTCTCCTCCTCCCTGCCACTCCTCCTCCCCCCCCCCACTACTCTCATGGCCACCTCTCTCTCCTCTCTCTCCTCCTTCTATCTCAATTCCAAAAATAAGAGAACAATAAATACAAATAAGTTTAACTGTTAATATATGAAGGGAAAAAAAATGTGTGTATTATGTGTAATTAATAACTGTTGGGGTATGGGATGTGGGGGTTGTATGAAGTGATCTAGCTCTATATGTCTCTATGTGTGTTTTTTAAATTATCTGTATTGCAAATATGTGTAATCTGGAAATATGCGTAATCAAGGATTAAGTGTAAAATATTAAATAGTAGAATATAAATGAATAAAACTGTAAATTACAGCTCTGAAATAACTGCTGCTCTCACTCTCCAAAACCACCAACTCCGGGACCTGCGTGCTACTTCAAAAGAAAATACAACACAGTCAAAGCATAGGCGGGTGGAACGCAAATTTATGATATCCCTCTGTCAATCATCTGCGGCTAGATGCTTTCTAACGGCTGAGAGGCATGTGTTGCACTATGTTATACTGCAATTGGATAGTAACGGGCGATCGCGGCTCGGCCAGCCCCTTAACAGCTTGCGTGGGAGGAAAGGGTTTATGATCTTCCGTCTACGGCATGCAACTTGTTCAATTTAATATCTCGGTAACGCAGCAGAATTTCAAGCCCGCAGGCTTTGTGGGTGTGGCAATGCCGCTACAGGCTTGGAATTTAATGGGGCTGTAGGTCTAGAAATTAAGAGTAAAAAGCACTTGCAGATTTGCGTTTTAAAGTAATTTACGTGCTCTAACAAAATAGAGCTCTAGGGCTCTAGTGAAAATGTGCCTCACTATAGGTCAATATATTTATTTATTTTTAAATGATGGATGCAAAAATGTTGTGTACTCATAATGTTATAATTATTATAATATAAAATCATTTTAAAATAAAAAAAATGACTTGAGTTACACATCCTCGTTAGAGAAGTTTAGAAGTTTGAGTGGTAGGTGATCATAAACTATGTTAATGGTGTTCCGATATTCTCACCTTTGCTGACTTGGACAAAACATAATCCAATTAATTGATTTCAACCTTACTTCTCTATTTTCTCCCTTTTTTTTATTTTCTATCTATTTACTGTTTGTCCCTTATTATTGGTTAAAGTACAGCACTTGTAATATATTTATTCAAATTAAACCTAAAATTGTGTAATTTCAATACTTTCATTTTAATTGAAGCTATGGTTAGCAACAACCTTTTTCAATGCTCTCTCCCCATTTTCCACCTTTGGCTTTAATCTATCAAATTTGAGGTAGCCAAATGCAACCTGCCATAATTACATTGTTTAGTGACTGTAATATTACCAGTAATTATGCATATGGCCAAGGAGCATGACATTGTTGCATTGTGATTATGTATTATTGTTGTTTGGGTTATATGTAGCCTGTACATTGTGATCTTGTATCTTAGTTATAATATGCTATAGAGGGAAAAATGTGATATATTACAGAATATATGTGGAAATGTTAAAAATGCTCTGCACAGACATTTAACTGCAGAACATTGCATCTGCACACACACAGGCCTTGATACAAGGCAGATGACTGCTTCTTAGGAGTCCTGAGTAAACACTTGAGATTAACATCAAGGTTGTTACCCCTAGCTAGTTATAGACCCCCCTGTCATGTAGTTTAGACGTCTGGTGAGTTTTATCTCAAAAGCTCTATACCAACCAAGGTTGCAAGGCAGATGTGCTGATATCACACACATACACAAAGATACACAAGGGTGTGGTATGGGAAATGAGTATAAGTATGTTGGTTCTATGATTCAATAAAGGTTCAGTTTTAGTTTTGCATATCCACAGTGTGAGGCTGTTTTTGTATTTGTATTCTGATTTGGGGAGTGGTCTTGCTATAGGCCATTAGTAACCTGTATCCGGTATTCTCTGTCTGTACCTTCAGATGCCATCTTTGTGCTACAGAGAACAAGAACTACACAATTCTGCTGGGGTAGGTTTGTACTATGTTCATATCAAGCCCCCTTGAAGAAGCAGTTTGTGACACAACCATTGGGCCCTAAAACGTGTGCTGTTGGGTGGTGGTTAAAGTGCGTTTTTAGTAATTAATTTGGTACCTGTGGATAGACCAGAAAATCTTATTTTGTGTGTAATACTTTCAACGATAAACACATTTCATGTGCACACTGATTTTGAGCAAATTCACATTACCAGTAGGACCTCATTTCCATCACATGATCTTTCCTGAAGCACTCTCATAATCCTTGCTTCACTCTCATAATGGCAGTTCTGGGAATTAGGTAATTCTTGGATGTTTAGGTCTACCAGCTATGGTATCTTCTCAATAAATAATAACAATATAATATGTATTACAATAGAATAATAAAGCAATACTCAGTGCTGATGAAGAGAATTCATGAAATTCGTATGAAATTGTTATTTCTACTGTGTATAAAGTATTATTATTTATTATTACTCTTATTTATAAAACTGCACACATTTTAGCAAGGTTTACTAAAAGCAACTTTAATTCGTATGTTGCTAGATTTAAGAAAATAACAAAAGGAATATAAAAACAAACAATGGGACCATTTGAATAGTTAGTTTATAAATAATGTAATAGACATTCAATATGAAACATTTGGACATGTTGATATAAAAATATAACAATTGTAAACAATGCAATTACATTCTGTTTTGAGTTGAACAGTCGGCTCTAATATATCTACATCATGAATGTGTTAAAGGGCACCTGTAGTCATCATTTTCATACATTGTCTTTTGAATAACTAGACTTGATAATGGGCGAAAAGAAAAAGATTTGTCCGTAGCTTGTCTGCATCACTCCTTTTTGGTCTACACAATTTAAGAATATCTGGTATATCCACAAGGAACAAGGATATCCAGAGATTTAATTAAGGGAAAGAGTTTTATGAAGTTATAACTGTAGATAAGATAGACCTACTGTTACTGATCTGCCATCAATATCTATTTTTTTTATTTTTTTTGCATGTTTCTGCATAGACCCAGCTCTGTCTTCCATGTTTGTTTGTTTATGTGTATATATATATATATATATATATATATATATATATATATATATATGCGTGTGTGTGTGTGTATATATATATATATGCGTGTATATATATATATATATATATATATATATATATATATAGTACATTTTAGTATTTGTGTTCACATTTGAATGACTAAAATAACCTTCTAAAGCTTTTTAAATGTATTTTTATACATTCAAATGTGAACACAAATGTATTATTTACTATAGTCTGTACAGTGGAGTGCTTATATCACTCTTTTGCCCACCAAAAATCTCTCACATGCACACAATATCATGTATCGCAGTATGGGAACTGCAACAAGCAAAATTAAGACACCTCAAAATTGCATATCATGGATTACATTAACATTGAGGTTACCCAAATGTTGATGAGTAGAAGTGGACAGGCACCTCATTCACTCCACCAACGTATACACCTTCCCTTAAGCAACACTGTGGGAGTGTATTTGTAGATCTTTTTCAATGGCTTCATATACTCCGATCCTTCTTGGGTTCTTTTTCTAGTCTCATGCAAAAAATAGCATTGAGTACTTGATTCTACTCGTTGTGTGTAGCGTAGTATGGCATGAACTGACATAGAAGAGAATAAAACAAGTTATCTTGCAAAGTAAGTCGTCTCCTCGTTGTCCAGACACTGAATAGCTTCCACATTGACTTTAGATTCTGTTTAAGGCAGCATCAACATTTAATCATTCTTCATTTTGTAAATATCGTCTTCATGAAATAACACATTTCTTATTCTCCACATCATTACCGCTCTCTATTCTGAAGGTTTCTGTATTAAAAAAACAACAAATATATAAAATCATAAAAACGCAATATATTCTCATATTTGAAATTCAATAATAGATGGTTTTGCATCCAACTTTCTCTTCACCACTGAGCCAGTAAAAATATTTAACTTTTACTTTTTTCTATAATTTTCTTTTTTTTTTTTTATTGTGCCATCCAGGCTTGGTTTTGTGAAAGAATGTTACTTCATTTACACTACAGCAATACAAGATTCAGGAAATTGTAAGTCTCCCTTAATTTTATAGATTTACAAATTTACAGCCTTATTAAATTGAGATTCAGCAAATTTAATAGGGCTCTATTTAAGCACAGAGCATATTTTTTTTACAGAAGTTTTTAGTTAGTGAACTTCTATCCAAAAACAAGGTCTTCACTAACTAAAAACTTCTGTAAAAAAAATATGCTCTGTTCTTAAATAGAGCCCTTTTAAATTTGCAGAATCGCAATTTAATAAGGCTGTTATAGTGTATACATTTCACTAGTCATTTTACATCCAACAAGTATAGGCAGTGTCTTAATGATTTTTTTATGGCTAGTCGATAACTATTAAAACCAGATAACTGTTGGTGTTTTATCTACTTAAAAAGGTGCAATCTGTCGACGTGTAATTTAAATGGATATTATACCGTTATCAGCAATTTACTGAAATCGCTCTTTTTTTCCCACTCATTTTAAAGGATCCATTATACAACAGCTTACAGTAAACTGAAATGTATTTTTTGAAATGGAAAAAAACAATTAACTCCCAACGTATATTCCAAGAAAAAAAAAAGCGATTCCCAGACATGTAAATTTTCTGCTTTTCTGATCTTTTGCTTAGTGAAATATTTAATTTGCCTTTGTGTGGGTTTAATGGATGTACAAAGCATTAAGTAGACTTTGAGGGAGATACAACTACATATTGTTTGATTCCAAGAAAGCCAAAAGCCATCAAGCTGTTGACCATGGTACGAAACTCAGTGTTAAAATAGTGGTGTAGGGCACAAAACTCGGTTTAGTACATGCAGACTTAGTGCATGTACATGTGTCTCACTGAACCTTGGGGCTATAAGCTGGTGGTTGGTATGTCCCTCTGCTCTTCTTTGTCAAGTACGTTTGCCGCCATTTCCTCCATTTGGAGAATGTTAGGAAGTTGATTTTCCTTGCTGGCGAAAGCAACACATCGCCTCTGTGATGGGATTTGTCTAGGGCACCGACAAGCACATGCCGCCACCCTGAAGCAGATAAGTATTTGCAGTTATTGCAGCCAACTTGGGTGTTAATTCACAGAATAATAAATTAGTTCAAAGTATGCAAATTTTCAGTATATTAGTGATTTGATTAATTAGTAAGCTGTGTTATAGTACCACTGTATTTTATGAAAAAAACTCACAAACTAACATTAGCAGCTGTGTAAGCTAGAAAACCTAAAACTATTTTAGAGAAAATCTTAATTTTTGATGACTGTATATAGAAAGTTTCCATCTTGTCTAATTTGAGCATTTCATGATAGATTGGAGCCTGAGATCATGTTTTTATGTACTGAACAAGGGGGAGGAACGAGAGGGGTGAGGGATTTGTAAAAAGATTGGTCTTGTTGGCCCCTTCCCGTACAAACATGCTCTGCATCAATCCGCTTACAAGCATACCTGTAAGGCATGTTCATTCAAAAAGTTAAACATACCTTTCACCAATGTATAATGGGTACCTCCAGGCTCCAGAAGAGCAATCCAAATGTATTTGTTTATGATAAAAATAGTTTGATTACATTTTTCCTCCCTATATATTTTCATTATACAGTGGTCCTATAAAGAGAAGTGACCCAATCAAGGTTATGTCCCATTAAAGTTGGAATTTCCACATAGTTTGTCCACAGTATTATCCATGTCCCCACTGAATACTTGTGTCCAATATCATATGTGCTTCATTATGACCAATCCCGAGCTATGAGACAAAATCATCATGGACAGCAATGGTATTATTTATAGGAAACATTCAGACTATAACTTAGTCAAGTATAGTATCACCTGCTAGTTGCTGATGTCCTGTTTTTACAAGATCTTCATACAAACATTTGATTGGATTTTTATCGGTCAGCAAAATGCCGTGCAGCCAGATCAGTAGCATCCTGTGACCATGTTCTTTGTAACTGTTTTTTCCTGTTAAAATTACAAAGGTAGATTTTATTAAGTAATAGGTTTTTAAATAATATTTTAGTATATTCTGTAATAATAGTGCACCACACCTGGCACCTTCCTTTTGGCCAGCCCTGAACTTTTGTATGAAGGACCACATTGTATGTGTAGTATATAAATTCCTGTATGCATACATGTTTAAGTTTTTAAGTCATTTATAAAATAAATGTTTTTTTTATTTTGTTTTTGAGCGCACAGTCCCATAAACCATGGGACTGTACCAGTCTGCTCCATTCCATCTGTATGGTAAGATTGTGTTTCTACCATTTTTAAGTGAACGTTAGGGGTTCTGGATTGTTGTACTTTTCAATAGGATTGAAAACCTCAAAACTGATGTTGTGCATTGCTGTTTACAGCCTAATAGATATTTGTTAAGTCATATCCTTGCGCCAGTGTTGTGAAATACTGCATTTTCATACTCTGAGACAACTCTGTTATAATATAAAAGAGAGCTCAGTGTATTATTTATCCAGAGCCGTAGTGTACAGGTGGTCCCCAGGTTACAGACGACCTGTTCTTAAGAACGGGCTCCCAAGGGTTTTTGTATGAGTTTTTGTATTTAAGTTCTGTTTGAATTAAAAGAAAAAGCACAATTGTTTATGTAACTTATTACTATAGTACAGGGGTATTATTATTCTTTTTATTATTACAGTTTTAAACTGTATTATTGCCAAATATGAGCTATTATAGTATTATTATTATTATTATTATTATTAATCAGGGATTTGAGTTATATACAAATCCAGTTTAAAGACGTTCTCAACGTTGGCAACGCTGACGAGTGACGTCACACGCAGAAGACCCACAGCACCACGCTTGCATGGGTAGAGAGCTGGTGCGAGGGACAGCAGCCAGGACCGGATCACCTATACATAGCTAGGGTCATATGATTTATGTAACCAGAAATGAGAGTTACTGCGGCACTGGTGGGTGGTAAGGGTATTCTACCATTAAAAGTGGGTGGTAGGTATTAAAAGGTTGACGACCCCTGGCCTAGACCAACACGATCCAGGTCTGAGGCAGCAGGCTGCTCAAGCTGCAGGTGCAGTTGTATGGAAAAGCATGTCCATAGGTGCACAATTGTCTATATGCAGTGGCATTTCTGTCTATGTATATCTAGATATTATTTGTGATGCTGTTTATATGCAAAAAGCAAACATATTCTTGTTCTATATATGTGTTTGTGGTAATCCTAGAACACACAAAGGAGAAAGGCGGAATAGAATTTGTATCTATTCTCTGTTTATGCATATTGTACGCCATCTGTTCTCTAACACCAATCATCATTTCCGTCAGTACGTGTATCTGTACCTGTCCATTGCTCTTCAATAGCTTTTATCTGCTGTTCAGTGAACTTCCACAGCTGAGCCAGCTTCTTCCATTCCTGAGGCTTCAGTTGGTTGTAGGCCAGTTTCCACAATGCTGAGCGGATCTGGCTCGTCTTTGACAAGTGATCTGGTTTGAACGTTAGAGAAACATCTTCATGTGCCTCTTCACTGTTCTCTATGAGGCCCTAGATATATATAAATATATTTGTCAAACCAAAAACATGTCATAAATGGTTTTACAATAGAAGCTCAGGTGCAGAAAAAAATGTATTTATTTCAAGACTCACAATCAATGCGCACCAATATTTCCAGTTTCAATCACACTTCGCAATCTGTTTATATATATTTGCATATACCCAAAACTACAAATTAATAAATATATATTTGCTTTTCTTTATCCATTAATTATAGTATCCATTAAAGATTATATTTAAATTGCATGCTGAAAAAATAATAAATATTGTATATAATTTCACATAATTTATGTCAAATGTAAAATAATGCTTAAAAGAAATCCATGATATTTAATAGGACAATAATCCAAATGCACATGTTTATTTCTTTATTCATGATATGTATTTTCCTAAATTGTTTATTAGTTGAATATTTAAACAAACCAGGATAGATGAAAGCAGAAATGCAACAACTGCAAAGTTCAGGGTCAAAGTCTGAGTTTCCTGGTAAGCTTTCAAATAGTATGTTGTAAATATTAGAAATGTTTTTGGTTGAAAATCTGATTATTTTATGCTTTACAATCATGAGCAGGAAATATTTCTCCCCGTATAATTATAATAGATAGGCCTGGCTTATCCACCTTATCTGTGAGCATTTGACTGTATCCGTATAGTATTTGTCTCTTACCATTTTCCAATCTTTATATCTTTGTGCTTTAATAATCATATCTACAATGAGGGTATGATTGCTTCTTGCTGCTGCACCAAGTGCTGTTTTTCCTTGCTGTAAAAAAAAATCACAGATTTGTAAACAAATGATCATTGATACACAATCTTGCACCCAAAAATTAAGCTCTTTTTTTAACTTACCTTAAGTAACCTAGCTATACATTATACTAGCCATTTTATTTTAAAATAAATCATTAATTCGATTATTAGTATTGTTTTGGGGAATTCTTATGCAAATGAGAGATTAACAAAAATGAATCTGCTGCTTTGATGTGCTAATTAGTATTACAGTCTGCCTGTTGACTTCTGTGTTAACAAATCAATGCTCCCAAATGTTATCATGCAGTTAGATCCCATCCCTCACACTTATCAAATATTCTGATCTGAAAAGTATAATACGGAGCCACACATTAGCATAAAGGAACTGCAAATCAATGCTGATTATCTGTGGAATAAAATGGCTAATACACTGTATAGACAGTTTTAATACTCCTTACGATTAAACCAGCCTGTATTTGAAATAATAGTGTCCCTTTAAGTCAATAAAATATCATATTGGAAGGATCTCTGCGCAGTGATACCTTCTGACAGATGGCATCAAAATGGACTATCATTCATTTAACAAAACTGTAAGATCAAACCAGATTTGTATCCAAGAGCAGCCTTTCAGACGACTTATACCTTCTATCCAACATAGCAAACCGCGGCCTATTGATTACTTGTACTGTTTATCTTATGTATTATATAACAGCTTCTCAGACTTCCAATACATTCTGCATAATGGATTACATGGGCATACTGTCTTATAAAGTGGCCACTTCACTGCTTCCCAGACTTCTCATACATTCTGCATAATGGATTACATGGGCATACTGTCTTATAAAGAGGCCGCCTCACGGCTTCCCACACTTCTCATACATTCTGCATAATGGATTATATGGGCATACTGTTTTATAAAGAGGCCGCCTCACGGCTTCCCACACTTCTCATACATTCTGCATAATGGATTACATGGGCATACTGTCTTATAAAGAGGCCGCCTCACGGCTTCCCAGACTTCTCATACATTCTGCATAATGGATTACATGGGCATACTGTCTTATAAAGAGGCCGCCTCACGGCTTCCCAGACTTCTCATACATTCTGCATAATGGATTACATGGGCATACTGTCTTATAAAGAGGCCGCCTCACGGCTTCCCACACTTCTCATACATTCTGCATAATGGATTACATGGGCATACTGTCTTATAAAGAGGCCGCCTCACGGCTTCCCACACTTCTCATACATTCTGCATAATGGATTACATGGGCATACTGTCTTATAAAGAGGCCGCCTCACGGCTTCCCACACTTCTCATACATTCTGCATAATGGATTACATGGGCATACTGTCTTATAAAGAGGCCGCCTCACGGCTTCCCAGACTTCTCATACATTCTGCATAATGGATTACATGGGCATACTGTCTTATAAAGAGGCCGCCTCACGGCTTCCCAGACTTCTCATACATTCTGCATAATGGATTACATGGGCATACTGTTTTATAAAGAGGCCGCCTCACGGCTTCCCAGACTGCTCATATATTCTACATAATGTATTACATGGGCATACTGTCTTATAAAGAGGCCGCCTCACGGATTCCCAGACTTCTCATTCATTCTGCATAATGGATTACATGGGCATACTGTCTTATAAAGAGGCCGCCTCACGACTTCCCAGACTTCTCATACATTCTACATAATGGATTACATGGACATACTGTCTTATAAAGAGGCCACCTCACGGCTTCCCACACTTCTCATACATTCTGCATAATGGATTACATGGGCATACTGTCTTATAAAGAGGCCACCTCACTGCTTCCCAGACTTCTCATACATTCTGCATAATGGATTACATGGGCATACTGTCTTATAAAGAGGCCGCCTCACGACTTCCCACACTTCTCATACATTCTGCATAATGGATTACATGGGCATTCTGTTTTATGAAGAGCCCGCCTCACAGCTTCCCAGACTTCTCATACATTCTGTATAATGGATTACATGGGTGTCCCTCTCTTCGCGACCCCATGGATCATAGCAGGCCAGGCACATCTATTGTTGTGCTTATCCATATGGTTTTCTTTGCAAATATGCATAAGTGGGTTGCTAGGTCCCTCTCCATTGGACCACAATTTGTCTGACCTCTCTGTTGTGACCTGCCCATATTTGGTGACCCTGCATTGTATAGCTCACAGCATAATTTTGGTACAAAAGCCCATCAAGCCACGACAAGGTAGTGATCAAGAAGGGGATCTAGTCTGTACATTCTATTGATGAATTGAAAAGTATGCCCAAAAATAAACATACATTTAATTTGTGGCAGTAAATTAAAATGGATATAGAAGTTACATATGTATAAAGTAACTGATATATCCACCCCCTTAGCTAATGATGTTATCAGCAACAATTAAGATTAACAGTGTGGGTGACAACAAGAAAGAGCATGCCCAGTTGAGTGAATGATTCTAGTGACAGAGATATTTTACAATGCAACAATTACATTCAATTGTTAAATGTCTGTCACAAGGATAAGATCTTCAATTGGGCATGCTCTTTATCATCCCTTCTGCAAATCTTAATTAATTGATGTTGATAAAGCCATTACTCTCAGAGGATGGATCTTTGAGTTAATTCATACATAAAATACGGTAACTACCTACCACATTAACCGATTGCAGTTATGTTTATTTGTACTTTTCATTTCTACTACAACTGGGGCTTTTTTGTGTCACTTTTAATAATTATCATGATAGCCTAAAACCTCTTTGGATACCAGGACCTTTATACATTAGCAGAATTACATTTTGTGAATGAAGCTGTATTTGGATACAAGACAAACTTTATTATTTAATGGCCATGAAATCTCAGTTTTCATAATATTAAATAATTAAGTAGCCATGCATTATAAAAAGTGATCACTTAGTAGTACACTTAGTAGTATCATATAATGCAATATAGCTTTTATTTTTTTGTACTTAGGACGATTGCCACATTTGATTCTCTAATAAAATCATCTTTTTCTTAAAAATACTCTGAACAATAATAGTGTTCTGGTATTACTTCAGTGCTGCACTTAGTCAGTTCATAGCTTATATATTGTGATTTAATGTCATAATAATTGTAATTATAAGTTTAGCTTCGCTTACAAAAGTGTGTGACTAATTAGTGCTTTGCTAATAGGATTTCAATCCTGTCATTTTCCAGGACATCAGTTTTAAATGAAGTGGAATCGATTCTATAACACAGTATATGAGAAGATTAACAAGGTTTTCTTCGTTAAAGTGTAACACAAATATATTTAAATTAAATAATATGAATTACACAGTAAATACCTCTCTCTGCACATACAGTTCTATGAGGGTCTCATTGTCAGCCAATTATGACAAATGCAGAGAAAATATTTGGTTTCTTTGTTGCATCTTAAATTTCCTGGATTATGAATGCATCTGATAGAGGATAATCAGTAGTGTATGAAAACATTTTTTGCATGAATAATATCCCAAAATAAACATTTACAAACTCACCCTGATTTTCTCTAAATCTCTTGAGTTTGCAAGCAGCAGCTTTTATGAGTTGACACACCTGAAAATCCCTGCTAAAATTAGCATAAAATTCATATTTTGTTTTGGACAATCACAGGCAGCTATACATTTTAATACAATGTAACAATCAATGATGGCAGTTTTTGAAGGAAGGAATCATGGGATGTGTAGTCTCCATGTAGAAGGAAGTAGGAGGAGTCAGACACTGATCTGTAGATCTCTGCATTGTGTTGCAATGGCAATTATATATTCCAAGCAGTTTGTTCTTAAAGGTATATGGAAGTTTCCCTGTTTCTAAGCTAAGACCTGCTGCTTATATCAGACACACACATTATATGGAGTCATTCTATACACATACAGATTTATTTTATTTAAAAATAAAACTTGTCTTCCATATCGCCAGAGCTACTTACATAGGAACAGGCAACCTCCTAATAGAAACATTGCATTTGGGTACATATTTTAACTTTTTATTAACATTCAAGCCAGAAGCAGCACAATGCAGAGATCTACAGATCAGTGTCTGACTCCTCCTACTTACTTCTACAGGGAGACTACACATCCCATGATTCCTTCCTTCAAAAACTGCAATCATTGATTGTTACATTGTATTAAAATGTATAGCTGCCTGCGATTGGACAAAACAAATTATGAATTTTATGCTAATTTTTAACATTGATTTTCAGGGTTGTCAACTCATAAAAGCTGCTGCTTGCAAACTCAAGAGATTTAGAGAACATTAGGGCGAGTATGTAAATGTTTATTTTGAAATATTATTCAAGGGAAAAAATGTTTTCATACACTACTGATTATTCTCTATCAGTTGCATTCATAATACAGGAAATTTAAGATGCAACAAAGAAACCGAATATTTTCTCTGCATTTGTTTGTATCATTTAAATAGATACTTAGAACACATTTTACATTATTCATTATACTTTGGAATTGTATCTCTATATGCACTTTAAAATAATTAGCCATGGTTCTTTTAAGACAAATGTTAAGATTTACTCAGTATCTATATGTTATTTACACCCAGCCTGCTTCAATATTGTGCACCTTATTATTATTTGGGCACATACTTGAGTGTGATAGAAATATTACTTTATTTATTTTTGAAGATTTTTAAGATTTATTCATTTTATTAAGATTTATAAGATTTATTCCAGCCATGAAAATATTTAAACTTTTAGCAAGATAATATTTTTTTTTTTTTTAAAGTGACTTTGAGCATGATACATGTATTATTTGGATGTGAGCTGCTAGCCAATTAGATTTGTTTACAACTGTTAGGTCACAGATTTAAAAACATCCGATTGGCTGGTAGCACAAATATTAAAATTAAAGAAGTCAGGGGCCTGTACCAGAAAGCAGGTTATTTCAAAATGTTCTGTAAGTATAAAATTAACAATGCTACAGATGTTTAAAGAACAAAAACATATTTAAAGCAAAAGAAAATATGGATCCCTTTAAAAAGGTTGTATCTCAACTGGGTATTAGTTTACAGAGGGATCAGCACATTCAAAGCAGAATATTCAGAGATAATGTCTTCATTCTAAGTGTGAAATAATGTGTTTTATGGAAAGATAAAGATAAATACGGAGAAATAATTATAGTTATACAAATGTATTTTCCCAGTAAATACAACACAATACAAATGAGCTTTATAACTCACATAGATTATACCTAAATTTACCTTATCTGCCATTCTAAGGTCACATCCTGCTTTTAGAAGCTTCTCCACCAAGTCTGTGTTCTTGAGTTCTGCAGCCAGATGTAATGGGGTTTGCTGTCTCTGTGGTTACAAACAGATTGCACTGTTCAGGAACAATAAATATGGACTGCTTAAGTATACATATACTGTATATGTCTATACTTACTTTGTTGATAATGTTAATATCATATCTGACCTCTAGAAAATCATCCACTATATCCATATGATTATTTAGGATGGCCAAGTGGAAGGGAGGGTTTTTATCCTGCAGATAAACATTAACATAACATCATTATCAACCATAATATATGACAAAAAAGCAGGTACAATTCTTCACTGAATATATGAAAGACTATCAAAGGGACTAATATATCTAAAGTGAAAATAAATAAGAAAAATGTCTACTTATTCTGAGACAGTGAAACATGCTGGGATCTTTATGAATACACCCTAGTATGTTTTAAACCAGTATTCAGTTTTCAATCTTTATTTAGCCAGGCACCAGGAAAAACTTGATTAATCTATGACTGGTATTTACACCAAATGGATAAACATTGCTATGAAATAGTTTCCTCCTATACAAGACAATCATTATCTTGTAATAATACCTTGAAGCAATATAAGCCCTTACACAAAATCAGTCTAGAACACTAATTCCCTGTTATAAATCGATTGCTGCGAGCATTGAACAACATTATAAAATGTCTGTTACCCAATCGTTTTCATGGTAGCAAAACAATGAGTATTACTAAACAGCATAACTAATATATTTACAGCTCTATTAAATTCCCTCAATGTGTAAACCCGTAGCCCGTAACGTAACCCGAATGACTTACGGCTATTAAATTGGCCCCGTAAAGCTACCTGCTAACGATCTGCGGGTTACAGGCGGAAAAACCCTACGGGACGTTGAAATTTGAACTTCACGCCCGCAAATCCTTTGATCTGTCAAGCCCATAACTGTCACGTTCAAAAATCGCTATTAAATTGCTATGAATCCACTGGCGTTCAAACCCATAACCCACAATGGAGCCAAAAAGCCAACGGGTACTAGAGAGGACTCGCAAGGGGGTTAATGTCCTATCCGTAGCGCTGTAAATCCAAATATACATACACTACTGTATATATAATTAAAGGGAAAGTGATGTGAGGTATTAAAATTAATAGCACAACATTCTCAAGCTTGCAAATCTGCAATATAAAATACATTTGTTTATGTTTAAGTTCCGGGTTATATTGATTCCGGCAATCAATGTTTTAATACATATATTGGAACTCGCATTGACTAGAATATCATATTTACTGATTTATTATGATTGCATTATTTCTGGAATGCGGGTCCATTCGAAACTCGTAATTGAAACCCGTAAGGCTTTGAAATCTAACCTCCATTTTTCATTGACGTAATGATGATGATAATTTTTGCCATTGGCTCCATCTAAACCCATAAATATGGGTTCGACTAATTGATCATGTTCACGACCGCACATGCAATGTGCGCAAGAATGGTTTATGGGCTTGCGTCTACGGCTCGTAACTCGCGGCACGGTTCAATTTAATTGTTCTGTAACGCAGCCGAAATTCAAGTCCGCGGGTGTGCCGATGGTGCTACGGGCTTCTAATTTAATGGGGCTGTTGGTGTTTTTTCTCTGGCTTCTTCATAAAATGGATGCATAATATACAGGCAGTGTGCAGTTTCACTTCAAATTACTCTCATTCATTGAAGAGCATAGCACACACAATGCTTCTCTATGTCAGGGACAAACTACTTCAAGTACTGGACTGGTTTGATTCAGTTACATTATGACTTACAGACCTGCAAATTGAGCAGCTAACTTACAGTACAAACATTTAGACAATAAAATACCTTGATACTTACGTTAGGCTTAGGAGTTGAGTCAATGTTGTTGGAGACTAGAAAGTTCACCAGGGTCCTGTGGCCATTTTGGGATGCTATGTGCAGTGCACTATATTCATCCTAAAGGAAAAAGAAGAACACTATCAAGTTCCACTTTGGAAAAGCCAAACATACAAGTCTGATTTGGCCACATTTACTTGCATTTCTGTTAAACATTGTTTTGGGATGCTGACTATACAATATAAATCAGCATATCTAACTCTAGATAACTATAGCTAAATATATGGTAATTTGGTATAATATTATGTATTATGCAGATTGAGCCCATTAGCCCGTTTGTCTCAGTAGGATGTGTGGGCTGCATATACTATGGGTATATGTATTACACTTCTTCAAAAAGATCAGTTGGTTGAGGCAAGGAATACATTGGTGTAGGTTTGGTAAAATAAAATGATTTGCATAGAACAGGTAAGAATAGAGACACATATTCTGAGCTGAGAGAATAGGCAGTTGTCTGATTTTGCAGAAGAGTATTTATCCTTTAAATCAGCACTACACACTTTGTTCACCTGTTATATTTAGCACCACTTTTAGCACTTACTCTTGATAATATTCAATTAATTCAACTATTTATTGGCATTTTGTAAAATGGCAACACACTCTGTACATCAATACATTTTATCTTCTCATACCATATCAGAGCCTAAATGACAGGCTGTTGGAATGTATTGATATTATTATAATTGCAGGGTCCTCATACCGTGCCAGTATGTTAAATTTTGTCATTATTGTCTTGTATTCAGTGTTCCCTACAGTTTAAAAATAAGTAATCCAGCTGAATAAATGGAGTGTTGTCTTACTGTCAATCTATTCAAAATGTTACCAACTATTCTATCGGAAAAGTTCCAGTCTCCGTCAGCAAGAAGACTTCAGGTCATTCAGAAAACTAAATTCATGCATAAGGACTGTTTCCCTGGAACTTCTTAATTTAGATGTTTAGGGTCATATTTAAATTGGAATTTTGGCTGTCTACATTCCATCTGGTTTATGGTTTAGTTTTCCGCTCAGTTAAGGGTGTCTCCTGTCACTATTATGCTTGGATGTTCTAAGTGAAAACTTAGATCTGAGACCATCATGATAGTTCAGCATAGAGGGTCTCCTCCTTGATCCATAATGATCTATGATGCACACAATCTCACATCACTGAGCAACTTAGAACACTAACTAACACTACCCTCAGACTATTATTTCAATTATTGTTACAGCACTTTGCTGTCCACCCCATAAATTCCCAAAGCCTACTATCCTATACAAGGGGGAGGGAACCGGGAGATAGGGGCCCCTAGCTCAGGCACACTAGAGGTAGGACCAGTGGGAGAGGTCTCTGGGGTTAGTGGTATGAGGTGTGGAGGGTCAGCCCAGGGATATTCTAATCAGGCACAGTCAGGTAGTCAAGAGACTGACAAAAACACAGAGCACCTGAGGCTCAGAATGTTAACAACTACTGTGGTTGGCATTCCTAGTTTAGTGGACACGTACTGGCCCAAGACCCTGCAAGGTGAGAGCACGCAGCACCAATTATACAAGAAAATCCTGTTCACCAAACATACACTCATATTTACTGATGTCGTCTACTTTGCAAAGGCTTTGTAACTCAGCTGCAAAATATTTACCAGAAATATAATGTAGCTGATGACCATCAATGACTACTCATTTTGCCATGATACACACACAATAATAATGATGTGATATCAATAGTACTTAGGCATATTTTATGCCAACAAGGGACATAAGTGATGCTTATTTTTCCTTTTTTCCTGCACTTAAAAAGTAAAACCAAACATTGTGTTCTGGTTTAATGTTGTAAAAAGTGATATACATGCATTTAGGGATATATATATTCCCCCTTGTATTTCCTAGTACTGCTTATCTACATACACCATTCCTTCTCTCTTGTGCTTCTTGTTTTTAACTATTTTTGTATTAGTGCACTATTTTTTAAAGTGTATTTCATTCCTACATATATAATTTTTTTGCATACAAATGATTAGCAAATATCTTGCATATGAGGCCTGCATAGATCAATATAGATATTATAGATATTACTGCAATACTTATAATAGGCCTCATTATTATGACAATATTAATATAATACTTGCTATATCTGCTTTATTTGTCAAATTAGGTTGTCACTAATTATATCCCAGAATATTGTGGGACAGTGACACCTACTGACATTGATTAATTTAAGGATTGATTCACATTTGTTTAAATATATTACCTGCGTTTTTTCCTGGATTTTATTTGATTGTCCCAATTTCCCAATTAAAACTTAATCCATGTGATATCAATAGTAATAATATAAAAGAGCCCATGGTTTAAGCTTTGATGCCAAACAATGGATACATCAGCAACAGGAGATTATGTCAATTACTCGACTTTTGACATCGCTTTTCACTGTGATATTGTGAAGATCTATTTATCACTGCCTATGCAGCCTATAATCAAAAACTGTACATACAAACACTGACAGTTATGCTTATGAGATTCAGAAATATAAATACCTTGTATATTTCTTCTACAGCACCACCAGTGACACATGAGCAGCCACTTGAGGAGAAGCTTATTGCTTAGGAGCAGGGACAAATGTTGAGTCATGCAGTAACCATGGTCCAATTTAACCCCACAGCCCCCTCCTCCCTTGGATCAATGGTCATCTCATTGGGAGCAGTCCATGTACAGGGATCTTGGCAAGGGGTCTCAGGATTCTGCCCCTCCACCACAACTACCTATAATGGCTCCTGTACTACTACTAACACCCACACCCTCACCACCCAACAGCCCCATATCCACCCTCTCCCACATCCGAGGTGGAGGAACAACTGGACCTGCAAATCTTTCAGGAACTACAAGGCGGCACCGATTTGACTTTAATCAATAATTCATTGTCAATAACACCTGGAGGTATCCATAATACTTTGGTGGAAGGTGTGCTTGTGAAAGTGGCATTTACATTTCTGGACAGTAATTCTTGAATATATTGATGCAAGCTGCATGCGTCTGTGGCTTTTAGTAGCAATCCACTTAACTAATAAAAAGCCTCCTGATTTCTCTTTCCCTACCCTCCCTCAACAATTAGATTTAAAAATGCCCAGCCTCATGATCCAGCTCTCAAGAAGTAATGTAACAAACAGAAAATTGATTTCTATATTTATAAACAGTCATCAAAATTACACAGTTACTAATAAGTTATAAGTTGTTGTACGTTTTCATTTTCAAACACATTTTCCCATTATAAAAGTTTAGTTCTTTAAAATTAAAGTGGTCCTTTAATAAGTATGAACATCCAAACAGACATAAAATTATTTAACATAAATACTTACATTTGTTGTAATATTGATATTACTTCCAGCCTGCAGTAAACTATTTGCACAATCTTTATGACCTCCTTCAACGGCAAGGTAAAACGGAGTGGCTCCAGTCTAATACAGTATGGAAAATATTAACATAGAGATTTATTAAAGGCATTACCCATATTTTCCTATTAAAATTGAGCTGAAGCTCTACTAGAGATTTTGGCGCCAGGGAAGACCAGGAGGTAGGCTATAGATAAATCATATATGAAATGGATTCTACAAACCATTAGAAATGCTATGAAAAGTGAAACATGGCAGCCTACATTAAATGTTAAAGAATCATAGGCCCATATTCATCAAGACCAGGCTTCAAGATTTGCAATGTTGAACTTATATGGTCATTTGTTGAATTTTTGATTTAACATGACATAAACATTGAGAATTGACAAGCAGAAAAAGTTATTTCCTTAGTGAAATTGCTTCTGAATTGATGAAGGCAGGGGCATTTAGTTATTATGTCAGTTCTTGGGTGTCTGGATCTTTTATATGATTGCTGTACTAGAAACGTGATACATTTGCTGCTATATAACTTTTTACACTCAATTGAAGATAACTGTGGAAAAGCAACTAACTGCATCGTCATAAATAATGTAATCATATGCCTGCTTTATTGGGAAAATATTATTTTGGATATGGTTGATGAATATTCATTTTTGATTTGACAAATAGTTATATATGAAACAGTGCTGAATTTTCTGTTTGCCACTTGATCAATATCTCCTCACATCTCCTACCTAATTTTCTATATACATTGTTGTTTTTGTGGTTTTTTACCTCATTTGGATCATCCAGATCTTTTCCTTCCCAAAGTTCTATTAAAACATCCACCACAGGAGAGTGTCCATTCATAGCAGCCAGGTGTAGAGCTGTGTTACCGTTCTGTTGGAGAGTATAATATACACATTGTAATACAATATTAGCATCTTGTAGACAACTACATTTTACAAATACAGTAAAGAATCTGTTACCCGAAATGCATGGGTAATGGGGGGTTCCAGGTAGTCAAACATGCCCTATAACTCATATCAAAAAAATAAATAAATGTAATATAATAAATATATCAGAATCCATAATAACAAAAAGTAAAAGTTGTAAAACACTAATGAGAACACTTTGAATTAAAGAACAACTTTAGTCATACTTCAATAAGATACCATTTTGAAGGCCTACATTTTAAAGTAGGCAAAAAAAAAATACAGCTTCTACGTTACTACATTTTATATGCAATTATGCTGCTGTGGAATGTGCCATTTTGTTTTCTGCTGATCAGTTTTCCTGAGGTGGGAGAAGACTTTCAATGGGCAGGAAGATCCTATCTGCACAATGGAAACATGGCAACTACAACTGACAGTGCTTTCAACACTATTAATGGAAATCTCATTAGTTTACATGGACACACTCTACTGAAATAGTAGCAGATAGAATCAGCTGGGGAAAGAAAATTGAGCCCTATAATAAAAAATAATTTAATGTAAAAATTAGACTTTAGAACTTGTGGTCATTTTTTGGGATTTAAAAAAAAAAAAGATTTGGGCTATTAATAAATTTAATTATACAAACAATTATGTAGAAAGTTTTGATTACAGAGGTCCTTTAATGTTTCTTTCTGACTACTAAAAAGATACATTTTTCACACTTGGATTTTAGTTATACGCTGAACATCCAAAAATGGCCACCATAAATACAAGCATTTTCTAAAGAAAAGAGGTGCAGCACATTTACAATGATGATGAGTGATTTATGTCTCACTGACTTATAGGTACATATGACATACAGAGTAGAACAAGGGGCGGGGCTACAAGGGGTGTAGGTGTTCTAGTGCACAAGGGCCCTCCTCTGGGGGGGCCCAGTGCTGTCATATTTTATTTTTTTGCATTTCATTTTTTTATGTAGTGTAAGGACCCCCTGTGGCCCCCCATCCCATCTGGGCCCCTCATCACAGCCCATTCTATCTGAAATTGGTGCGTGCCTGTTTAAAAACTATCATTTCTACTGTAGATCCAAGAAGTGACAGTGTGGAGCAGTGCGGCACTCTGGGATGTGTATCAGGGAAGAAGATTAGAGAGCAAGTGTGAAAAGTGACAGCAATGTATGGGGGGTTCTGTGAGGGGGAAGCAAAGGCGATAGGGATGGGTGTTATGGGAAGTGGGAGCTGAGAGGGGTTGGGTGCTGTGGGGGGATAGAGTTTGAGGCAAACTAATTTTTACAACCGCCCCCTTGGGAATAGGTCCCCAATTTTTTTTACACCAGGGCCCTCCATTCTCTTTCTCCAAATATGCATATGATTTATACTCAGTCTATTTACCACTCCTGCCACAGATCTTGTAAATTTAATTTTAACTTTTTAGCAGAACACTGAATGGAGATGCATAATTATAAAGCATTATTGCATAAGCGACTACATAGATCATTTGACCGGTACGTAAAGCGCCACAGCAATTACCTAACAAACAGAGTTAGTTGTTTTAACTATGCTTTAAAATTCCTGTTTAATGATTTACAATAGCAATATTCAATAATAAATTATTTTCAGCTCTTGTTGAGTATTTGTGTCCACCCTGATAAGGTTATCTAAGAGAGAATGGAGTGTTCAGCTGAGAGAAAGGTCTGAAGGGCTTAAAAAACATTCTAATTAGATACAGTGCCTTGCAAAAGTATTCACCCCCCTTGACTTTTTGCCTATTTTGTTACATTTTAGCCTTAAGTTCAATGTTTTGTTAATCTGAATTTTATGTGATGGATCAGAACACAATAGTCTAAGTTGGTGAAGTGAAATAAGAAAAATATATACATAAAAGTATTTTTTAGAAATAGAAAACAGAAAATTTGCATGTGCGTATGTATTCACCTTCTTTGTTATAAAGCCCATAAAAAGCTCTGGTGCAACCAATTACCTTCAGAAGTCACATAATTAGTGAAATTATGTCCACCTGTGTGCAATCTAAGTGTCACATGATCTGTCATTACATATACACACCTTTTTTGAAAGGCCCCAGAGGCTGCAACACTTAAGCAAGAGGCACCACTAACCAAACACTGCCATGAAGATCAAGGAACTCTCCAAACAAATAAGGGACAATGTTGTTGAGAAGTACAAGTCAGGGTTAGGTTATAAAAACAAATATCCAAATCTTTGATGATCCCCAGGAGAACCATCAAATCCATCATAACCAAATGGAAAGAACATGGCACAACAGCAAACCTGCCAAAAGACGGCCGCCCACCAAAACTCACGGACCGGGCAAGGAGGGCATTAATCAGCACAGAGGCCTAAGGTAACCCTGGAGGAGCTGCAGAGTTCCACAGCAGAGACTGGATTATGTGTACATAGGACGACAATAAGCCGTACGCTCCAAAGAGTTGGGCTTTATGGCAGAGTGGCCAGAAGAAAGCCATTACTTTCAGCAAAAAACAAAATGGCACGTTTTGAGTTTGCGAAAAGGCATGTGGGAGACTCCCAAAATGTATGGAGGAAGGTGCTCTGGTCTGATGAGACTAAAATTTTACTTTATGGCCATCAAAGAAAACGCTATGTCTGGCGCAAACCCAACAGATCACATCACCCAAAGAATACAATCTCCACAGTGAAACATGGTGGTGGCAGCATCATGCTGTGGGGAGATGTTCAGCAGCCGGGACTGGGAAACTGGTCAGAGTTGAGGGAAAGATGGATGGTGCTAAATACAGGGATATTCTTGAGCAAAACCTGTACCACTGTGCATGATTTGAGGCTAGGACGGAGGTTCACCTTCCAGCAGGACAATGACCCCAAACACACTGCTAAAGCATCACTTGAGTGGTTTATGGGAAAACATGTAAATGTGTTGGAATGGCCTAGTCAAAGCCCCGACCTCAATCTAATAGACAATCTGTGGTCAGACTTAAAGATTGCTGTTCACAAGCGCAAACCATCCAACTTGAAGGAGGTGAAGCAGTTTTGCAAGGAGGAATGGGCAAAAATCCCAGTGGTAAGATTTGGCAAGCACATAGAGACTTATCCAAAGCGACTTGGAGCTGTGATTGCCGCAATTGGTGGCTCTACAAAGCATTGACTTTAGGGGGGTGAATAGTTATGCACATTGACTTTTTCTGTTATTTTATCCTATTTGTTGTTTGCTTCACAATAAAAATAAAAAGCATCTTCAAAGTTGTGGGCATGTTCTGTAAATTAAATGATGCAAATGCTCAAACAATCCATGTTAATTCCAGGTTGTGAGGCAACAAAACACGAAAAATGCCAAAAGGGCGAATACTTTTGCAAGGCACTGTAAGTGGCCAAACAATTATTCAAATACTGCACCCACAGCAAAGGCTTGTTAAGGGATAATACTTTAACACAGTAGTCTTTAGCTAATGCAGATCCTTCTGCCTCAATAGCATTGTGCCTGAAAATGTAGCAGCTGCTAGCAAAGTCACCTCCCCCTACTAATTTTTTACGGGTGGAGAAAAGCAGCATCTGAATCAGGACTTTTAAAGTTTAATGTTGAATTATGCTTTTTTTATATGTAATAATTGTACCTGCATTTTAATAAAAATCAATACCTACTTAAAACATCTAGATTATGCTGATAGGGCACCACAGTAGTCCATAACTGAATATCTTATAGGTAGCACAGAAAAAGTGGATATATCATTTGCAACAATCAAACAAGGAGCAAATATAATGAAAATAAACAAATGCAAACACAGTGATGTTTGTATCAGTTTGGGAGCAGTCTAAAAAGAGATGCAAATTATCATTTTATTTGCATATATTGTCTAGAACTATCGGGCAAATCAAGGCTAGTAGCACCCAGTACTGCTTATTGAAATGTGACTTTTATGTAAAAAAATAAAAAATAAATAAAGGTACACTTTATCACCATTGTGTTGTTGTTGACCTTTAATTAATTAGGAGCAGGTTATTCCACATTCCTTCCATGATATACAGGTTTTCTAGTGTCAGCTGTAGTTTTGTCTGCATCAACAACTTTAGTACAAACACGCTTTGCTACATATCTAAGCAAAGATTAAATAGAGCTGTTTCACATATCCCTTCAGAACCTGAAAATCTAGTGTTTTCACTTGAAAAAAAAAAATGTTCCAGTGACCTTTATGAGATCTAACAGCGAATTCCTAAATATCTGCCATTCTACAATAGAACTAGTTTATAAGTGTTTACAATGAAAGAACAGGAGAGAAATTCACCTGCGGCAGATTGTACCTTGTCTTTTTCAGCAGTGAACAAGTCCATGGAAAGTAGGTTATTTATCATCTCAAGATGTCCATTCTCAGCTGCCAGGTGGAAAGCTCTTCTGCCATTCTGCAAGACAAAAGAGATACATTATTACAAAAATGGATTATATACAAGCATGTAAATGCAAATCCTACTCTAAAGTGTTCCCATGCAATAGGTATGTTTTAGCATCCGTTTCCTACCATTTCTTCTTTACACCAAGAATCCCAGTCAGTCATAGGGGTCAAAATAAAATGATATCCCAGGATGTCGCCTGGTATTGGCTTAGGGCCTCATTCTATTAACAGCCGTAAAATGGCCGCAAAGCTGCGATTCCTTGCGGCCATCTTACGGCCCCGTGTAGAGCTACTACTACCTTGCTATTCAATTGGACGGCGCCGCAAGGATATACCCCTTACGGTCGGCCGCACATCATGCAAATGGCAGCACTCGTTTTTCACAGCGCCCGTAAATCTTGTTTTCCGGCCGCAAAGTCAGAAAACTGTGAATGCAAATATAAATTCAAGATGGCACTGTAAAGCTCTGTAAATGCTAGGAATCATAATGGGGGACATGAGGATTAATAGCAACACCCTCTCAAGCTTGCACATCGCCCAAATCCGATATATCATTTACTGTTTATTTTCCGTCCCGAAGTCTTGCGGGCTCGTCCTTGTTAAAACCTGTACGGGTTCGGAGGTTGAGGGCCGCAAAGAAAGCATTGTAGAAGCCAATATATATTCAATCCAGCACTGCAAAGCACTGTAAATGATGGGGAACATAATGGAGGGGGCATGAGGATTAATAGCAAAACATTCTCAAGCTTGCACATCGCCAAATTGTGCTTTGATTTTAAAATCCGTCCAAGTCCCACGGACTTCAATGATCAAGCCCGTAGCTCGTTATTCAAACCCTTGTGGGCTTGCATGATAGATAAAACACGAAGATTGAACATGAAGTTAAATATCTTTATTTGCATATTTAAGAGTAGGGGAATGTTGAGCTATTCATTCTAAAACCAAACATCACTTTCACTTCTAATAAAAGTACAGGATGGCTTTTCTATGCTACGACTTTTAAGCAAGCCTTTTACGACCCGTGGGTCTATTTTACCCATTTACCGACTTGACGGAGGCTAATCCCGCAGCCTTTGCGGGTCTGAGGTGCTACAAGCCCTTGGGACTTTGTCCACGGACATTTTACATGAATTAAAATAAAAATGATTTTCAGATTTGAGTGTAGGGGAATGTTGTGCTATGAATGCTAACACCTCCAATCACTTTATCGTCTCATCAAAGTGCAGGATGGCTTTATTATGTGCTTAATTGGTGCTAGCGGGACCTTTTTGGTGCAAGTAAGCTGCGGCTCGGTTTTAGATAATTACGGCCATGACGAGAGGGTTTACATAGCATTTGAATAGCAACCGTGACTTTCTTGCGGCCGAAACTCTTGCGGCTGTGTAAGATCAAAGGCTTTCCTGCTGCACGTGCGGCCGCAAGGGATAACAAGGCGCCGGCCGCAAGCCTGTCGGAGCCCTTGGCCGGAAGGGAATAGAATAGGCAAATAGCCTGCGGCCGGTCCTTGCGGCCATGCATCTCCTATGGCCGTTAATAGAATGAGGCCCTCAGTAAGTAACATAGGATTCTTAATTTAAATAAGAACCTACTGGGAAGGGGCAGCATTTGGACATGACATGTGGCAGCAGTGAGGACAATTTAGAGCAATTTCAATGTTCTTCTTCTTTGCTTTAATACATTTGTTACTCTATTCTTTTAAATGTGTTTACTGATCCCATGTGCACTACACAGTCCTTTTAAAAATAATTTATAAAATGAATCTAATGTGAATCAGGCTGCTTATTTTAAAGAGTTGAATATGAAAGAATAACTTTTTTTATTTTTTAGGAATGATATGAACCATTGGGCTCCTCAAGTGTGTCATTCTATCTATCTACAAAGCTTGGCTTAATAGAAGACTGCTTAATGCATATAATTCTGCTTGAATAGTTTTCTACCTAATATTTCATTGGAAGCTATGTATCTACTGCCATTTCCAGACTACCAAAGTGGGTGCTTTACTGAATAATATAGAGTTATTAACCGCAGAAAATATTTTATCCCCACATGATAAATATACCCCATTCATATCCACCAGAGTCACTTAGAATTGGTATATTTTTCTCTGATCTACTACCCCTTTCTTGCACTTGTTGCCCTTTGCCCCCTTTCTCAGTAGTCCAGTCCCACAGGCAGATATCCAGTTCAGCCGGTCAGATCTGCCTATAGTCCTAACAACAAGTGAACACACCTTGCCAGAACCAATATTTAATGCTCTCTGTACAAGTAGCCCATTTAGGGCTTACTAACATAATGCATTGTTATTAGTGTTTACAAGCAGGGAGGAAATCTTTTTTCCATAATCCAAATGCTACAAATAATGAATGGTAGCTGGCTTGAGATCAGTAAAATAATCTATTGAAATACTAGGTTTATGTCTCAATAAACTGCCTGCCAAAGTAAAGACTGTAACTTGTCCTATAGACTTGTTTTTTTAAGTTATTTAGCAAAGGTCTATATTGAGAAATTGCAATAAATAATACCTATTACTATTATTATTATTATTATTACACAGTATAAGTATTCAAACATGCGTACATATTATTACTGTATATTATTGTATATTATCGGGGTCCATAGGGATCCCCTTAGTTATAATTTAGATTACTATGGAGGTCTATAGGGACCCCCATGGTAATGAGTTATATTTATGTGCCATGAGGTCCATAAGGTTATATCCATTGTTATACTTTAATTTGGGGGTTCCCTGGTCCATCGGGTTAGAGGGTACTGAGGGGGGATTACTGTGGACACCGTGCTCAGAGGGTGTAGTGTGTATTATGGGGGAATCTCAAGGGATACCAGAGCTCATAGGGATGAGGGAGTGGCAGGTATTGAGGGTAATCCTGGGGATAGCCAGACTCCTAGGGTAGCGGAGTATTGATGGGGGATCATTGGGATTCCCTATCTCATATGAAGTAGCGGTATTAAGCCTCAAAACTGACACAATTAAGGTGTTAGCTCCTTCATAACATCTGATACTAAATATATAGGATTTAATATAGACATGACATTTCTCTCTTACTACCAAAATTTCTTATGACCTTCCAACATTCCTGATCATGTTTTTTCTGTTTTATTGCTGCTGTTCTTCTACTGCTTAAGATGTGAGGATATTTACTGCCGTTAAATACTCTGGATTTCACTTACAGTATGTGAATCCTTATACAGACTTAAATACTTGACTGCACAGAACATGAATAATGATGCCTGTCAATTTGAATTTCTTTCTCTCCAGTTCTAACCTAAAAATAACTATTGCTTTATACTAGAGAGAGGTTGCTGTCGAAAGCTCGTCATTGCTATGAATATGTTTGTCAAATAAAAAAGGTATCACTATATACTGCAATACTCTGATTATTCCGCTACATACTGTGTGAATAAATATATATGTGTGTGTATGTATGTATGTATGTATGTTTAATCCAACCTTGGCTTTGCATTAAAGCTGTGTAATACAGCATGCATAAGCTTAAAGCAAGCCATGTTTGATAGTGGTTAAGGATTTAAGAGCGAGGCATTTGTGGACACATTTGTATGTCCCAGTTCAACTTCCCAGAATGCAAACTGTTTTTCTCAGAATTCTGAGCTGGAAGCAGGTTTTTAAACTTGTTTTAGACATTCAAATGTTAACACAGATGTACTATTTATATATATATACAACAACAATCGTTTCACATATGGTGGGCTGAAGAGTGATAGAAGCCCTCCACCGTACAGAATACAGTAGTACAAACAATGAATAGTACATTAGTGATTCCATTTAAATGTCTAAATAATAAGTTAACAAACGTATTTCCTGCTCAAATTTATTCGAACTATAGTTGATGCACAGCACTCTGAGAAAATTGGTCTGGGACATGCAAATGAGACCACCATGCATGCTCACTCTAATTAATCCAGTAAGCATTTTATACGTAGCTCCTTTTAAGCTTATACACGCTGTATTTATCCATTCCAGTGCTGTGCTTAAAAGCTGTGAAACACAGCGTGCATAAGCTTTAAAGGAGACATGTATAAAATGGTTACTGGATTAATCAGAGTGAGAGTGCATGGTGGTCTCATTTGCATGTCACTGCCCAGTTTTCTCAGCTGTATTTCTGAGAAATTTGAGCAGGAAATACGTTTATTAACTTGTTTTTTATACATTCAAATGGAATCACTAAAGTACTGTTCATTGTTTGTACTAATATATATATATATATATATATATATATATATATATATTTATATATATATATATATATATATATATATATATATATATATATATATATATATAGTATGTGACCATTGGGAATCAATAAAGAAACTATTCTCCCACATTCCCATGATAACTTAAGAGTACCCCAGACAGCTGCCGATAGTAATGGGCCACTGTGCTTTGCACATGACGCACCTTCAGTAGATACTCACCAGTTTGTATAGCTTGTTGATTTATAAAGCCCTAGAAAATAGCATCAAGGCTGGGGACCTACCCAGTCCTTTCTACAATAAATGTAGTGTAGGTAAACATGAATAATAAATCCATAATAAAACATTCAAGTGTGTGAAGCATAAAATATATGACAAAACCATCCATAGTTTAAGAAAGGAAATGTACCTTATCAAGTATGTTTAAGTCATTCAGCTGCAGGTCTTTCAGAAGATAATCCACAATTTCATTTTTATTTTTCTGGGCTGCAAAATGCAGAACGTTCATTCCATCCTGAAAATGGATTTACATCTGTCAATCTCAGGTCAACAATTCCCTTTTCAGAACTACTTTATGTCATATATTTATACCATTTTATTGATTTGAAGGAAATCTCATGAGAATATTGCTACATCTAAAAAAGATTAAATTGATCTGTAGGTTATATCGGTTATGGTTTTAATGTCTGACTTGTTGATTCTATTTTATTATGATCCCCCTATGGTATTTCTGTTATCTTCTCATATAGTGATGAGTTTTTATATTCCCACAGAGGATTGGTATTATATGTATGTGTAGTTTGTTTGATAGTTTTTTTACATTATGGATAAGGATAGTGTAGCTATATATTTACTACACTTAATATCAAGAAACTCAGATTTTTTTTATATATTGTAAGTGTAATAACATTAAATTAGTGTTTTGTATTTATTTATGAATTTATAGGTTTATATAGATTGATATGTAGTAAAAAAAATAGATTATTACATTTATAGTTATTGTTATACTTATAATTGATTACCATTAATTATTATATTGACACACTGTACACTATTAAGCTGTGCATTAATTAGTATTACAAAAGTCAATAGGATAGCACTTTATTAAATATAAACAATACATACATTGTGTTTATAGTTTAGGATTATAAGATAGTTCTATTAGATATATTTTATAGAAAATAATTTATGATATAGATAAAAATATTTAGAACACAATTAAATCATACACTGATGAATTAATAGGATGTAGCCAATTATATTGATAAGGGGAGAGTCACAAAAATATGATTTGTGTTATATGTCATATAAATGTGTTATGGAGTTATAAGTCTAATAAGTCTAATAGTAAGCAATAACTAAAGCATTTGCAAGTAGAATTTTATAAGTGCCTTTTTAAACTAGTTATGACATACTTCACCATGTTATACCATTAGTATGTTTCTCGTTAAACAGGAAGAAATGTTATATTATGAGATATCACATAAAGAAAATCACTCAGAGTGTTTGAATTGCCTTTACATAAATAATAAATTATTTTTGTATCTTTGACTCTTTAAATTGCACATATAGTATTATCCAGATGATGTTATTGTTACAGTTTCGTATACGTACTGGCATTTTAATGGGCAGTTTTGACCTAAAATTAGATATCACATATATAGTTGTGAGCGTACGAGTTGTTGCTAACGCTGCGGGCTCGCGTAGCGAGCCCGCGGCCCTCGCGAAGCGAGGGCCGCGACTCGCGTAGCGAGCCGCGGCCCTCGCGTAGCGAGGGCCGCGGCTCGCTACGCGAGCCGAGGCCCTCGCGAAGCGAGGGCACTGCCCGAGGGTCTCAGTTGCTGCAAGGAGCGCCGAAGGCGCTCCTTGCCAGCAACTGAGACCCTCGGGCAGTGCCCTCGCGAAGCGAGGGCACTGCCCGAGGGTCTCAGTTGCTGGCATGGAGCGCCGAAGGCGCTCCATGCCAGCAACTGAGGACCCTCGCGAAGCGAGGGCCTCAGTTGCTGGCATGGAGCGCCGTAGGCGCTCCATGCCAGCACCTGAGGACCTCGCAAAACGAGGGCCGCAGTTGCTGGCATGGAGCGCCGAAGGCGCTCCTTGCCAGCAACTGCGACCCTCGCAAACTTCACGTCGCAACCCAAACAGTACGACACACACATTACGACACTCGCAAACAACATACGACACACGTTCACACACATTACGGACTCGCAACACTCGGACGCAACTCGCGAACATTACAAAATGTCAAACACAATACATACACACACCACATACATAAAAAACTTACCTACACCAAGAGGGAGCACCCAGCACCTCAAAAATACAACTTACACCTCGATTTTACTTCAAATAAAACAGTTTAGAGACTAAAAAAAAAACGAAGCGAGAGAAAAAATGGCCGCCGAACAAAACGAAAACGAGGCTACAGCACTCTAAACTCGCAAAACACCACAAGAAACTCGCAAAACACCACAAAACACCTACGGATATTCCGATACAAACGTATAACACACATTACTCGCCATTTCTCGCCAATGCGGAAGTACACGACTACGCTAACGGTTTGGGCTCGCGCACGCACAGTGTTACACTGCACACATTCAGCACGCTTACACAGCAGATCCACACCACTAATGCTGCAGCAACATCAAAACACATTCACAGCTCTTCCACACAATGCTTTAAAATAGGTAAAGTATTTTCATTTATTAATGTATTATATATTTCATTATTACACACTAAACAGCATTAGCTACCTTACAATTTCATTGCCGTCATTTTTTGACGGGCAATTCGCTAGTATTTTATATTATAGATCACTTAGAGTAGATAAACTATAGAATTATAGATCTTGCCCAGTTTGCCAGATACTTATCCATGTTTGTGAAGAGTGGAAGAGTGGAAGCTGTAATTATTTATTTATTTTTTTACTGAAATGGTTGGGTGAAGTTCAATAGCTAATCAGATTGCAATTGCCGTATTGGTCCGAATATAAGTTGCACCTTTTTTCCGATTTTTGAGCTTGCGAGTTACGGGTGCGGCTTATATTTGCGACCATAAAAAAAAAATAATTGCTGATTTGCAAAGTTTGCTTGTTGCATGATTGCGAGTTAAGGGTGCTGATTTTTGTGTTTGAGACTGCGGTATTGAATAGCGATTTACGGTTTTAGTGATTCTAACATCCTGTAAAGCCTGTAACCTGCAAAGAAAGCTACAGTGCTGATTAGAAAGCCTGTTTCTTGCAATGGCTGATCACTTTGAGAGTCTTTTTCTCTCCAATTTTACGGGAGCGGCTTATATTTGTGTACTATCTTTTTTCTATTTTTTCCCTTGAACTTTACGGGTGTGGCTAATATGCGGGTGAGGCTTATCTTCGGAACAATATGGTAAGTTAACTGTGGCAGTTATATTCATTTTCTGTCTTTTTGAACAGCACTTAATATACAGAGGTCTTGAAGCAATAACAAACAAGTGCTATAACTTTATAACTTTTGCACATATATTTGAATTTCTATAAGTAAACTCTTTCAGATAAGAGCAGCTTGAGTTTTAGGTGGAACTTCCCCTTTAAAGAAACACAGCCATTCTGTTTTAATTATTAACTTTAAACCAAAAATATCATAGTGTCTCTTTAAGAAGTTATCAAAGTTATTTTGCTTTGAGTTGTAGTAATTTTATATCTTGGTGTTAAAACTCTTAAATCACTAAACATAACTTATCAACTATATCATCAACATATTCGTATATGATGTTCAACAATACTGATTGACATATAGAGAAAACATAATTTACATAATTTACTTTTGGATTTGTATTCTTCCATAAAATAACAGAGTTCCCCATAACTATAATAAGGTCAATATTTAACCTTTTTTGAAATATGACTTATTCTTGACCTATGCTCTTATTTAATTTGATTTAATTTGATTTATTTAGCGCTTACTTTTAGATTGCTCCATTTTCAAAATGTGTCTTAAACTGAAATACATCTATTTCTACAAACCAATTTATATTTCTATAATTAAACTTGAGTAGCCCTAAGCATACTAACACCCCTATTTATAATAGACTACCTATTTTGTATTAATCTACCCCCAGTGTGCGCAGACCAGCATAATGCCTAAATTGTCTATAAACCTGATATATTTGTGAGCTAGGTTAGTGTCAACATCAAGGATGGAGATAGTGATAGAAAACCAGTAAAAAATGTTTATATCCACTGAGGAAATGCTGCCAGATTCTGTATGGCAATGCTATATAACAAACATTCAGCAGAATAATTAAAACTGACACAAACCTCGTTTGTAGCTTTCTGACTCGCACCTGCTTTAATTAACATTTGTACAATGTGCAGATCAGCAGACCATGCGGCCAGATGGAGGACACTCAGGCCGTGCTTGAAAGAGACAGAGATTAATCAGTGTCAGGATGATGGAAATATACCATAGAATGAAAAGAGAGTCCAACAGATATAGGTATGGAAAATGATATTCATGGATACCCAAATCACTGGATTATAAACATAGAAACAAAATTAGTTTTACATAGTTACATAGTAATTTAGGTTGAAAAAATACTTTTGGTCCATCAAGTTCAACCTTTTTAGATCTCCTCTGAGCTGCAATACACGGATTTATTGTTAATTGATCCAGAGGAAGGCAAACAGAACCACCCCCCCAGTGAAACTTTGCCAATTGTCTCAACAGGGAAAAAAATATAAAATTCCTTCCTGAACCCAGATACTGGTGATCGGATTCATCCCTGGATCAATATTCCCCTCTATTTATCCAGGATAGACCTTAATGCCCTTTATATTTAAAAATATATCCAATCCATTTTTAAAGTTGTCTATCGAATCCGCTGTCACCACCTCCCTTGGTAGAGAATTCCACAGATTAACCACCCTTACTGTGAAGAACCCCTTTCTTTCTTTAAGGTGAAATCTTTAACTTCTAATCTCAAAGGATGTCCCCTTATCAGTAGAAAACCTCTTGGCACAAAAAGTTCCCTTGACAAAGCCTTGTATTGACCCTGGATATATTTATATAAGATAATCATTTCCCCTCTTAGACGTTTTGAAAATGTTCTATCAAAATATTGTAATGATATAGGTGGAATCCGAAAAATAACTTTTAATGCCTTTACAAACTGCTTTTGCAACAATGCTAAGATTCCAATTAAGCAAACTCCAATGTGTGCCCACAAAACCATTCACATGGAGCCAGAATATGTTGTTCCCTCTAGTCTAAATGGATTGGGGGCAGCTGGATACTAGAGTTTGTAAGAGGGTGGTATTGATACCATCAAGACCTCTAGAGCAACATAGAAAAAAGGGGATTGAACCTTTGAATAAACCTCTGTAAACGTTTGCACTTTTTTTGAACACACAAAGTTATATGAAGGTAAACATGTTTGGCATGTTGGGATGTCTTGACACTAATGTAATTCTATTGTATTTCAGGGAAGTTTTTTAAATTTGCAGTACTTCTTTTTCATTAAGCATGCCAGTTATAAACTACCACAAACAAATGTAGTAAACACTAATTTCGAAGTCTAAATAGCATGTGGGAGGAGTGATTCACAACAAAGCAAGTGAAAATGTAATAAACACAATGATAAGCTATCTACCGTTTGAACTAGCTGCACTTAGGCCTTCATTTCATGGCTTCCATAACAACTTTATTATGAGTTATCACATCACATACATAAACTAACCTCTGAAAGATGACATCTGAGTGCTCAGAATGTCCCTAATATCTGGCACATGCCTTCCATAATGACATCTGACCTCACTGATCTCCAGTCAGAATGAATAGATTTCAATCCCTGATTGGTTAGACTTTAACCAATAAGATATGATGAAGGATTATTCAAATACTCGATTCTGTTTGGCTTAAATTTACATTCATGAGATAATGTGTGGCCCATCCATCTTCCAATTGTGAAATGACATAAAATGTGGTAAAGCTGATACCAATCTCAGCCAACTAGTTTAGTAGAAGTGGCTGCTCAACTCAGAAGCTCAGAAATGTAAGTTTATATGATATATTGACTGCCTGGTAGGTATCAGTGGTTTGAAAGCTTGGCAGATATTTTTATTCTTGGTAATTACATAAATGCATTTTAGACATTTTTATTATAAAGCAGTGTTTGTGCTATAAAAAAAAAAAAGAGTTACTGTAATAGGATTCCATGGTGATTTTGTTTTCCTATAGGCTGGTTTACTCCATTCTATAAAGTTCTCTAGTGGGTAGGATGAGTAAGTCCAAGGTTAACCACTTGCAATGATAGTAGCGATTTTTCAGTGAACATAGGGCCTCATTATAATTCCAAGTCCGCAGTTGCCTTCATACAGCCTGTAAGTCTGCAGCAGTTACAGAGCAATTAAATTGAAAAAGCCCGCAACTACATGGCCAAAATCGAAAACAGTAAACCATGCTTTTCTATGTAGCATTTCAGGGCATGATCATGTTAAGCAAGCCTGTAAATTACAATTTAGACACAGCCAATTATAAATAAGAGCGTCATCATGATGTCAGTAAAACATGGTGTTTAAACCACAACCAATTAGTGTTTAGAAGTCCGATATGTGATCAAACTCGCAATCCAAAAATGTTGCAATATCAAAAAATCAATAAATCTACTATTCTGGTCCATGCGAGTTCAATGATATGTATTAACCCATGGATTGCTGTGATCGATATACCACGGAAATTACGCATAAATTACACAGTTTGAGACTGTTGTGCAATTAATTATAATGTCTTACATCGCTTTCCCCATATTTTAAGGTGCAGTATTGATTTTTATTTGCTTTTATAGCATTACAAACAGGTGTTTAATCTCCTTGAAAGTCCTATCTGTCACTTGTAGGATTTTTGGCTACATTTCCCATTTACGGGTGTGAAAGCCATTGCGGGCTTGAGGAATTGTAGCAATTAAATCGAGATTTATGGCCTAGGTAGGTTGGAGTTACGATTTTTCAGCCTGTAACCCGCAGATAGCGGGTAGCTAAAAGAGGCCAATTTAACAGCAGTAACTTTTGCAGGCTATGTTACAGGCTTTAGTAATTACAATTTTGACAATTTAATGAGGCCCATGGTTTTTATGGTGTGTGACCGATATGCCCATTTAAAGTGACACAGCAAAGGTTCCAGTTATTTCAGAAATGAAACATACTTAAAATAAATGAATACATATAATTGCAATCTGTTGTTAATAAATGTTTTGAGTAGAAGTTTTAGATAATTGCACTTGAAAGCTAGCTAAATTAGGTATACATTATCTGAAAGGACACCCCCTCTTTTTAACTTAGGAGATATTGATTCTCTGTAAGGCCACACTCAATACAAACAGACTTTTAGACCATGCATCATTTTAGTTGCCCTGTTTTGCATTATTTATAATTTATTTATGTTCTTTTGGTGTACACTTTATTGTAGCCAATTAAAGGTCTCTAAAATGGCATTGGAATCTATTATAGATAATCATCTTTATGCATTATTTTGTGAGAGTGTAAAACCAACCATGTATGGAATAGTACGTCAGTGTCAATGTAGTCTGATTCAGACACCTACATGTTTATCTTCAAAAAAACTTTGTGTGTGCAAAAAAAGTGCAAAATCAATACTGGAAGAAAAAAAATAGCTTTTTAAACTTACATTGGAACTTACGTTTTCCAGAAACCCTATTAGTTGTCGAGTGGTAGATGATCTATTCAAGACTCTATCTCTAAAACAAAAGTTAATTTATATATTCAAATATATGACTGCTAGTCACTAAATAAAAAAAGAAAATGCTATTTGTATGACTACTACTGTGGTTCTTTAAGTTTAGTTTGACATTCTCCTTTTATCATACCATAAAAGATAGTGGTAGTGGCCTTTAGTTCTGTATGAACATTGCTTATTCTATTGTCTGTGCCTCTCCTTCTCTGTGATAACCCCCGTTGTTCCACTTAAATAAATATTGCTGCAGTCTCTTGTGCAGCAGGGGATCAGCTTCACAGCACATTGACAAAGGCAGCCATCATTTACTGTGTGCAAAACAGTATCTGCTTAGCCTCCTTATGGCCTACTCACTGCAGGTACCTAAAATAACCTGAAATAAGGTACATGCTTAAAATAATAACTACTCTCAAGACAGGTTTATATGTGTATATATATATATATATATATATATATATATATATATATATATATATATATAGTAAATGCAATGATGTTTTCTAAATTACATTTGTATAACTTCCAATTTAAAATATGTTACTAGTACTTTATTACCCTAGTTTGTGGTTTGTTTAAGTTTGAAATATAGGCGGTTGGTGACATATAGCAAATAGTGTCTATTTCAGCCCCAATACTTGCAGCTGATACATGAATATGTCCAAAGCTGTCGCAGAGAGTGACCACATAATAAAAGAACACACCCATCCAATAGGATCACAAAAGACATTGCTTACCTTATCTACAAAGTCGACTCTGGCCTTATGACTTAGTAGATACACCACGGCCTGCACATTATTTCCAGCTACCGCAAAATGGAGAGCACTACGGTCCAACTGGAAGGAAACACATAAACATTGCAAAATAATTCCACCATATCCAATCTTACTTAACATCTTATAGAAATATATCAGTAAAGCATATAGACTATTAGCATTGCTGATATAAAACATGATTGTGTTGTGACTAATGCCAAAGTAAATGCAGCTATAGCTCGTGCCTTCTTTGTGGGAGGGAGTTTGTACATTTTAGGATGATGTGTAAAGCTTTACTTAATATGGAAGGTAGTAATGAGTTATTTTTAGTTCTTTTAATAGATATTTGGTATTGTTGAGCTACTTTATTCAAATTCCCTTAGCATGGGTGTGTCTGGTGAACAGGGGTGTTTTAGCCGGTAAGTGTACATATACTTATGAAATATATATATACCGTATTGGCCAGAATATAAGCCGCACCCGCATATAAGCCGCACCCGTAAAGTTCAAGGGGAAAAAATAGAAAAAAGATAGTACTCAAATATAAGCCGTAAAATTGGAGAGAAAAAGAGTGATCAGCCATTGCAAGAAACAGGCTTTCTAATTAGCACTGTAGCTTTTTTTGCAGGTTACAGGCGTTACAGGATGTTAGAATCACTAAAACCTTAAATCGCTATTCAATACCACAGTCTAAAGCACGAAAATCGGCACCCTTAACTCTCAATCATGCAAATCGGCAGTAATTTTGCATTTGCGAATAGAAGTCGCGCACGTTACAAGCAAAGTTCGCATATCAGCAATGAATATAAGCCGCACCCGTAACTCGCAAGCTCAAAAATCGAAAAAAAAGGTGCGGCTTATATTCGGACCAATACGGTATATACATTTACATATACATATACACACACCTATATATATATATATATATATATATATATATATATATATATATATATATATATACACATACCATATACACGTATACATTTACATATACATCTATACACACACACACACATACATATATATGTATATATATACATCTATATAAATACTTCCTTACCTGCCCGATGTTGTACTCCACTTCCTGGAGGCAGGCCAGGGGGCCAAGTGGGGCCATAGGGGCCACAGAGGTCTGAGGGGAATCACAGTGGTCCGAGGGGGCCAAAGAGATCAGCGAGGGGCCACAGGAGGTTGAGGGAGGCTACAGAGGTCTATGAGAGGCCACAGAGGCCCACAAGGACTGGGGGGGCCACAGTAGCCACAGGGTACGTGCAGGGGCAACAGGAGCCAAAAGGGGGCCTGCGGGGGCCACTAAGGAACAGCTGCAAGAGACCTGCGGGCACAGGGGACCCGCGGGGGAAACAAGGGAACCATGAGGGCCACAAGGTCCTGCAAGAAGGGGGCGCAGGGTAGCGCAGGGGCTACTACGGATCCGTAGGGTCACAAGAGACAAGCAGGTGTGACTGGATCCCCGCAGGTGCGACGGGAGGTTCGTGGGGAGGTCCGCCGGGCATAGGGGGCCCCTCAGAGGCCAGTGCCTTGGGTGCCTTGCACCAGCTGTAGCTCCGCCTGTGGTTTGGACCCTCCACTGCAAAGTCATTACTACAAAGTCTGTGTCTTAATGTGCTTACCCAAGCAGGTAATATTTATTTTATTTTAGGACGAAAAAACAGACATTATAAGCACTTCTTAATAAGATAAAATACATAAACGTAAATAGATACACAGGGATATAGTATAACTAGTAAAATCCAGAACCTTCCATATCTCTTTAATCATCTAAGTTGTCTTCTGGTTAGTTAAAAAATATGGGATCTATCCTGTTATGTGCACGCACGAGAATCCTCCTGTGCCGAGCGCGCTCGCGTCCCACGTCCCGATGTACTCCCTAAGCCCCTAGCCCCCTACACCGTTTTGCCGGCCCAAACCCTAACCCCCTGAACCAGTTACCGTCCCTAACCGTAAACCTAACCCTTAACCGTAAGTCCATAACCCTAATCCCCTACACTCCTTGCCGGCCCTAACCCCCTATACCAGATACCGGCCCTAACCCTAAAACTAACCCCCTAACCCTAAGCCCCTAACACCCTACACCCCTTGCCGGCCCTAACCCTAACCTCCTAACCCTCTTAGCCTAACCCTAAACCCCTAAAAGTAACTTCCTAACCCTAACCGCCTACATCACTTACCGACCCCAACCCTAACCCCCTAACCCTTTAAACCTAACCCAAAAACCCCTAACCACTTACCGGGCACTTGGAGACAGCTACATCAAGACAGCGTCGGCGCAGGGTAGGGCAGCATGCGTGCGTACATATAACAGGATAGGTCCAAAATATGTATTCTTCATGTACAGTTTTGCAATTAAAGGGCCTCTGTGAACCTAAAACTGAGTTTTAAGTAACTCTTAAAGAGCAGGAAAAACTGTCTATAGATTGTACTAACTATTTTTTAGAGTAGATAATTCCTGAACTGCTCTTTTTCTCTTAAACAGTTGAATGGAAAGTATGGATGTAAGAATTTGTTTGCTTTGATGGTAATTTGGGGAAAAGTCAGAAAGCACATAATATTGAAGTCAATGAAATACACAGAAGGCCAAAAAAGTATAAAAAAAATCAGAATGCAGTATTAACTTTTTGCTTTATTTTTATGCAAACAGCCCACAAATGCTAATTTGTTGCTTGAATATGTTAATTAGCATCAATAATGTGTCTTTTTTTCTGTAGTAACAAAAACAAGGTACCCAGTGCACTTATATCTCCTCTCCCACCATCATCAAGTACACAAATCACAAATGAGCACATGAAGCCACAAACAATGCTGAATTTCTCAGTAATGGTTTATTGTAGAGAAAGATGGCTAGTGCAATGTACAGAGAGTTCACAGTGCACTTTAAGATTAAACTAATCTGGAATGACGTTGTCCCTTTTGTTGGTATCACATACATGATAACTAATTCGGTGTTCAAGAGATCATCAAATGCATTTTATGAAATAGGAAAGAATAGACTATGGTTTTTAAAGTTTACTATACTGCGCCTGTTGTTACCTCTGCATTTTTATGCTATGTTTTATATGGGTAGGAATTATAGCAAAGCACCAATTAATAATTGGTTTCTTAGTGTGGCATAACAGACCATAGTTATGTTTCTGTCACTTTACCATTGCACAAAACCAGGCATTTATGGAAAAAAGGTACACGTGATTTTAGTATGTCATCTCTACTCACATTGTTTCTAGCGTTGATGTTCACTTTCTGCTCCTTTAGCTCAGTCATAGTTTTCACATCATTCCTCTTAGCAGCGTCATGGAACTTCATTTCATTTTCCAGCACTGTAAGAAATATTGACATGGTCATTCTTACAGGCTGGATCCTTATGTGACTTGTAGGACGTCTTCTTGTGCCACAGGTCTGTCAGCAAACCCTGGGCATAGATCGCAAACAAGAGAATAAATGTGCTGTGGAAGTGTATTTGGAGAAAATATAAAAGAGATAAAAGAGTCATTGTATTTACAAGATATTCTATTGGCTTAGTATATAGTAAGTACGTTGTAACTAATGAGAACGATTTATGAGCAAAAATCTTCATTGTTTTCTTTGTTATGTGAACAGAAATCTAGGAAGCTCTCTTTGAAGAAGAAAAATCAATGTAGCAAATCCTACATTTGAGCTTTAGGTTTTTAGGCTTCAGCAGATATGCTTGTCTCCATACCTCTCATGTGTCCAGGGGGTGGGAGGACCATCCCAGGAGGCTGTCCTGATAGGAGTCTTTATTTGCTTTGACCACTGCAAGCAAATCTAAAATAATTAATTATAGAAAATAAGTTAGGACAGCCTCCTAGTTGCATCCTCTTCCACCCACTGTAACCTAATAGGCAATAAGATTAATTTAATTTTGATTTTATTGCTAGTCCGTTACTAAACAAGCAAAAGACACCTACTGTAGGATCTCTAAATTCCACATGCCATACCAGTAAATAAAAATAAGACATATGAGGAGGTTCACTAGCAATATAGTGGTTGCAATGTGCTTAGACTTGCTCTGTAAGGAAAACTGCCATTACTTTGCAGACCTGCCATAGTATAGTGAATATGCCCCACAGTGCCCATGTTATAAAAAGGTGAATTATTGTAGATCTTCTCCATTTCCTTACTGCCACATGCACTACAATGGGACAGTATAGGAATTATCCAATTTAATATTCTTTAGTATATATGGTCCATACGTTTTTTAAAACTACTATAATGTCACTTCTCTATCTCTATAATGTCACTTCTCTATCACTTCTCTATCTTACACATATAAATAATATAAGAGATTAATTTATGTTGAGTGGAAGTATTAGAAAATGGTTTTTAAAGGTTATTTTTTTCAAGCACAAATTACCTAAAACGATCTTCCCTCTCTACTACTAAATATATCGGTGGTAATTATTATCATTATTATTATTCCCTTTATTAATTAATGAATTAACTCTCACAGTGGGATGATAAGCAGGAAGGGCATGCTCGGTTGGTTAAATCAGTGTAACTACAGACATATAAGTGTTTACATCTTCTTTAAACCAACTGGGCATGCTCTTCCTGTTCTTGGTCCCACTTGTACGAGACAATGAATCACTTTACATACCGAGCAAAGAGGGAGGATATTTTCAAGTTATCCATGTTTTAAAAAATAATAATATTTATACTTAGGGTTTCCACTAAAATTAGATATAATTATATTTATTTATGTGTGCACTTCTCTTTTCTATATTAACTGGTGTTCCTGTTATGCTCCTTAAAGCAACTTGGACTCCTTCAAACCATGTTGAGCAATGAGGGCTGGCACTGGGGAAACTCTGATCTAAAATATTAGTCAACCAATGTGAAAACAAATACAACAAATACATAACTGTCAACATTTTGAATATATGTATAGTCAATGGAGCAGTTAGAATAGTAAATTTTGGTAACTTTAATACATATTTAGATACAGTGCCAGATATAGTAAATTAATAATTTGGGGCCCCTCATAACTTCTCCCCATATACATGAATGTGCCTGGTAGGTGCCTGTTGGGGTCAATAATAAACTAACAAATACAATTTATATTTTGCCCCAATCCTCACATGTAACAAAATAGAGTCCCCATATATACCAGGCTGTAGTGTTACCAGGTCCTTGCATTGGAAGCGCCACCAGTAGCTCCGCCTCTGCGGAGCTGCACATACTGAGCTCCCATTCTTTTTCTATCAATTACATTATGTAAGAATTTTGTGGTTATATTATCATGTTGAAATTTGATATATGACAGGAAAGGCTGGTCAACTGCTCTTTTTCTATAAATTATTTCATTGAATGGAAAAGGGGTCTTGTTTTGATAAAAGGCCAGTATAAGCCAGTATAAGCATTTCTCACGTTAAACCTATTTTAAGTAAAACTAAATGTGCAAACAGCAGTAAATAAAATATTTTTGCAGTTGAAATCTTTCCTTTTGGTAGTGCTCAGGGCAATGAGAGAGGTTGAGAGTGGTACAGCAGTGGCCATTAATTAGGTAAACTGTGTTTTTGAAATTATATTTTCTGGCTAAAGATTTGCTTTACTGCTGTTTGCATGTACATTTTGAATGATCAAAACGCACCATTTTTTAACTTGCTTGCAGTAGTTACATAATTATGTAGTAATTGAGGTTGAACAAATAATTTTAGTCCATTAAGTTCAACCTTTTTAGATCTCCTCTGACCTTTTTAATATGCTTATTATTTGTTAATTTAAATGAATTGTTAATTGATCCAGAGGAAGGCAAATAGATTATGGGCCAGATAATGATCCCTGAGTGTACTCAAGAACCTGCTCCCCTTAGATGAACTGCTGGTCTCATTTATCCAGTTTATTTCAGGGTAGTTAATAATCTCTCATTAATAAAATTTGACCATGCTTAGCTGCATTTCCAATCTGTAACAATAATTGCATACTCCTACCAATATTCTTTTATCAATTGCTCCAAGTATTCAACATTTTTGCACGTCCGCCATTCAGGCTTAAAATACAGACAAATACCTCCTCCTCTTCTACTATTGCCCCCATCTTTCCTAAATAAGTTATACCCATCCACAGTAACAGTCCAGTCTTGAGAGTCATCCCATCATGTTTAATAATCCCTATAAAGTCCAATTTCTCATTTACTGCTAATAATTCTAACTCTCCTATTTTCCCTGACAAGCCTCTGGCATTAGCATGTATACACCTTATGTTGCTATGATTCTCTGGTTTGGAAATGCTTGCCACTGTATTTGAGTTACTCAGAAATACCTCCCTATTTACTATACTAACCCTCCCCCTAATTCACCTAGTCCCTCCCCCCACCTACTAATTTAAAAACTCCCCCAGCCTTTCTAACATCCTATCCCTTAGCACACAAGCTCCCTCTACATTAAGGTGCAATCCATCCCTGCTATAGAGATTGTACCCAAGTGAGAAGTCATCCCAGTGCTCTAAAAAAAAAAAAACCCTCCTTAGTGCACCATTTTTTTAGCCACGCATTAACCTCTCTAATGTCCTTCTGTCTCCCTGGACTAGCACATGGCACTGGTAGTATCTCAGAATATACTACCTTGGAGGTCCTTGCCTTAAGCTAATTTCCTTGTTCTATAAAATTATTCTTTAGGACACTCCATCTTTCACTTACTTTGTCATTGGTACCAATATGTACCAAGATTGCCTGTTCATTTTGAGCCCCTCACAATAATTTATTTACCCGAACCTGAGCAACCGGGAGACAGCAAACTGTTCAATTGCTTTGACCTGCGTGACAAATCTCCCTGTCTACCTTCCTAATAATAGAGTCCCCTAACACCAAAACCTGTCTGTTGTTCTGCCTATGCTGCCCTCCCACTCCTCCAGTAGAAATGTTCTCCTGGCTGTTAGAGGGAACAGCTCTGTCTGGCATTTCCATTCTTGAATGGACATCCCCAACAGTTTCACTCAATCTGGCAAATCTGGTGGTGTGAGCCAACTCAGAACTGGACATCCTCACTAGCTCCATCTCCACCCTCAATGCTAGACCCAGATAAACTGTGCTCCGTGAGCACCAACCCCCTTTCCAGTGGAGCAATATCACTAAGTGCTGCAAATCTCCTCTCCAGTTCTTAAATTTGAGCTTCAAGAGAGGTAACATGCTCACACCTGTCACAGAGGTATGGACCCTGGATCATCTGTTGCAGTAGTGCATACATGTGACAGGATGTCCACACAGTGAGGTCGCCACTGGACTGACTCATGATTACTAGTTACAAAAACACAGTGAGTAAACAAATCAATATATTTGTATAAATCTTGTTTTTCTATACCTTAATAAATAAAAGAAAGTTTTTTGTTTCCTCTCCTTTCTTCCTTTGTACCATTCTTTCTGTTTCTTTCCTCCCTTTGCTGCCATACAATTTAACCCCTTTTCTTTGAACTCCCATACTATAACTGCACTTACACTAGAACTGATCACAAGCTCACAAGTTTGTTCCTTCCCTTGTTTAAATGAGATCCTGACTACTCACCTGCACAATAATCACTACACAAGTACCCAAACACCCTTTTCTGTTCAGAAGAAAATCACAGAACAGTATTAAGTAAAAATGCAGTGTAAGTGTAAAACCCTCTGACCGTCTGTAAGGGACGTGACACAAGGGGTCTGAACAAGAGGCTGTGCACTGATTGAAATGTTGGCGCTTTATAAATAAAGAGTAATAATAATAACTGAGATTACAGAATGGAACTGGCAACATAGCGGAGGCAAACACATCATGCAAATCTCACAGCCCATCACTGTCAAAACTAATTCTCACTGACAGAACTGCATTCTTCTCAATGGATAGACAGGGAGTGTCAAAATATAACCTTTAATATCAACACAAATGAAATATATACTGTATATTCTCATTCCATCCATAATGCATAGTTGTGTAGGAGTATCAGCAGTTTTATTTTTTTGGTTTAAATAAGCAAAAGTATGTATACACTATTTATACATGAATTCAAAATATTCACAAGTGAACAAATACATTACTATTGTATTAAACGAAATTATGCAAACTTTCAAGAGAGACATAAGAAACTTTAACTTTAAGGCTATTTTTTTTTACTTTTTAAAACTGTTTTTCAAAAAGTGTACAGTACATCTTCAGTTGTCATTTAAGCCACATGTACTTGATATATCCTCAAATGCTGTCCTGTTGAGCAGTGAGTGCTGGGGTTTGGAAAGCCCTGATTTATGAAATAGTCAATCATTGCTAAAACATGTATGACAAATACATACCTGACTGCTTTTTTTCAAGATATCTCATCTTTTACATCTTTTGATAATGAACCACTGTATGTTATCCTTTTTAAAATAATGATCTCAAAGAAGAAACGGTGATTATAATGTTTATCTCTCCTCTGCGGACTTGCCACTGTCTGCCAATGAGCAGTTATATAGAAGCATGACTCACTTGTATGCATGGGTGTAGGGGCCCAAAAATCTGGGGTGGATAATTTAACTCTACTCCCTGGACAGGAAGCAAGAGCGGATCTACCGCCAGTACACCCAGTGAAATGTACCCATTGTTTGTGGCTCCAGTTTTTTAATTTCTTTGTTTTAATTCTCCCCCAATATAATGATATATATATATATATATATATATATATATATATATATATATATATATATATATATATTATAATGGATGGGTCAAAGTTGTCATGGAAAAAACATACTGCTCCATAGTGCTGGCGCCCTCAAATCTGGTAATGCATGATTAAGTTTAATTTTGCTATTTTGTGAGTCCCCTATTCATTTAATCTGGAGCGATTTGTCTCCCCACCCGCTCTAGTTCCTATGCCCCTGCTTCTATGCCAATGAAATCTACAGATGCACATATGCTCTGTGCATGTCCTGTTAGTTTCAATGAAGCTTAGAATTGTGTTCCACGTCCCTTTAAGTGAATAGTACACAGAGGATACAAAAACATGAAAAATCAGAATGCACCATTTATAAACAGTATAGCTGTAAGCTTAAAGAGTCAGTGTACACACTTTCATGTTAAAACTATTTGTTTCAGGTCACCAATAATGAACATTAAAATACATGTGCAAACAGTAGCAAATTCTTTAGCTAGAAAATATACTTTTAAAAACAGTTTATCTCATCAATGGCTGCTGCTATATCCCCCCCAGGTACACACACACACTTCTTTCATGTCCTAAGTGTAATATTGTAACAGTGATAACACTGATTAGGCTGTCTTGGTAAGGCTTGAGTAATGTTATTGCAGTCCAAACCTTCCTTTAAATAGTGCTTAGACAATGAGAGTGGTGGGGAGGGGTCCAGCGCTGGCCATTAATTAGGAAAATTATGTTTTTACATTTTTTTTTCTGGCTAAAGCTTGATTATGTTTAATAAAATCTGTTGATGTTATAAGCAGTAATGGAAATAATCTAGGAAAGGTGTTGTGGTTTCCCAATAAATAAAACTGTACATCGCATGGTTCAACTGATTTTGATAGGAGTCTGGATTATTACTGCACCAACATCTTATTTTGCATCCCAAGCATTTTTACCCATGTTTGTTTATAGCATCAAGTGCATAGGGGCAAATGGACAACCCCCCCCCCCCCCCCCCAAATTTAATGCACTGACTTAATCCCACCATCATTTACCTAATTGTATAATTTATATAATAAAAAAATGTTTTATCATGTTCAATATTCTGTTTTTTTAATAGCTGCTGCTGTCACTTTAAATTTCAAAGGAGAGGAGAGGGTAGAAGGAGAGATGCATAGAGAGGAAGAGAGAGGGATAGAAGAAGAGACATACAATCTATCTCTCTAACTTTCTATCTCCATCTCTCTATATCCCTTCCACTCTCTATATCCCCCCCTCTCTCTATCCCTCTCTTTAACTCTCTATCTCCCTCTCTCTCTCTATCCCCCTCTCTCTATCTATCCATCTTTTTAACTCTCTATCTCCCTCTCTCTCTGTCACTTCCTCTCTCTCTCTCTATCACTTCCTCTCTCTCTCTCTCTATCCCCCCCTCTCTCTATCCCTCTCGTTAACTCTCTATTTCCCTCTCTCTGTATCACTTCCCATCTCTCTCAATCCCCCTCTCTCTCTCTATCCCTCTCTTTAACTCTCTATTTCCCTCTCTATCACATCTTTTCTCTCTATCCCCCTCTCTCTCTCGATCCCTCTCTTTAACTCTCTATCTCCCTTTCTCTCGATCACTTCCTCTCTCTCTCTCTCTCTCTCTCTCTCTCTCTCTCTCTATTCCCTCTCTCTCTATCTCTCTCTTTAACTCTCTATCCCCCTCTCTATCACTTCCTCTCTCTCTCTACTTCCTCTCTCTCTATCCCCCTCTTTAACTCTCTATTTCCCTCTCTCTCTGTCACTTCCTCTCTCTCTCTCTCTCTCTCTCTCTCTCTATCCCCCTCTCTCTTTATCACTTCCTCTCTCTCTCTCTATCCCCCTCACTCTCTATCACTTCCTCTCTCTCTCTACTTCCTATCTCTCTCTCTATCCCTCTCTTTAACTCTCTATTTCCCTCTCTCTCTATCACTTCCTCTCTCTCTCTCTGTCCCCCTCTCTCTATCTCTCTCTCTCTTTAACTCTCTATCCCTCTCTCTCTTTCACTTCCTATCTCTCTCTATCCCCCTCTCTCTCTTAACTCTCTATCTACCTCTCTCACTGTCACTTGCCCTCTCTCTATATCCCCCTATCTCTCTCTATCCCTCTTTTTAACTCTCTATCTCTATCCCCCTCTCTCTCTATCCCTCTTTTTAACCCTCTATCTACCTCTCTCACTATCCCCACCCTCTCTCTTGGAAAGTCACCAGCCGCCACAGTTATTTACATCATGCTTTGATGGGCAAACTACTTTTGTGGTTACTATATTTACTTTATATAAATGTTAGTCTCCATGAAAGCATTTTTGGAGAGCTGGCCTCTGGGTATGTTCTCATTTTTTAAAGATCTACATGGCCTGTTTGTACTGTGTGTGTATGTGGTATGTAAATTGCATGTCTAAATAGGTCAGGTTTCAGGTAAAAATCTCAAGATACACACTATTCCCATTGCAGTCTGGGCAGGGACATGGAGATGAGCTCACAATGTGTGTCACACTTTAGGTCAAAAAACATTTTCACATGACCATTGATATACATTGTCAAAAACTTCCCAATTTCCTGCATTTTTATCCTATCCTGCTCGGCAACCTTAACTATATTTTAATGCGCTTTTTGACAATACATTTCCAGCGTTTTTCTCAATTTTATTATAATTAAGTATTTTTCATTAACCAACTTATTTTCTTTATTAATAATTTTAAAACATATACAACACATTTTTATCAATGTATATATTATTTAAAGTCGAAAGAAAATATAAAATAGCTTTCACATTTCCTAAAGAAATGACATAACATACATGCTTACACATATAAGCTAATGCCTATGAAGGCCCTTTAAGGTCCTTAAAAAAACTGAGATAACTTCATAAATAAAACAACACTGTATTTGCTCCTTTAACAAGTCAAAAGTTTATTCATGCATAGAAAGTATGGCTTGCTACCAAGAATAGCAAAACTAAATGCAGGATTAGATCAAATATTCTGTTGTTTTTGGGGAAAACAAGACCTGCAACTTGAATAAGGGGAGTGTGTGCAAGCTCAGCAGAACAGCAGACATGTTTCTGATTTGCACTGGGACAAAGGTATCATAAAAATGGCTTCTTATGAGGATAAACATTAGCAAAACACATTTCTTGTGTATGATTATTTTCATGAAACTTTGGTGCACCCCTTTGTGTCCTTTTAAACTGTGTTGACTTCATCATCAAAATGACTGTATGCGAAGAGGCAAATCGTGTTTTTACACCAATAGGTCTTTTTGAAGCCTAAAACAGAACAACAAGATTTTACTTTTTGAAAATCTGATATATATTAGCTTTGTGTTTTCAATGTTTAAAAGCTAAACAGTGACCTTGTAACAATTTAATTGTACCAAATTGCATTGTTATTAAACAAAACTATCACAATCTGATACTGAAATTGTGTTAATGTACATATATATCAAGCAATATGTATTGGTATACAAATTAAATTTGATGTTTAATGAAAAATAAATATGACAGTTTTTTCTTTTCAAAACTGAGTGATGGAGAGTGCTGCCTAATGCATATGTGTGTGTATAATTTGTTTAGGATAGAAGAATAGATTTCACTACAGATAAGAAGCAAAATGTTCATCTAGTGTGGGCAGTTTTGGGTAATTTCCAACATGATAAGACCCCAAACACACCTCCAAGATGACCACTGCCTTGCTAAAGAAACTGAAGGTAAAGGTGATGGACTGGCCAAGTATGTCACCAGACCTAAATTCTATTGAGCATCTGTGGGGCATCCTCAAATGGAAGGTGGGGGAGTGCAAGGTCTCTAACATCCACCAGCTCCGTGATGTCATCATGGAGGAGTGGAAGAGGATTCTAGTGGCAACCTGTGAAGCTCTGGTGAACTCCATGCCCATGAAGGTTAAGGCAGTGCTGGAAAATAATGGTGGCCATACAAAATATTGACACTTTGGGCCCAATTTCGACATTTCCACTTAGGGGTGTACTCACTTTTGTTGCCAACTGTTTAGACATTAATGGCTGTGTGTTGAGTTATTTTGAGGGGACAGCTAATTTACACTATTATACAACCTGTACACTTACTACTTTACATTGTAGCAGAGTGTCATTTCCTCAGTGTTGTCACATAAAAAGATATGTGTGTAGGGGTGTACTCACTTTTGTAAGACACTGTATATACAGTACTTTTCTTTTGATTCTCATGTCCATATTGTTACGTGTCTAGTTTGCAAACCCCACTTATTTACCATCGAAAAGCAAATTGTTCAAATATACACACTGTCATAAAGCGCAGCACGATTTCTTGTTTACCTATCCATTCAATTATTTAGGGCTAAGGTCAGGCTAAGGACAATTTATTTTGATTTTAAGATTTCCAGATCAAGGTATCAATTGTATCAATATAATTGAATAAATATAAATATAAAACTGTTATAAAGTCTTATAACTAGATCAGACTCTGGAGGATTGTATGATATGTTGGTGGAACCTGGCCGTGTGAGAGGGGCTTTTACATTTCTGGAGGTCTGTGGGGAGGGTATGGAGCTAATATTGTTAGTTTGGTACATAATTGACAAACAAGTGTCTTTTTTTCTTGAACTGCAGTGGTCCGTTAATATTTAGAGCAATGGTTCTCAGTTAGAATTGCTATGAATCAAATTAAAAAATCAACAAATACATTATTAACACATTTTATTAAAAAAAATACAGTGACATAATCATGATATACTATCCAGAAACAATCCTCTAAAATCCCAGGGAGATGAGATACACTGAAGACTAGGGACTAGGGGCCTCATTCAATTGAGATTTGGCCAATTGAATAGGGCTCTATATAAGCACAGAGAATATTTTGTTACAGAAATTTTTAGTTAGTGAAGACCTTGCTTTTGGATAGAAGTTCTCTAACTAAAAACTTCTGTAAAAAAATTTGCTTATATAGAGCCCTATTCAATTGGCCAAATTGCAATTGAATGAGGCCCTATGAGTCATTTGTGAATTTGTAATCTATTAACAAAACTAATACCACATTGGATACATTTTACCAATTCCGATGGAAAGGAATATTATTTTTTTTAAACTTGAACACAGAATTGGTATATAATTCCTTACAATATAATAATTAGGATATTTGTAATATCTTTTTATTCACTTGCATTGTGCCCCTATTAATCACCTAGGGGCCTCATTCAATTGTGATTTGGCCAATTGAATAAGGCTCTATATAAGCACAGAGCATATTTTTTAGTTAGTGAACTTCTATCCAAAAGCAAGGTCTTCACGAACTAAAAACTTTTGTAAAAAAAATATGCTCTGTGCTTATATAGAGCCCTATTCAATTGGCCAAATCGCAATTGAATGAGGACCATAGTAAGGCCGTAGTAAGCCATTTTATCTACCTTTCTACAACACACCTTCCAGTGAATCAAATAAAAAATGTTCAGTTTCTTAGATTAGTTAAAAATATCCCACAATCCATTGTCAGCTGGGTATAATACTGTATATGCAAAGGTAAAGCACACAGTGAGTAAGCTTCAATGGACACTCCTTTGGCTGATATTAATCGATCATTTTATGGTGTATTGTGTAACATACCACACAAAGCATTTCACCCTGCAGTCATACATATAAAATGTATGTCAGTGCTCTATATAACATGGCAGAACAGACTGCTACATCAGTGTGACATTTTATATGAAATAATAAGTTAATCATGCAGGTTATGGATTTGCTCCCATTTGTAAATAATGATATAATGTAGTTCCCCATATAGAAGACAATGCATTTTCGGTACCACATTGGTTTCTTTTTCGCACTTAATGCAATCCACACAAAAGGGACATAGCGGTCCCAAAATTTCTCTCACAGTTAATGTTTCAAACATCACAATATTAATGAGTGTTCTATGTAATACAAAAGTTATTATTATTTAAGATAGGAGTAGGACTATTTTATCCTTCTCTGTCTTAACGTGATAGAGTGGTAGGAAGCCTAGTAATCCATTATAGATTCACAAGTGTTTGTTTTATCACTATCCTCCTAAATGTAAAGCTAGCTAATAACGGGCTCACTGAGATCACTACCTGGCACTTATTCCTATGTTTGAGGAAGTATTTCTGTGTTGCTTCAGGTATACTTTGTCGTAAATCTGTATAATTTATTTTTCAAAAATGAACATAACATGTTCTTTAAATGCTCAATAGAAAATTTTGGACAACAGTGACCCTTTTGATGCAATTTAAAAATGTAACCTGGTTGGGCAAATATCAACTGAGCTGCAACGTAATGCATGTTTTCCAAATTTTCAATTACATTAAATGATAGTAAAATACCATTACAAGAAATGAATAATGAACATATTCTTTGTCTATAATGTAAGCACATTAGAATAGGGACGTTGACGTTTGCAAAAAAATGTCAACATTTTTAATGCTTTATCTCATGTACTTTTTGTACATTTCATAATTTGTCACATGCCCAGTATTCACAGGAATATGTTGGCGGGTTACAAATAAACAATAATAATAATAATAAAATGCAACAACACTTGTAAATAGCGCTACAAAAAATGCTGGTACTTTATAAATAAGGAGTAATCAATAATGGTGCAGAATACATGCAGATTGTGGCCTTCCTGAGCACATTGGTCAGTGACTTACAGATCTCATGGATGATCGTAGTGTTGCCATGAGCGCCATTCCTGTTTCGCACAGACTGCACCAGCCCGGTCACACTGTTCAGCACTTTCTGAGGACCGCTGGGTACTTTTTCTTCATGTCCACTTTCTGTCTCGTGGTTCTCCTCACTCCAGTAGTCGTTCTGAGGAGCATTTCTGTTCCTCACCGTTTGCACCAGTCCCGTCACATTATTCAATAACTTCTGAGCACCACTGCCAAATTCTCTCATATCTTCCACCTCAATTACTATGACGTTTCCTAAGGGGAAATATATCTGCACTAGAAACACTATAACTATACTTATTTCCTTACTCCTTTGTGGTCTCTCTCATTGTCGTGAAGCTTCCTTAAATTTATTTTCTTCCCTTTTTATATATTCTTTGTGTCTATCTCTATTTTCTTTCTCGTTTACTATCTCCTTCTTATTGCTTTCTCTGCTTCTAACACTCTGATCTGTCACTGCCTGTTGTATAAACTAACTCCTAGACTAGGGTTGGGTTGCAGATCAGGTCTCTCCTCTTTAGCCAGCAGTATAACACAGGTATCCCCTGCAGGCACTCTTACACTGCGCTGACTCATACACTGGCAGTCATACAATGTCATAAAGTTCTAAACCTGCTTTTTCAACCACTCTGCTACACAGACATTACTTTAGCAGCAAACATGTTAACAATGTGTAAAAGTGCAAAACAGCTTAAAAACAGGTAACCAGTATAAGACCACACCTTGATAATCTATTTAAGAATAAAAAAGGTACATTTCCTTAACCATTGGAAAAGCTTGCTAGATAAGCAGCTTAAAATTACTGAGAGACCCAGCTGTAAACAAAGATTAATGGGCATTTTCTACATATAGCAATGCTCCTTTAGGATATCCATGCCTGTGATGTGCATTATGCATACCTTCCAATAACAGGGGAGCATTTAGCTCATTCAAACACTCTTGGTAGTAATGGTGTAGGTTTGACCTTAAATGACCATTGTAGTATATTTGTCAAGCATTTACCAGACTAACTATCAGCCTCATTAAATTGGGGTAACATTTTTAAAACGTAGCCCGTAACTCCAAATTTACGTGTTACGGGTATTACATTAGCCCTGTTACGTTGCTTGCAGCGGACATGCGGGTTAAGACGCAGGCTAAGTATGGAGCAACGTTGAACTTCACACACTTAAATCCTTTGATCCGTCATGCCCGTAACCGCTACTTGTTCAATTCATCTATTAAATTGCAACGTGGTCACTCACGAGCATGCACGTAACACGCATATGTAGCCCAAAGCCCAACGTGTGCTCAAGAGGACCAGCAAGGGGGTAAAGTCCAATACGTAGCACTTGTAATGCAAACAACAACACTCTATTGTACATTTATTATAAGGGAAAGTTAGGTCTTAGAATTAATAGCAAAACATTCTCAAGACCGCAAATCGCCCCTGAAAAATACTTTATTTCATGATTATATTTTGTCTTATATCAATCCCTGCAATCAATGTGTTACAACATATACTGTAACTCGCATGTAATAGAATCATATATAATTTTTACTGCTTTATTGATATTGCATTATTTCTGGCCTGTGGGTCTGATCGCAAACTGTAATTGAAGCACGTAGGACTTCAAAATCTACCCTCCCCTTTTTCAGTGACGTAATGCTAACAACTTTTTCCATTGGCTCCATCTGAACCCATAACTACATGCTTGCTTAATTGTTTGCGTTCGAGCTCACAACTCCGACGGCCAAGAACTGGTTTACGAAATAGCGTCTTTCGCTTGTAGCTCGCAGCCCTTTTTAATTTGATAGCGACTTAAAACGGCCAAATTTCAAACACACAGCCCTTACGTGCTACACATTGGACTTACAAGGCTGGAATTTAATATGGCCTTTATTAGCAGCTGTGGACATAAAACATTTTTGAGAAAATCGGAATGTTTAAAGACTCTGTTTATCGATACAGGAATCCATTTTGTGTTTTTATATCATGTTCCTAGAGCTGGATCATGATGGTATGTTTCTTTGGTCTCAGTTAAAGGAGGGGTGGGGAATGAGGAACAGAGAGCCTTTGTTAAGATAATTGGAAATTACTGAAATTGACACCACACCCCTTCCCTCTCTCAGAAGTAAGAAGGTGCGTCAATAGATGCAACAATAGTTCTCCAGAATTGTTAACACCAATCTCACATATACATCTTCCATCTATGAATTATGGATTACATAAATATTGTTTAAAGTAATATAGTATATTGTAAATATTAGAGGAGTTTCATTCATATACTTTAGAATATATACAAAATTAGTAACAATATGAGGAAGAAGTAAGCAAATAACAAGCAAGTGGCAATGCAATTGATTGAGATCATTTGTACATGCTGTAGCTGGACAAAATAACATAAATACCATGAAAAGGGAGCTGCAAATATGACTAATATGAGGTAGTTGACAGTTACAGTAGCACTCCAATATTTTGAGTTTTGTAAAAACAACATGAAGCAAATACCAGACTTCCAAATATTTATTTAAGTTTGGCTGAAAAGTATTGTCTCCATTTTTGCTGATGACATTACTGTAAGTTGTAACTTCATTATATTATTATGTCCTTTCCTTTCAAAGGAAGAATGGGAGACTAAATGGCAGATTTCTTGTTGTTTAGTCGTTCAGTCACGTCTGACTCTCTGTGACTCTATGGACCACAGCACACCAGGTGCATCTCTCAGTCACTGCCCCTCGGAGCTCCATCAAGTTCATGTTCATTGCTTCAGTGACCTCATCTATCCATCTCCGCCTCTGTTGTCCCCTTCTTCTTGTGCCTTCAATCTTTCCCAGCATCAGAGACTTTTCTAGGGAATCCTGCCGTCTCATGATATGGCCAAAATATTTGAGCTTCAGCCTCATGATTATACCTTCTAGTGACCAGTTTGTCTTGATTTCCTGAAGTATTGATTTATTGGAATTTCTTGCAGCCCAAGGGACTCTAAGCAGTCTTCTCCAACACCACAAATCAAGGGTGTCAATTCTATGGTGCTCAGATTTCTGTATGGTCCAACTCTCACATCCAAATGTTACTACTGGGAATACCATGGTTCGGACAATGCAGACCTTTGTTGATAGTTTAATATCTTTACTTTTTACTAGCTTGTCCAAGCTTGCCATAGCTTTCCTCCCCAGAAGCAAATGTCTTTTAATTTCATGACTACAGCCACCATCTGAAGAGATCTTGGATCTAAGGAAAATAAAATCTGTCAATGGCAGATTAGATGCAACTAAATGGCAAATAAATGTAAAGTTATGCGTTTAGGAAGGAAAATAGCCATTCAATTTATAATCTTAATGGAGGAAGTCTAGGGGAATCAGAGCTTGAAAGGGATTTGGGGGTGCTTGTAGACAACAACCTAGGTAACAGTGTTCAATGTGAAGCAGCAGCTGCAAAGTAAAGTAAAATATTAGCATGAAGAGCTTGTTTACTTAAATTTGGCTTGTGCAAGTACCACAGTCAGGTTCTGATATGCATTGTTAGGATGTTTATAATTCAATGGATGACTTGTTTCCTAATATGACATTGCACAATGTAACTAACTGCTCTTTTCTCTGTACAATAAAACTATTTAAAACAAAAAATATTAGCATGTATTAAGAAGGGTATAGAAGCCAGGGACACAAATCTAATTCTGCCACTACACAAACCCCTAGTACACCCTCATTTGGAATATGGCATACAATTTTGGGCACCACTTAATTAAAAATACATTTTTAGAGATGGAAAATGTACAGACGGGCAACAAAACCAGTAAAGGGCATGGAGGGGCTAGGTTATGAAGAAAGACTAACAAACTTTTTTTTCTCTAGAAGGCACCCAAGAGGGGATATGATTATCTTATATAAATGCATCCAGGATTTATATAAGGCTTTGTGAGGGGAGCTATTTGTGCCAAGAGGTTTTCAACTGACAAGAGGTCATTCCTTGAGGTTAGAAGTAACTCATGCCAAACAAGGACAAAAAGGAAGAGTTTTCATAAGTTGAAGTTCATCAACGGGAATAGACACTTCACAGAAAATATGTTACATGTCACAAAAGTACAGCCTCAAAATATGACCACAAAATTAAATCAGCTCATCTGTGACCTTCGCATTTTACAGGACCAGATGCATCCGATGGTGCAGACATTACTCCCTCGTAATGTTCCCATATTGCAGGATAATGCCCCATTTTGTTGTTGTTGTTTGGGTCTTTAGTCACATCCTATTCGTAAGGTTATCTTGGCAAACATACTGTAGTTGGTTGCCAGGTCCTTCTTTAATGGACTGTCTGACCGCTCTGCTATGACCTGCCCATGTTGGGTGACCCTTTATGGTATAGTTCACAGCTTTATTGAGGTACACAAGCCCCTTTACCACAACAAGGTAGCGATCCAGAAGGGGTAATGCCCCATACACACTGCTAAACAGTGGTTTCATGAACATCAACATGACATCAAACGCCTTCCAAGGCCTCCTCAATCACGAGATTTGAACATCTTTGAACCTTTAATTTGTAAACCCATCCGGGCCAGGTGCTTTATGAGCCTTGGTCTCTTTTATAGCTCTCTTAACTTCAGTTAGATCTATGGGCCCATCTAGCAGAACTTAATGTCCGGCATCCAGTTTTGGGAGTTTAATGGAAGACAAAAAAGTGTCTATTTGGGTCATATGATCAATCGAGCCCGACCTAGCAGGTGCAGAATACAGATTGGCGTAACATTTTTCAAATGCCTCCGTAATGTCACGTGGCTTATAGATAATTTTATCATTCTCCATCTTTAGTTTTGGAATAAAAGAGTTTGCTCGTTGCTGGTTGAGCTTTCTGGCTAGCATTTTATCTGGCTTATTCGAGAGTGTGAAATACTGAGATTGGGTTCTTTGCAGTAGTGTTACCGCTTTTTTACGTAAAATCTCCTGCAACTGTTGTTTGAGTTTAAATATTTCCGCCTGGGTCTCAGGTGGTCTCCTAGAAAGGGGGATTGCTTGAAGGGTCGAAATTTTTTTGTTTAGTATATTTATTTGGGCTAACTCTGTTCTTTTAGAGCAGGGGTCACCAAACTTGGTCCTGGAGGGCCAACCCAGGCCTGGATTTGTGGATATCCTTGCTGCAAACAGGTGAGTCAATCAGGATGGCTGAAGAAACAAGATTCTCACCTGTTTGCAGCAAGGATATCCACAAATCCAGGCCTGGGTCGGCCCTCCAGGACCAAGTTTGGTGACCTCTGTTTTAGAGCATGCACCAATCTGAATGCATTTACCCCTTATCACTGCTTTGTGTGCAGCCCAAACTCCATCTCTCTCTACCTCACCCTCACCATTTAGATCAAAATAGTCTGTTATGGCGCTATGTATTTTATCTTTCGTGACTACGTCATTAAGTAGAGCTGGATTAAGTGCCCACGAGGGGGAGCGCCCTTTAGGCAACAGGTCATTTAAGGAAATACATACAACATTATGATCTGACCATGCAATGGGCCGGATTTCAGCATCCTGTAGGTTCGAAGCTAGCTGTTGCTGTATTAAAATCTAGTCGATGCGAGAATATGAGTTATGTCTAGCCGAGTAGTGAGTGTACTCCCTATCATTAAAATGGGTCATTCTCCATGCGTCAAGCAAACCGTGGTTGTTAAGTAAGAGTTTGAAAGACTTTGTTGCGGTGGGAATAATCATCGGGTCTGAATAGCCCGATCTATCCTTTGCTTGGTCCAGGACCGAGTTCATGTCTCCCCCAATAATCCATGTTGATTGTTGCCAGTCAGACATAATGTCTGAGATTTTATGAAAAAATTTAGCCTGTCCAACATTCGGGGCGTATATATTTAGCAGTGAAATCTGGCGTTCGTTAATAGTGCCCTGTACGAGGATGAATCTCCCTTCTGTGTCTCTGCGTGTGGATATGTGTTGGAAATTTAATCTCTTGTGTATTAAAATGGACACTCCCCTTTTTTTTTCTGGGGCGGTAGAATGAAACGTTTGCGTGAAGCATTTCCCCCAATATTTTGGGATAGAATTCTTCTTAAAATGGGTCTCCTGTACCATGACAATATCTAGCCCCATGCGACCGTACTCCCCTAGGGCAATCCCCCGCTTCACCGGCTCATTCAGCCCCTGAACATTATGAGATGCTATGCATAAAGCCATTACTCACTACTTGTTCTGAGCGACACCCAAGAGATAGAGCTTCTGATGAGTAGGTTATCCGCTGAAAGCAGGTGACCTGAGGGGTGTTCTTCACTTGGACCTAATGATTCGTAGGGCTCCACACCAGGCTAGAGTAAATAGATCAAGTATAGAGAGGGGGAGGGGAGAGAAAAAGAAGAGAAGCTGGAGGGAGGGAGGAAGGAGGCGTCTAAAGGAGGAAGCAAAAATAAATAAAAAGAAATATATATATATATTTATATTAAAGCAATGTATAAAAATAACCGTGTTGTACAATACAGTACGTAAATCTAACCGTATACAAGTAAGTAATTACGAAAGATATGTGTATAGTGTTTGTATGGGTATATTAAGTATATATCCAGAACAATATACAATTTACACTGAAATGAGGAGAGCAACTCGCTGTCCTCCTATAACCTATGGTGAGGCACCTGGAATCCTTGCAGAAAGATATCCAGGCGACTCGCCAAAACAAAAACCAAAATAAAGTCAAAATAGAAAAAGTTTAGAAAAATTTACCCCCTGTGGGGCACAGCTTCAGAAACATAACATTAATAATTAAGTGACTATAACTATGCAGATGAAATCTAAACATTAGATAGCTGCTGTAGAGGACCCTGAGCTAATATTAGAGTTGGCACCAGGCGAAAATAGATACATACATATATCTACATACACATATATATATATCTGTATATACATACCTCCATCTATACATATCTACCTAGAAAACTAGGACTAAATTATCTCAACATTATCGCTAAATTTAGCCTGGAGGCTGTGCCTTATGTAGATAAAGCTACAAAGTCCCTGTTCTACTGTCCACAGTTTTATAGGGTGTATTACGCATTGAGAAATCTTTTCCTTTTCCCTTTAGTTTTTCACCCTTCTAAATGTAAAAGATTATTACAGACTTAGGTTCTTTATTGCAGCCTAGGGCGTCTGTAGGGTCTGGCATCCGGGCGTTGGGCCGCTTCCCCTACTTCTGGTAAATGAATGTTCCAAGACGAGAGCAGCGCCATCCCCTTCTCCATTTCAAAAACTGGGTAAATTCTTCCATCTCTCACAATGTTCAATTTGAAAGGAAAGCCCCAGGTATACCTCCATCCTTGGGTCAAAACGATCTCCAGAAGAGGTTTGAATAATCTCCTCTTGTACAAAGTGGTCGGAGAAAGGTCAGCAAAAATGGTGGGCTGGCCATCTGCAATCTCTGGAATACCAGGTCTCGCAGCTTTCATAAAGAGCTCCTTGGTCGTGTAGTAATGACATTTTGCAATTAAATCTCTAGCTCTCTCTCCAGCAACAGGACGACCTGGCAGTGCTCTGTGAATGCGGTCTATTCTGAAGGCTTCCTCTTCTAGGTTTGGCAGCAAAAGTTTGCAGAGATCCATCATATAATTTGGGAGATTTGTAATGGATTCTGGGAGTTTACGGATCCGAATATTTTGACGACGAGAGCGGTTTTCCAGGTCTTCTTGCACGTATTGGAGTTGGCTTTGTTCATTTCTTTAGGTTGACACTTCTTCTTTCAGTTGGGAGTGTGCTGCTAATAAGTCATGGTACCTCACTTCCAGGTCGGTCACTTTAGAATCAACCACTTTTATTTCACCAGTAAGTTCTGCAGCCACTTCCTTGATTTCTCCAGTGATCTCAGCTCTAAAAGAGGAGATCAGATCTTTTAGATCCTGTATGTCCGCTTTCGTACTAGGCGCCGTAGATTCCATGGTAGCAATTGGGGAACGCTCGGGAGTTGAGGCTGGCTGTCGGGCAGACTGCGTTGGTGTCTTTGTTGTACAAAAGTCCTGTATAGTTTTGGTTGCCCTTCTTGTTGAGATCCCAGCCATTCCTTTTTTATAAGAACCGTACATAAAATGTAGTTGTCAAAGTCACTTCACCTTGAGTTGTGCCACCACACCGGAGTATGGGAGCATATTCTTATCCACTTGTGTCAGTAAAATAGGCCGGTTAGGCAGCCTCAAAAATATTGGTGTATTTTGAAAGTCTCTGATGATATATTCCTACAGGTCCACTAGGTGGCAGTGCAAAATAGTTTGGTTGCAGCAATTTGGTAGATACCAGTTTTGTCCACAAGATGGAGCTAATCACATAGATTTGCTGGGAAATAGCCTCCTGGCCACCAGGTGGCGACATTATAATGTGCTAGGCCTAGCACCAGCCAGAGAAAACTTTATTATTGTGCATATGGTGGACTTTGATCCTCATGTACAGGGTTTCAATAGATACAAACTCTGAAGAGGTTTATGTTCATAAGGCGTGTAGTTTTTTATTTTTACTATTTCTGTACACAAATTGTATTGGTGGCCAGGGTTGTCATGTAAAACATTCAATGCTGTACACTATTCAATCTTTGTGTAGGAGCTTAACCTGCTGAGTTGATGTTTACCAGTTAGGCAGCTTTAGATTGTCCCTGTCAGGGGGTCTATCTCTGGGGCAGGTGATATGGTGTTTCTGCTATTGCTATTGAAATAAGCTCACCATTTCCTCCTAGCAGGACTCCAGCAACTGTCCAGGTTAGGGCTTCAGACTGGTCTCTCTCCTTCTACTGTCCCCTGTTGCCCCACTGTCCAGTTGTCCCTCATCCAGTCCACTTTGCCAGGGGGTAGTGGAAGCACTGATATATTTATAAGCCTGGGCATGTAATTTTCGTAAGCTGCCACTTGGTGGTAGTGTTGAGCTGTCCTTTATACAGGGTGTAGTCAACAGCAAGCTTATACAATAGTCACACAGCCGCTCCCTTTATCTCATATAACATAAACAAGTTAAGATGATAAGGGATTGAGGAAAAAATTCCTTGTCTTAAACAGTTCATTACATTTGGCTGTGGCAGTTTTGCTTCAATTGCTTTGCTGATTAGAGTCCAGCACCAATTAGGATTTAATAAATAGAGCTTTTAATGATGGTTGCAAACACATGAGTCCCAGCAATGAGATGCTGTAAAGGTACAGTCCCTGGGGTTTGGGAGTACAACTTCACTTGCTCCTTATGATCCCAGGTTGGTGTAGAAGTTCATTGAATGCACTTCAATCCCTTTTTTTCTATGTCCACCAGTGTCTGTGTATAGTTGCAGGGCTATTGCTAGCTTTACCCTGTGTTAGCTTTCAGTAGTAACCCATATAGAGTGCTTGTTAATTTTCCTTCAAATATGAAGTGAAAAATTATTTGTTGTGCTCCACTTTATATCTCCCATCAAGAGGCCCTTCCCTGGGTAGGTGAGCTGGGGTCTAGCTGGGGTAGGATGACATAAGAGGGTCCCCTTTGGGGTTTAGACTCACCAGACACCTTCCCAATAGTTGTTGATTGTGCCCCATCCAGTATCTTTCAGTCCAGTAGATCTGTGTTAAAGTGAAGTCCAAAAGTTGCTGCACACTGCCAGAGCAATCCAGACTGTTCAGTCACTGCAACCTGGTCTTGTAGATCAAAAATAATCCAAATTGCTTGGTATTTTCATGTTGTTTTAAAGCCTTATTGCAGGGAGCTCTGTTATTGTGCTTCCTCTCTCACATTGGATGTACTTTTAACATACACTGCAACATGTAATTGAGGAATCTCAGTAATGTTACCCCTCTTAGCGACATATGAAGATGTGAGGAGTTACTCACCGCCACTGATGCAGTTCATCAGGATGCAAAAGTTTCATAACTTGCAATTTAAATGACCACTGTGGCATCATAAACACTACCATGCAAAAACGTTTTGTGTAATATTTACATGTGTATCATAGTAATAAATCATATTTCTCCTTCTTATACAATGATTTGTCTAGGACTTGCAACTCTGGCTTTTGAAACATGGATTACTAGAAGGGGAGGAGTATTGACCCTTGGAGTAATCCAAGCAACAGAATTTAGCTTATATATACATATAAACAAAAAAATATATTGAAAGGTGGCTCTAGGCTTGTAAACCAAGGGAAATAATATCTATGGGTGCTACCAAGGATCAAACTATGAAATGTATAAATAAATAGAGGACAGAAAAAGGGATCCTTTTGTTGTGGTGCACTCCATTAGAATCCAATGTGACTTCAGCAACAAAACATTAAAACTTAACATTTATTTATTTATCATGTTAAAACCTATGTACAAGAATAAAAACTAAAACAAGGCGTCACGTAGTCCAAGTCAATATAAAATGTATATAGCCCCTCTTGGTGAATATTGCATTTGCTTAATTCAATTAAATCGATATATTGGATATATCTGGGATAAAAAATATGAAAGTGCTATAGTGCTATGGTGCTCAAAAAAGATGCAATGTGCTTGAAAAGTGAAAGGCAGAAATTGATATTATGCTCAAAGAGTGCTGGTGGCTTAAAGTCGCAGTTGTGCAAAGTCTATATTCAAAGTCCTAATTTGCCAATTATGGAAGTGCTTAATATAGATACTAAAATTAATAAAAATGTGTTAAATATAACATCCAATACTTTTATATCGGGATAAAATTAACACCAATTTATAGAGGATCTCCTTAAAGCTAAACTCTCTTGCTGGTTATCCCATTATAAAACGCCTGTTCACCACCTCTTTTGTAACCTTTTTAAAATAAGTCTGTGACTATATAATGACACTCAAAGGTATATGGCAAGCATATGATGATCGGCCTGGGGGAATCTAGCTAGTATGTGAAGCTAAGGAGCTGCTAAACGCGTGTCCGGCCTGGCGTCCTATAGTGAATTCATCAGGCTGAAACGCTTAGACGTGGACGGCGTGGCGTCAACCCGGGCGCACATTTCCTATTTTCATCAGGGGTTACCGATAGGCCTACTGGCCTCAGTATTTATGCATTTTAGTTGCCATAATAATATAAAAACAATATGATAATATGCACTAAAAGAAAAATATATATTGCTGAATATAATAAGTGGGCAAAAGATTAAACAGTGGGTTCTATATGTTACAAAGGGAAAACAAATACCTGGTGAACATAAAAAGAGTCATGATACGCATCAATTGAAAGAAATGATTAGGAGTGTACTTATAAACCATAAAAGGATATGTGTATAATGCACTAAAATAGAAATAATGTCTATATCGGACAGATGTCATATAATGTCTTAAATATCCAATATGTGTATACTTATTAATCCCCTTGCTCACTGTGCCTTAGGGAGTCCAGCTGCACCTCACTGACGAGGCCCATAAAGTCAAACACATAATAATATACAGTATGTCAAATATATGATGACACTCCTAGACAACATAAGGATACCATGGTAGAATGTATAAATAAATTAGTTACCATATAATATGCTGTTGCTTGTATTAATCAAACATTATTGGTCAAACCTGAATAGATGAATCATAATCTATGACTGATAAATATAACATTGTAAAAATTGTAATGATAGAGTAAGATAATATAGTCATCCCTCTTATAGATCTTAAAGTATTGTTATCACACAAAAAAAAATCATTGCAGCACCACACAAATTTGCTTATTATCATAATTCATACTTTCCAACCCTTTCCATATGTCTTGTTTGATTTATATAAAAAAGGGACATAAATTATCTAGTGTGATGACACTATATATATTGAGTCATGGAATCACAGTGGCAACCATAGTTTTGAGTTGAATCGCAAAAAAGTAGGCCTCAGTCCACCTATTTCACATATATATCAAGTCTCATTGGACAAATATTAAATACAAAAATATCCAGTATGTATGTTGTAAGACCTGATCCTTATGTTATAGGGTCTGATGTGAAAAACACTCAAAAATGTTTATAAGGTATTTTAAATTGGATATAATATGAAGCTGTTATATGAAAGGGGAAAAGGTAAAACCTTCATTAAGGCCTATAGGTTTTGTTGGTTTTCAGGGTGTAAATCCATTGAGCTTCGTTTTTAAGGAGTTGCTTGTCATTATCACCTCTTCTGATTGTTTTGTGAATACTATCAATAGTTATAAATGTTATAACAGTCAGATCTCCTTTATGTTTGCTGTTGACATGATTCGCCACTGTTGTGTCATATTCTCTCGTGATGCAATAGACATACTCCAAATCTCTTCTTCGGAATTCCCTACACGTTTTTCCAGCATACCTCATACCGCATTTGCAAAGCACCAGGTACACCACCCCTTCTGACTTACAGGTTAACAATTGTTTAATTATAAAGTTCTTATTTTTTTCAAAAGCTGGTAAATACTTATTAGTTTTAACATACTTACATGCTTTGCATTGTAAACATTTATAACATCCTATGGTATTATTTAGCCTGTTGGATTGATGTTTCCTCTTTATTTCCAAGTGACAGCATGCCCCTTAGGTTTTTGGAACTCCTGCTGGTTATTTGTGCATGTTTACTTAGGTATGGTCGTAGATCTTCACCATCAAGTAGAATTGGCCAATGATTACTAAGAATTTGTTTCAATTCATGCCAATGATCATTATATGTACCTATGCACCTAACCATATCATCAGGATTTTTAATTTGGTCATCTCTATCAATGCTTTCAGCTCTATGATAGGCTTTAGTAAGAACTTTATTCTTGTAACCTCTTTCCTTGAAACAAAGTTGAAGCTCCTTAGCTTCTTGTTCAAAATCAGTTGGCCTAGAACAATTTATTTTAATTCTTAAATATTGAACAACTGGGATTCCTGAAATCAGAGCCTTGGGTGGCTACTGTCTGCTTTTAGCAAACTATTAGTGGCAGTAGGTTTACGATATGTTTGTGTCTGGAGTTTACCATTGTTTGTCTTCTCTAATTATAAATCCAAAAAAGTTAACACCTTTTCATTCATTTCAGACATTAAGTATAGCCCCATTTCATTATCATTTAATAAATGAATAAACTGTTTTAGGTCTGCCTGAGTACCATTCCATACCAGTAAAATATCGTCAATGAAACTAACCCACAATTCAATGTGTTCAGTGTATTTATCCATTTTGTCGATGAAAACCCTTTGTTCCTCCCACCAGCCTAAATAAAGATTTGCGTATGTGGGAGCACAGGCAGTGCCCATCGCAGTCCCACATACTTTCTGGTAATAATTATTGAGGAAAACAAAGTAATTATGTGATAGGACAAATTCTAAAAGCGCCAATACAAATCTATTATGGTTTGCAAGATGAGTTCCTCTTTTAGATAAAAAGTATTGGATAGCATTTAGTACTCGCTCATGTTGAATACTGGTATATAAGGACTCCACGTCCAAAGAAGCTAGTAGAGCTTCACTACTCTCTTCAATGTCATTAAGTTTTGCCAAAACATCTTTTGCGTCCTTTACATAGGATGCTAGAGTGGGAACAAATTCCCTAAGGATAATATCCACATATTTGCTGGAATTTTCTGTTAGGCATCCCATGCCAGACACCATAGGTCTACCTGGAGTTTTTTTTTGTGTGTATTTTTGGTATTATATAAAAGGTGGCTATCTTTGGACAGGTTGAATTTAAAAAGTCAAATTCTGTTCTTTTAGTGACTTTAGTATCTAGGCCCTTTAGGAGTATTTCATTAAGATCTCCTATAAATTTATCTGTAGGATCTTTTTCTAATTTCAAGTACTGTATATACTCGAGTATAAGCCGAGTTTTTCAGCCCTTTTTTAAGTCTGAAAGGGGTCCTCTCGGCTTAAACTCAAGTCACTCGTGTCTCTCCACCCCCGTGTCTTTTCACCCCCGTGTCTCTCTTTCCCTCCGTGTCTCTCCACCCCCGTGGCTCTCCCCCCCCCGTGTCTCTCCACCCCCGTGACTCTCTTTCCCTCCCATGTCTCTTCACCCCGTGGCTCTTTCCCTCCCCCTCCCTTATCATCCTCCTCATATGATCATGAGACAGAACAAATGTTGAGAGGTTAAAGATTTGAATAGAATTTAGGTCTTTCTTAACCTTTTGGAAGGTTTGTGAACATTTGTGTTTGTCTTTTTTCTTACCCCGCCTGATTCTATTCTTTGTTCTAAAAAAGACTTGTGAGATCTTTTATCTCTTGGTGGAGTTGTGGTCTGTTTTGATCTATCTCTTGATTCAGTATCAGACCACTCTAATTCAGATGTGAGGGAATTTTCCGGATAATGTTTAGGTTTATTATACTTTTAAAATCTCCGAAATAGATTTCCCATTTGGAAATCATTCAAATCTCTTTGGAATTTTTTCATGTTTCCTATCCATAAGTATTTTCTTAAAATTCTCAATATCATTTTGAAGTTTATTTTCTAGTTCGGAAAATGTTGGAACAGCACTATGTAATTTACATTTTTCCACTTCTTTGGTTTATAATAAACCAGTCTCATAAAAGTGTTTTTGTTCCCAGTCCCATTTTTTAATAAAGTCCTCAGAAAGGTTCTGAATTGTAGGGAATAGGTTAATCCTTAGTCCCCTGGGTACTAGACCATTTGATAGATAATTTTCTAGACTGGCTATTTACCACCATATCCTTTGCTGTTTCTTATATATTTTTGTACCTTGGTTTAACTCTTTATTAAAAATAGTTTTGGCTTCATTTAGCCAAATTTCCTGATTCCAATTTTGGGACAGGAATCCAGTGTGGGCTTCCATTGTACCTTTCTTAAAGGAAGCTATATCTGTATGGCCGAGCTTAACACCTAAAGATAGAACTAAGTTAAAAAATAAACGTATAAACAAAAAATTATATTGAAAGGTGGCTCTAGGCTTGTAAACCAAGGGAAATAATATCTATGGGTGCTACCAAGGATCAAACTATGAAATGTATAAGTAAATAGAGGACAGAAAAAGGGATCCTTTTATTGTGGTGCACTCCATTAGAATCCAATGTGACTTCAGCAACAAAACATTAAAACATAACATTTATTTATCATGTTAAAACCTATGTGCAAGAATAAAAAGTAAAACAAGACGTCACGTAGTCCATGTCAGTATAAAATTTATATAGCCCCTCTCGGTGAATATTTAATTTGCTTAATTCAATTAAATCAATATATTGGATATATCTGGGATAAAAAAAAATAAAAGTGCTATAGTGCTATGGTGCTCAAAAAAGAGGCAAGGAGCTATTTTTGTACATACATACAAAAATAGAAAAACCTGTGTGTATGTGGAGGGGGGGGGGGGGCAATTTGTCCCCTACCCCCCAGTTCCTACACCCATGGTTGGCAGTGTCATTGCAAGAGCCGAGCAGACGTGTGTAGCACAGTAGCAGCAACTTGCTCAGGATTTTGTTGCTTCCAAAACAAATCAATGATAGGAATCTGTAATGGCAGGCTAATGTGGATATTTCTGCTGTATTTTGTTTTTGTTTTCTGCATCTATGCATAACCAGTTTTCAGATAATGGGCTAACCTAGTTCTCTGTAAAAGGGCACAACCACATATAAGAACACTAGAAATCACACAAATAGTTGATACCAGTATCATTTTTATTAATCTGAGATGTTCTTAAATATATCAAAATATTATTCCTCACAGACTAGATATAACAGATTTCAGCCAAGGAACCAAGAGGTCACACCACCCTGAAGTTAAGCAGGGTTGGGCCTGGTCAGTATTTGGATGGGAGACCACCTAGGAATACCAGGAGCTGAATGCTGTGACCCACTGGAGAAGGAACTGGCAACCCACTCCAATATCTCTGCAATGAAAACCAAGTGGATCAGCATAACCATGGACATAAAGATGTACCTGGTGTGTTAAGGTCCATGAGGTCACAGATTGACACAACAACCACAAAATACCAGATTCTCCAACTTACTCTCATTAAAACTCTCTGCTTTCTCTCCATACCCTAGTTATCTGTTACAAATTGATAATGATTATCTACAGTGTATAATTATGCTAGGTATCTATAATGTGATTCTAAACATGATGTACAAATATTACTTTACAGTAAAACTAAAGGACCACAGAAGGTTAGGAAAAAAGTCATAATTGTGAAAAAGTAACAAAGTAACAACATTAACATATATATATATATATATATATATATATATATATATATATATATATATATATATTAACATATATATATATATATATATATATATATATATATATATAAAACATGAGCATAAAAGCAATATAAATCTTATTTTTTGAATACTCTCTTTATGTATGGACACTACAGTCTTGACTGGCTTTAGCACTTTGCAAATGTTGGGAGCCCATCTGGCATACTTATACTTATCAGTGGAGGGAAGTGGGGGGGGGGGGGGGGGGGGAGAGAGAGGTGCATTTGTTTTAAGTGAAGTGTTACTACCAACCTTCTTCCCTCTCAGATATTCAGAAGCTGTCAGTAATTGCAAGTGTACTCATCTAGAAATGTACACACACTTCTCATACATCAAATGTCACCAGATCACAGATGCCTAGAAAAACCAGCAAAGGCATAAACCTTTACTATTCCTAGGGCCCTATTAAATTGTCAAAATCTCAATTACCGAAGCCCGTAATGTTGCCCGCAAAAGTTACTGATATTTAATTGGCCTCCTCTAGCTACCCGCAATCTGTTTGCGAGCTACAGGCTTGAAAGACTTGCGGTTGTCAAAATCGTAAGTCCGACCCATTTAGGCCTTTGATCTTTCAGGCCCGCAAATGTTACAATCGCTTAAATCACAAATCGCAATTTAATTGCAGGTAGAATTTAATCCACAATTGCCTTCAAACCAGTAAATGGCAAATGTAGCAAAAAATTCTATGAGTACTAGAGAGGACTCGCAAGGGGGTTAAAACACCTGTTCGGAACACTATAAAAGCAAATAAAAACACAATACTGTCTAAAGCTCGCAAATGGGCAATAAAAAAAAATTATGTTTCATTTCCGTGTTATATTAATCTCGGCAATCAAGGAGTTAATACATATCAGGCCACCCACATGGACTAGAACTAGTTTCTTCCATAATTTTTATTGATTTTTAAATCGCTGGATATGCAAGCCCAATCGCATATTGAACGACTAAACACTAATTGATTGATCTGTAACCTCCATGTTTTACTGATGTCATGATGACGGTCTCATTTACTATTGGCTATTTCTAAACCGTTACCCATGGGCTTGCTTTTACTGATCATGATCATGCCCTAAAATGCTACTTACGGGTACATGGTTTACGTATTTGGCTTTCGGCCAGGTAGCTGCGGGCTTGCTTAATTAAATCTCTCTGTAACTGTTGCAAATTTCTAACCCACAGACTTACGGCCTGCATGAAGGCAACTGCGGCCATGGAATTTAATAAGGCCGCTAATCTAATTTAAAGAATTTGCTTTATGCAGTTAGAAACATAATGTTAGAAACAATTGCAAATGTAGGCTGTCATTTAAGCAAAATGTCATATAAAAGATAAGAATTAAAAGCTGTATTTATGTGTTTTAAACTTTGTAATAAAATTGTGCCCATTATCAAGACAGGTTCTTTCTAAGAAAATACTACAAAATATGACATTTCTGTGGTCTTTTAAACTTGACTTATTGTGAGACTATTCAAATGGAAATTACAGGATGGCTGCTCATATATTAAAAACAAACTCTTTTAAAGAAGTACATTTGAAAACAGGCAAAATGTTTTTAGGATGTAGAAATACTGCCTGTAATTTATTATTTTATATCCAATTATGCTACAGTGTGATTCTGGCCACTACAACTGCAATTATTCTCAGCAGGTCCACTCAGGGCTGTAGCTACCTCTTTGGAGCCCATAGGCAATGAAGTGGAGGAGCCCCTACGAGTGAGTACACAAAGTATGCACAGACCCATTTTTGCCCACAGTTCTCTTTCCTGTTGTAACTGTCTTGTTCTAGGTGGTTACCCACTAGTAGCCAGTCTATGAACTGCAACATTTCATTTTTTTTTTAAAGCCAGGAACCATTTTTTTTAAGAAGTTGCACCCCTCACAGGGTAGCGCCCCTGGGCCGCTGCCTTGTAGGCCTAATGGGTAATCCGGCCATGGGTCCACTGAAAAGCTCAAGAGAAAGTAGAGAGAGCAAAATCAACATAAATTAGAAAAATAACTGTGCAGTAAAGAATAAAAAAACATAAAAAGTAGAAATATTAAGGCTTATGTTTGGAGGTCCCTGTGGGTGTAGGGCCCCATCTTCATAATAGCATGAATATATATGATTACAGTGTCTCTTTCACCATTGCCACAAACCATACTAAATGGATATTGTGATGCATATGAATATATATTTTCTTGTTTCTTAGTATGTTAAATTCCTCTTTATTCTGCCCCCATGTTTTCTAATTCCATTTATCTCATCTGTTGAGCTTTGCTGCTGCACACATGCCTTCTCATTTTGGTTATATCCAGATATGGGAAGTTAAATCTGAAGTTAAATGTGCAGATATCGCCAGTCTGTGCACAATATAATCCATTGGAAATGGCAATGCAGATGGAAGGTCGGGAGCCTCATTGCATAAACTGATTTCCTTTGAACAGCAGGACTCCTACTTCAGCAGAGACTTCAATTAAAAACACAGTCATCATGCGGTTTTAGTTGCTGTTCTGGCTTTTCCACATTTATTTTTGAATTTAAAAAAAATATTTTACTAGGCAATATTTGAGTTGTTCTTGAGGTCCTTTTTGCAGTCCTGAGCTTACGTTCTATACAAAACATTTACTCCAAAACACAGTAGGATTTACCAGTATGTATTTCTGTCTGCTGCTATTGTCAAGTAGATATTCATAGTAGCTGTTTTTCATGAATACTGTTAAAGGGCCAGTGTATACATGTTTCATATTAAACCTGTTTTAGTACACCATTGAAGGTATATACGTTTCCTGTGTTTCAAATGTTTGGTAAGAAACAGGCGGTGAGTATCATGAAATATGTGTTATATAGAAAAGTTCAGTGTACTTACAAAGTTAAATGCAGGAAAGTAAAATCCAGCTTTGCAAACCCACAGGGAGAGTACACTGAGAAAAGGCAGCCAGATACGGAGTTTGACCTTTCTGGTAGAGACCAAAGGAAGTACTTGCTGCAGGATGGAATCACATGGTTGGGAGGGGTCTGAACTCACAGTTGAATCGGGACACAAGGAGAAAGAGAGAGACTACATATCCCAGGCTGCTTTGCAACACAGGAACCCCAGAGTTTGAAACCTTTGCTTTAGCTAACCTCTACTTTCTCCTGATTGGCCAAAGCGAATTATGAATTTTATGCTAATCTAAGCAGGGATTTTCAGGGGTGTCAACTAACAAAATCTACTGCTTGCAAACTGAGAAGATTTAGCAAAAATCAGGGTGAGTTTGTAAATGATTATTTTGGTATTTTTCATGCAAAAATATGTTTTCATACACTACTAATTCTCCTCTATTAGATGCATACCGAATTCAGGAAACTTAGATATGCCTTTAACCTTAAGAATGTGCAAACAGCATCAAATCAAAGCTTTAGCCAGAAAATTATTTAAATTAAATTTTAAATAATTTAAATTAAATGTAAAATCTGAGGTCAAAGAAGTAGACAGGGAGGTAGTTTTAGTAGTAAATTAAATTTGTAGTGTCAACCTTTGTTCTGTACTTGGATTAGATTAGTGAGGTAAATAATTGTATAATTTAATGTAACAAAATCAAAATACATTTTTGTGAAAATATTTGTTTTGCATTTGGGAAATGCCCACACAACTCACTTTTGACACCACAGATCAGAGATACCCAACTTATTTTTTATTGGTGACATATTTTTATTGGCCAACGAGATGGTGGGCAAGATTTAAAATAACAATTAAAAAATGTAGATCATATATATATATATATATATATTATTATATATGTCTATGTATAGTTTAAAATAGCTAAATAATTGGTAGCCGATGTATAATGTTCCAAGGGTTTAAATGTCTCAAGTATTTTATTTTAATAATATTAGGTTTGTGATAAGAATCTCCAATGCAGACTGTGGGCCACAAAAAGCTGCTGATGGGCCATACCCGGCCTACTAGCTGCTAGTTGGACAGCACTGCCAAAGATGGTAAAGTGTCCAGGAATCTACTTGTATTTAGATATTATACATCCAAAGTACTTCACTGTATTACTGAAATTAAGCCATGATAGTGATGTTTGCCTTTTGATCTGGCAATCTATGCAATTTTAATATTTGAATTCTAATTGCAGATTTTAAGGTTTCCTGCACATTTTTGCACTATCCTAGGGGGATGGCCACCATAATATTACTCTTTCATCTAAGAATATATTTAATTTAGTAGGTCTACTTGTGTCATTGGTGCTTCCATCTCAGATTGCTAGCCTATAACACGTAGCTTAAGGGGGAGGAATACAAATGTTATCTAACTACATGGGTTATCCCATTCCTCCCAGATGTCTAATCCAGTTAGAAACAAAGACAAAATGCCTGGCACCATTAATGCAAAATGGAATAGTTAAAAATGAAAGACTGAATTTATCTTAAACTTGCTAAAAATATTTAGCATATTATTATATGTATCAGGTGAGTGTCGAGGACAGAAGCCCAATTGCTGTGAATCATGTAAACAGAAGTAGGTCGGAAACAGGTTAACTTGTTCTACACAAGTTGGTCAGGTATTTTCTAAACCAAAAGACAGAGCAGTAGTTTTAGTTGTAAGTTAAATTTGTAGGGTGATCCTTTATTTTGTACACCACAGATTTCAAAGTGTCCCGCTATCTCTTTTTCAATGCAAGCTGTATTATTTATTCAAAGTGCTTTTACAGTATTAGTTTAATAAAGCCATAATGCTGGTGTTTGCATTTTGCTCTGGGTCTTGCAATCAATACCGTACACTGTGATTTTAATATCTGAACTCTGGTTTCCAGAGAAATATTATTAAAGGGATATGTAAGTGAGCTGGATTATGAATGCATCTGACAGAGGATAATTAGTAGTGTATGAATACATGTGTTCTATAGAAAAGTTCAGTTTACTTACAAAGTTATTTGCACAAAAGTAAAATCCAGCTGTTCACACCCACAGGACGCTTACATAAGCCGGGTACACACAGGAAATACAGCAGTGTACACACAGGAATTACAGCAAGATACATATTTTGACCTTTCTGGTAAAGAGCACAGGAAGTAACTGTTACAGTTACTTAGTTTACTGTTACTGTTTACTTAGCACATGCCAGAAGCCACTGAGGTGAAGAATGATACAATGTATTAGACTGATTCTGAATTTTAATGTTATGCTAATTTAGGTGGAGTTTTCTAGGGGTGTATATCATCAAATGCAAATGCCAAAAAACATAGGAATTTTGCTAACTTCAAGGCAAGCTAATTAATGTTTATTTTGGATATTTACATGCAAAACAATGTTTTCTTGCACTACTAATTCACCTCTATCAGATGAATTCATAATCCAGCTCACTTACTGTACATATCCCTTTAAGGTTTCTTGGGCATTCTTAGAACTCTACTATAGTAACCACACTGCTTTTGGCCACAAGTATTTTTCTCAAGAGTAATAATGTTTTATTTTTCTAAAGGTAAAGGAGGTCAGAAAAATGCAGAGTCAAATATTGTGCTCTGGAGGGAAACCCAATACGCCTAATAACTTATTTTCTTAATATTTAGGCAAGTGACTTTAGGCTTAAACCATCATCTTCCCATTCCAAAGCTACTATGATTTTGGCAGTAATAATGTGGTAAAAAAATAAATCAATCGGAACTCACAGATGGACATAGGCACGCAGATTTTCGGTGTCACCTAGTACCACTGATCATGCTTGCACCAGTGTTTTTGTCTAAATATAATGATATTCACTCTATCCTACAATTTAATGTAATGCACTTATGTTACATATGCAGCAGAAAAGTAGGAATTTTTAGGCTGACTGTTATTGATGTTGCTCATAAAGCCTCCACTTCACCTTCTGCTCATTAAAGCTGGCCATCTGATCACTATAAAAAATTTCCCGAAAAAGGGTGGTGGTGTGTGTGTGATTAATATGAAATACAAATAATTAACAATTATGTTGTAGATATACACATTTACAGAAATGTCTATTCTATTTTTTTTTATTACAGTAACAGTGATAAATCAAAATAAAAAAGAAAGAAAACAATTGGGGGGAAGAAGAGCAATAGTGGGATAATTTAATAAAATATTTGTTTCCTCTTTCTGTAGCAGGCAAGGTTCAATGAGCTTTTCCATCAATTGCACTCAATTGTCAAAATTACATGGACAAAACCAATATCTACTGAAGTCCCTGTTCATATACGTGTGATTACTTTTAAAAGTACACAGAGGTTAACAGGAATTCAGAAGATTCTCCTGTAAAAAGGTTTAGGAGAGCAGTGAGCATATGAAAATATCCGAACAGGAACAAACAATGGGGATGTCCATAACACTTGTTTAATCAGTGATTTCAGAAGTGAGTGCTGCCAATGTGACGCTTCCAAGTGTCAAGGACAATTTCTTGTTGTAAGACGTGACTCCTACCATGCCGGAAACTTTACATTTTTAATAAATGTATTTGATTAAAAAAAACCATGCTAACTTTAAATAATTCTAATATTATAATTTGTGTGACTATAATGTATTGCACCTCATCTGATCTCTACCTTGTTGTGGTTAAGTGATGTGTGTACTTCTATGAAGCTGTGAGCTGGAGTTCACTTACACCTCAATGACTGAAAAGTACAAGTGGGATTTGCGGTTTCTCCTGTTTAAAGTAGAATTGCTTGGGATTTTTGGGCTAGATCACTCTAGTGATTGGGACCAGACTGATATACTACAGGATATTTCTTCCTGTGAATGGCACAAGTGAGCTAAAATAAGATGTCCTCAGAGTGGGTTATTATGAGGTTAGTTCGTTTGATTGGGCACCTCTGATTTTGTTGTATTGTTGTGTTGTTTTAGCTATATCATGTGGTCACCCAAGATTGGCAGGTCGCAGCAGAGAGGTCAGACAATTGACAGGAGGAGGAAGGAACTGGCAACCCACTCCAGTAACTTTGCTAAGATACCTTTATGGACAATCACAACCAGATACATAATGATATGGCACTGGAAGATGATCCCCCAGGTCAGAAGGTGCCTACCATATTACTGAGGAAGAGCAGAGGGCAAATACAAGTAGCACCAGATCTAATAAAGTGGCTGGGCCAAAACTGACAGGACACCCAACTGAGGAACCAGGAATGTTAGAACTATGAACCAAGGTAAACTGGACATGGTCAAACATGAGATGGCAAGATTAAACATTGACATCCTAGGAATTAGTGAACATCAGACAACCACAGGAAGAAATAGAGTAGCTCTCATAGTCAATCAAAGGGTGACCAAAGCAGTACTTGTTTACAACCCAATAAATGAGTGATTTCAGTGCCGAATTCAAGGCAAGCCATTTAAAATCACAGTGATCCAAGTCTATGCCCCAATCATGGAAGCAGAAGAGGCTGAAGTTGTTCTATGAAGATATTCAACTTACAGATATAACACCAAGAAAAAGATACCTGGAATAACTGTCAAGTTTGGCCTTGGAGTACAAAATAAAGTAGGTCAGAGATTAGAATTATGTCAAGAAAACTCTATGGTCATCGCAAACACCCTCTTCCAACAGCCTCTGAGACTCTACACATGGATATCACCAGATGGACAATATAGAAATCAGATTGACTATATACTTTGTAGTCAAAGATGGAGGAGCTCTATACAGTCAGCAGAAACAAGACTGGGAGCTGACTGCGGCTCAGACCATAAGCTTCAAATTGAAAAGTTCAGAATTAAACTGAAGAAAAATCATCAGACCAAGTAGATACAAAATACATAATATCCCTTGTGAATATGCAGTGGAGGTAAAGAATAGATTTAAGGGATTAGACATTGAAAATAGAATGCCTGAAGAACTTTGGACCGGATTTTGCAACATTATTCAAGATCAGCAACAAAGAATATCCCCAAAAGAAAGAAAAGTAAGAAGTCAAACTGGCTGTCTGATAAATCTTTAAACATAGCCCAGGAAAGAAGGAAAGCAAAATATAGTGGAGATAGGAAAAGATTTGTCAAACTGAATGCAGAATTCCAGAGGATAGCAAGAAAAGACAAGGAGACCTTCTATAATGAGTGTTAAGGTTGAAGACGATAACAGAATGGTAAAGTCGAGGGATCTCTTCAAGATAATCGGGGTCTGAAAGGAACCTTTAATGCTAAAGTAGATGTGATAAAAGACAAAAAATTATAGGGACTTACCAGAAGCAGATACAATAAACAAGAGATGGCAGGAATTCACTGGGGAGCTATACAGAAAGCATCTTAACAGCAGTGATGTCCAAGGAGCTGGAGCCAGACAACTTGTAGAGTGAAGTGAGATACCTTGCTGATAACAAGGCTGCAGGAGTTGATGGAATCCCAGCTGAACTATTTAAAATCCCACAAGATGCTGCTGTGAAAGTGTTGCTAGTCTTATGCCGACAAATCTGGAAGATGCAACAGTGGCCAATAAACTGGAAAAGGTCAGTGCAAAGAATGCTCCAATTATTGAACCATTGCATTCATGTAACATGCCAGCAAGTTAATCCTACAAGCTTATCTCCAACAATATATGGACCGGTAACTATCAGATGTGCAAGCTGGGCACAAGAGATCAAATTGCCAATGCCAACAGAGAAAGCAAGAGAGTTCCAGAAAAACATTCCCTTTAGAATAGACTATTCTAAAGCCTTTTACTGTGTGGTTCACAATAAATGTGGCAAGTTCTCAAATAGATGGGGATACCAGATCATCTCATCTGCCTCCTGAGGAATCTGTATGTGGACCAAAAAGTCATGGTAAGAACGGAACATGGAACAACATAATGGTTCAAGATCGGGAAAGGTGTGCGATAATTTTGTATATTGTCACCTTATTTATTCAGCTTACATGCAGAGTACATCATCCCGAGTACCTAAGGCCCGGGCTGGATGAATTAAAAGCTGGAAACAATATTGCTGGAAGATATTTCAACAACCTCAGATACACCGATGATACTATTTTGATGGCTGAAATATAGGAGGTACTTTTGATGAGGATAAAAGAAAAAGAGTGCAAAAGATGCCCTGCTGATCAACGTTAAAAAGATGAAGATCATAGCAAACAGCAATCTCAGTTGTATGGGGAAGAAGTGGAGTCAGTGACAGATTTTATTTTCATGGGATCCAAGATCTATTTCAATGGTGGTGTAGCCATGAAATTAAAAGAGGTTTGCGGTTGGGGAGGAAATCTATGGCAAGTCCGCATAAGCTGCAAAAAAGTAAAGATACTACACTAACAACAAAGGTCCACATAAGTTATCATGAGAAGACAGGATTCCCTAGAGAAGACTCTGATGCTGGGAAAAGATTGAAGGCACACAAAGGGGACAGTGGAGATGGGGTCACTGAAGCAATGAACAATAGCTTGCTGTAACCAAGAGGGGCAATGTCTGACAGATGTGCCTGGCGTGCTGAAGTCGATAAGGTCACAGAGAGTTGGATGTGACTGAATGAGTAAACAACAACAACAATGTATTGGAGATATAAGGGAGTAAACTCCTAAAAAGAGAAAATTCATTTCAGGGTTTGATCCATACTATAGAAATAATTTTAGGCACTAGCAGAAATATTAAATTTATGACCTATTTGGCAAAGAAATAGCATTGGCAGCTGCTAAACCATAAACATAAAAAAACGTTTTTAGCGAAAATATGAATGTTCACAGTTTGGGTAGAATGTTCCATCTGGTCAGCATTCATCTCTTCCGACAGCTTGGAGCATGAGAGTGTATGCTCATCCTACATAGGAGGGTAGTTGATGCGTTGGATCATTGGAGCATTCTGTATTTATCACCTATCCCTTATCCATGCAATCTTAATAGCAAACACAGAAATCTAATCTCAATTAGCCTATACTAAGGTATCATGGATACCTCTAGGGACCAGCAGATACATCAAAATGCATTTGTTATTATTAAAAACTAGTTTAATCAAGCTCCTAGTCGGGGGGAGAGGGTTGAAGCTTTACTAGTTGCTGAGCCCCACACGTTGAAACTGAACTCCTGAGTACTACAGGGAGTGAGGTTTTTATGATTAATAAATATGTACCAGCAGTATGTGCTGAAACAATAAAATCTGCTGCCACGCACTATATCAATCAAACACATTTTGTTTATTCTTTTATTTCACTTTGATCTCCATGAGAAAGATGTCAGATTTCTTTCTTTGTCCAAAACTAATATTTATTTCCATTGACATAAGAAGTTTCCTGCCAGGTCAAGTGAAATATGTATTTCCCGGAAGGGCGGCAAATGGTTTATGGTCTCTTTTGTACACAGCATGCAACCTTTATTAAATTACACCGCACTTTACACCCTATAGACAAACATGGCAGGAAACTATTATCTGGAAAAAAGACACCATTTTGGTTTACTACTCACAAGGAGTTTTGGTTCAGAACACACTAATTTCATGCTATGAAACTCACATTTCTATATACAGTGTACTGGGATTAGGCTGCACCAGTGAATGAACACAATACATGGGATTATTTGAGATAAAGAATAGTGGCTTTACAGCAAATAAAATAAATAAATAGAATCCAGTGCTACAAGGGGATGAGGGTTATTTATTAGTAGCTCCACTATCTATTTTAAAAAATGTTGTTATAAATCACCAATCTTTTCAGGAATAAATAAAATGTACTTAAATTACAAAGACAATGATAAAACTGTCATATGCCCATACATTTTATGAGGATCATGCAAAAAATAATTAATCTTGCTGACCACCGGATATGTAAAGTTTGAACTGCGCAAGTGTTACTTGTTTGTTTCAGTGATTGACATGTTGGTACAGAGATATCAGAGAAGTTCCTATGGTTGAAGCAAGGATGAATTCCAGTATGTGCATTTGTCTTTCAAGGCATATCCAAGTGTTATGGTTTAATACATTTCTGCACTCTATAGGCAAAAAGCAGTCTATATGTATGCAGCTCATAAAACATGTTATTTTTATTAATATCTAAAAATCCCTCTAACAATTATGTTGACACCTCCAGGGGGTGTCTGTACAGGCATCTGCCCCCCCCCCCCCCCCCCCCCCCGAATCAGCATGCAACATTGCTTAGCCAATCAACTTGCAGCACAAACAGGAACCCCAGAGTTTAAAATGATTTGTTTTGGCCACTTGGATTAGCCGAGTTATTTGATTTAAATTTGATGCATATTTAGCCTGGGTTTGGAGGGCGTTAACCCTAATTTGCAACGGTCAGAAATTACAAGACATTTTGCGGACTTCAATGTAAATGTTTAAAATGTTAAATTGTTTTTATTTTCATGCAAAGATAATACATTGAGACTAGGAATGTGTGTCACATTTGTCTAGAAAAAGTAAATCCTCTTCTCTTTGAATGCTCAGTAACATTGTGGGATCATCGGCTTCTTACAGAGACACTTGCCTAACTTTTAATACTCTGTGGATCAAATACTAAGTTCCTTCAAGGATATGATATTGTAAAGCTTATCTACGGACTGATCAATGCCAAGCTACATTCAGCTTCTCTATATATACACATCAATTCCGGATTTCATTTGAGGATTTGCTTTGATGAAGTGGTTACAACAACCTTGAAAGCTTGTAATCCAGGACTTTTCTAAAATACTTTATTTTTTTGCTTTGGCTAACACAATGCTACACCTTATCTATTGAGATAGAAATCCAACCCATACAACATTCTTCAATACACATGAACTTATTTTCATTGATTTTAGCCTCCAGCATCTGAATATATTTTTCATGACAATGTAGGTCATCTGCTGCACCTCACACCAAACCAAAGTAAAACTACTATTGAAAAAAACAGTAAAAAATATCTTTAAGATTTTTATTGTGCAAAGTCGCTTTTAATAAAAATACATTTCCAAATTATGATTAATATTTTATTTCTGGCAGATAAAATGCTTCACACTTCATACTGATCAACTAAAATCATAAATAAAATAAATACAATTAAGCAGAACATTTTCTGTAAACAAATATGCAAGTTGTATAGAACCATATAAGAGTACGATGTCATGTCATAAAATTCAACTGATACAGCAGTAAGCTGTATTTTCGCCTAGCATCACTACTGGATAGTAAGCAACCTCCATCTGGTTCATTATAGACTCTTGTCATCATTTTTCTTCATATTTTTCCAGCAAGGAATTAATTTAATTTATATTATGTTGTAAGCTATTTTTAACTGGAGCTGAAACTATCAGTTTTCAAAAACTCCTCATGATATATCATAATTACACATTTCAGTCCCAGCACTCTTACTGTACATAAGGATCAATATTAGGACAAATCTCAACACAATGATGTAATCATACTCTACTGAGTTCAGAATCCAGCGAGAGGCGTTCACTAGATTATACTTTTCCGAGTTATTTCAATACAAGGACGCAAACTCGATCAAATCTTCCAAACCCTAATACACTTAATTAAAAACATATATATATATATATATATATATATATATATATATATATATATATATAAATAAAAATAACAATATTTAACTTAAAGACAGAAACAGCTTTGGTCGTTCTGCATGTCTATTATTATTCCCTCTTGTACCATAATATTTTTAAGACAGGATATTTTTTGCAAGTATAAATGTGTGCCTGTTTATACAGAAAAAAAGTTATTTAAAAAATTTGTCAATTGTGTTTGTAGACCGGTTTGGTTTGGGTTTTTTTGATACTGGATTCTGGCACACCACTCCAGGCCTGGGGAAAGAAAAAAAGGATTTAAAAAAATAGTAATAATATGTACCGTATATACTCGAGTATAAGCCGACCCGAGTATAAGCTGAGGCACCTATTTTACCACAAAATACTGGGTAAAATGAGTGACTCGAGTATAAGCCGAGGGTGGGAAATGTGCTGCCCCCAGTGTCCCCCCTCTCTCTCCCATGTCTCTTCTCCCCTCTCCCTTCCCTGTGTCTCTTCCCCCCTCTCCCTTCCCTGTGTCTCTTCCCCCCTCTCTTATCACCCTCCTCAACCCCCCTCCTCAACCTCCCTCCTCAACCTCCCTCCTCAACCTCCCTCCTCAACCCCACTCCTCATCCTCAACCTCCCCCCTCCTCATCAACCTCCCCCCTCCTCATCAACCTCCCCCTCCTCATCAACCTCCCCCTCCTCATCAACCTCCCCCCTTCTCATCAACCTCCCCCCTTCTCATCAACCTCCCCCCTCCTCATCAACCTCCCCCCTCCTCATCAACCTCCCCCCTCCTCATCAACCTCCCCCCTCCTCATCAACCTCCCCCCTCCTCATCAACCTCCCTCCTCCTCATCAACCTCCCTCCTCATCCTCCCCCCTCAACCCCTTCTCACCCCCCCTCAACCTCAACCCCCCTCCTCACCATCAACCCCCCCATCCTCAACCCTCCCATCCTCAACCCATCCTCAAGGGGGGTTGATGAGGAGGAGGGGGTTGATGAGGAGGAGGGGGGAGGGAAAGAGACACGGGGGGGTTAGAGAGACACGGGGGGGTAGAGAGACACGGGGGGGTAGAGAGACACGAAGGGGCGGGGGGGTTAGAGAGACACGGGGGGGGGTAGAGAGACACGGGGGGGTTAGAGAGACACGGGGGGGGGTTAGAGAGACACGGGGGGGTTAGAGAGACACGGGGGGGGGGGGTTAGAGAGACACGGGGGGGTTAGAGAGACACTAGGGGGAGTGACTCGAGTATAAGCCGAGGGGGCTCTTTTTAGCCTTAAAAAAAGGGCTGAAAAACTCGGCTTATACTCGAGTATATACGGTATGTGTATTTGTATGATATATGTAGAAGTACAAAACCAGATGACACATTAGGACCAAGAACTTATTATGATACATTTAATTAATCACACTATACTACGGTTTTACAGAAACAGAGTAAGAAGTTGTTTTTAAAATAATGCCAGTTTACACAGAGTGGGTATGCATTTAACAAATCACTTCCATTTAATTTTCTGTTACTAAAGTCCATTTTACGTGTAATAGAAGGTATCTAATCTGTGATACAAAGCTGATTTTTTTTAATCTAAATAGGATATAGTAAGTACTTGACGTGTATATATATATATATATATACATACATATATATATATATATATATATATATATATATATATATATATATATATATATATATAAATATATATATATGCCACAAACAAATTGTCTGCTCCTACCTTTTAGCGCGTGATGTGGATTTCAAACTTAGATTTCTTTTTCCTGGGCTTCCTGGAGGATGTGAAAAAAAATGATGTATTAACAAAATGTTACCATAGAACAGTTTTTATCCCATAAAAAGCTTACATTTGTCTTACATACCATCCTTGGACTCAATAGAATTCTACAAACTCAAAATGACTCCACACAATAGCATCCCACAGTACAAAACTAATTTCCCAGTCCCCAATATAAGTTCAAGAAGCTTGAAATCTCCAGAGACTTAGATCTATGGAATTATTATTATTATTACTTTTATTTGTAATGCGTTAACATATTCCGTAGTGCTATACATGGGAAAAGAACCATTTTAACAAACTGCAAAAAATAGAGGGCCCTGTTTTGAGCTTAGAATCTTTGTAGAAAGTGTTTTTTTCCCCAAAGCACTCTACAAGATTGAAAACTCTCTACTTACAATCTAAAGGGGATGGAAGAGGCAGATAAGAAATAGCAAGGGTCAGGAAGAAAGTGAAGTTTCATTAGGTAGGAGGGTATGCAAAGTTAGAATGTTTTTTTTCATATAGAAGGAAAAGGAAAGCATCTGGGAAAGTAATTTGGTGATTCTAGTATGTAATATGTTATCTGCCCCAAGTGGTCAGATAATATAATCTGCGAGTGGGAGGTATGTCCCAAGAAGCCAGCAGAAGATAGAGAGAGAGGAGGTGGGATTTGGACTTGCAGAAGTGTTTCTGCTTTTGAGCTTTAGAAGGGGGAGGAGATAGTGAATGGAGGAACGAGAGTAGCTCATTGGAGCATAAAAGAGGAGAGGAGAGCATGGAAGGTGAGATGTTGGAGACATGATGTGGAAAAATTGAGAAGAGGAGCTTGAGGAAAAGACAGGATGTAATGAGGAAGGAACAGGCATGAGGAAACATTGTGTACTAGATTAATTAGGTATAGTTAGCAGGTGTTGCTAATTGATCAGCTGTAGGAAATTTGAGTGACTCAATAAATCAAGAGACACAAGGGGGGGAGGGGGATTGATTGCAGTTCCAGAGAGAGTGAGAGAGGAGAGACTGAGGCCAATGGGTAGTGGAGAGGCTGCAACAGAATATGAGAAGGATGGACAAATGTTATTTCACAGATAAGAAGCAATAAAACCAGGCTTTGGGGTGGGGGTGCAGACAAGAATCTATGGAATCCATGGTCACACAACATGGAACCCAATTTTTCCTCAGAACACAGTTTGAGAAACACTGGTCAGTACAGTATATACAATGTATTCAATACAATATGATCTGAAAACAATTTAAAATATGTAATAACGATCACATATTTTAAAGTCACCTCCTCTACGGATATCAAATTAGTAAGCCAGCAAGTAAAACGTCTGTTAACCTGAACATTTTTATTACTCAACTTTTTCTGTGATTTAGCAGGATATTAAAGTAAAATGATAGTCAATAATAGTCACACCAGATTAAAACAAGAAAGGATAGTTTAAACACAAAATGAAACAAAGTCAAGAGATATAAAAACTAAAACCAAAAAAAAACCTCAGTATTTTCTGAACTAATAACACAATTGGGAAATTTGATTTGATTTGTCAGGAGTAAAACAACTGAGTCACAAATGCCAAAAAGTTACAGATTTGTATACTAGACTAAGGTACAGCTGTGCAAGTAATTTATCTATCTCCATAGCAGTCTCGGATGCCATAATATTTTGTAACTGTCTGGTCCACAGCCTGAATAATATTCTCCTAGACACAGAAGGCCAGATTCATTTATGAAAGCAGGCAAGCATCCAATTTGTATGGATTTAAAGGTCCTGTCTTTTTGGGATTAAAGCTCACCGCATCAATATTCAAATGACGAGAAATGAAGATGTAATTATTAGTGTCCAAGGTTGTCTCATACCTCTCTTACTTAATGTGCCCTAACTGTAGAGTTGCCTACTCCCAGAAGAAAACTATAAACAGGTCAATAAAAAGTCTGCCTTATGACGATGAGCTAATGTAACATCTGACAGACCTCTGTCCTCAATCTTATTTGTATGATAAATTAGACTGGATCAAAGAAAAACAAGCATCCAAACCAATGAAGTCATACCATGTTTAGATAATGATTCAGATTCAATTATTTCACCTTTTTTTGGCTAGAAAAATTATATGGGGCTGTCAGTATACCATTTATTCTTTACCCTTTCAGGATCATTTGGTCATTCTCCACCCCCTACATTGGATGGCTACCTCATTGGGAGTAGAGGTCACTGATCAGAGATGAAAGGGGCACTGTAACTCTCCAGCAAAGTGTTCCGTACTAAACATCAGCATGAATAAAATTACATTAAAATATATTGCTTCTCCCATTTTTGTCACCAACAATAATGATCCAATTAGAGTGTAACTGTACTTATCAAAGGAGGCTGTTGGGGATATACCCACTTAATGAGTGAAGAATGCTTTGTACAGACATTTATTCTGTAGAATAGACAATACTATTGTTCTCTTGTACTTTGAGAGAATACAACAGAAGGAAACTGAGAAAATGGGGCATGGTCAGTGTTGAAAAACAGAAGTTTGTCCTTCAATGTAGAAGTTTCCATCAGTAGAAACAAGGGGAAGATTGTATCCCTCCATGCTGTGGAGTGCTATAGCATTAAAATGGCCCGTAACTCTACTTGTAGGTTAGGGTTCTATACCGCACACATAGCCTCTAGACTGTAGGGCTGCAAGTTTTCAATCATGTTGGATGCTTTAGAGAAAGCACTTTATATGCTTGTAATTTGCTATAAATGTTTTGACATGTATCTGTCCTGTATAGCACTGCTGAATATGTTGTAGCATTACAAATAAAGAATAATAATAATAATGTGAATGCCCAGCAATTATGGTAGTTCTTCCTGGTAAACGATCACTGGGTCTCAAAGGAGATCTGCCCTCCCAGAATGATCAGTAACTAATCAGAGGTCAGATCCATGTGTAAAGAGCATCTCCAGAGCTTAGATGTTCTAAAAATGCTCCCACCCGCCAAATAGTTCAGCGTAAACAAAATAAAAAAAATGCTGGTTGCAGGATACTTGTCTGTCTAGCCAGGGAAAAGCAAAGAAAAATAACTTAGCAGGTCAGGAGAAATATCACAAAATTTAAATTATCACACTGATTTCTGCAATAAAAAAGATATATTGTTAATTGTTAAATACTTAAATGGCCAGTTAATTCAGCTGAGAGACCTCATGAAGGCAGGTTGAAATACTTTAAAAAAAAAATGAAATACGTGCATTTTTCACAAAGATATTGCATCTGAAAGAATATATGCTTTTCTGTCTGTATCTCTGAGACGGCCCCCTCTGGAGCTGGCTGCTCAGACACTATGCTGTTCCTCCTGCTAAGTGTTGTCCTCCAATCAGGATGCAGGGGTGATGATTTGACTGACAGGGGGGGTGTGTGTCTACCACTGCTGTCACATCATAGAGGCTAGATCTCCTGCAGTCCTCAGTGTAAAGCTCCAGCGTTTCCCAGAGCAGACATATCTCTCTCTCAGCTCCGCTTTCACACACGCCGCACTTAGCCATATAGCAAAAGTTACAGCCGTTCTGGCACACCATTGGCTGTCTCACACACACTTTCACTGAGTCTCAGGGGAGGGAACAAAGGGGAACGATCACAGGGTGTAAACAGACTAATCAAAATCACCTTGTCACTCTGCTTCTACACTGATTTTCAAAGCTGGATATTGATTTTTTTCCCTTTACCAAACCCCTCTGTAACATGCTCCACAGCAACTACTGCAAGGTAACTATCCTTTTAAACTTCCATTATCTAATAAGACTGCCCTAACGTAAAAATCATTGAATGGCACTGTTAGAACACAAAGCAGCACAATTACTTCTCATCTTTGAATAATGCTTAATGTGTATATTTTCTTAAATGGATTAAAACATACATTTGTAACAAATTGCACTTTTAATTGTCATCATCCTTAAGAGTTTCTTCCTATATAACACCCTATTATTTTGAACCCATTAACAATCTCTAATATATCAAAAAGCCTCCACTTAGTGGTGCCCTGTTATTTTTGTAATGAGAAACACAAATGCAGTAAGGCATTGCAAAGGAACAATTGTATACTTGAAACATTTTCATAGCCTCTCCAACATAAGTGTGCTAAGTATGAAGTCATTAAAAAAGTCAACAGAACATTGTAGTTCAAAGGAAAACAGTGGAGTAATATTTTATTGTCTGTTAGTCAAGATTGCTGGAGCTTAGTATTTACATTGACTGTTGAAATGGCACCAATTATATTTAATAGGCACTCATTATAAAGGAGTATATATATGCTCTTTATGTATATGCCTGGCAAAAGTCGGTGAAGTGAAATGAGAAAAATATATACATAAAACTATTTTTTAGAAATATAAATTATGTGCGTATGCATTCACCCCCTTTGTTATGAAGTCCATAAAAAGCTCTGAGGGAAACAAATTACCTTCAGAAGTCACATAATTAGTGAAATAATGTCCACCTGTGTGCAATCTGTCATTACATATACACATCTTTTTTTGAAAGGCCCCAGAGGCTGCAAATCCTAAGCAAGAGGCACCACTAACAAACACTGCCATGAAGACCAAGGAACTCTCCAAACAAGTAAGGGACAATGTTGTTGAGAAGTACAAGTCAGGGTTAGGTTATAAAAAAATATCCAAATCTTTGATGATCCCCAGGAGCACCAAACTATCATAACCAAATGGAAAGAACATGGCACAACAGCAAACCTGCCAAGAGACGGCCGCCCACCAACGGACCGAGCAAGGAGGGCATTAATCAGAGAGGCAGCACAGAGACCTAAGGTAACCCTGGAGGAGCTGCAGAGTTCCACAGCAGAGACTGGAGTATCTGTACATAGGAAGACAATAAGCCGTACGCTCCATAGAGTTGGGCTTTATGGCAGAGTGGCCAGAAGAAAGCCATTACTTTCAGCAAAAAATAAAATGGCCCGTTTTGAGTTTGCGAAAAGGCATGCGGGAGACGCCCAAAATGTATGGGAGGAAGGAGCTCTGGTCTGATGAGACTAAAATTTAACTTTTCGGCCATCAAAGAAAAACGCTATGTCTGGAGCAAACCCAACACATCACATCACCCAAAGAACACCAGCAGCCGGGACTGGGACACTGGTCAGAGTTGATGGAAAGATGGATGGTGCTAAATACAGGGATATTCTTGAGCAAAACCTGCACTGATTTGAGACTAGGACAGAGATTCACCTTCAATGACCCCAAACACACTGCTAAAGCAACACTTGAGTGGTTTAAGGGAAACATGTAAATGTGTTGGAATGGCCTAGTCAAAGCCCAGACCTCAATCCAACAGAAAATCTGTGGTCAGACAAAGACTGCTGTTCACAAGCGCAAACCATCCAACTTGAAGGAGTGGGCAGTTTTTCAAGGAGAAATGGGCAAAAATCCCAGTGGTAAGATGTAGCAAGCTCATAGAGACCCAAAGCGATTTGGAGCTGTGCTTGCCGCAAAAGGTGGCTCTACAAAGTATTGCCTTTAGGGGGGTGACTAGTTATTTTGTCCTATTTGTCGTTTGCTTCACAATAAAATAAAAAACATCTTCACACTTGTGGGCATGTTCTGTAAAGTAAATGATGCAAATGCTCAAACAATCCATGTTAATTCCAGGTTGTGAGCCAACAAAACACGAAAAATGCTGAGGGGTAGAATACTTTTGAAAGGCACTGTAGGCCCTACAAGCTTCTCTGTTCCTAATTTTAACACCCATATTGAGCAGCAATAACGGATTAATCAATATGTTTTAGGACAAAGCAAGGACATGTATTATATTATTGTCAATAAATATGCTTTCCAATGAAAATATAATAAGCACTACAGCAATGGTGGTCAATATTATTATTATTATTATATTTATTTGTGATGCGCAAACATATTCCGTAGCGCTATACAGGGGTTAAGTACATGGCAAAAACAAATTAACACCTTACAAAGAATGGAGGGCCGTGATTTTCAGCGTAAGATCAAATGTAAATAGTGCTGGTTCCAAAGCACCGTCACATGATTGAAAGTTCGCAAAACTAAAGGGTTTGGGTGTGATACAAGAGGTTGATAGATGCAAGATGGCAGTGTGAAAGCAATTTGTTCAGTCAAGTGGAGGTGTCTGTATGTTGCACTGTAGATTGTGAGTGTTATTAAGCTGTGGGGTGTGCAGTTGTGTATATTAAGGCTCAAGGTGATAATTTTTTTTAAACAGGTGTGTTTTTAGTGATTTTTTTTAAGGTTTTGAGGCAGGAAGGTAGCCTAGTGGAGTGAGGCAAGGAGTTCCAGATAGTAGGGGCAGCATGAGAAAAGTCTTGAAGGTTGGAGTGAGAGGAGGTGAAAAGTGAGGAGGAAAGAAGATGGTCATTAGAACAAGAACGGTTGTGACAGTATTTTGAAACAAGAACAGAGATATAAGGGGGTGCACTGTTGTTGAGAGCTTTATATGTTAGGGTCGTGATTTTAAATTTGATTCTGGAGGCCAGCGGAGTGATTGACAGAGAGGAGCTACAGACACAGATCCTTTGGTATGGAAGATGAGTCTAGCGGAAGCATTCATTATGGATTGGAGTGGAGACAGATGAAAGATGGGGAGGCCAGCAAGCAGTAAATTGCAGTAGTTGAGTCGAAATATGACGAGAGAGTGTATTAGGATTTTAGCTGTGTCTTCTGTAAGATAGTGATGAATTTTAGAGATTTTCTTTCCAAGTGAAACTGGCAAGATTGTGTTATTAATTGTATTTGAGGAATAAAAAAGAGGGATGGGTCCAGTAGAACTCGAACACAACAGACCTGCGAAATGGGAGTCATGATGGCATTGTCAACAGTGAGCTGTGTCATGGATGCCAATAGAGTTGAGAGTTTGGATTAGAAGAGGGCGGTTACTGTATCGAAGGCAGCAGTGAGGTCTAGGAGAATTGGAATAGAGAAGTGACCCTTTGATTTGGCAGGTAAGTCATTGATAACTTTTATGAGGGCTGTTTCTGTAGAATGCTGGGCACAGAAGCCAGATTGGAAGGGGTCAAGAAGGGAATTGGAAGAAATAGTCAGTAGAGGGAGTGAGGCTAGTGTAGATAAGACGCTCAAGCAGTTTTGAAGCCAGGGGAAATAGAGGAGATAGGGCGATAGTTGGAGGCAGAAGCTGGATCAGATAAGGGCTTCTTAAGAATGGGTGTAATTATGGCATGTTTTAAAGAGGATGGAAACTTGCCAGTGTTTAGGGAGAGGTTGAATAGATGTGTGAGAGCTGGAATAAGTGTGGCGGAGAGGGGAGGGATTAGCTGTGATAGAACAGGATGATGTGGACAAGTTGTAAGGTGTGGTTGATAGTAAAGTAGATACTTCATCCTCGGTTACAGGGTCAAAGGAATCCATAGTGCATTAGGCATTGGGGAAGGGCTTGGTGTTGTCAGTTAATTGAGAGGATGGGGAGTTAGGGCCACGCTGGGAAGAGAGTTACTTTTGGATTGTTTAAATTTTATTTTTAAAGTGAGGGGCAAGAGTGTCAAGGGTGGAGGTTAAAGCCATGTTGTACTGTGAAGTGGCGATGTCAGGGCAGGTAAGGGCGGTAAAGAGACTGAGAAGAGGTTTTAGTACATTAGAAAGTTGTTGTGGGTTAAGTACTTGAAGGTTTCTGTGGGTTCTGGTGGCAGGGATTGAAGAAGGGTGGTGAGCCATAGTTGAAGTGAGGTTGCAAGTTAGCAGGTGGTTGTCAGATAGAGAAAGTGGGGAGATGACAAGGTTGGAGTGCAGAGGTTGGTAAAAAATAAGGTCAATGGAGTCACAGTAAGTTGGCGAATCTGTACATTGTGAGAGGCCAAGGGAAGAGAGAAGTGCAAGTAATTTTGTGGTTATTGGGTAGGTGGGTGTGTCAGTTGAAATCGCCAGGAATGAGTGAAGGTATATTGGAGGAGAGAAAGCGAGGGAGCCAGGCGGCAAAGTGATCCAGAAATGGAGAGGGTGATCCAGGCGGGTGATAGATCACAGCTACCCGCAGAGCGATGGGAGAGAAGATGCGGATAGTGTGAATTTCAAAAGATGAGAATTGGAGGGAGGGAATCGGGGGAATGCAGTAAAAAGTGCAGCGGGAGGATAGTAGTATACCCACACCTCCACCTTGCTTGTTCCCAGGTCTAGGAGTGTGGCTGAAGTGTAGGCCACCATATGAGAGTGCAGCAGGTGAGTCAGATGGAGTAAGTCATGGTTTCTGTGACAGTCCGTAGATTGAGGGAGTTGAAAATGAAAAGGTCATGAATGAAGGTACATTTATTGCAGACAGACCTTGCATTCCAGAGGGCACAGGAGAAGGGCAAAGTAGATGGTTTGTGACAAGTGATGGGTATTAAATTATGGGTGTTACCCTGGGGATGAGATTGTGACTGGAGGAAGGAGAGGAGAGAAAAGGAGCGTAAAGAAGGTCAGGTAAGATTGTTATATGATTGGAGACGTGATGTGTAGAGACAGTATAGGAGTGAGAAAGAGGCAGGAGGTTATAATGAAGAAGATTGTGCGAGAAAACATTGCAGCACTGTGTAAACAAAATGCAATAGAATAAATAAAGGAAGATATGCTTGCCTTAATTGTTCTTGTCCGAGGTGATATTATGTTTAAGTGTGTTCAATTCCTGAATAATTATATTATGCTACAGAATGTTCACTTAAGATATGTGAACTTTTGCAAAAGATGTTACATCTTGCTAATGCCTTCCCAGGTAAACTCTAGATTTATAGGGGCTGACCACTCAGCTGTGGGATGTTAGGCATAATTTGCAATTCACAGAGTGGCTAAATTGACTAAATTATGGCATGGGGATGTTTGGGCCTTATCAGGGAAACATGTATTTAATGTCAAAAGGTGGTTCAAGGCTTGGATACATTCTCTGCTACGTGTAGTTCTTTCCTGGTTCCGGTCCACATATCGAATATCCTTTACTCCAATGACCAACACACAAAAACAACAACTGCGAAAAATATGGCCATTAAAAACCACCAAATCAGTTTGAATGCAAAAAAGTAATGACTGGACAACATCCATCCTCCTAATTAAAGTCTGATCATCACAACATTTCAGCATATTTACTACATTTTGCTTTGTATTTTGTTGGACCTTTAAGCTTTTTCTTCCCTTCTCACAGTGCAGGGTCACTGGCTGTTGCTCTTGTTCCTTGAAGTGTCTTTACACAAGACAAATGCTATCTCTGTGTATTAGCCTTGTGCATGGTGGTAGTGTCCTTGCCCCCCAATGCCAGCAGCCAGTGACCCTGTACTATGGGTCGGGCAGGAGTAGGTCAAAAAGGACAATAAGGAAGCCCACAATACCCCAGATAAATTAAAAGTAATTGTATTGAGATATAACCAAATTCTATTCAAACGCTTTAATTAACAACAATACTTTTCTGTGATTATGCTATATTTCAAAATGTCCCTGCTTTAGTGTCCCTTTAAGTGAAAAAAAAATCCTTTACCACAGAGAATAGTCCATTTTCTCTCCCAACTAGCAGATGATTATATTTTGCTCTTTCTATCCCTTCACCCACTTCCGTTTGTTCCACAGTGCATTTTTTATGCAGCCAACAAAAAAAATGTATTGGTGGTCTAGTAAGAGGCCCTACACTAAATAAGGGTAAAGATCATTGCTTAGATTACTGCTACAGGGAGTGCAGAATTATTAGGCAAGTTTTATTTTTGAGGATTAATTTTATTATTGAACAACAACCATGTTCTCAATGAACCCAAAAAACTCATTAATATCAAAGCTGAATATTTTTGGAAGTAGTTTTTAGTTTGTTTTTAGTTTTAGCTATTTTAGGGGGATATCTGTGTGTGCAGGTGACTATTACTGTGCATAATTATTAGGCAACTTAACAAAAAACAAATATATACCCATTTCAATTATTTATTTTTACCAGTGAAACCAATAAAACATCTCAACATTCACAAATATACATTTCTGACATTCAAAAACAAAACAAAAACAAATCAGTGACTAATATAGCCACCTTTCTTTGCAAGGACACTCAAAAGCCTGCCATCCATGGATTCTGTCAGTGTTTTGATCTGTTCACCATCAACATTGCGTGCAGCAGCAACCACAGCCTCCCAGACACTGTTCAGAGAGGTGTACTGTTTTCCCTCCTTGTAAATCTCACATTTGATGATGGACCACAGGTTCTCAATGGGGTTCAGATCAGGTGAACAAGGAGGCCATGTCATTAGATTTTCTTCTTTTATACCCTTTCTTGCCAGCCACGCTGTGGAGTACTTGGACGCGTGTGATGGAGCATTGTCCTGCATGAAAATCATGTTTTTCTTGAAGGATGCAGACTTCTTCCTGTACCACTGCTTGAAGAAGGTGTCTTCCAGGAACTGGCAGTAGGACTGGCAGTTGAGCTTGACTCCATCCTCAACCCGAAAAGGCCCCACAAGCTCATCTTTGATGATACCAGCCCAAACCAGTACTCCACCTCCACCTTGCTGGCGTCTGAGTCGGACTGGAGCTCTCTGCCCTTTACCAATCCAGCCACGGGCCCATCCATCTGGCCCATCAAGACTCACTCTCATTTCATTAGTCCATAAAACCTTAGAAAAATCAGTCTTGAGATATTTCTTGGCCCAGTCTTGACGTTTCAGCTTGTGAGTCTTGTTCAGTGGTGGTCGTCTTTCAGCCTTTCTTACCTTGGCCATGTCTCTGAGTATTGCACACCTTGTGCTTTTGGGCACTCCAGTGATGTTGCAGCTCTGAAATATGGCCAAACTGGTGGCAAGTGGCATCGTGGCAGCTGCACGCTTGACTTTTCTCAGTTCATGGGCAGTTATTTTGCGCCTTGGTTTTTCCACACGCTTTTTGCGACCCTGTTGACTATTTTGAATGAAACGCTTGATTGTTCGATGATCACGCTTCAGAAGCTTTGCAATTTTAAGAGTGCTGCATCCCTCTGCAAGATATCTCACTATGTTTGACTTTTCTGAGCCTGTCAAGTCCTTCTTTTGACCCATTTTGCCAAAGGAAAGGAAGTTGCCTAATAATTATGCACACCTGATATAGGGTGTTGATGTCATTAGACCACACCCCTTCTCATTACAGAGATGCACATCACCTAATATGCTTAATTGGTAGTAGGCTTTCGAGCCTATACAGCTTGGAGTAAGACAACATGCATAAAGAGGATGATGTGGTCAAAATACTCATTTGCCTAATAATTCTGCACTCCCTGTATATTTGTTTAGTGTGGGAGAAACAATGCTCATTCTCTGTGCTGTTCAAATAACCTTAAAATTAATTTATTACACATTATTTAACAAAAAAGTATATATTGACGTTTCCGATAATTATTTTTAAACAAGAAGCTCCTCTGTTGAGATATAATAATTCCTTGTTTGCACACTAAGGACTACAGTAAGCTGTGCTTGTTCTGCCCTTGCCATATGTTATTTCTTAGATTGTGTGCGGATCCATAGTTAATTTAGTACCAATTCTATAAGTGTTATTGGTCTCTTCCACACATTTATAAATATTTTATGTGAGAAGGTAGATCTAAATCTTTCAAAATCTGTTAGATGTATTAGAGGGTGAACCTATGTTTTCATAATCAATATTTGTGCAGAATTTTTCCCCTGCGTGCCCTGCCTCTCTCTGTGTGCCCTCTCTCTGCTCTCTCCATTTCTCTCTCTCCCTCCCTCCACTTCTGCCTTTCTCCCTTCCTCTCTGCCTTCCTCCCTCATCCTCTCTATCTACTCCCGCTTTAACTCCCCCCCCCACACACACACACACTACGCAGCTCATGCACATTGGTGTGGCCCAGCCGCGCATGCGTACAAACAACGCAAATGAGCAATCCTCTGCAGTACCCATCAATCAGCATGTGAGTAACGCATCTCACAGGCATTACTCACATCTGATAACTATCATAGGTGATCCTTTACAAGGTATTATACATTGAAGGATTCTCAGTATTGTATTCATTTGACTTGTATTAAATGTAAACGTATACACCAAGATTAAAAAAATATAACATGGGGGCATTTTGAGGGCATGTTAAACTGATTTGTATCTCTGTTCTACACAAGAACACCCAGAATAAATAGTATTCTTTGCCTGCTGAATTTTTAAAGAGTGCTGTAAATACACTGAATAAAGTATGATCGGAAATTAAATTGCCAATAGATGTGCAAATCTAATTTAAATATGTAATCAACTGCTGCTGCCAACGATATAAAGGAAGAAAAAAGGGTTTTCCAATGTGAGTATTACCAGCCGCAATAACATTTTTTACAATAAAATGCTCCAATAATATGTAGCAGAGGGGTCTTGGCCAGGATTGTGTATTTTTCCACTGGACCGTTGCCGACTTGTCTGGGCACTGTGCCTGTATTTTGTTCCAGTTCTCACCAACTAGGAATCATGTGTCCTGCGGAAGAAAATACTTGGCACTCACATCTCATAACATAGTGGAGAAAGGTGTGTATTTAAAACATAGATGTTTCCTTCCAAGTCAGCAAATTTAAAGAAGCAATCTAATATTTTAAAAGCTCTCAAAAGGAGGCCAAAAAACTTTAACCACTATCTACTACCTAAAAGTCACACAGAAGAAACAATGAGTTTATTATCAATGAAAACTAAATTCAAATCAAACTTATTTGAATCACTTTTTACAACAGAATATTTAAAACATTAAAAAATTATTTTATGTCTATGAATCAATTTTATTGCCCGATTGCTTTTGCATGCTATTTACTAGCACTAAGGGGTAAATCTCCCAGAGGGAAAGGGGTTTCAAAGGGATAGCACATGCTCATAGTAGTTTAAGCAACTGGTTATGAGACTGAGAGGCAAATCCCATAGAGCAATGGTTTCTAAATGTTTTTTTTTTTACTTTTGGCTCCAATGTTTTTGAGTATATATATATATATATATATATATATATATATATATATATATATATATATATATATATATATATATATATATATATATACATATATATATATACATACACACATATGCACACACATACATACATACGTACGCTCCATTTCCCTATAAAGGGATGATTTATGTCTAATATGACGAATATTCTTTTTTTATTTACAATCTGACGGCTTCATACATTTTAGACAAATATTTTTTTTTTTTAATATTGAGTTTCAAATGTACGGTAATTCTTTATAAATGTATGTAGTAGTTCTTGATGAAAATGTGTCGTGGGACTGAAGAGATGGGTGCAAACAAATTAAAAGTAGCAAGAAACCTAGGAGTAGAAAAGGACGCTTAAGATAAACAAATCAGAGACAGAGTATATCTATTTAGATACTTGTTATAATCTCAGTGAGCCAAATGAGGATAACTGGTTTCAGATAATTACCCTGTTTCCATGACAGCCCTGGAGAGTTGATCATCTTTTAATAATTTCAGTAATTAGAATTACATAACAGGTGCATTAAAGGATTCTTATTACAATACTTTATTTTAATCTCTCAAGAGAACAAATATTACAAAGATGATAAGAAGCGCACATACAAATTTAAATTCTGTATCACTGAACACTATAATAAATTACTATAATCCAGTCTATATGATATTAAACAAAATTATTATATTTCCAGGCAAACAATGACTACCTAACCTAATGATTCTGGGATAAAGTAATTACTTCCTGAGATATGAGAAGGCAAAGATTACATTTTCTCCTAAAAATTGCTTCATTAAAACTTAAAAATTACTAAAGCTAATCATATGGCACCAGAAAATGACAGCACAGACTTATTCAACTTAGTCAAGAAAATAATTTACTGGAATACTTTCTATATTTGTTGACTATTCATTTGCCATAAAAAATGCAATTTCTGTTGAGTAGCATTGGCCAATGATTAATATGTAGTTTGGGAGTCAAGAGAAAGGAGGAACAACAACAACAACAAAACAGCAAAGCAAAAACAAACAAACAAAAAAAGAAACCAAACAAACATCTTTAACAGACAATCAAATGCTGCACCAAGGAAATATTGCATGCCGCCATTTTGAAAATCTATAAACTGATAACTCCTTTAGTCTGATCATATGTGCTGCACAGTCAGACACCGTTTCAAAAAGATGGCAGAAGCTCCGGTCCCAGAAAAGATCAGCTTTTAATCGAAATAAATTGAATTTTTTTTTATCCTGATCTTTACTACTCAAACGCATGAAAGCTGGATGATTACAATGGTTGTTTAAATAATTATAGGGTCCCCTTAAAGAGACACAGAAAAGGTTTCAATGAAATCCAATTCTAAAAGTGCATGTCAGGGCAAACAACTTATATATATATATATATATATATATATATATATATATATATATATATATATATATATATATATATATATATATATATATAACATAATTAAAATGTAAATTTTCTAGTGGAAAAATTTGAAAATTATATTTAGCTGCATGTATAAACTAGGCAGTTCTCCTAAAAAAAAAAAAAAACATGAAAATGCTTCAAGGAGTTGGATTATATTGTTAATTATTCCTCTTAGTGTGTTTTTCTGTGGGGAAGATTATATGACAACTTGGCACTATTATCAGAGTTTGCAAATGTTTAAACCCCCTGTTAACTTCATAACTGATGATAAAACACGATTTTTAGTGTAAGTTTTCAGTAAGTAAATTATGTTTTCAATAAATGTTTAAAGTTGTTTTTCCATGACCTATTACTAATACTATTAAAATGTGTTTCATTTATACTTTAGCATTGTCCCTTCAATGAAATACTTCATATACAAGGGATTCTCCACAAGGAGTCTCCTAAAAAAACAATATTTTTATTACTATACATAATATATTATACAAACCAACGTTATGCCTCCGTTAAAAAACACTTTATAATATGTAGTCAAAGGTGAATTAAGTCTGAAACAGTTCCACTAATTATATATCACAATAAAATACATGCAATGTATATTTCTGATCAAATCTATAAGGATCTCAGTGTCTCAATATATATTTTTGTGATGTGATCTCCCATTGTGCAGAGATATAGAATATGTTGGTACCTCATAAATACAAGATAATAAAAAAATACTCACCAATATTTTTTGAATTTGGAACAGGGTCACTCTTCCTTGGAATACTGTTCCCCTGTTTGAGCTCTTGTATAATTCCTTCATTCAGACAAATATCAACATGTCTGTTAAACACTAGGAGATCTGTTGTATTTTGCTTTAAATTACATACTGGACAAATAAATGTGGGCTCTTCCAGTGCCAAAGATGAACATGGCTGAGCGTCATCTATATTATCATTTTTTTGTATTAATTCTTTTGGATTTCCTCCTACAATATTTTCGGAGTGCATCTCATTGTCATGTGTGTTACTTTGCTCGGCTTCACTTAAGATGCAATGGTTGGGACTGATCTGGATCTCTCTATCCATGTCCTGAGATTTGTCTACTGTGACTTCATCATCGTCTAGAACACAATTTCCTAACTTGTTAAAAAGTCTTCTGTGTGCCGGCTTGTTTTTTAGATTATTTTTACAAACAACATTATCTATATTTTCTATTTGTATTACATTGTTACTTCTCAACACAGGCTCCTCCTCTGGTTTCTCTACGGTTTCAAAGACATTGGATAGAGGTGTCCTACTCAAACATTCATCAATATGTTTATTGAATCCTTCAAGATCCCAACCACTTTGTTCCTGAAAGCAAACTGGACAGGTAAGACTCGGTGCCTGGCTTATCTGTTCTAGCTCAGCTATTTTCTTTCCTTCTTCAGAAGATGAGGAAGCTTTCATGGGCTCTATTTTGTTTTCAAACACACAGTTTTCTCTAGAAAGTTCTTGTGTTTCCAGTTGTCTTGCCGCTCGCTTCTTGTTGAAGAAACTCTCTCTGTGAGGAACTGGGGCCTGAGTTGCCTGGGCTGCTTTCTCTGGAGCTTGCATGTCCTGAATTGGTTTTTCATGATGCGCCAACGATCCACCACTTGTAGATGTACCTGCCCGCAAGAAGTTTATAATGCTCTTCTGCTGATGTTTTTTCTCCTCTTCATTTAGGAAACCGGATACTCGCACACCTAACAAAGTAAAATTATATTATTACTGTATGATTATTTGTGTGTGTGTGCGCGCGCGCGCTAAATCACCAACTCTAAAACGTTCCATATGTCAGCCAATACAAGCTAAAAAGTTAAAAGTCTTCCCTATAAAAGGATCATAGTGGTAAAAAAACAATACAAATTAAATAAATAATAATAAGAATAATTAGAACATTTACATTTATAACTTGTATATGCAATTATTCTCCACTGATTCCATCTGCTACTTTCTCAGGAGGTTGTGCCCTTGTAAACTAATCAACTTTCCATTAGACCCAATGAAAACTATTAAAATTTTTGATGCCATATTTTCAATGTGTAGATAGAATCTTCCTCTCTATTCATATTCTCCTCCCTCTTCAAGAAGTTGTTCAGCAGAAACCATAATGGCAAATTCCATATCAGTATAATTGTATATAAAAATCACAAAATAAAATTGTTTATTATAATAATATAATTATTTTCCACATTCTAAAAAGACTTTTTCTCTTTTCAAATTCGTAGTGAGCCCAAACATGTATGTGATTAATGTAGTTAAGATTTACCCATAAGCCTTAGCCTCAGCGGTTCTGGTGCTGCCAAATCCATCTCTGCACTTAGAATTTCTTTAGCGACAGAAAATATTTCCTCTTCTGTGGACACTGCGGATATCACTGTTGTAGCTCTGGTCTTTACTTCAAATTGTACATTTTTCAGTTTTAGTGTGACCGTTTTACCCTGAAAAGAGGAAGGAAGTTACATGGCAAGCTCTCAGTAAGATATCAGGGCTCTCATGTGTAGCATTTGGCTGCTAAATTAGAATTACTTTTTAAAATGCTCTACTAGCACTTATTATAAGATTAATAAAGCTATGAGATAACCAGTGTTGTGGGGCAACATTTGAAGGATTCAAAGCAGGAAATAACAAATCACTATATTTCCATAACAATACTTCCCAAACAACATTAGCAGTTGTGTTAGTCATGGACATAAAAACATTTTTCGAAAAATCTAAATTGTGTATCTGTAGAGGAATTCATGTTGTCTTCACATCACTTCCTGTGAGCTGATGTATCAATGGAGGGAGGAGTACAGGATGAAGGAAGGTTGGGGGAGAGGGGAGAGAAGGGTGGGGGTGGAGGATAGGGAGGGGGAGGAGGAGGGAAGCGGAGTGGGGAGAGTGGTTGGGGGGGAGGAAGTGTGGGGGAGGAGAGAACAGTGAGAGACGTTAGGAAGTCTTGTTTGGGTGTGACTAAAACTGACCCGAAACCCTTTCCCCATCACAGGATGCTTGCCTCAGGAAATGCAAGCACTGCTCTTCAGAAATATAAACATCCCTGTCGACATATAATTGTTGCCTCCAGAGATCAGCAGAGCTTAATGACATTTTCCCTGCTCAATAATGTTCTCATTGATTTCAAATTATATACATATAATTAAAAAAATAACATTATTAAATCCCATTAAGTCACATGGCAAAGCTTTTTTCTGTCATTACATGAATATACTGAACATTAAAAATGTTATATTTTTAATTTATTACTCATTATAACTCATGGTCAGAAGTACCACTACTATGTTTCAGAATCTTCGCCCTTCCTCCCAGCAGCTTATCAGCCAATCCCACATGTCGTAGGAAATAGACACCACAGGATATGATCTGTGGTTGGCTGAGAAGCCAACATGTGATTCTCAGTATAAAGGCGACTTGACGAAGGGAGGAGTCCGTATATATTCAGTTATTTCTATCGGGATGGCATTACAATACATTTTTTAAGTTCAGCAATATGTTGTTCTCAGTTTTTATCAAAGGATTCCTCTGTTTTACATAAATAGAGAGGAGAAATGTCTTTACCATAATGTCATTAAACAGTGACAGGTTAAACAATATATACTTTTCAGAAAATTATATAATATAAATATTCACTAGATCTCCAAGACAAAAAAAATAAAATAAATCAAGAATGTTTCTAAACAAAATTGTTGATGTGTATAAATTGAACAAAGGAACTCAGGCATTCCTCAAGCATCATCAAAGCACTCCTTCATAATTTTCAGGTAATAAAAAAAAAAAAAACACAAATAATATAATTTATTCCTAATATTAACAGAAATGCCATAAAATGAAATAAAACAAGACAGAATGCCTCTAACCTCTGATGTCATTTTGTCATGCTTTTATTTAATCATTAAATTTAATTGGGTTCCTCAAAATATCAATCTCTAAGTGTTGCCCAACCAAAATACAGATAAATGGTACATTGTAGTAAAGAATGTGGTTTTCATATTTTTATCTGCAATATATTTATCAAACATACCAAAAGAAGGCTAACTTGGCAAGCTTAATTGGTATTTAATGAGTGCACTTTGTTTTACTGGAACTGCTCTTCTGTTTTAAGCTAATATGAAAGTAAATGATCTATGCACAGCCTTTACAACTATTGTTAAGTGCATAAAATGAAATATTATCATTTTTTCCATGGTTTTACAAGAGGATTCTGTCATTTATATACACTTTGCACTGCGTATATTTATTTACTTTTAAAGTAATTTAACTGTGTAAGTAGAGCTTTAACAAACCAATAAAAATGTTTTCAGAAATACACGTGCTATGATGGCACTGAAATTTGACCTACATGTATTTCCTCACATCTTATAAGTAGTGTGTAGCGCTTCTCTAAATGTTTTAGAGAGTTAACAAAATAAAAACAATCTTTAGTGTATTATGTGCAGTCCTAGTAGACTACAATGCTATTGTATAAGACAACTTTGTCTTTGATTCTATAGATCTTTGTATGTTTGCCATGAAATCCATATGAATAAGCACCACCAGAATTTGTCCAAACAGATATTCAGATATAGATAGAACACCAAGAATACACTTTTCATATCTTGATGTTTATATGGCTTCTTATGCTACTTGTAGCCATCCTCCACTGTTCTGCATTAGTAATGAGCAGGGGTGTGTAGCAGCCGTAGCCATTAGGCTGCACTCAACGTAGTACATTGAAGTCAAGCATGAAAATAACGTAAGAACCTTTTTAAGTTTCATACAATAGTCTATAGATGTCACTGGCTGGCAGAGGGCAAGACCCACAAAACATCTGTATACATTTTTGTTCTGTGAGGCCATTATTTGAAAAAAGAAAACACACGGTGGCACATGAACTAATACCCGCAATCTGATGCAACAAAGAAAAACTTTAAACAAGCAGCGTCTTTTATTAATTTCAAAATTTAAACAAGAGTAGAGGTAAACATAAGATGAGTCACATAAAGATATATCCTGATCTCATGACTCATTTTTGGGCAAGAGTGGAACCCCCTGAGCCCCACCAGAAACGGCCTTTCAGGACTATCACAACCATATGGACATTGGGACTTTGTGGGTTGTTACTTTGTTTTCTTTTATTAAAGAAATGTAACTTCTGTCATTATTGCATTATACAAGATGGTTGACATGTTGGGTTCAATAATGTGTGGGTTACAGACCAGAATCAGGTGATGTCTGGACTTGTTACTAGTTTAAAAAGGGACATATACCAATTCAGATGGTCTGTCTCTGTGCCTATTGTGATAGATCCCCCCCAAATCCCCTAGGCAGGAGAATAGAAGGGATTAATCTATTAGTCGCCCAGGCTCCTAACCTGAAGGGGCATTATTAATAGCGATTACCAAATTCTAGTAATGTGATACCAAGTAGGGCAGAGAAGACACTACTATGATTGGTCAATGGTTAATTTGCTGAAGGTATAGGTCCACCATTATTAGATATTGTACTGGATACATATGTTGCCTTGTTACCAATAAAGAAGGACTATTTGCAGAACCCAGGCCAAATGGAAAGTCTGGATTGGAGCAGCTGTGCTCATTGGCCCAGACTGTGGGTAAAAGAGAAGTGAAGGACCGTGCTTACACTGTGGTTCCAGATGTGGGGGAACACAGTACCCAGATCATTATTCCCAAGGCCACAGACTTGGAGGCTACAGCCAAGGCCAAGATTTCTGATGCCAGCCTGCACATACAGGTATTGAGGTCATCATTTGTTTTTGGGACACAGGAATATAATTATGCACCTGTACATGCCCTGGCCTTTGGAGATTGTTCTGACAGGGAATCCAACTTTTCCCCAATGGAGTTGGCCAGAATTAGTGTCACTGTGGGTCCTCGCCATAGCTGCGCCACCCAGCAACTGGGGACTATGGATTTTGCTGGACCATTGTTTACCATAACCCAGACAAGGACATATGGAAAGACTTAGGGCCTCATTAAATTCGCAGCCGCAAGCCTGTAACTCATGTTTCAAGCCCACAAACTCACAGCACTAAAAATGCAAATATAATTTCAATACAGCATTGTAAAGCACTGTAAATGATGGGGAACACATTGGGTGACATTAGAATGAAAAGTACAACATTCTCAAGCTTGCAAATCAAATACTTTATTTCATGTTTAATTTCCGTCCAAAGTCCAATGGGCTTGAATGACCTCCAAGCCCATAACTTGTTATTCAAGCCTGTAGGAGGCTGATTCCAAAGTCATACAGGCTTGGAAGTTGAAGCCCGTAGGACTTAGACGCAAAATTGAACATGAAATAAAGTATTTATTTTTGCCGATTTGCGAGCTAAGGAATGTTGTGCTAATATCACTTTCCCTTTTAATAAAAGTACAGGATTGCTTTTTTATTTGCATAATTAGTTCTACACTTTGTAAGTAAGACCTTTGCGAGACTTGGTACAATTAACTTGTAGTTAGCCATTTACAGACTTGACGGAAGGGTCAATCAGAGCAATTGAATAGCGATTTGTGTTTTTTGCTGCTGCAAATCATGCAGCCGTTAAAGATCAAAGGCTTTGATGGATGTAACTTGCGATTATGAGTAAAGTAAGGGAAACTAGCGAGCAGTAAGTAACACGAACGGGGCACGCAAGTAGGAGGCATTTGAATAGCAAAGTAACTTGCTATCTCTACTTGCGGCCACAATCTCAAGTAAGTAGCAGTTGAATGAGGCCTTAAGTATAGCAGCATACCGGAAATTATCTGGTGTGGGTTATAGCCTGGATGCTGCATTTGAAAGGAAGGAGCAGCTGTCATGACTTACTTTTGGTGGCTAGGGTGGACCCACCCTCATTATGAGCCCCACCAATTACGCCCATTTAGGGCTGTCACAACCATATGGATATTGGGACTTTGTGGGTTGTTTTGATTTATTGAAGAAATTTATTTCTGTCATTATGGCACTGTACAAGATGGTTGACATGTTGGATTCAATAGAGTGTGGGTTGTAGACCAGAATCAGGTGATGTACGGACTTGTTGCTAGTTCAAAGGGTCACATACCAGTTCAGATTGTCTGTCTCTTCACCAATTATGATGGATTACCACTTGTAGAGTAATAGAGAGCTGGTAGAATAATAGAAGGGATTAATCTATTAGCCATCCAGGCTCCTAACCTGGAGGGAGTGATTAATAAATATGACCTCCTCCTATTAATGTGATACCACGTAGGGCAGAGAAGACACTATTATGAATAGTCAGTGGTTTATTTGCTGAAAGTATGGGTCCACCATCATTTTTTATTGCACTGGATAAATATCTTGCTTTGTTGTCAATAAAGGGTGCTCGGTTTGAATATACATAAATACTGTGTATAGGTCATTCTAGTGGAAAGGTTTTTTTATTATTTCTGTAATCCTGATATCCATGACTGGGGTCATCTGAATTGGCATGATGGATGCTGAGATAGCCCAAACTCACTCCTGTAGCAGAAAGCAGGAGGTTTTGGGGTGAACGTGGTCCCCTCCCTTTGGGTTGTGACACCTATGGCTAACTCCAAAGCAAGTCTTGCTAACTTAAAATTCCCATCCAATATTGTAATTTTTCCCTCCACAAGCAATTTACTTCCTCTTGTCTCCACTTTGCAATTTGAGATATTAATTATTATTTTAAAGCTGCTATATTTGGAGCGTTAACGCCCCCATCTTCAATATCCTTCTGTTATAGATACAAATCTCATACTTATCTTTTTAGAGTTCCATATAAATGTAATAATCATTGACTGGATGTTATGTAAAACTACATTGGAAACTATAATTGGAATAGCTTGAAATAAATATAAAATTTCGGGTAGTGTACAAATTTAATTCCGAGTATCCTCTCCAACTAAGAGTTTCCAACACACTCCAGTTATTTAATTGATCTCTATTCCTTAAACATAGAGGCTTATTTTCTTTCAACAAATCGTTAAACTTTGAGCACAATCTAATTCCCAAGTTCTTTATAGATCTGCTTTGCCATTTAAGTAAAGAGCTTTTAAACATTTATAATTGCTTGGATCAATATTTACGTCTAATGCTTCTTACTTTGACACATTTAATTTATAATAAGATAAATCAGAATAGATAATGTCCAAGATTTTTGGAACAGAAGTAGTTAAATCTCCTAATGTCAATAAAAATGTCACTGGCAAATATGAAAATGTTATATTCCTTACTGCCTATGTTAATCCCTGCAATATATTTTCATAGTATTATTGCTTATGCCAAGGTTTCAATGCTCATGGCAAAGAACAGCGTTGAGAGGGCATCCTTGTCTTGTACCACTTTAAGGCCACAAAGATATACTCCAGGCTGAAAATTCTCATCAATGGATTAGAATACGGTGCTAATATGTTGCCTCATTCTATTGTTGCGATTTTGAGATCCGGGCTCGTAAATGGAGGTCGCTAGCTACTTTGCTATTCAATTGCCTTCTTTTTGTGGCCTCCAATCGGGTTACTTGCTGCAAGCTGATATCCATTGCGATTCAATTGCCTTCTGTTTGCGGCCTCCAATCGGGTTACTTGCTGCAAGCTGAGATCCATTGCGATTCAATTACCTTCTGTTTGCGGCCTCCAATTGAGTTGCTTGCTGCGGGCCGAGATACATTGCGATTCGTCAAATCGCAAGTTAATTCCCTCAAAGCCTTTGATCTTTCAAGGCCGCAAGAGTTGCGGCCGCTAAAATCACAAATCGCTATCCAATTGCTCCAATTTTCCATTGCGATTCACTCAGTCAAGCCCGCAAATGGCCAAAATTGAACCACAAGTTACTGCTGCCAAGGAGGACTCGCAAAGGGCTTAATGAACAATCGTAGCACTTTAATAAAAGTTCAGTAATGCTTTGTTATTTGCTTTTAAAGGTGAAAGTGATGTTAGGTCTTAGAATTAATAGCACAACGTTCTCAAACTCGCAAATCGGAATAAATAAAAATTTAAATTTCATGTTTAATTTCCGTCCAAATTGGACAGAACCTCCATATTTCATTGAATAATGGGTTACGGGCTTGGAGGTCATTCAAGCTCGTAGGACTTTGGATGGAAATTAAACATGAAATAAAGTATTATATTTTGGCGATGTGCAAGCTTAAGAATGTTGTGCTTTTAATTCTGTCACCCATTGTGTTCCCAATCATTTACAGTGCTGTATTGAATTTATATTTGCTTTTAAAGTGCCCCAATTTTTGCGGGCTTAAACCACAAGTATATGCTAATGGGGTGGTGCGCAGGTGACGTCACGTCATTAGCATATAACGGGTGCCGGCACCCGGTATATGCTAATGACGTGACGGGCATGTGACTTGGCATGCGAGCCTGGGTAAAGAAGGAGCGGAGGGCGGAGCAGAAGAAGGTAAGTGAGGGGAGAGGGGGAGGTATTTAGGGGGGTTTTGGTTGAGGATGGGGGGTTTAGGTTGAGGAGGGAGGTTGAGGATGAGGAGGGGGGTTGAGGAGGGGGGTTTAGGTTGAGGAGGGGGGAGGAGTGGGTTGAGGATGGGGGTTGAGGATGGTGGGGTTGAGGATGGGGGGTTGAGGAGGGAGGATGAGAACGAGGAGGGAGGTTAAGGTTGAGTAGGGGGTTGAGGATGGGGGGGGGGTTGAGGATGGGGGGGGTTGAGGATGGGGATGTTGAGGATGGGGGATGTTGAGGATGGGGGATGTTGAGGATGGGGGATGTTGAGGATGGGGGATGTTGAGGATGGGGGATGTTGAGGATGGGGGATGTTGAGGATGGGGGATGTTGAGGATGGGGGATGTTGAGGATGGGGGGGGTTGAGGATGGGGGGGTTGAGGATGGGGGGGTTGAGGATGGGGGGGTTGAGGATGGGGGGGTTGAGGATGGGGGGGGTTGAGGATGGGGGGGTTGAGGATGGGGGGGTTGAGGATGGGGGGGTTGAGGATGGGGGGGTTGAGGATGGGGGGGTTGAGGATGGGGGGTTGAGGATGGGGGGGTTGAGGATGGGGGGGCTGAGGATGGGGGGGCTGAGGATGGGGGGGCTGAGGAGGGAGGTTGAGGAGGGAGGTTGAGGGTGGGGGGGTTGAGGAGGAGCAGCGATTTCTGAGTAAACTTTTGTTGTAACAGTTGCTTTTACTGTCATTTTACGTTATTTACCTTATAAGTGTTAATAATATTAATAAAAAAAGTTCTGAGCTACCCTTATTTTGCTTCAAAGTTCTTTATTTGAAATTTAAGTTTTTTTTCCTGAAATTTCCTTCTTAAAATGAGGTGCGTGTTATACGCCGGTGCGTGTTATACGACGATAAATACGGTATATATCTTATCAAGTGGCAGGTAAGCTCAAATACTGAAACCAATTTAATTGTATAGTCCTATATTTAAAAATGTTGAACAGAAGCAAATCATTTTCAAACTGCTTGTAGAAAGCAATATAAAAAGAAAATACAGACTTTAATTAATTACCTTTTATATGCAATTATGCTGCAATGGAATCGACCATTTTTTTGTTTTGAGGATCTTCCTCCTCAGAGTGGAATAGTCTTTTAATGCAAAGGAACAGTCTAACTGCATAATGCAAAAGTGGCAGCTAAGACTGCCAGTATTTTCGCTTGGCCTGTAGCTCATTGTGTCGTACAGGGATCTAAAGAATAATAATTGTATGTAAATGTGATGAATTTAGGGGTCGTGTTTATCCATCTTTCTTTTTTACTCATTATCAAGTTTAGTTATTCAAAACACTATTTAGAAAAAAATAGATAGTTTACAAGTCAATCAAGAAGGTACCTTGGAAAGAGAAGAGTGTTTTAATGATGTGCTAATTAGAGACACAGCCTGCTTGTCTATCTCGGTCATGACCAAAGCAATGTTCCCCAATTTTATCATGCAGTTATATCCCCTCCTCTATCCTTATGAAGTACTTTCAGGTGCCAATTAGCATAATGAGCTGTCAATTTACATAAAAGTACAGCACTGAATTTGTAAGGAATTATTCACTTCATAACAAAGGGCTAAACCAATGTATATCTCTTTAAAATAAATACAACTTCATGTTCGTGTGTCTTTAAAAATGTCACAGCAGGCAATATATACTGTATACACACACATATATCTGTTTGAAAACTTTTACTCTGGCAAAGAACATAATTATTCAGACAAAAAGATTGTGATGCCTTTTGGTCCCTAGAGGCATCTATGAAGGTTGAGTATGCGAGTGGGGCGTTTACATTTCTGCAGGAGCAGTGCTTGGTTATTTACCTTGTAACTGGCTGCTTTTGTACATGTGTGGGGAGAGGTATTAAATACTAAAAGCTCCAATGATATAACTAATCCACCTCCCCTCTCTCCACCTTCCATATACAAAATATTTTATTTTCTTTAAATATGTTCTGCTCATAGCTTATTATGTGATTATTTGCTGCACACTTAAACGTAAAATGTGTTTCCTAAACATTATTAAGAAATTAGAGAAAAAATATGGGAGAGGGGGGGCGCTATTTGGTAAAAGGAGAATAACTTTTCAAGGGCACTTCACTTTCTTCAGAGTTTAATATTCAACTTTTATTAAGGTCTCACCGTGGCATAGTGCACCCAGATGTAACCACGGTATCAGCCACATTAAATTCGATCCCTGTATGTGAAACGTGAGACCCGCACGACTGCGATCTTGAAGAATTGCAGATTTACGGTGCTATTAAATTAGAACAGGCTGCGAGTTACGGGCTTGAGAGGCAAACCCGTAAACCATTTGTCGCATGTTGCATGTGCGGCTGTGAACGTGATCAATTAGTCTAACTTGTAGTTACAGGTTGGGATGGAGCCAATGGCAAAAGAGATCGTCAGAATTACGCCACAAAAAAATGGAGGTGGGATTGTCAAAGTCCTGTTGGGTTCAATGAGTAACGATCGGACCCACATTCCAGATATAATGCAATATTCATAAAGCCGTAAATATGATATTCTATCACATGCGAGTTACAGTAAATGTATTAACACATTGATTGCTGAGATCGATATAACACAAAAATTAAACATAAAATAAAGTATTTTTCAGGACCAATTTGCGAACTTGAGAATGTTTTGCTATTACTTCTAAGACCTAACATCACTTTCCCTTTTAATAAAATAACATTAGTGTGCGTATATATGCATTTAAAGTACTAAAAATTGTACTCTACTTCCCTTACAGGTCCTCTCTAGCACTCGTTGGCTTCTTGGCTCCATTTTGCGAGATACGAGTTTGAACGCCAGTGATCTTGATGCAATTTGAAAGAACAAAGGATTTGCGGCCGCGAAGTTCCACTTCCTGTAGGCTTTTTTCGGCCTTGCTGCGTCTTAATCCGCAAGTCATCTGTGGGTTGCTTTAAGAGGCTAATTTAATAGCCTTAAGTCTTGCAAGCTACGATTTATAAAATCATAGCAATTTAATGGGAATGCATGTGTCTCCTTTTTCAGATGAATACTAAATGACACTCTTAGTGATCTTATCTCCGCCCCATTATAAAAATGATCAAATATTTAATCCCCTTCTGTCATATAAGTTATTTTTGTTGTAGTTCAGTCCTTCATTTGTGTCCAACTCTTGGTGACCATATGAGTAGGCCAGGCACATCTGTCTGTTTCTGGTTGTGCTTATCCATATGGTGTTCTTGCCAAAAGATACTGGAGTGGGTTGCCTGTTCCTTCTCCAGTGGACCACAATTTGCCTGACCTCTCTGCAATGACCTGCTCATCTTGGGTGACCCTACATGGTATAGCTCAAAGCTACTTCACCATGACAAGGTAGCGATGTAGAAGGGGATTTGTTTTTTACTTTATTAATACTTCTAAACCTTTCATTAATCATATAATCAAGCTCTAGGTGACTGGTTTTGGAGACCAAAAAAGAGCTGAAATAGAGACTTTCAATTTAACCCAAATCTTGGAACATGGGTTCATAATGGGTGGATATATAGTGGCATTTTCATAGTAAACACAAGGAAATTTTGATAACATAACAGGTGGAAATCATAGAAAAGCATTACAAAGTTGTAGAAACTTACACAAAAGGTAATTAGAGGACCTGAAATCAAATTTCTGTTAACTCAAAAACCCTTTTTGTTTGTGTGAAAATGTATTTGCAAAGAATTACAGTAAGTAGTGTTAGTTTGCCTGATATGACCTCTGATACCAAACCCGATAAGCCATGGCCAGAGGCTTGTATACGTCCCATCATACTGCACATACCTTGAGACCTTCCTTCTTTATGTCCTGGGCTAGGTCTTTACACAACTCTAGACACACACCGTACAGCTCCTCTGCTGAACTTATCTCACTGAATGTCCTAAAAATGTAACAAAAACAAATTAAGCCGCGGTGCTCTTTAATGGGCAGATGTAATGGTCTAGATTTTATAACTTATTAGTAAATCTAGTATAAGTTACCAGTAAAAGATTGATATAAACTGCATTCCTATATAATGCACTTAGATATGTTATATCTTTTGTGAGAAAACATTATTATTATTATCCTTTAATTATAACGCGCCAACATATTCTGCAGCGCCATACATGCGTTAAGTACAAGGCAAAAATTGTTTTAACATGTTGCAAACGAATAGAGGGCCCTGTCTTTGAGCTTATAATCTAGTATACAAAGTGTTTTCCAAAGCACCTTACAAGATTAAAAACTCGCAAACTTTTTTGGATTAAAACATTTCTGCAATCCTTATGCAAAAAGCAGCTTATATCTATGCAGCACATCTCATAAAACATTTTATTTGTATTAATATCTAAAAATCCCTCTAGCACATATAAGTGATACACTACATATCCCAGGCTGCTTTACAGCACAAACAGGAACCCCAGAGTTTAAATCAAATGTTTTAGTGAACCTGATTGGCCAAAACAAATCATTTTAAGTTTGATGCTAAATTAGCCTGGGTTAGGTGGGTGCTAACCATAATTTGCAACTGTCAGAAATTACAAGACATTTTGTTTACTTCAATGTAAGTGTTTAAATGTTTATTTGGGGATTTTTTCATGCAAAACAAATGTTTGCATACACTACTAATTTGCCTCTATCAGATGCATTCATAATCCAGCTCTGAAGGTGATAAGCTTCTGTCACGCCCTGCTTCTTCAATGGGGCTTTACAAGAACCTAGTTCAAGCCTACCCCAGCAGGACCGTGTAGTTCTTACTACCTCGGGTACAGAAGATGGCCTCAGGATATCAGGAACACCATATAATCCCTTAGAATTAGGATTAATGCACAGAATTAAATTTACACCTTGTCTATGTAAGTAGATATCACTGTATACCTTTATTGATTGGCACATTTTATACAATTTTCAGGCACACAGGCTGGCCAATCAGTAAGCCCCATTCCTAAAAATTAGGCTGCCCTTTGTTTACTTGGAAAACTCTGTACCTCTGATGAAATCAGATCTTTTAATCTCATCCGGGTGATTATATTAATTTTAAACAATTGTTCTAACCACTCAGACTATCTGCTTATCTGCTCAAGGCCCCTGTGATGCTGGGGGAGTCTTCCCTAGATAACAACATTGTACATAATAGGCTGTTCCTGCTTACTTGGAAACCCTGTAAAAGGATTATCTATTAGACTACGGTCTTTGGTGTTGGCTGATGCAATAGCCTGCAGAATAGCTAATATTATGCAGAGCATAAACCAAGATGCATACAGTATAACAGTGTAATCATATTTTAATTCTAAGCAATAAAAAATAGTCCAGTCAGGCCCTGGGCATGACAGCTTCTTTAAACAGATGCATTTTTAGGGACGCTTTGAAGGTCCTGAGGTCGGAGGATAGTCTAGTGGAGAGAAGCATGATGACGATGATGACAAGCTAAAAAAGCTTAGCCACAATCTCAGATTATTTAAACTGTACACATATAATATATAAATGAAGGAGTCTGTTTTGCTTGGAATCTAAAATAAAAAGTTAGTATTTTAGATTAAATTACACTCCATATTTATGCGTTACACAAAGGATATCATATTGTTCAGACACATTTTTTTATGAAGAATGGAGGGCCCTGTATTTGATTTCAAGCTCAAGAACAGGGCCCTCCATTTTTTATAAGGCGTTCATTTTGTCTTTGCCATGTACTTAACCCTTGTATAGCGCTACGGAATATGCTGGAGTGTTCCAAATAAAGATAATAATAGTAATAATTTTTGAATTAACCATTTATGTACCAATTATATACATTCATGGATAAGAATACAGTTGATTTTAAAAATACTAAAAATATAGCTCACCTTTCTGTGCTAATGCTTTTTCTTTCTCCATCTCTGGAAAGAGAAGAAATGATAGAATTACTTTTAAGAAAGTTCAAATGCATTAAAGCACATTTCATTTTTATCAAATATATATAGTGGCCCAGATTCACGTACGTATTCATTAAAGGTGCTCTGATCTCATGGACACTGGCTCTGTACATCATATATAGCAGTCACAATCAAGCAGTAAAAACGGTTTTACTTTTTTATAATTAAAGGATACAGTAATCACCTTTAACATATTCTTAACGAACACTGAATTGTATCTATAATTCAGCTGAACCAGCCTATAAATAGTAGAGGGGCGGTGGCTCAGGTATAAATGATAAGTACCAAATTCAAATGAATGATAACAGGGTGCTCCTAAGGATAATGGGGATAAGTAGTACCAAAAGAGAGAAAAAGATCCTTTTTTAGGGCACTCCTGGGAAATCCAATTCTCAGAAAAAGAGATGGAACTAAATGTAAAACTTAACTTTTAATAGTAATAATAAAATCCACTAAAATACATAAACGTAGGTAGCAGAGAGTTAAAGTATATAGAGTTTACTGGAAAAAAATGCCACTATTGTGGAAAATGCCACTATAAGGTAGACCATATAAAGTGCAATGTGCTGGTATAGTCACTGATAAAGTGGCTAGTATATAAAAAAGTGCTATATAGTGCTAATAGTGATAAGGTGCCAAGTGCTATGACACAAATAAGAAATATATGAAAGTGAACCAAGTATCTAGGTAATATATGGTTGCCTATAAGGTGCAATATAAATAAATATTAGCAGCTGATTGCTGATCAGAAACCAGTAAACAATATGATAAATGTGGCAAGGGGTAAAGGCTAGGGGTAAAGGATATTGAGAAATAAATGCCCCCAGAGTATTGATTTCCTGTTAGGTAATGTTCTCAATATCTATGAATCTGAAATACCCAAATACCCCAATACCAGCGTTGCCTCCAGGGTATACCCATAACCAGTAGCTACTGCCTTCCAAATCCACTAAACATTGGCTAAAATAGCCTAACTAATGCAGCTGTGAAGGGGCTTTATGCTATGGGCCTGAACTGAGAACGCTGACTCTGTGCTAGTCACGCCGTGGTCTAGACGCAAGATAATGACGTCATAGACTCGCGACGGCGTTCCTACGTGCACCCGACGCACGTTTCTGGAATTTCATCAGCACTTGGCACCTTATCACTATTAGCACTATATAGCACTTTTTTATATACTAGCCACTTTATCAGTGACTATACCAGCACATTGCACTTTATATGGTCTACCTTATAGTGGCATTTTCCACAATAGTGGCATTTTTTCCAGTAAACTCTATATACTTTAACTCTCTGCTACCTACGTTTATGTATTTTAGTGGATTTTATTATTACTATTAAAAGTTAAGTTTTACATTTAGTTCCATCTCTTTTTCTGAGAATTGGATTTCCCAGGAGTGCCCTAAAAAATGATCTTTTTCTCTCTTTTGGTACTACTGAACCAGCCTATACCTTGAGTTTATGGAGAAAAAAATCCTGAAGGGATCAAAAACTACAAGTTCTCTCTAAATGATTATATACATTTTTCACTCCAATAATACATTTCAATTTTTCTTTCTTTGGAGTCAATAGGTCTAGAGCACCAAAGAAAAAAAAATGCAGAGTGCATTGCCATTAACAGGTGTTTGTGCACAGGATCTTTTGAGAAAGTGAAGAGTCACGGAGGCTCCAAACAATAGTGAAGAAGGGCAGCTAGATGAATAACTGTTAATGTTCAGTCATGTCCGACTCTCTGTAACCTCATGGATCTAAACACACCAGGCATATCTCTATGTCCATGGTCATGCTGATCCACTTGGTATTCATAGCAGAGATACTAGAGTGGGTTGCCAGTTACTTCTCCAGTGGACCACAGTATACAGCTACTGGAAATTTCTAAGGGGTCTCCCATCCATGTACTGACCAGGCCCAACCCTGCTTGGCTTCAGGGTGGTGTGACCTCTTGGTTCCCTGACTGGAATAAAACCAGGTCACAGTGGTGCAAGCACTGAATCCTAACCACTGCACCACCAGGGAACCCAAGCTATTAATTTTTGTTTTCTTTAAAAGAAAATTAACAGTAGAAAAGAAGACACATTATAAATGTATACTGGCAAAAAATAAAAATGTTGATTTTTCTGAGCAAATATTTTTGAAAATTGACAGTTTTGCTTTACTGCAATACAGTGAAACAGAACTGCACTTGTGTTACTTGATATTACTACAATATCATGAGAAATATACTTGCTATATGTAAAAGCCGACACATAATAGAAAAGAAAAAGACTACACCTTAAATATGTGCTTTCCTAGACCTTGTGGGCCTAGGTAGAAATACACCCCCTGAATTAAATTTATGATTTATATTATAAAAATTCTACTGGAAAATATTTACGAGCGGATGCTCCCAAATCCTTTGATTTTTCCACCTTTAAAGATGAAAATCCCCCATACTCTAATGCAGAAATATACAGCTGGGATATATACTGTGACTGCATAATAACGGAGGGAATGCTTCGGCAATAGAAACATTTCATTATGTACCAAAGTTTACAGTTATTATCCTTTATTTATGACGCGCCAACATATTCCGCAGCGCAATACAGGGGTTAGGTACAATTATAAACAATACCCCACAATGAAAATAATGGAAGACCCTGTTATTGAGCTTTCAGTTAAAGACAATAGCACACCTATCATAAAACATACCACATTGAAATGCTAATTAACGTATTGCAATTAAAATACAGACACGTGGAAAAAGCTCATTTATAGATATAGCCAGATTTGTGTATTTTGATGTCTGAGAACCTGTAAAACTTCTGCTTTCTGGGTGGTCTGAAAGTAGTAATGGACCACCCACTGCCAGCATGGATTTCTACCCACCAGACGCTATGGTATTTTTAGTTCTCAGCACACAGGGAGACAGCAAGATTTTAGGAGAACAGGAGAAAATAGTGCTGATACAGAGAAATGTGTTCATTTTATGACATAGTATTAGGTTTTGTTTTGCTTTTTATATGTTAACAAAACCTATATTTCTCACAATTCCATTACAATGACATTCTTCATTCTGCCTCTGTTATCGCCTCCTCTCCTTCAGGAATTTTCTCATGCTGCCCCTACTCTGTGGAACTCCTTGCCTCGCTCCATTAGACTATCCTCCTGCCTCAAATCCTTCAAATTCTTACAAAAAAATCACCTATTTAAAGAAGCTGATCACCTTCAACCGTATCTTACTCAATATATTGTACCTCACCTTCCTATACCTCCCCCATACCCTTTAGACTGTAAGTTTGCGAGTTTTCAGTCTTGTTGGGTGCTTTATAGAAAGCACTTTGTTTGCTTGACGTTAAACTCAATAACAATACCCTCCCATTCCTTCATAATTTGTTAAGTTTGTTTTTGACTTGTATCCACCCTGTTTAGTGCTACGGAATTAGTCGGAGCGTTAATAATAAAGGTTAATAATAATAATTAATGATACAATATATCCCAGTGCTATATGAATGAACTTAAAGGGGCATTGAAAGCATTAGAAGGTATTTGATAATCTACCACTGTGTGATCTTTTTCAAATGAAGCTCTCAAAGCAGAAAAAAATAACGGATTTGGGGGCTTGCCCCATCAGCCAATGAGCAGTAATATAGATGTTGGAGTCATACCTATCTGCCAATGAAATCTACAGACATACCTAAGCCGTGTGCATTTTCTGCTAGTTTCAATGAAGTTTAAAAAATAAATTTCCATGCAAAGCACAACTTTGGTAATGTTTAAATCATGATCTTTTAAATTACATGAAAAAAAAAAGAATTGTGTTCTGTGTCCCTTTAAATGATTAAGAAACACCATATAAGAGACTGCTAGACAGACCAAAACAGCTTTGAACGCTGAATGTCTACGTTCTTGGGATGGTCAGTTTGTTTACATGAAAATCTCGCCAAAATGTATTCTATCTTATCACACACATATGATCCTTCTTTAAACATCTCTACAAATTTACATGGGATGCAAAGAAAGTGAGCGCAGAAAAAATATTGCTTTAATTTGTATTATTTTTGTGCTGCAACCCACTGGGATTTTTATACAAACTCAACAGGGTGTACTGCACATGAAATATTATTATTACTAACCCAAACAGAGGATAAAAAAATAAAGGTTCTGCATTAAACAGTTTGTCTTATAGACTATAATACATTTTCTAGAAGTAGGAATGATAAACAGACACAGTTACATGAGCCTCGGACCATCATTCATAATCATGAGGTTGGTTAAATAATGGATTCCAGCAGTTAAATGTTTCTCTCCGACTAAAGGTTTTTTTTTGGTTTTACTTATAATGCAAATTAAATAAACTGCACACAAATCCAGAATCCGAATGAATATTATAATGTAATGGCCGCAAGAGAGACCTGCGAAGGGCTTCCGAGTTACAGCCTTGAAAATACTGCAACGGTTAAAACTGTAATCTACGGGTTTAACGGACGCAATATATTCAAGGCTGTAACTCGGAAGCCCTTTGCGGGTTGGGAAAATGTATCAATCTCCCCAAGCCTGCAAATGTTTTCACACCCGTAAATGACAAAAGGAGCCCAGGGGGGAGGGGGCGACACAGGGAAAAGAGACACGAGAGGGAGAGAGGGGGAGAGACACGGGAGGGAGAGAGGGGGAGAGACACGGGAGGGAGAGAGGGGGAGAGACACGGGAGGGAGAGAGGGGGAGAGACATGGGAGGGAGAGGGGGGGGAGAGACATGGGAGGGAGAGGGGGGGGAGAGACATGGGAGGGAGAGGGGGGGGAGAGACATGGGAGGGGGGGGAGAGACACGGGAGGGAGTGGGGGGGAGACACGGGAGGGGGGGAGAGACACGGGAGGGAGTGGGGGGGAGACACGGGAGGGAGGGGGGGGAAGAGACACGGGAGGGAGGGGGGGGGAAGAGACACGGGAGGGAGGGGGGGGAAGAGACACGGGAGGGAGGGGGGGGGAAGAGACACGGGAGGGAGGGGGGGAGAAACGGGAGGGAGGGGGGGGGAGAAACGGGAGGGAGGGGGGGGAGAAACGGGAGGGAGGGGGGGGAGAAACACGGGAGGGAGGGGGGGAGAGACACGGGAGGGGGGGGGGGAGAGACACGGGAGGGGGGGGGGGAGAGACATGGGAGGGAGGGGGGGGACACGGGAGGGGGGGGAAGAAACACGGGAGGGAGGGGGGGGACACGGGAGGGGGGGGAAGAGACACGGGAGGGAGGGGGGGACACGGGAGGGGGGGAAGAGACACGGGAGGGAGGGGGGGACACGGGAGGGAGGGGGGGACACGGGAGGGGGGGAAGAGACACGGGAGGGTGGGGGGGGAAGAGACACGGGAGGGTGGGGGGGGAAGACACACAGGAGGGGGGAAAGAGACCCGGGAGGGAGAGGGGGGAAAAGGAGGCACAGGAGAGGGGGAAAGGAGACAAAAAAGGGGGGAGATCAGGGAAGAAACGAGACACAAAGGAGGAAGTAGACCGGGTAGAGACTTGCAATGACACGGGGGGGGGGACACAGGGGAGGGAGAGGGGGGAAGGGACATAGGGAGGGAGAGGGGGAGGGACACAGGGGAGGGCAAAGGGGGGAAGAGACACAGGGGAGGGGGGAAGAGACACAGGGGAGGGAGAGTGAAGAGACACAGGGGATCGAGAGGGGGGAAAGAGACACAGGGGATCGAGAGGGGGGAAAGACACAGGGGAGGGAGAGGGGGGAAAGAGACACAGGGGAGGGAGAGGGGGGAAAGAGACACAGGGGAGGGAGAGGGGGGGGGAAGAGACACTGCGGAAGGAGGGGGGGGAAGAGACACTGCGGAAGGAGAGGGGGGGAGAGACACAGGGGAAGGAGAGGGGGGAAAGAGACACAGGGGAAGGAGAGGGGGGAAAGAGACACAGGGGAAGGAGGAGGGGAAAGAGACACAGGGGAAGGAGAGGGGGGAGACACAGGGGAGGGAGGGGAGAGACACAGGGGAGGGAGGGGAGAGACACAGGGGAGGGAGGGGGAGAGACACAGGGGAGGGAGGGGGAGAGACACAGGGGAGGGAGGGGGAGAGACACAGGGGAGGGAGGGGGAGAGACACAGGGGAGGGAGGGGGAGACACACAGGGGAGGCAGACATACAGGGGAGGCAGGGGAGACACACAGGGGAGGGAGGGGGAGAAACACAGGGGAGGGAGGGGGAGACACACAGGGCAGGGAGAGGGGGGAAGAGACACAGGGGAGGGAGAGGGGGGAAGAGACACAGGGGAGGGAGAGGGGGGAAGAGACACAGGGGAGGGAGAGGGGGGAAGAGACACAGGGGAGGGAGAGGGGGGAAGAGACACAAGGGAGGGAGAGGGGAAGAGACACAGGGGAGGGGGAGGGGAAGAGACACAGGGGAGGGAGAGGGGAAGAGACACAGGGGAGGGACAGGGGAAGAGACACAGGGGAGGGAGAGGGGAAGGGGCACAGGGGAGGGAGAGGGGAAGAGACACATGGGCAGGAGAGGGGAAGAGACACAGGGGAGGGAGAGGGGAAGAGACACAGGGGAGGGAGAGGGGAAGAGACACAGGGGAGGGAGAGGGGAAGAGACACAGGGGAGGGAGAGGGGGAAGGGGCACAGGTGAGGAAGAGGGAGGAAGAGACAGACAAAGGGGAGGGGGAAGGGGCACAGGTGAGGGAGAGAAAGGGAGAGACAAAAGGGAGGCAGAGACAAAGGGGAGGCAGAGACAAAGGGGAGGCAGAGACAAAGGGGAGGCAGAGACAAAGGGGAGGCAGAGACAAAGGGGAGGCAGAGACAAAGGGGAGGCAGAGACAAAGGGGAGGGAGAGGGGGGAGAGACAAACAGATAGTACATAAACAGACAGAAAACACAATGTATAACACTAAATCATGCCGCTCTTTTTGACGGGAAAGTAGCTAGTACAGATATAAAACATGTACACTTTGATTTAGGGCAATAGCTGTACCATATATAAGGCATAGACATCAAAAATTATCAGTAGGCGAACTCTAAATACGTTTTAAAAAAATTATTAAGTAAAGCTTTTAGGAATCAATTTGTCAGATTCTTATAATAATCCACAGCAGCAATATAGCTTTTATGGTCAGTATTACCTTTTTTTGTAGCTTCCTTGAAAATGTTGTATATGCATTTTGTTTGTTTGATATGTAAGTTTTATATATGTATGTTGGGTATTTAAATAGGCTAAAACTGCTAATGATGATTTATTCTCACTAGAGGGGTGAGTATCCGTGTGCCTGAACTCTGCATAGAAATCAATACTTAGATTATTACAGTAAAAGGAACAAAATGAAAATACAAAGACAGTCGGAGGCACAGATGAAAAAATAAGCTTTTGATAAATTGTTGTGTTTTTTTTGTTCAATTTAAATCGACTCTTGGTGACCCTACGTCAAGCACATCTTGTGTCTTGTTTTGCCAATCCATAAGGTTTTCTTTGCAAAGATACTGGAGTGGGTTGTCTGTTCCTTCTACAGTAGACCACAATTTATTGACCTCTCTGCTATGAGTTGCCCATCTTGGGTGAACCCAAAATGGTGTAGCTCACAGGTTCATTGAAATACACAAGCCCCTTCAACACAACAAGGTAGAGATTCAGAAGTGGTTTTGATATAAAAACAAACAACAACAAAAAAACTTGTGCATTTTTTCCCATCCAATAGAATTACCTTTAAACATGTTATTGAATACAGTCACATACACAATAACACTTACTTCTCTACATGTGTGGAGCCATTGGCCAGAGAGATGTTTAGAAAGTTATGCCAAGAGATTTCTGAGAACAGGAGAGAGAGCAGCGCCCTCTGCTGGTAGAGGTCAGTACAGGTTGTAATCCCAAGAGCTTTCAACATCTTCTCGGTCACTTTTCCGATGCCCGGGACCTACAAAAAGAACAACACTGAGCTTATCAGAATCTGCATTTTTTGCTACTCATTGGTCAGAATAATCAGTTATTACAGTCATATTGCAAAAATGACTTATTTTGATATAATGCATTAGACCCTGGAAGATGGTATTCCAGAAAATGCCAAAATGCTTGGGGAAAAAAAACAGTGTACAGAACTTATCAGGTAAAAATAACTTTTTTGCAATTTAATATTAAGTGCCAAAAAGGAAGCAGGTTATCCAATAAAAAATAGGCAATATCGAAAGTACAGGGAGCAAGCGCACACTTATCAACCCAACTGAAATCACCAATAAAGCCTCAATGTCGTCTATTGTATCATGTTTGTTGTGTGCACAAAAATAGCAATTTAAAAAAAAAACATTTTGCTATGAACACTATCTAACATTCACCAAGGCTGTGTTTGCCACTTTACTACCCACATTGCTCATCCGTTTCTAAGGTTTTCAACAGATGTTTTGGTCCCATATACACACAGTAGTGCTTAAAAGTTTGCATACCCTGGCATAAATTGTAAAATGTGAAAATATGACTAATCACGCAAAAGAAAAAATATATATTTTATTGAAAGACAGTAAACATATGAAGCCATTTATTATCACATAGTTATTTGGCTCCGTTTTAAATCATAATGATAACAGAAATCACCCAAATGGCACTGATCAAAAGTTTACATACCCTTGCATGTTTGGCCTTGTTACAGATACACAAGGTGACACACCTAGGTTAAAATGGCAATTAAAAGGTTAATTTCCCACATCTGTGGCTTTTTTTTAATTACAATTAGTGTCTGTGTATAAATAGTCAATTAGATTGTTATCTCTCATGTGGATGCACTGAGCAAGCTAGATAATGAGCCATGGGGAGCAGAAACTGTCAAAAGATCTGTGTAAAAAGGTAATGGAACTTCATAAAGGGGAAAAAGGATATAAAAAGATATCCAAAGTCTTGAAAATGCCAGTCAGTACTGTCCAATCACTTATTAAGAAGTGGAAAATTCAGGGATCTCTTGATAAGAAGCCAAGGTCAGGTACACCAATAAATATGTCAGCCACAACTGCCAGAAGAATAGTTCGGAATCCAAAGAAAACCTACAGGTAACCTCAGGAGAAATACAGGCGACTCTGGAAAAAGACGGTGTTGTCGCTTCAAAATGTTGTACTTTGTTTACCAGGAAGGAGCCCATTTATTGTATATTTACAGCTTGCATTTCCAACAACATGTTGTTTTTGTTTATTCACGACAAGAAAGGAAGATTGACAGTAATGTATAACATATTATGGATCTTGCGTGTTAGTCTAGCGCCAGCCAGCAACTGGCCGCTAGTTGGCGTTGTCACTGTTCTGCCTGTGTCACATATACAGTGGGGGGAAAAGTATTTGAGCCCCTGCTCATTTTGAACGTTTGTCCACTGACAAAGAAATGATCAGTCTATAATTATCCTGTGCCAATAGCAGAAATACACCCCCAAAGCATAATGTTTCTACCTCCATGTTTGACGGTGGGGATGGTTTTCTTGGGGTTACAGGCGGTATTCCTGCTCCTCTAAACACAGTGAGTTAAGTTGATGCCAAATAGCTCAATTTTTGGTCTCATCTGACCACAACACTTTCACCCAGTTCTTCTCTGAATCATTCAGATGTTCATGGTCGAACTTCAGACGGGCCTGTACATGTGCTTTCTTTGCGAGCTTGCAAAGCATTCTGTAAGTAAATAATGATATTGGGTTCCTTGGTCACAAATCATCACTCTAGTATCATACCATGATACAAGAGTGCAAGACAGGAAAAGAGAACTCTGACCTGGGTACTACAAATACTGCTGGACAATGAGGGGCAGCTGCAGTGCTGACCTCTATCAACAGAGGGTAGCTGCATCAGGTAAGCCTCAGCAGCAACCAGGGACAGGGATCTGTCCCTGGGCATCAATACCATGTCTGTCCCTAGTGCGGGTCCCTCTCCCTGACTCCATTGGCTGTGTGTCTCTAACCCCACAGAGTCTCTCTCTCACCGATCCCAGTCTCTACCTATCTCTAACAGTGTTTGTCCACCTCTCTCTGACTCCAGTAGCGGTGTCTAACAGTTTTTGTCCATTTCTCGGACCCTAGTGATGGTCTCTCTCTAACCACAGTCACTGTCTCATTTGGGCCGTACTCAGTGTCTTTTTCTAAACATAGCAGCTGTCCAACCTCCTGACATGTCTGTCTGATATTAATGTTTGACCCTTACCATAACCCTAGTAATTGTCTCTCTCTCTCTCTCTCTCTGACCTCAAGCTCTCCTGTGATTACAGGTACAATGACAGCGCCATCTAGCTTCCAGTTGCAGTTTTGCTTCTAGCGCTGGACTAACACGCAAGGTCCCATATTATGATAGATAATCTTTATTCATTCAAAGGGTATAAAGAATTATAAAGAACTTATGTGTGTTTTAAGTATTGCTATACTTTTAAGAACAGCTATAAGAAGAAATGGTAAAAAGCACAGTAACAAACGAGTTATCGGCTTATTTCATAAATTAATTATATCTAAAAAATGCTCCGAATTTTAAAAAACAAGTCCTGATGATTATCCCCACAAAGCAGTAATTTGAAAGACATTATCTAAATATAGTAACCACTCTTAAAAAGAAGAAAGCAAAATGATCAGTCTGTATAAATATATACTTTTAGTGATCTGTGATGGTACCACCCAGTGTTTCCATTAACAAAGATTTTCCTTCACTTACAGATATTTTAGTTCTTTGCAGCCCTTTCAACTGTGAGCAAGATAACGCAGTTTGTGTATTTAGCCCTAATCAAAGCAGATAGTTGATACAGAGAGTAAAACCATCACTGAACAGGATGTCAAACAAAGTAGTAAATGGACATGTTTTATTGCAGAATATAAGTAGTTTGTGGTTACATGCATTTGATAAAAAAACACAAAATATCATCAAGGTCATGTGTTAAACTTTCCTCTCGTCCTTAAAAGGGACGTTCACCTTAATGTAAGTGCTCTTCATGGTGTGAAAGATCACAAGATTGGATGTGAAAATATTCTGTTTAATTACACTAATAACAGCTAAAAAATCTAAATATATGTTTACATAGGTGAGCCCAGCATCACATACCTGCACAGATAGATTTGTTGAGGGTTATTTTTTATTTGTTTATCACTACATGGAGCATTGGTCTGCATTAATTAAATTCCAGAGAGCAATTTGAATAGAAACCTGAATTTTTTGCCGTAAGAAAAAAATAAACCAATTACAAGGTCTGTTCCCTTCAAACTGGAAATATAAGCAGTCTAAAAAAAGCTTACCATTGACTTGAATGGGGGACACACCCTGCAACCTGATTGGTTGCAGTAATGCAGTAGCATATGGGCAGTCGGTTATACATGTAAACACATTTTATTTGATTTCTCAGTGAAAAATGCACATATTTAAAAAAAAAAATCAAAAAGGATTTCAACATGCTTTTAGGAGGTCTTTACTTTGATGTGATGCAAATTGTACTGAAATAAGTGGCTCTTTAACAGTTAAAAAATAAATATTTGATGAAACCCTGAAAAGTGACTGTAAAATCAGACTGCTTTGTTTTATTACTATTCTTTTGAAAGCCAATAGGCCAATCTAGTCTTCCCATTCAATCTATACAAACAGCAGGACTTTGTACATTCACAGGACTGCCTTGTGCTTGTATCCGCCTTTCTGATCCACCACCCAAACACAGTCTGCCATTCCATTATTGCCAATAATTACAATCTACACCCCAGGTGTATTAAGTTTTAAATTATACCATATAATCTGTGTTCCTTTAAAGTAAGATTTCAAAAGTCAATATTTTACAAGGTTTAAAACATATGATAAAACATATAGAAGTATTATATTTCTTTCTGGTATTATACAAACAATTTTGACTTGGACAATTTGTGAATGTGAGATTGTATTGCAAAACATGTCACATACCTTTCTTATAGGCAAGTCCTTAACAAAGTCCAATACAGCTTGTCTATCGTGGGGTATTCTATACTGTCCATTTGGCTTATTTTTATCACTGCACACTTTTGCGAGCAACATGTTTGGAGCAATGCCTGTATACAAAAAAAAAACAAGTACAAAGTGTAATGAGATGATAATAAAGTTAATGGACTGTATGCTTAATTATTATTGATTTACTGGTTCAGGGGAAAGTTCCAAGTGCACTTTTATTGCCATCACTACCTGAAAGAAGCATTAATTCAGTCAATATAGAGCAGCTGGTCAAACGATTTGCTTCACATCACATGCAGCATTGACAACTGAATGAAATAAAGGATGGGAGTGATGAAGTCTCCATAGCATTGACGCTTGGTGCAGTAGCGCAATATACACAATGCAGAGCATCCAGGCTTCTTGAGGTTACATTAAAAGGGCTGAATTTTATGAAAAAAATTGAGAATTATGTAACTAACAAAATTAGTACCAGTGTACATAAAATCATTTTTTCAGAGAATATCTTAATTTTTTAAAACCCTGGTAATGTATAGAAAATTTCCATTTTGTCTGAACTGAGCACTTCTTGGTAGCTAGGAGATGGAGGGCTTTCTTTTCTACTGAACAGTGGATGGAGTGGTGATGGAGAAGAATTTCATCATTCAATAGAGGTTATTTTACACATACCCCATACACATGCTCAGGAGAAGGCAGCGTGCATATATAAATACAAGTCCTGCCCCTGCAGAAATGTTAACACCATTCTTGTACATGACTTTGATCTAGCGCATTTCATACATGCCACAGAGGTCCGGCGTTACAAGTGCTGTACACCACTCCCACTCGTCTGTTAGAGGCTCTGTCCACTTAAGGTGGATTACTACAGTTACAGTTCCAACAATGATATACAAGAAGGAAGAGTGAGACCTGGGGGGTGGGGAATAGGAGATCAGAATAGGGGACCAGGGAGGGGTAGGAGATCAGAATGGGGGACCCCCCCCCCCAGGTCCCCCAGTCTGATCTCCTACCCCCGCCCCAGGTCCCACTCTTCCTGCTTGTATATCATTGATGGAACTGTAAGTGTAGTAATCCACCTTAAGTGGATAGAGCCTCTGACAGACGAGTGAGAGGGGTGTACAGCATTTTTAATGCCGGACCTCAGTGGCGTGTATGAAACACGCTAGATCCCATGACTTTACCAAAGTATCAAGGATTTCCAGGGACCAGCTGATGCATCACAAATGATTAGTTTTTTACAATTAAAAACTAATTTTACAATTTGTTTCCTGCCTAATTATGCTCTTAGCCCGATGCTGATTTTTTAAACATACACGTTTCATCCTTTAAGTTCAAACTGTTTGTCATCTATTTAATCTTACAAATAAGATAGGTTTTGATGATATCAGCAAATGCTCCTCTCTCATCCAGCCTCTAAAAAATGGTATGGCTGACCAGATATTACTCTGGCCAATAAAAATGTGCCCCGCAGTACAGACAATGGCTGACTAACAAAAGCAGATTGGTCAAAGAAATAAAACGTGGTCGATTCTGACTGGCTGAACATCTCCGTAAGTCAAGGCTCATCAACAGACCAAGATTTTTAGAATATCATATTTGAGCATAGATGACTAAATCATAATAATTAAAGCTATTGATTACTGCACTGCTACTCAGACAGGCATATTATAAAATTCTGGCTTTTTGACATGAATACCAGTATTTGGAAACCTTGATCTAGATTGGTGGAGAATTACAGTGGCCCTTTAAGTTTGCCTTGTTAACTTCAGATGAACGTCTCTGATGAAACATAATCAAGGACAGGCTGTGACCTTTATTTGAGCAATAATTTAAGCACAAAATAGATAACCCAATCAAAGCATAATCTAGGCAGTGACAGCTAATGTGATTAAAACATACAAAGCAGTGCTGTTTATTTTAATGTTCACTGTCAAACATGTAGTACAGATGAAGCCAAGATAGGAAAGATGTCACGGCTATGTGACAAACAAATCCTGAATTATAATCATATTCTTATGTACACAAGGTTACAAGGAAACCTTATTTGTTAAAAATGTACAGTACTACTAATTTTAACGGACCTAAAATGTGTATGTTTTTATTTATTCGGCACGTGAAGCTAATCACAGATCTTATTTTATATTTTTTCTGCTTATTTTTGTTATACTGCTCTATTTCATCCCATAAACTGCATTAAAAATAGCATACACATATACACTGTGTGTGGTGGGCATGAGGCAAGATTCTCCCCTGCAGGTTCCAAAAGCATTAAATTCCAAGCTAGGAACCCCAACGTGAAGCCCGTAACAGCTCTGTGCTTGAAATGTGGGCGAGTTACGGTGCTATTAAATTAGAAAGGCTGTGAGCTACGGGCTGGAGACGTAAAACCGTAAACCATTTGTCGGCCGGCGGCTTTGCGGGCTAGAACGTAATCAATTAAGCAAGCCCGTAGTAACAGGTTTAGATGGAGCCAATGGAAACCGAGATCGTCAGCATTGCATCACAAGGATGGATTTCAAACACTTACGGAGTTCAATTACGAGCTACGAGCGAACCCACATTACAGGTATAATGCAATATTGATAAAGCCGTAAATATGATATTCTATTACATGCAAGTTCCATCATATGTATTAACACATTGATTGCCGCGATCGATATAACACGGAAATTAAACATAAAATCAAGTATTTTTTGGGGGCCGATTTGCGGGCTTGAGAATGTTGTGCTATTAATTCTAAGACCTAACATCACTTTAAATTTTAATAAAAGTACAGTATTGTGTTTTTATTTGCATTACAACTGCTACGTATTGACTTTACCCCCCCTTGCAGATCCTCTTGAGCACACGTTGGGCTCCATTTGCGTGTTAGGGGCTTGCCCGTGAGTGACTTTGTTGCAACTTAATAGCTAAATTGAACAAGTGGCGGTTACGGGCTTGACAGATCAAAGGTTTTAGGGGCGCAAAGTTCAACGTTGCTCAACGCGTAGGCTATTCTCGGCCTTGCTGTGTCTTAACCCGCAAGTCGGCCTAATAGCAAAAAGCCCTACTATCTACAATACAGGCTACGTTTTAATGCGTAGACCGAATTTAATGTGGCTGTATGTTAGCAGATTTACAGGACAACTTGTAATGAGCTCTTTAGAAGAGCTTCTTATAAAGCTGAAATACTCTGTAAAGTCAAAGTTTATATATTAGTCCAGAATATGCCACTAATATAAGCATTTAAAAAAAGATATATATGGCAGAAGTTCATGGCCTACATTATGGCATTATTCATGATATGTCAAAAATACTTGGAACAAAAGACCAACAAGGCATATGGAAGGTTCCCTGTTTTTAATATTAAAATAATCTACCTAACTGTTTGCATATTTAAATATCATGTTATTAACAAGTGCTTAAAATCTGTTTTTACTCACCAAAACCTTTCAAATAGTCCAAACAAAGGTCTGCCCCAGTACCCCAGTAGCTCATGCACAGTGTCTCTATTGGTACTAGATGAACTAGCCACTTACAGATGGTGTCTCAATAGCATGTTTTGAAATGCTGCTGAAAAAATATCTGTGATTGGCTAGTACATGTAGTACTAGAGAGACACTGCATGCATGCAATATAGGGCAGACCTTTGTTGGGACTATTTGAAATGTTTCAGTGAGTAAAAACAGCTTGTAAGCTTATAATAAAATTATATTTAGATATGCAACACTTAGGTGGTTAATTTTAGTATTAAAAACAGGGAACCTTTCATATATCTTTAAGTTAAAATTATGCTGAATTGGAACAAAATATAGTACAGATTAAAATGTAATCTTTATTGAAGTTATTTTGGATGTTAAAGAAAAATATCAATATTAAAACAAAAATTAAAAAACAAACATAGTCTATGAGCCGCACCGAATTAGCATTTCTATAATGCATGTAGTGCAATCAAGCCCAAATTGGGTATCAAATTGGTGGAGTAAACAAACGTAATTAATCTTAGACATTGCAAGGCTTAGCAAGTGGGGCGCTTTAAAATGTAAAGTTTTGTTAAAGTTGGTTACATTAATACACTTTTAATGATGCGTCCTTTACGGTTTATTTACTTCCGAAGAAGTTTTTCTTCTTTTCCTCATAAATACGGCTACATAATTGCAATGGTTTAGTTACACTTTGTCGCATAAATTTAACTTTGTGTACAGCTTGAGAACCACAAGAACCAGAGTCCCAAGTAATTGTTACTTGGAAACAATAATTATATATCTAGTTATCAATGAATTTCAGCATTACTTTTTGTAACACAGCCATTAATTCCATTTAATAAATCTTACTGTTGATCCAGGGTCTAAATGGTTGAAGAAGCAGTTTATATTAATGACATGAAAATGCCCCTTTGCTTTTCATGTTTAGTACATTTCACTTGGCTATAGAGTAAAATGTTGACAGCCAGCCACCCCCCTCCCCATTTTAATTAACCATTTCTAGAAGCAATGTCATTATAATGGTATGTTTGCAACATTTACTTAAGTATTTTTTAAGATTCTATTGAAATAACATATTGTTTAGATGACTTTGTGGTGTATCACCAAATTAATATATATATATATATTACACAAGGTTCGTCTACATTAAAAGGTATTTATTAAAAGGCAACAACACAATACTATAAATGTATCACAAACACACAGCCCAGACCCACGGAGCAACAACCCTTTTTAAATCTATCTACCTATATAGTAATCCCCTTCCCCAAACGCTTGATCTCACCCACGGTTAGGCCATCACCATTCATCACCACATCCAAGGAAGAAACAGGAAGCAACAGCAGTTTCCTGCCTGGATATACCCTTAGTTGCATCACTTCCTCCAGCAATTGTGGGAGGGAAGCAAAGACTCCCAGCCCTCCCACCTAGACCTGTTTAAGGAGGTCCTGAATTACCATGCAAGGAAGACAAGTTACCACAGACTTCAGATGGTAATCAGTAGCCTCCATAGTATATTTTTAGGATCTATCCTAATGTGTATGCGCAAGAAATCGCCAGCACTGACAGCTGCAGTGCCAGCAAGTAGCCGCTAGATGGCACCGTCCCGTTTTAGGGAAGGCCTATAATTATTCCCACCTCCGACGTGGCGCAACTCTATGGCGCTGAATCAACGGCGGCTGCTGCCAATCTTTTGCTTAGGGGAAGAGGGAAAGGACCCATTGTTATGAAGATTATGGGAAGTTATGAGTTACTAAATCATAATATACAAAAATGGTTCCATTATAATATAATTTGTATACATGTTTAGTGATAATAGTCCTCGGTAACACTGTGATTTGGCATAGCTTACTTTCAATTATCATCTTTATAAATCCAACAATGAACCTTGCTGGGGATAATTTACCTAAACACATACCAACATGAACATGAAATTAAAGGGTTTATGCAGTTTGTGAAGTACGTAACGGACAAGCAATTTTAGCAGCTATATAAACTATTAGCATAAAAGCAGTTTTACAAAAAAAGAGCTTTACATTTAGCAGACTATGCTTGTGTCATGGGAACTTCCATCTTAGAGAACTAGTCTGCCTGTATCCAAAGGGGAGGGATATCCTATTTGGGTTTCTTCTGTCCATTTAGTCCTGTTGTCAAGTACCACTTTGTAGTGGCAGTTGTTAGAAAACTGAATAGAGATGTCCTCGTCATACATGGATCTTCTCATCCTTCCCAAGTGCCTAATCCCGTTCTGAACATTTGCAAAATGTCTGATACCATTAAAGCAAAATTTAATATAATAGTTAAACTTAGAGTAAACGAACCCCATTCAATTGAGCGATTTTGAGATCCGGGAGCCCGGAAGTGAGGTTGCAAGCTATTTTGCTATTCAATTGGCATCTATTTGTGGACTCGGAACGGCTTCTGAGTTTCGGCCGTGAAAAATGGCGATGGTTAAACTAGTAACTTACAGCCTCCAGAAGCCTTTGATCTGTCACTTTCACAAAGCTAAAATTGCTAATCGCTATTTAATTACTCAATTTCCCCAAGCCTGTAAATGTATTCACACCCGTAAATGGCAAATGAAGGAGAAAATCCTATGAGTGCTAGAGAAGACCCGCAAGAGGGTAAAACACCTATTTGTAGCACTGTAAATGCAAATAAAACATCAATACTGCACTGTAAATAACGGGGAAATCGATGACAGACATTAGAATTAATAGCACAACAGTCTCAAGCCCACAAATTGGCAGAAAATAAAAATTATTTTTATGTGTCATTTCAGGGTTAAATTGATCTTGGGTATCAATGAGTGAATACATATCTGGCCGCCCATATGGACTAGAACAGTATTGGCATTCTTTTTCATAATTCTTTATTTTGCATGTTTTGCGAGTCTGATAGCATATCAGACCCCAGAACCTAATTGATTAACATGTAACCTCCATGTTTTATTGCTGTTTATTGGCTGATTTGAAATGGGAGATTACGGGTTTGCTTAATTGATCTTGTTCCTGGTCTGACATTCTCCTAACTAGTGCATGGTTTACGGTTTTGGCTTGAGGCCCATAACTTGCGGCCTTGAGCAATTGAATAGCATCGCAATCGGAGACGCACAGGAGGCCACAACTCACTCGCAGACATCCGGCCATCAGCAATCGAGTTGCAAGTCTCGAATTGAATGGAGCCCTGTGTTAGGATCTTTCCAGTTATCTGTCTGCCACCTGCTGGCCACTGCACAGACCACTACTTTACTATGTGTTATCTGCCACTACCCTAAAGCCTAAACCAAAACTCAAACCCAAAACGTAAAAACATCCTACAAACAAAGTCAACAAAGTGGTGGGGGACCGACCAACAGAACGGTACCGGACAGCGCAGCAGCATGGGGGGCATATAACAAATGTCCTTGTGTGTTTATCTATTTTAAGCTTTCTAAAGACATTTTGCCTTTTATCAATTCAAATTCATACATGCTTAATTTGAATATAACACTTCACTGGTCCTTTAAGTGTAAGGCACAAGTATACAGAGATGGTAATGCGACTATTCAAATAAAAGAGCTTAGTGAATGCAGAGATGTTCTCCTCTCTAGGACATTGCTGTGATTTGCACACTGTACCTGCACTTGCAGTTAGTTTGGTTTTCTGTTCAATTCTGAATCTCATTTCTTTTACGGCTTCCTCAGCTGAAATTCCAAAGACAACCTCTTGTCCTTGTAGCAGGTTTGCATTCTCCTCATTTGTATCCTGCTCCAAGATGACATTTTGGCCCACAAACAGAGGAGGGCTATCTTCAAAAAGCACCGGCGATGTACACTGATCATCTTCACACTGTGCAGGGGGGTAGGCAGTTCCTGCAATGCAAATAGTACTTTTTTTTCTAAAGCAAGTTAAAAAGGTATAAAAAAGTTTCCTGAATTATGAATTCATCTGATAGAGGAGAAGCTGTAGTGTATAAAAACATTTTTTTGTTGTTGATTAAAAAAAAAAAAGAAACCTAAAAATAATCATTAATAAACATATTTTGACATTTGTAAAATTATTTAATTTTCTGGCAGTTGATTTTTAAAAGGGATGCCCCTGAGAATCCAAGCTAAATTAGCATAGCATTCATAATTTGTTTTAGCCAATCGCAGTCAGCTATAACATTGTTGTGATGTATGGGTGGTCTGTCTATGCAGCAAAGCATTGTGGGATGAGTAATCTTTTTTTTCCACCACAAGGAAGCAAGGAGGAGCTCAGACATTGCTTTGTAGATTTCTGCATTGGGCTGCTGTTGGCTGGAAGGTTAGTATAAGGTTAAAAAAAGAACATACCTGAATGTAGTGTTTCTATTGGTAGGTACAAGATGCCTATGTAGGCACCTCTGGGGGTGTGGAAACCAATCTTTTTAAATAAAAAAATAAATCTGTTTGTATAGAATGAATCAATGTAATGTGTGTTTCTGATATAAGCAGTATGTGATCGATTAGAAAAAGTTAAAAACAGGGAACCTTCCATATATCTTTAAGAAAACATAAAGTGTCAAGTTATCCTAGAACACATATCTAACACTGGTACAGAAACTGCACATAAATAACACCCACAATATTATTTATAACATAGGTATGTCTCACATATTGAATATTCTACATTATCCAGGTCTCAAAATCAAAATGTACTGACATGACTTGAAGAAGAGATTTAGTAAACTTTAGGGTAAGTTTAATATTGTTTATTCTGGTATTTTTGCATGCAAAAACTGTTTTTTAGCAACAACAATGTTTTCTGTTTGGCAGTTGGCTTGTGTAAATCAACCATTGCTGTGTTTTGTATGACATTTATTACCATCTGACCAAGAAAAACAGAGAAAAAAGCTAGAAAATTATTTTAAATAAATGATACTCTTGTAAGAGCAACAAAAAAGGATTTTCCTGTCTGTAAAGAGTTTGCTTTGAAATTAAAACCTTGAAATTAAAAGAGTAGATGATCACTGTAATGTACTAGCAAGAGGAGCTAGCCGTAATTATGTATTGATCGTTAATAAAATTCCCATATAATATATTATAACTAGCGACTTGACTTGAAAAATGACGGCAATAGAATTGTAAGGCAATTAATGCTGTTTGGTACACAAAGTAAGTATTTTGGTACCTTTAGCGCTCACTGCGAGCCTTGCGGTGAGTGCCTTTGGCGCTCATCGCGTAGCATGCAATAAGCGCCTTTGGCGCTCATTGCGAGCCTCTTAGTTTGTGTATGTTTGGTTATGAGAGCTCCTTTGGCGCTCATTGCACGGTTTGCACCGATGGCCTTTTTGTGCGCATTGCGAGCCTCTCCCCCGGTGTAGTTGTGCTCCTCTAAACACCGGTATCATTCCTTGTGGGGTGCGCGCTGAGCGCCTTTAGTGTTTATTGTAATTCTGTTTTTTTTGTTTCTGTCTATGTATTTTGTAACGTTAATTAATTAATTTATAAAGTTATAAATTAATATACTTTACCTATTTGTAATTAATATATATGCAGGAAGCAATATGCTGAAGAGCTAACAATCTGTTTTGATGTTCCTGCAGCATACAATGTAGATTTGCACTCTTGCTGAGCTGAGACGTAAGTGTCAGCAATGTGTGCAGTGTGTAGTGTAAATAGGCTGCGTGCGTGAGGGGAAGCCGTTTGTTTAGCTGTGTAGTTCCACATTTTGTAATGGTAATGTTATTAGTTTGCAGTTAGTGTTGTAAAATGGCTGCAATTGTGTATGTGTTGGGCGGGTGTGGAGCATTTAGCGTCCTTGCTAATAGTGTATTTATTAGCTTGTACGGTTCTGTGTAAAAGGCGTGTGTGCTTGGCAGTGTTTTGCGTGCTTAGGGGTCGCGCAGCCTCTCTTTTGTTTTTTTTGGGCTGACATTTTTTCTCTCGCTTAGGGGATTTTCGAGTGTCTTTAAATTGTATTTAAATTGGCTTGTAACCTCATTCCCAGATGTCCTGGCTGTCCCCCCTTGCTGTGTGTGTATTTTTTTTTGTATTTTAGTTTGTATTTTGTGTGTTTTTCGCTGTGCCTGGTGTTCGTATTTTTTGCGGCTCGTATTTATTTTTTCTAAGTGGCGGTTTCCTTTTGTAAGTGTTACGGGCCGTAATTTTTTATAGGCGATTTTGTCAAAGTGCTACGGGTCTCGCACTTTGAATTGTGTATTTGAGTTTTGTGTTGATGTGTAGTTCCGCAGGTTGTAGGTATGAAGCAAGTCATGCGGGGTCGTAGGGATGAGCGCCCATGGCGCTCATCTCCACCAGCGCAGTGTGCGTCTTTGGCGCTCCCTGCCTAAGTCGTACAGGGTCGTACAGATGAGCGCCTATGGTGCCTATTTTTCAGAAAAATTAGATTTGATAAGACAATAAAGAAAAGTTGATTTACTTCTCAACACCAAAAGCTCACTGCTAAAAGAAAATGTATTCAATACAACAGGGAGATCACTGATCACTGTGCTGGTACACTTTGTGTCTGAAAATTTAGCAGATACTGGCAAACCTTATATTATGTGGATAGCAGCAGCTGAGTGTGAAAGTAACTTACTAATGTGGAATGTTGCTTTTTAATTAATTGGCTATGATAATTATTTATAATCAATGCTTAATTAAAACATCTAGCTCATGTTGTTAGGGCATTATAGTGGTTCTTTAATCTCAACTGTAAAATATTTTTGGGACAAGAAGTAACACCTGCAGCCACTGTCTTTTACATTTGTAGGACCATTACGGATATCAGGATATTTGTTTCCGGAACACTTTTACACTCGATTGTACCTTTTCTAATGAAATATCTTCTTTTGTCTTCTGGCCAGCTGACTCTCTCTTCCAGATGATCTGTTATATCCAAGTAGGCTTCATCAAGACTCAAGGGCAAGAAATTTGAATCGTAGGCAGCAAGGACTTCTCTAACCTAGGAAATGTAATGTCTGCATTATCTAGAGATATATTATAATAGCATATTAATTCAGCTGGGATGTGCAAGCTATGTAGGGAGTGGGCTGGGAAGGAAGGTAAAACTGCAAGCCTTCTATCTAAATGGCAGATGAAAATGGAGTTGGAAAAGGAACAAGCCGAGAATAAAATATGGACAGTAAAAAAGGGAAAAAGAAGAGAGGAAAAAAAAGAGGAGCATAAAAAGGATAAAGGTATTTTATGGATGTAAACGAGAGGCCAAACTAAAGAGCTTTCTCAATTCAATGGAGGGTTAAGAAAATAAAATTAATAAATTCATAGTACTTACAATAAACTACAGTATTCCAGACTAATTTACTAACAAATCAATCCAAAAAAATGATTCTGATAACAGCGGGATCACAAAAGATGATACATGTAACATAAAGGGAAATTCATTAACTGAAAAAAAAAATATATAGATGTAAAGGGCCACTTAATTCAGTCCATTTTGGACCACATCACTTTGAAGATCTTCTAAAAGCATGTATAAAAAAATGTAATATTGTATTTGATTTCTTAGTGAAAAATGCACATACGCATTTACATGTGTAACAGACTGCCCACTGCCTGCTTCATTATTGGAACTAACTATTCCTCTGTGCAGTGATCCCCAAATAATTTTTTTAACCCTTAACACATCTATCTTTGCATGCATGGAATTCTGGTGCTCACCTAAAACAGGAAAGCAATGGATTAACTGGTCAGTGCAGTGTAACTCGAGGCCACGGGTTGCTGTCGTATCGAATCTATCCTCCAACTTCAAAACCACACTAAAATGCATCTGTTTCAAGAAGGTGATCACCTTCAGCCTTAACACGCACAACATATCGATCATCCTTCTATACCTCACCCATACACTCTAGTTTATAACTTTGTGAGTTTTCAATCATGTTAGGTGCTTTAGGGTTAGCACATTGTATACTTTTGTAATTTGTTAAAAAATGTCTTTGACTTGTATCTACCCTGTATAGCAATACGGAATATGTTGGCGCATTACAAATAAAGAATAATAATAGAGCTCATCATAGACACTTTGTTAATTACTCATGAAACAGCCAGTGGGCAAAATAAACTGTATGTAAACAGTGATTTCAAACGTAAGACTTTTATAGCTGTTATTCGTGTAATTAAAAAAATATATATATATTATTTTAACATACAATCTTGTGCTATTTCACACCATGAAGAGCACCTACAGGGAGTTCAGTGGCCCTTTAAGTGCAAGTCACAAAGCTAGAAATAACCACATTCACCAAATGTGGCTTTTTTTTTTATATAGAATAGGCAATGCGTGATACATACCTCTTTACTGACTGCGCGATACTTGTCAAAGTTTGGTGGAACAATGATAAGATTCGGACACAGCCTCTTGGCGATAAATCCTGGCATGGCAGCACGTACACCATATCTTCTAGCAAGATAGTTTGATGTGGACTTTGCAAAACAAATATCAAAGTTAAAAACTTCTACAATTGTATACATTAGATTTTCACACTCTTTATGTAAAAATCATTATTTATGTATGCAGGACATTTCATAAAACCTTTGTGTTCTTATTAATATCTACAAATCCCTCTAATGATTATGTGGACACCCCCAAGTGTGTCTACACAAGCCCCTGATCCCCACTCAATCAGCATGCAGCATTAGGGGAGCATTTTTTTCACACCTTCACACCCTCTGTGCCTTCCTCTGCCAATAGGAGAGCAATTATGTCAGTCCTGGAGTCACTGCTGGGATGTGCTTCCTGCTGCAGTGTCTGTTCTGATGGACGTGGGCAGCACAGAGAGCAGACACACTAAATATCCCAGGCTGCTTTGCAGGACAAACAAGAACCCCCAGAGGTTTATTGAAATGTATCAGCTGCAGTGCTTTCTCCTGATTGGCCAAAACCATTTTTTAAATTTTATGCTAATTTAGCCTGGGTTTGGATGGGGTGTTAACCTTAATTTTCATCTGTGAGAAATTACAAGACATTTTGCTAACTTCAAGGTAAGTGTTTAAATGTTTATTTTGGTATTTTTCTTATGCAACAAAAAGTTTTCATACACTATTAATTATCCTCTGTCAGATGCATTCATAATCCAGCAAACTTAAATATGCATTTAAGAAATGGAGAATAGAATGGGTGGTCAGAGGGGTGTTGAGAGACAGAAAAGCGGGGCAAAGAGAGGATAAGGGATGGAAGGGGAGAGAGAAAGAAGAGTGCAAGAGATGAGAGAATAGACTGGAGAGAAATAAATGAGAAATTAGAGTGAGATGAAAGAAATATGAGAAAAAGAAGATGGAGATAAGGAAAGAAATTGTGCAAAAAAAGAGACTGAGGAGGAGGAGAGAAAAACAAAATCATTTTGCGTTCCCTCCATTATTTCCTTCTGAGTTTCCTACAGGCATACTTTAGACAGGCTGCAAGCACACGTTTAAGCTAAAGCGCTACAGGCAATACTCCGTGTGTATAAGTCCATACGTTTTACAGAATATTGTTTTGTGGGAGCCATGGAAGAACTCCTGTAGCTACGTATGAGCCTTACAGAAGTTCTTATGGAAGCCATGTAATCAAGTTCTTAATTGGCAGGATAGCCTTATGCTTAGACCAGGCATGCTTGAATTTCTTAACTATTTTCTTCTTTACAACAACCACAGGAAGGCTGTTCCACCTATCTTCCACCTACCTATAAAGCGGTACTCCTGCATGCTAACCCTAAACCTCTAAACTTCAAATGCTGACATCTTGTTCTTGCATTCTTTTTTTCTCAAAGATACTTCTATCCGTTAACTTTATTAAACCCTTTGATATATTTGAGGTTTGTTTCATATCCCCCTTTCTGTCCTCTAGCTATACATATTAATGTCATGAAATCTTTCCTTATACATTTTATCTTTTAGGCGCTGCACAACTTATAGTCCTGCTAAGCTTAGGTTGCATCAGATACATGACAAAGAAAAATCAAACAAGTGATCAAACCTTCTGTGCCACAAGGAGGCTGGAGTCAAAGTAATCTAAATGATTATATTTATTTTGTCTTTTAGCAGTGATAAAAATGTAAAATGCTGTCACCCAGTCGTGTCCGACTCTCTGTGACCTTATGGACAACACACCATGCTGATCCACTTGGTGGGTTGCCAGTTCCTTCACCAGTGGGCCACAGCATACAGCTCCTGGCTGTATTTGAACCCAGGATGCTTTGGTGAAAACACCTGCATCCTAACCACTAGGGAACCCTTTAGCCTTATATATCTTACAAAACCACCCATAAGCATATATTTTATTTTGAACACTGAAAAATATCAATTAAACATTATTAAAACAAGTGTAAATTTCTACTTCTGATAAAAAAAATTAAAAAAGCAGCTAATGTGGGAAAAAAACAGGACAGGTCTAATATATAAAAAAAGACTTCATCTTACCAGCATGCTCGTGGAGCCCACAGCCATTGGTTTGTCTTTCAGGTCTGGACTATCTCGCATTTCTACAGCTGCATAAAATGCATCCATATCAACATGTACTATAACACGACTTAAATCTCGCCGCTGTTCAAGTTGCAAAACAAGTTTGTCCACCTGTGCAAAATTGATGTTTACAAGATGTGTTAAAGACATAATTAAAGGACTTTTGAAATTCCATATTTACAGTTCTCTTGAAAAGAACTAGAATTTATAATCAGCACAATTTTTCTAAAAAGTAAAAAAAAAAAAAAAAGGCAGCATTTAATACACTGTATATAATTCTCCATTTGTGTCCCCATTCTGTTTCCTTACTGCCTTGTAAAGTGTTGTCTAGAAACCAAAAGAAGTTTAAATTGGTGAAATATTTTTTTTTGCATAATTCTATATTGTCTTTTCAATAATTAAATTTGATCATGTGGTTTTACAAAGCACAGAAAATAAACAATTACATTTTTTGCTCTTTATAAATATTTTACTGAAGTGTAATCATATCCTCCTCAATGCAACTGTCATAAAATGTACAATTACACTTATTTATAAGAAGCATCCATTGCAAAGATTCTCACCCTCTTTCTTCCTGTTCCCTCTCACACAGGGTGCCATGATTCATAGCTGTTGTGTAAGGCCACAGGGGAGGGGCTTTATACCACTAGTGCAATGCTGCTGCATGCAGATACACAGCATGTCACCAAGACATATAAAACATATAAAACATTAATATAGAACCAAGAATGTGTAAATAATCCCTTTAACTTTTATTTACAATTATTCTTTATTACATTATCTGTCCACTAGGGGCAGATACCATATTACATAATAGTCCCATTCACTCTACATCAGATCCCTTCCCTCTCCAACTAATGATTAACCTTTGAACTTGTCACAACCTCCTTCCCAACCTTGCTCTTCCTCATCTGCTCCTCCCCACGTTTCTGTCTCTTCCATTCCCTTTAGATGGAAAGTATTTTAGAGAGTTTCCAATCCTGTAGGGTGCTTTGGAAAAAAACACTTTTTGCAAGACTCGAGGCTCAAAACAGGGCCCTCCATTTTCTGCAGTTTGTCAATATTGTATATTGTATTTCCTTGTTCTTATCCCCTGTACAGCGCCACGGAATATGTTGGCGCATTACAAATAAAGGTTAATAATAAAATTGCCGGATTCCATTTTCTTTTTTGTTTCTTTTTCAAAAGGTTGTGTCTGTGTTAACAAAATTAGATTTCCATTACCTCACCAAAGCATTTTAGATGCCACATTTCTGTACAGACAGAAGCATTCAGAGTCTCCTCAGGAAGCAGATAAGCAGAATACAAAATGGTAAATTCTACAGCAGCCATAACAGCATTACAACCATAATTATAAATCGTATTTTTGTACTAAAAACATCCAAGTGTAGTTCTTCAAATGAGCATAGTTTAAACATATGATCACAGTGGTAATATGAGGAACTTAAGCGGTCTATTTCAGTGCTATTTATTTACTATCCTTTCCATTTTCTGGTATAAATTAAACATTTTCCTTTGGATTTTTGGATTTACCACGCGAGTACAGAATGTGGCACATTTTATTACTTGCTGATGCCGTCCACGAGCCGCTTACGTGTAGCGTACTTAGGCCGCTCTTGGTATCAAACAAACAGATTTCTCATCACACCAGAGTTACACATTTTACACATTCCAGGTCAGCCTCATGATTATAAGAGTCTCATGCCGGAGTTATACAGACTTGAGAAAGCTCCTGACAGAAGTATGATCAGAGCAGATGACTGGTTTAAGACAATGCAGAAAAACTTGTTATTGAAAAGAGAGTGTTACATCAGATCCTAAAACCCCAAGCAGAAAAATCAGATTTAACCGTTAAAAGCCCCCAGCTCTCCAGTGAGCATTTAAAGGGACACTGTAACAATCTCTTTTCAGTCAGATAGTATAGTATTCATCATAAAAAATGAAAAGCCACATTTTTTACTATACAAAATATTTTTACTCGCTATTTTATTATTTATTCGCTCACCTCAAGCGAGACTTAATTTTCAGTGTATCTGTCAAAAGCAAATCTTATACAGTAGACTTAGTTAACCGGAACTCTCAAGTAACCAGAAAAAAAAATCAATACTGTACTTTATATAAAAATGAAATTTTATAGGGCTCAACAAATGCCAGGAGCCAGGCTGCCATGCGACAAAATGCTTACAGGCACCTAGATTGCATCCACTGTACATCAATGTTACCTGGAAGCCGATCGGAAGTATTACATTCCCCAGGGTTAGCAGCACACCCTCCAGTCCAATGTATCTGCGTGTGAGGAGTGAAAGCTGCTGCTTCTAGAACAGCCCTCACTGACAAATATACTTATCAGAGCATCCTATGTGCAGCTAAACAAGTCCTAATAATTGTAACTCTTAAGCAACCAGAAACTACATTTATCCGGTATCTACCAAATCCTTGTGGGTGCCGGATAACTGAGAGTCTACTGTATATAGAAGTATGTGTCATGGAAGATGTAATAGATTGACATTATCGTCTCTTTATCAGCATCTCTTAATTTATAATGAGACAACATATTCTATAGTGCTAGGGAACAATTAAACATGGATATGACAATACATAGTTTGACAGACTGATACAAAAGGAGATGACAGCCCTGCCCTTCAGCTAAAAGTCATACATGATCATTTTATCATAAGTGCATTGCAAGACTGAGAGCTCACAAGCTTCAAAATGGAATGAGTATTGAAACAAAAGGTTTAGAATTAAAAAGGGAGAAACAAGGACCTGGCACTAACAGTAATTGGAAGGAAAGTATAGGGTTAATTAGTAATTATGTGGCTGTAGCAGCTGTGAAAGATGCATGTGGCAATGTAGAAGCTACATTATTAAGCAACACAAATCATAGGTGGATGGGTGTGGACAGGGTAGGTGGGAGGGCATGTAATATGAGACCAGAGGAAGAACACATCCACACACACACAATGTTTATTTTATTATTATTATCTTTATTATTATGTTTTATTTGTAACAGGTCAACATATTCCATAGCGCTGTACAAGGAACAAGGAAAAATACAATAATACCAAACTGTAGAAGATGGAGGGCCCTGTTTTGAGCTTAAAATCTTTGCAGAAAGTGATTTTTCCCAAAGCACCCTACAAGATTAGAAACTTGCTACTTACAATCTAAAGGGAATAGAAGAGGCAAAAACCTGGGGAAGAGCAGATAAAGAATAGCAAGGAAGGATGTGAAAGCTGGCTAGGGTGGGAAGGAGTTTCCAATTTGAATGTTTTTTTTTAATTAAATGCGAGAGGGAAGGGGTCTAACAGAGTCATTTGAGTCATGTTTAATTTAAGTAAATGTTCTTCCCTATTGCAATTATCATCTACAATTTACAGACCAGAAAGATGGCAGCAGGCAGATGAGCATTCAGGAAGAAAGTAAGTGGTTGGTTGTTAAAAGTACTTGAAATTGTTCATATTTTATTAATTACACAGAAAATGAAAACAAATAATTATATAAGCGGAAGAGAACATTTATAAAAATAATAAAAAGACAAGTCCCTAACTCTGCTTCCTGTAAATGTTCTTAACAATATAGTTGCCCAGTATATTCCTGCCGAGGAACATGTATTTAAGAGTGGCAAGTGGATTTTGAGGGTGGCATTGGTCATGATTGTAAAAATAAAAGGTAATAAAAATAATGAAGTCTAAACATAGGTTGGGAAAGTCATAGCTGGTATAGATAAATATCTTGTTATCAAGGAGAACTTGACATTAGTTAAAACAAAGCACTGAAGCCAAGAATAAAAATACTCTTCCAACCTTTAACAAATATGAACGATGTGTGAGCATCTGACAAGGAAATTATAAACTGAGATTTGGTCTTAAATAAATAGTGCCATGTATCTGCCAATAAGAAGTTCTCGCTAAGTAGCACTGTATAAATATGTGCCACTGTGTAATAAGAGGTTCAATCTGTGCCTAGACTCTCGAGGGCTCTAGTTTATCAAGTATGTGTCAGTATACATTACAGGTGGATATTTATGGATTGAGAGTAAGCTCTTGCTTCATGGGGCACAGATTTAAAGCCAGGCATCAGTCCAAAACTACCACTTGTAAAACTTACAAAATACCGGCTGTCACTTTGTATATTTAGCAAATCCTTTGTTGATAGCCATTAAGTGCACTGGCACCAGAGGCAAAGGAAACACATAGCTCAGTACTGTAGGATATTCAGGGTTGGCAGTTGGCACTTTGTACAATCAGAAGGTTTAAAAGACTGTAGAAACAGGGTTTTCCTTTTTGAAATATTGGTACTGTATATACTCGAGTATAAGCCGACCCGGGTATAAGCCGAGGCACCAATTTTACCACAAAATACTGGGTAAAATGAGTGACTCGAGTATAAGCCGAGGGTGGGAAATGTGCTGCCCCCTGTGTCCCCCTCTCTCTTCTCCCCTCTCCCTTCCCTGTGTCTCTTCCCCCCTCCCTTATCACCCTCCTCATCCTCAACCTCCCTCCTCATCCTCCCTCCTCATCCTCAACCTCCCTCCTCATCCTCAACCTCCCTCCTCATCCTCAACCTCCCTCCTCAACCTCCCTCCTCAACCTCAACCTCCCTCCTCAACCTCAACCTCCCTCCTCAACCTCAACCTCCCTCCTCAACCCCTCCTCCTCATCCTCAACCTCCCTCCTCATCCTCAACCTCCCTCCTCATCCTCAACCTCCCTCCTCATCCTCAACCTCCCTCCTCATCCTCAACCTCCCTCCTCATCCTCAACCTCCCTCCTCATCCTCAACCTCCCTCCTCATCCTCCCTCCTCATCCTCAACCTCCCTCCTCATCCTCAACCTCCCTCCTCATCCTCAACCTCCCTCCTCATCCTCAACCTCCCTCCTCAAGCCCCCCATCCTCATCCATCCACTCCTCAACCCCCCCATCCTCATCCTCAATCCCCTCCTCAACCCCCCTCCTCAAGCCCCCCATCCTCATCCATCCACTCCTCAACCCCCCCATCCTCATCCTCAACCCCCTCCTCAACCCCCAACCCCCCTCACAGAGTAGAGAGCATTGCCTGGTATTTCAGGGCTTGATCACTCTAGTGAGTGGGACCAGACTGATATACTACGGGATATTTCTCTCTGTGAAGGGAACAAGTGAGCTAAAAGAGATTGCTCTCAGAGGTTAATTCATTCTCTGATTAAGTGCCTCTTTTTGGGGTATTTTGTTTTCTTATATAGGAGTTAGCAGAATTGTAGTTAGTGGTGGCAAAGTGTATGAATTCCTTTCTGAATGCACCAACTGAAGAACCTGTTTTGTAGGACTGTATAGGGTCTATGTTCAAGGTCTAGGTTCATATCGAGTGACCCTCTTTCTTTAAAAATGTTTTATTAGCATGATAAAGACAAACAGAAAATAGCTATAGAATGTGAGGGGTGGATATAGGAGAGCTATGGGCTCTGCACTGAACCGGTAATACAGTAACATGTTGTAATGATGGCACAACTTTCACATGTTCAGAAGGTATGTAAGTTGTAGAACTGGCCGATTGTCACAAGGGGTGTGAGATTCTGAGTGGTAAAGTAATAGGTGTTACAGTGAGCACTGATGGTAAAACTAGGAAAAACTGAAAAAAACATCTTCATAAATGATTCTCAGAGCATTTAAAACTCCAAAAGTATTTCCTACAAGTGGCTTTAAAGATTTTTTTTTCTTAAGGACCACTCTGATGCATTTAAAAGTAAAGCTTATATGATTTTTGTTGAGCAATTTTTTGTAATTGTCTGTTTTCTCCTCAAGTAGAGATGCTTTTCTCCTCCTCCCTGCACCTGGTCAGGGGGCATGGCCAGCTCTGCATGGAGGCTGGAACATCATGGAACTTGGAAACAGGCAGAGCTATGATGTCATTGGCCCCGCTCTGTGACTTTAACTCCACCCGCACTGTCTAATCATCAGTTATAGCTGTAGTGTGCCCCACAGCCCATTCCCCCAATGACAATGGATAATGCATGATCCATCATATCCTCATCCCTATTTACTGAGCATAATAAGTCTGAAACAGAGTCGGACTGGTCAGTCTTTTTTCTTTTTTTTTTTTTGTTTAGCTTCAAGGCAGAGCTGGCCACGCTCTCAGATTTTCTCTACAGGTAGGAGAAGGCAACACAATCAAATATTAGAAGAAAAACACTTTTACTTTACACTGCATACGTTTTTAATAGTCTATGTCCAACAAACATACATATGGGCTTTACCTTTTATCAGCTATTTTTGTTACCTGTAACATAACTGTGAGGTTTTTCCCAAACTACAGTGATCCTTTAACCTGGTTTTACAACTGAGGAGGGTTTGGATGTTAAAAAAAAAAAAAAAAGTCTTTGCTATTGTTAGTGGCACTACTTTGTGGATTTTCGTTCAACAGAAATGAATTGAAACCATAAATATATCCCCCACCCCTTCCAACGTGGGGAATCAAACACTACTAAGACTGTATTTTTTTATGTTCTACACCCTTATTTGAATCTATCCCTCTTCACCTTCGCATTTCTTCGGCAGGACTGACAGCTGCAGTTACATGAGCCATGCAGCAGAGGGAGCTGTCAATTTTCGGCCGCCGTCATCTTTGTTGTAAGGCAAAGAACTATTCTCTCCTCCGACGTGGCGCAACTCGACGGCGCTGAGTCAACAGCGAGGCCATTGCTATGTTTGGCGCGGGCACTTGGACCCCCAGGGCCTTGGCAACGCCTCTCATAGCTCAAGGCCTCTTCTGTCGGCGCGCCTTATATGAAAATCGGCAGCGCCATCTGTCAGTTGGAGGCAGGATTGCAGCTGTCAGGTTTTGCGAAGGTGAAGAGGGAAAGGACCCCTTATTGCACATGATTAATCCTAGTTATTCAATACAGCAAAGCATTTGCATTGTACTGCATACCTTTAATACATTACTTCATTAATTCTTTATTCAGAATTATGGACTAACAAATATAGAAATATACTTTATAAACTAAATTTCCATGACACCATTTGTTTTTAATGGAGATGGAAGGCGTGCAATGAGAACACATCTTTGTATCATTAGAATCCATAATCTGCAAAGCAGAGAGCTTTTGTTTTCTCTCATAATTAGAACATTCATTAAGAGGCTCAAACACATTCACATGTCCAGAATTACCTGAATCTGAGCTTTCTTTAGCTGCTGACTCGTCAGCTGGGCTTTCTGTTGCATCATTTTCTCAATGCGCTGGTTTACTTGCTGATCTTTCTTTAATTCATTGTCATAAAACCGGGAGCCCTAAAATGTAATAACAACGTATTCATTAATGTGGCATATGTAATTAACTCTGAAACAAGTTTATACAACAAACAAATAATATAATCTTGGGAGTGGGGGATTATTATAATAATAATTTCAGCAATAAGCACACAATTGTGTAAGTATAGTGTGTTAAGAAAGATACTAGTCGGAGACCAATATAATTATTATTATTATCGTTTATTTATAACGCGCCAATATATTCCGTAGCGCTGTACATAAGATACGTTCAAGACAAAGATACATACAAATTAACACAAAGTAAAACAAGGAGGGCACTGTCTTTGAGCCTCGAATCCATAGTGTCCATGGTGCTTTCCCTAAAACACCTTGTGAGATTGAAACTCGCAGACTTACAACCTAAAGGTATTGTGTGAGGAAAAGGAGGGAGAGAGATTTAAGAGTGTGTTAGGGTGGAAGGTGATACGCTTCTTTGAAGAGATGTGTTTTTAGAGAGGTTTTGAATGTTTTGAGGCTGGAGGATAATCTGGTGGAGCGAGGCAAGGAGTTCCAGAGAATAGGGGCAGCACGAGAAAAGTCCTGAAGGCGAGAGTGAGAGGAGGTGACAAGAGTTGTGGAAAGAAGAAGGTTATTAGCAGAGCGAAGAGGGCGGGTGGGGGAGTATTTGAAGATGAGACCAGAAATGTATGGGGGAGTGCTCTTGTTGAGGGCTTTGAAAGTTAGGGTCAGGATTTTAAATTTTATTCTGGAGGCTATGGGAAGCCAGTGGAGTGATTGACAGCGAGGTGATGCCGACACTGAACGTTGTGTACGGAAGACGAGTCTAGCAGAGGCATTCATAATGGATTGAAGTGGAGATAGTCGGGTGGTGGGTATAATAAAACTTAACTTTATTTGTTACAAATTGAAAGCATGAGACACCTAACACATTACGTGTATTGAGATTAAAAATAAGTAAAAATAAGCAGGAGAAGGATAGGAGGCTGTAACACTATACAGGTGGACTGTGAGGTAAGTGGGAGATCCGGAAGTCTATGGCTGTAGACCCCCAATACTAATGGAGACAGCGCTATCCGCAAGTTAAGGTGTAATATAGTCTCCACAATACCTAAGTGTGAACTGTAAGGTAGCGGTGTGGATACAAGCAGCAATAAAAAGTAAATTCTACTGTGAAGTGGACCACTCTAATAGGTAATAGTGCCAGATAGCTTATAGTAGTATGCTGGTAGGAATGTAGTAAGCGCGACTGAACTGCGTCAACAATATACCCAATGATGAGCCTATGGAGCTACACAAGCAATCAAACATAGGTGATGTCCTCATATCAGGTGTAATTTTGTGGTAAGTAATGGTGACTATCAGACTGGTGACATTCCTAATGATAAATACAGCAGTGTGGGTAGTCCAAGCAAAAAGCACAAAACAATCAATCCCAATTAATATATACTGTTTTGCTATTGAGGATTCAGTTCCTTATCTTTTACACTAAATGTGTGTGTTGGATTACACCAACGCCCTTTAGTTGTTCCTGGTGTATGAGTACACAATTACATTACAAACTGCTTTTGGAATAATTTTTGAGTATTTTTTGAGTTGTATCAGGGTCAGCCAGTAGAGGGAGTAACTGATTGCATAACTCAACTGGAGCATTGAGCTGACCCTACATAGAAATGATCGTAAATTTGTTACAAAAGCATAGATTAAATGGACACTAAATATTTTTGTTCTTGCAGTGATTTAGAGATAATTTGAAAGCAAAAAGAGTAGAGGTATTTTTCATTCTCAGATGGGCACCTCTACTCTTTTTGTTTACATTTTCACACCTTATGGGTGATAGGGGGAACCAGACGTGGACCCCTTGCTCACTGTGCCTAACAGAGTACAGCTGCACCTCACTGACGAGGCCCATAGAGGCCGAAGCGCGTCTGGGGTTTGTGGTTTCTTCTTTTCAGGGAGAAAAGTAGGTATTTCGGGATTGGGTCACTAGTGAGCGAGACAAGACTGATATACTATGGGTTATTTCTCACTGTGAAGGGCACAAGTGAGCTAAAAGAGGTTGCTCTCGGAATAGGTAACCTGACCTATAGAAAAAACCCACTGGGGTATTTAAATTTAATAATTTAAAAGTAATATCCATCTATGTTTACATAAGAAAAAAATGCAAAAGAGTATTAACCCATTATTCAATTAGCATGGGCCCCCTGCTCTCCCCTCCTCCAGTTATTCTTTGTTTTACCCCTAATCGTATAGTTAGCCAATCAAGTCAATGAGAAGAAAAAAAAACATCCTACCCTCTAATCACACAATGTATTCAGCCAATCACAGGTGAAAGAGAAACATTGCTAGGGGACGAGGTAAGACTACTGAAAAGTTATCGAAGTTTCTCTGTAAGCATTTTACTCCAGCATATGCAACAATCATATTTTAAATATCTGTCGAACATCTTTACATAGGATTTTAAGCTCAAAGACAGGGCTCTCCACTCTTTTACCATGTGTATAATATTGTACCTTGCTATGCACATAACGCCTGTACAGCACTACAGAATATGTTGGTGCATTACAAATAAAGTATAATAATAATAATAATAATAATAATAATAATAATAATAGATGATTCTAATTTAGCCCTGATCACAGTACAAAGATTAGAGATCTGAAACACAGAGATGAAGCTGGAGATCACAAAACATCAAATTGTTAAGAATATATTAATAAAATGTGTGGGCTTGGCTTCAATATCTCTTCAGATGGTGACTGTAGTAATGAACTTAAAAGATGTTTGCTTCTGGGGAGGAAAAGCTATGGAAAGCTTGGCTACGCTGTTAAAAAGATGAAGATCATGGCGAACAGCAATCTCCATTCCTAGCAAATAGACAGGGAAGAACTGGTGGCAGTGACAGATTTTATTTTCCTGGGATCCAATATCTCTTCAGATGGTGACTGTAGTAATGAACTTAAAAGATGTTTGCTTCTGGGGAGGAAAAGCTATGGAAAGCTTGGCTACGCTATTAAAAAGTTATTACATTGGCCCACATAGTTAGAAGTATGGTATTCCCAGTAGTAATATACGGATGTGAGAGCTGGACCAGTAGGGTAGGGGAGGTGATGGGGTAAATCACTGGGGCTGGGGGGGAGTTACAAGGGCAAATTACTGTGGCTGGGGGAAGGATCACCTGAGATGTAGATAAAACAGTGTATGGGACCTTGTTCTGGGTATTACAGAAATCTAAAGGAAAGCTGCAGCTCAATTGACAGACCAAAAAGATACAATGTATTAGGTATGCTAATTTTCCCTGGGATTTTCAGGGGGTATCAACATTGATAGAAAACAGTTTGCAAATACAATCAATTCAGCAAAACTTTAGATTAACTGTTTAAATGTTTATTTTGGTATTTTTTTGTGTAAACTATTTTTTCATACACTACTAATTCTCCTCTAACAGGTGCATTCATAATCCAGCTCACTTGCAAATACCTTTAATATGCACAATTGTACACTCCACAGCGTAATAACACTTACACCCACAATCTACAGTACAACACACAGACACCTCCACTTGACAAAATAAATTGCTTTCACACTGCCATCTTGCATCTATCACTCTCTTGTATCACACCCAAACCCGTTAGATTGTTTGCAAGTTTTCAATCTTGCTCTGGTGCGTTGTAAACAAGCACTATGTACATTTGATTTTAAGCTCAAAAACAGGACCCTCAGTGGGGCGTGGCTAAGCTACTGGAGAGGAAAGACGTGCTATGCTATAGCTCCAGCTAAGGCCTAAGTCAATCTGGGGTAATCGACCCCTAAAGCTGCCCCAATCAACTAAAAATCAGTACCCCTACACTCAGGAGATTTAGGGGAACACATAGAGCCCAAAATTATTCAAAAAAAAAAAAAAAAAAAAAGAGAATCTGTGCTTACAACTGCAAAAACGGGTTAACCACCCCTGACCTCTAGCTGCAGGGACCAGTCGGGGCACATAGACCGACTCGGTGGACCCAGTGAAGTGCTGGATGTCCCACGGGCTTTTGGGGAAGAAGAGGTGACGACCCACATCCCCTCTGGGGACCCCCCAGCGGCACCGGAGCGGTCTCAAGCGGGGTCAGCCCGGCTCGCAGCTGGCCAGGGAAAACGCTGTCACCCAGCGAGAGCACTCGGGGAGGTGAAGGCCTTGGGGACCCTGGGACCAGAACCGGAGCAAGAGAACGCCAGCTGGGGCGCTTCTGCGGAGCCAGGACGGTGGGGACAGCTACGGCGGAGGCTGCTGGCGGGACAGAAGCCTAGCGATCGGGTGGCGGCCATCTTAGATCAACACGAGGTGGCGGCCATCTTGGATCACCGTAGAGCAGAGCTGAGACGGAAACCTGAGCCCTGTGAGTACCCCACTCTCTCAGCAACATCCCAAAGACTCCCTGTGGCGGCAGGTCCCGGGTGGGGAAGATCAGGGCAACGCAGATACCTCTACTCACCAGCATAAGGAGAGACAGGGTGAGAGAAGAAGGCCTTAGGGGACCATATCGTTTCCCAGGCCCCTGGTGAGTCACCCATAACACCCCACATAAATCATTGCAAAGTAGGGGAAGCCTGTAAACCTTACCACCCAACAAACAAGGCCTGACTCATGCTGGGCAGTTTGAGGCCACACTGGGCTCACAATTCAGACTCTGCAGCACCCACATGCCTCATAATACTTGGGAAACTGCGCAGCAACTCTGAAGCTCATAATTCAGAGCAGCACTCTCCTGCATACAATATAACTCTTATCATCCTATTAAAACCTGGGAAACTGAAAATTCTGGACTTATTACACAAATTGGCCTATAAAGGCCTCAAGACCAAACAGACTATAATAGTAACAACGAATAAGGCTGGCATCCCACACCCGGACTTCCAGCATAGGATCCTAATATCAAAGAATCGGGTGACATACACACAACAATGTGAACCATGATCGCCGCCATCTGCCCACTAGAGCTGATGCCTACTCAATAACTCACACATCTTTGGCAGTGCAACACCAAATACTGCGAAAAAAGAAGCTTGGGCTACCCCACGAGCACTAAACTACAACAAGCCACGAGTGCTGGAAATCCCGTCACGATCAGATCCATAACTCCATGAAACATACAACATGGGGAAACCAAGGAAAAGTGGCCCTTCAAGGAGTATCTCCGATCATTTCACAAAACAAACAGCAGGCTCCCACCTGGGGAACAGCCCGGCACCTACCTCGCCCTCAGGCTCAGAAGGGGACAGAGACTCGGAGGTCGCATATCCAAATGTGAATGTGTCAGACTTCTCGATGGCCAAATTTGACCTGCTGCTTCAGTCACGGCTATCAGCGGCCATAAAAGAATTTAAACAGGAAATACAGAAACTGGGCGCACGGACTGATAAGCTTGAAACCATTGCGGATCAACTTATTGTTAGCCAAGCCGAGGACAGAACCGACATATCGGCCAACACTTCGCAACTCAAGGACTTTGAACTAAAGCTAGACGACCTTGAGAACAGGAGCCGGCGACACAATATACACCTGAGGGGGATACCTACCGCGGTCACGGACCTGGTAACATACACGAAAGCAGTGGTATCTACCATACTCCCGACCTTCACGCAAGAACCCTGGGATATAGAAAGGGCACACCGAGCCCTAGGAGGCCCAGCAACCCCTAACTTGCCAAAAGACGTGGTGGTGCGCTTCCTCCGGCAACAGACCAGAGATTTGGTACTACAAGCCGCCAGGAAAGCCCAGGCTATCTTAGGCCCAGACAGTGCGGAAATCCAGATCTATGCCGACCTGGCTCCATCAACCCTGTATAAAAGGCGACAGATGAAGCCGATCCTGCAAATTCTGACGTCACACCAAATAAAATATAGATGGGGGTTCCCCTTAAGCCTTACCTTCCAGGTAGGCGCAAAAACATACATTGTGCGCTCAATGGAGGAAGGAAGGGATACCCCCCAACGTCTGAGACTCCTGAAGGAATTGCCTAGCCCCCAAGGGGCAACCGGGGCCCAATGGCCGGCAAGAGAATGGACTGAAGTAGCCCAGCCCAAACGTCAAAGACCACAGAAACAAGGGAGAGAGACGTCCGACCTTGAGCCTAAGGCGGGCCCTTCATCAACTTAGGAAGCCCGCAACCGGAGGCACCACCCTCATCACGGTACAAAATGCCCCAGGACAAAATGAAGCAAAAAGGCCCAAACTACTCTTACAAGAAGGGCATACTCAGGGAGACTACTGCAAACTTTTCAGCTAGCTAAAAGCAGCCACGCATAGTCAAGAACTGACAAAGTCTAGACGATACTTACCCAATTCGGGCCTGGAGGGGCCCCAAGATTACTGCCCACTGGAAATCAGATGATCCCAAAGACTATACCAGCAACCTCAGGGCTTGACCACCCTTAACAAAATCGGGCCGACCGTTTACCAGCCGGACATTCCAATTTCCCTGATAATAATTTTACAAGTTTATTACAACTTGGTGTTTGAACTGTTGAAGATGTTTGATTCTATGTTTTATCTAATATCTCAAATTATTGACATGTTATATTGTCTTGTTTCACACTCTCAGGCAATCGAGCTCTAGGGCAACGACCTTAGACATATCCACCTATATTTGTAAACGAAGGCTTTATGCCTTCCACACCCTATTGTTTTTCTATTATTTGCACTACCGATGCAAAGGAGGTTATGATATGCCAAATCCCACGCTAACTATCTATACTCTCCTTAATTCCTCCCTAGCCGCTGAGAACGACTTTCGACCCACCTTGTACACCAACCACCCGCCAAACAACAAAACCCCATCTGTACCCGCAAAGATTTGGCTTGTTTCACAAACAAGATAAGGCAAAGAGAGCTACCCTGGACCCCTGGGCTCCTCCCATCCGGGTGGTGAGTATATTACTCTCGGAAGCCTGACTATAGACGCAGACTGTGACACCACATCATGACAGACACTGAAATAACCTTTATCACACATAACGTAAGAGGGTTCGACTTGCAATTTAAAAGGTGGAAGGCCTTTAATACTTATAAACAGTACCACCCCTCAGTACTCTTCCTACAAGAGACGCATTTTGTCAGGAACAAGATCCCTAAATATTTATCCAAACTCTATCCTACCTTCTTTGCCACTAGCCATTCCACCAAGAGGGCAGGGGCTGCAATCCTGCTGGACAAAGACCTCCCTTTCATCTTAGACCATAAAAAGATTGACCAAGATGGCCACTTCGTGCTCCTTACAGGCTCCCTATTCAGGAAGAAATTTACTTTGATCTCACTATATGCCCCCACCCATATGCCACAGAAAATTTTCATACGCTTATTGCAGTATATTAAATCCCATGATCTCGAGAAAATAATCCTGGGAGGGGATCTAAATTCAGTCTTATCACCATTAGATAGATCAGGAGGGGGACGGAGCAGTCAACTTACCAAAAAACAAACCCAAATTCTGGCAATGTTGGACGAACTCCACCTGATAGACCTCTGGAGGGAACAACACAAAGGGGAAAGGGAATATTCATTCTACTCCCCAGTGCACAAGACATACTCTAGAATAGATACATTCTATACAGACTCCTCCCTGCTAGACAATGTGATGGGCTCGGGAATCCATCCGTGGACCCTGGTCAGATCACTCCATGGTGAGCTGCACAATAGACTTTGGCTTTGCATTTAAAACCCCATACTCAAGGCGACTCAACGAAATGCTCATGTCAACGCCTCTTTTTAGGGACCACGTAGCAACTGACATAGTACTTTACTTTTCCACAAACCTATCTGCAGAGGCGGACATAGGCTGGGTTTGGGGGGCCCATAAAGCATTCATTAGGGGCACATGCATCAAACTAGCAGCAAAATACAAAAAATCCCAAAAGGCCAGAGAAAGATGGTTGCATGCAAGCCTAATGGACCTAGAAAAGCTCAACCAAAAATCTCCAACATCAGAAAACCGCAGTAACATAAACAAGATAAGGGCCGAACTGGACCTAATCCTCTCTGAGCAAGTTGAGAAAGCCATGAGGTGGACAGGCCATCGATATTATACCAAGGCCAATAAACCCAGTGCCATGCTCGCTAGGAAGCTAAAACAAAAAGCTAACCAATCAAAAGTCTTTAAGATTAGTCAACCCACGGGAGGGATAACCTCCAGCCCTGCACATATACAAAAATAATTCACAACTTTCTTTCAAAACCTATACTTGTCCCCCAATCCCCCCATAGATAACCATATAAATCAATTTCTAGGATCGGTAGATCTCCCAGTAATGTCTCCCCAAGAGATGGACCATGTTAAAACCCCAGTCACAACAGAAGAAGTCTTAGAAACGATTAAATCCCTAAAACCAGGTAAAGCCCCGGGGCCGGATGGGTTCACGAGCCTCTACTACAAAACATTTGCGGAACCATTAGCACCACACATGACGAACCTATTCAATAACATGCTAAAGGGACACAGTATCCCCTCCGAACTAAACCAGGCTAACATGGTATTCTTTCAGAAACCAGGGAAAGACCCCCTTCATGTACAGAACTACAGGCCAATTTCCCTCCTGAATGGGGATATTAAGATCCTGGCTAAAATTATGTCTAACAGAATCAACTCATTCCTTCCCAGACTGATCCATAAGGACCAGGTGGGGTTAGTCCCACATAGGCAAGCAGGGGATAATGTCAGGAGAATATTAAACTTAATACATCTATCTCAGCAACACCGAACTCCCATGTGTCTTCTAGCGTTAGACCTTGAGAAGGCATTCGACTCAGTAGAGTGGAAGTACCTCTGGGCAGTTCTCAGGAAATTTGGATTCCCTGAACAATTTATTAACCTCCTGAAAATATACTATGACAAACCCCAAGCCTGCCTCAAATTAGCGGGGGACAACCCCTCCATAATTAAGATTGAAAAGCGAACCAGACAAGGATGCCCCCTCTCCCCCCTGCTCTTCGCACTAGCTATAGAGCCTCTAGCCCAAATGATTAGGTCCAAAGCGGAGATAGAGGGGGTTGAGGTGGGCATGCACCACATGAAAAGCTGCTTCTTTGCGGACGACTTGCTCTGTTCCCTAACGAACCCGACTGTATCTGTCCCAGCCCTGATATCCCTCCTAGAACAGTTTGGCAGAATATCGGGCCTCAGCCCACACACAGAACTTTTTAAAACAAAATTTCAACTTTGCATGGTCAGCAACCAAATATCTGGGAGTTTATATTACCAACTGTATAGATTCAATGTACAAGGCCAACTATCCTCCCCTGTTCAGGAAATTGCACACTGAACTTTCAACATGGACTAAAGGGGGCCTTTCTTGGCTGGGTCGCATTAATGCGGTCAAGATGAATCTATTGCCATGGCATCTTTACCTCTTTAGAACCATTCCAATCCCTATCCCAGCAAAAAAATTGGAAATTTGCCAAAAACAGATATTTAACTTCATCTGGGAGTACAAACGCCATAGAATCTCAAAAACAGAAATGCACAAAGGCAGACGTATAGGGGGACTAGCATGCCCAAATCTTCATATATATTTTAAGGCCGCGCAGCTAGCATTCATCCCAGTACCTCATTCACCACAGCATCAACCATTATGGATGTTTATCGAAAACAGGGCAACGTCACCTTATTCCTGGGCCAATATCCTCTGGGTGCCAGATATTCCGGATAACCTGAGGAAAACGGACAACCCTTTCATAAAACTTACCCTAGAAACATGGCGATGGGCAGCTAAAACACAACACCTCTCAGCAACACCCTCCACACTGACAGCATTGGCCCCCCACCCAGGATTCGCCCCAACGCTTACCCAAGAATCGCTTTTTTGGTGGCATACAAGGTGATTTTTACGACTGAGATCATGTTTCCATGATACCAAAATTATACAACCAGACAATATACTTTAACTTCAAAAAACTGCTATTTCATGTGAACTCAATAAAACGCGAATTCAGACCCACCAAAACAAATTGGCTGATTAAGCTTTGCGAGTCGTTCCCTCTTTGTAAAAGTATGATAAGTCTCCTATACCAGGAACTTCTACACGACAAACAGACCAGGAAACCAGCATATGTGTTAGCATGGATCAAGACCTGGGGTATGAAAGGGATGAGGACTCGTGAACCTCTACATGGGCCAATTTATCTAAAAGGCGCACTTAACTTCAGTTTGCTGGAAACCTCACTCAAGGTTCTCCATAGAACATACATAACTCCGGACAGGCAACATAAATGGAACAACAAAGTGAGCCCCAGGTGCTTTAGAGGCTGCCGGGAGATGGGCTCCTTCATCCACATTTGGTGGACGTGCCCTCTGGCAAAAACCATGTGGGAGGAGGTCTTTGACCTGGCATCCACAATAATACATGCCCACATTGACAGAGACCTAGAGATCACACTCTTGGGGACCGGATGCCCTCTTCTCTCCAGGCCCCAAAATGTGCTACTGCAATTCATGATGCTAGCGGCCAAAAGCCACCTAGCAAAACAATGGAAAAGCAACGCCCTCAGCCTTCAGTCCATCATCAACAAACTTAACTTTATAGCCACCAACGAACGATTATCAGACCTATTAGCTGACGCAATGCCCACATTCCTTGATATATGAAACCCCTGGCTACACTCCCCTCTTAGCTTAAGGGGACTAACGACAACAGACGCTATGACTAAGGCTTCCCCGGGTGAGAGGGGGGCCATGGCGTCTTGAACATAACGAGTCCATCCTGCGGGACAAGATCAGGTGAGGTGGCGGCGTGGATCGGGTGCAAAATCTCAGGTATAATTAACACCCCCCTTCTCCCCCCCCCTCATATTTTTCCCCAACCCAGCTAAGTACTCCTGACCCCACCTTAGCCTCCCCCCTCCACCCCCCCCCCCCCCCCACCACCCAAAACAAGAAAGAAATTCCCGACCCTCTAAAGGGAAGGGGATACAAGATACTTAGTTCGCAACAATAAATGACTAAGGAAGATGTACCCAAATCCCCAATAAATTCAGAAAATTCTTATTAGGCGGAGAGAAGGGACTACCCATAAAAAAAAAAAAAAGAGGAATGCGGAAAAAAGCATAGCCCCACATGCCACAGAGCATTACCTACTCATTCACAAGTTAACCTCTAGATAAGTGTCCCACATAAGCATTGCATCGCACTACGGCTATGAGACTTAATGTTATTAGACAAATATTGTAAATTGCATAGCATCCTGTTAAAAATTATGTACTATTTTGTACGTGCTATTTATGCCTAATAAAAACCTGATTGAGAAAAAAAAAACAGGACCCTCCATTCTTTATAAAAGGTGTTACCGTATTGGTCCGAATATAAGCCGCACCTTTTTTCCAATTTTTTAGCTTGCGAGTTACGGGTGCGGCTTATATTCAGACCAATAAGGTAATTTTATTTTTGCCATGTACTTTACCCCTGTATAGTGCTACGGAATATGTTGGCGTGTTACAAATATAGATAACAATAATAATCATGAGGCTGAAGCTCAGATATTTTGGCCATATAATGAGAAGGCAGAATTCCCTAAAGAAGACACTTATGCTGGGAAATATTGAAGGAACGCGAAGAAGGGTGCGGCAGAAGCGGAGAATGATTGATAAGATCATTGAAGCAAAGAACATGAGCTTGATGGAGCTCAGAGGGGCAGTGGCTGACAGATGTGCCTGTGTTTTTTCCATAAGGTCAGAGAGAGAGCCAAACATGAGTGAACGACTAAACAACAATAATACTGCATTAACTTTAGGTCAGTTGTTTCCATATATTCTGAAATAAATTTGAATGCGGTCATAACTTTGCAGATCTAATTGAGCCATGATATGCAAGCTCCCAAAATATAATTAATATACAGGTATACCACGCTTAAAGTTACCCCATTTAGAGCTGATTCACTATAGAGCTGTTTTTCCCTTTTAATGCTAAACTCTGCTATAAAGCTGTTTTTGCTGCCAGATCCCTTTTTGCGCTTTGATTTTCTATAGCATTGCCCCGACATGACGCTGTTTTTTTCCTGTCTAACCACTTTTAAATGCTCTGATTCGCTATAACACTGATTTTTTTCTCCAAAGAAGACAGAATCCAGGATGACCCAAAAGCTTCAACATTAATAATTTAAAGTTTATATTTATGCTAACAATCAGTTTGTGTTCGTGTTGTTTGCTGTTTCTTTGAAGTCCATATAAAACCAAAAAAGTTTAAATTGAAATTGTGTATTTTTTTCATGAGTACCCCTATCCCTATCTTCCCCAGGTTAAACTGCCCCGTTTAGAGCTGTTTTGCACTACTACTACTAATATTATTTTCTTTAATACGTGTTTCTATATGTCTAAAAAGTGGTAGGTGTTGACTGTAAAACTTTAACAAAGGATTTCTTTTTACTTGTATGTTAAAATGCAAAATATTAGACTTCATGTAATGGTATAATTTTAAGTCTGAAGTGAGACAAACACTCAGCGTTTGATACATCCAGACTTAAACTATTGAAAGGACTCGATCCCAAAATCAAGTTGTTTTTTTTTTAGGCAATATTTAGAGAGCATGGAAAACTGGCTACATGTTGCGTTTACAGTTTTTTTTCTAAAGTGAATCAATTTTGAGAAGTTCCATGTTGTTGCTGCATTTATATAGAAATGAGCAACTTGGAATATGGAGTACAATTTTGGGCATCACTTCATAAAAAGGACATTTTAGAGATGGAAAAAGTAGAGAAGGGCAACAAATATATTATATTATAATATATATATATATATATATATATATATATATATATATATATATATATATATATTTAATAATATAATAAGGGGAATGGAGGGGCTAAGTTATGAAGAAAGACTAACCAAATTAAACTTATTTTCTCTAGAAAAAAGCATGTAAGAGGAGATATGATTACCTTATATAAATACACCCAGGGTCAATACAAGACTTTGTCAAGGGTACTTTTTGCACCAAAAAGTTTTCAACTGACAATAGGACATCCTTTGAGGTTAGAAGTAAAAAGAAAAGGGTTCTTCACAGTAAGGGTGGTTAATCTGTGGAATTCTCTACCAAAGGAGGTGGTGACAGCGGATTCGATATATAACTTTAAAAAGAGACTGAATATATTTCAAAATTTAAAAAAAGGCATTCAGGGCTATCCTGGATAATTAGAGAGTGAGTATTGATCCAGGGAGGAGTCCGATCACCAGTATCGGGGGCCAGGAAGGAATTATATATGTTTTCCCCTTTTTAAACAATTGGCAAAGTTTCACTTTTTTTTTTTTTTTTAGGTTTGCTTCCTCTGTATCAATTGAAAATTAATCTGCATATTTGAAGATAAGAGAGATCTAAATAGGTTGAACTTTATGGACTAAAAGTCTTTTTTCAACCTCCAATACTATGTAACTCATGAATATTATTTAGCTACTTCAATGTGCTAATTAGCTCAAATATAGACCCCAATGTTATCTGGCAGTTAGTCCCCTCTCCCACCCTTATCAAGCACTCTGAACTGCACTTTTGCATACAGTAGCCTCAAAATCAATTCTAAATATTTCAGAAATGATTTACGGAAAAAAAAAAATGCTAGTACAATGAATAGCTAATTTTTTAAGTTAAATCAATTTCCTGCTGGGGCGACAGAGTCCCTTTAAGTATTAGCCAACAATGTAGCTGGTATTGATAGTCATGTTGGTAGAGTTCTAATTTTGCATCTGAAAATGTTGGTTCTTCTGACTGCTTTATAGCATTATTTAGCCAAAAGGTGCAGGTTTTCTAACTGCATTGGAAATTAAGCCTTCCTGTATGGAAATTAGGCCTTCTTTGGCCATTACACAATGACAGCTTTAATCATAATGACCTCACTGTTGCCTGGTTTACTTATCAGGTAACAATCAGTTTGTCACTATCTAAAGGGGTTGCTTATACATCTAGAATAGGAACACAGCTTCCAAATATTGTGACAATGTCTCTTAAGATGTATGATCCTTTATATGTTTCTCTCCCCCTAGATTATAAATTCTCATTATAGCTCTCTGTGCTATAATATTTATTCATGTTTTTCTGCTTTTCTTGTAATATGTAACCCCAGTCTGCCAATGTTCTAGTACATGATGGTAATTTCTAACTAAAAATAATAATAAATAATTCATCAAAAGTTTCTAGCACAGCAACAAAAGGACTTTGCAATTATAACGTAAAAGATATACATCTTTTTTTCTTAGTGGATGCTCTGAGATAAACACTGCCAGCGGCACCAATCAATTAATCAGGATGATGCACAACGATCTAACTCTGGGTCTCGGTGGGAAAAGGGCATCTGTTTAACCAATATGTCTCACACATATGCAGCCAGTTTAGAAATGGAGCGCCCAACATGATATATACTATACATTTCCCAATATCCTTGTTTAAAAGAGAAACATGGTACGTGGCACCTGTTACACATTAAAAGCCAGATGATTTGTGTGCTAAATATACATACATTTTCTATGGCCAAATGTTTTACAGCTAAAATGGGCCAAGATCCATTACAGACAAAGGGTGATTACTGCAGGGCTTAAAGGGCCACAGTAGTGGTCATACAATATGGTATATATTGTATTGTATTTATTTGAAATATAATACTATTTGAAGGTGGGGATTTTTTTTATTTTCTACAACGTATATTTGAACTTTAGTACTTAAATGTATATCTAAGTTTCCCTGTTTTTAACTTTTTCTAATCTAACACAAGCTGCTTATATCAGAAACATACATTACATTGAGTTATTCTATACACATACAGATTTTTTTTTATTTGAAATCAAATTTATTTTCCACACCCCCACAGGTGCTTACATAGGCACAGTGTACCTACCAATAGGAACACTGCAATTGGGTATGAATGTAACCATATACTAACCTTCAATCTAACAGCAGCACAGTGCAGAAACCCACACAGAACTGGTGAGTTGCATCATTCAAGGGAGGAGACAGAGGAAACAAGGCTACCAATCCCAGGATACTTTGCTACGGAGGCTGCGGTATCTGCCTCTTATTGGCTAAAACAAATTATGAATTCTATGCTAATTTTAGAAGGGATGTTAACTCTCAAAGTCAACTGCTATCAAAGTCAAGATATTTATCAAGCTTTAGGAGTAAGTTTAATAATGTTTATTTTGGTATTTGTTCATGCGAAATGTATTCATACACTGCCGATTCTCGTTTATCAGATTCATTCACAATCCATGAAACTTAAATACACCTTTAAGACACTATAAGAGCAGTTTCTCTCCTCTTTCTCTTGGTTGTCTAGGAGAGAGGAGGAAGATCGGTTGATGCTCTCGTAAACTGTTAACAGCTTGGCCTAGGGTTTCCTGCAGTAGCCCTTGAAGAGAAGGAGGAAGAGAAGACTGCTCCTGGGACAGCATCCTGTGGAGATCCCCCACCAACCCTTGGACACATGATAGGGCTGAAGAGAAGAATATCTGATGAGGTCTGGAACACCAAAGTTCAAATGCAAATTTGTAAAAACAACATTGTTTTTTTTCTTCAAAACAGTGATTTAATGGCTAATCTGTTATTAAATAAATAAATGAAACCAAACTGCATGACCACTACCATGGTCGTTTTAACATAGATCTGTATACTTCTAATTATGGGTTGATCAGACTTCTCAAAAAATCAACAGCATGAGTTAGGAACACGCTCCTCACTGATGCGATCCTAAAGATGTAAACCCTACTGTCTGACTCGTGCCTCCGCATCCTATGCTATGTTCAAAAGCAGAATAATAACGGCTGGCATATGCAGAGAAGGTGCCATGTTTAAACTGGTTTTGGTTTAGAGCGTTAAATTGCAGTGTGATCATTTGCATGTCCCTGCCAAGATTCCCAGAGTGCAGTGCAAACACTTGAGATTCTGAATGGGAAATATCTTTATTAACTTAATTTTAAGAATGTAAATGTACACACAAATTAATTATTTGTTCGCAAAAAATAGTTGATGAGACTTTTTGTTTAAGCCATTAAGTCATTTTGATGTCATGTTATATGATGTCATGTTATGAAATCTCTTGCTCAGCCGGACTATTGTAATATTGCTGCAGTGCTATTATACAATCTACTCCACTGGTACTACCAAACCAGAGATGCCGAGAAATGAATCAAGACAGACCCACTCTTAGGAAGCAAGCCTTCCTTATGCTCACAGTCTACTTTTTTGTCTCTGGACAATTACAGGTCATCATATTAAAAAAACTAATGATTTGAATTTAAATGAGAAAACTGCAGTGTACATTTATTAAATATCAAAACCAGCAACTGGTTTATTAATATACAAGATTCAAATAAAAGTAAAGTTTACACCATAATATTGTTTATCTGAAATGTATTAATCCCTTGTAAAGTTTTCCAGCATTGCTTTGCTTTTAAACATGCATATTCTAGTAATTATTAACTTTTCTTTTTTTTTTTTCTTTCCTTTCACACTTAAGTCAAGATTTTTAGTTAAAGATATATCTAAGTGTCCCTGTTCTCACCTTTTTCTATTCTATTCTAACACATTCTGCTTATATCAGAAACACACATTACATTGAGTCTTTCTATATACATATTTATTGTATTTAAAAATAAAGCTTGTTGATCATGGACTTGGTAAGAACCTAGGTCAAACCTATCCAGCAGAATCATGCGGTCCTTGTACACCTCTGATAGCAAAAGATGGACCATACACAGAAACCACGCCCAGGAACTTCCTTCAGCAGACCAGAATATCAGGAGCACCATATAATCCCTTAGAATTAGGATTAATGCACAGAATGACACTTACACATTGTCTATGTAAATTCAGATACCACTGACATACATTTATTAATTGGCACATTTTATACAATTTTCTGGCACACAGGCTGGCCATTCAGTAAGCCACATCCCTAAAATAATAGTCTGCCCCCTACTTACTTGGATGATTATATTTAGGTGGGCTAAGGGAGTTATCCCAGATAACAACATTGTAACATAATAGGCTTCCCCCTGCTTACCAGGAACTCTGTACCTCTGATGAGCTCATACTGGTCTTTATATTAACTTTAAACAATTGTTCTAACCCTTCAGACTATCTACTTATCTGCTCAAGGCCCCTGTGAGGCAGGAGGAGTTTTCACCAGATAATAACACTGTACATAATAGGCTGCTCCTGCTTACTGAGAAACCCTGTAAAAGGATTATCTATTAGACTACTGTCTTGGTTGTTGCCTGATGCAATAGCCTGCAGAATAGCTAATATGTTAAGCAGAGCATAAACCAAGATACATAAAGTATAACAGTGTAATCATATTTTAACCATAAGCACTAAGAAATACATAACCATAATAATAGAAATAGGGTAACTCTGGCCAGTCTGGCCCAGGCCATAGTGTAAAACAGTACAGTCAGGACCTGGGCATGACAACAGAGCATTCAATTCTTTTGCAATATGTTAAAATTTGTTTTTGTCTACTTAAACCCTGTATAGCGATACTGAATATGCTGGCACGTTACAAATATAAGATAATAATAATTTAATTTGTTCTGAGCAATACTGACCAGAAGACAAACAAATCATCACTGATAGCATTAGTTATGCAGGCCAGTTAACCTGGAGCATACTCACTTTGGGTAACAGCCATAGCCCCTTATTTTATATATCATGATTAAGTTTATCTGGCCTGCATAATTATTTATATATATATGATGATTTGTTTGTCATCTGGTCAGTACTGCTCAGGACAGATAACAAAAGTGGAGGAAGAGTGCCAAAAAGGTCAGCACTGTGGGGAAATGAGTGTTTAAGTTATATATTCTGGCTAAAGCCTTTCCTTGCTACTGTTAGAACATTATATATTTTTTATGTTAATCAATGGTGACCTAAAATAACTTGAAAAGTAATTACACTAGCCCTTTAGGCTAGTTCTAAACAAAGCCAAATCCTAAATGCAGCATTTACATTAATTTGTCTCACATCACCAAATATATATATATATATGACATGTAGACATACAAAGCAAGTGCTTAAAATCTATGTGTAAAAGTTAAACTTCTATAATGGAACCTTTAATACATCAGTAATTTGGGTTTAGGTAGAATCTCCTATTTAAAGACATTAACCGAATTTTAAATATTTCACTTATTTACATGTATAAAGCAGCATCTAAATAATATATTGATGTGGGAAGAAATAATTATTTTTCTTTGTCAAATTCATTATAAGAGTGTCACTTCAAAGAATAAGCAGCCTGACATAACAGTGTCTTGGACCAAACCTTTCACCCCTGCTTGTTACCCAGAAGAAAATACTATAGTTATTTTGCTCATCTGAGACACTCACCTTAGTGGCATCCATTATAATCTTATTGATTTTTTCCTTATCCAAGCCTTCCATGCCAGCTTTGTTGTCATTGAGACCCATCCTGAACTGAAATGCTTCATTGCCCGGAGCAATCTCTTTTTCCTCTTTGCTATCCATTCTGCAGGCTTTTCAATTTGCAGCTTATAACCTGTGAGTGATGAGAGGTGTTACACTTATGAGATAGCTCTATCCTTCTCCACCTGAGATTTTATGTCTGTGGAGCGAAAGCAAGATTACATTCCTGGGCTTTAATAAGGAAAAAAGTTAATACACAAAGGTCAGATTGAACCTAAAAATTAAATATTGGTATGATGATGTGCCAAGAAAATCATATGGATAAGCACAGACAGATGTGCCTGGCGTGCCGCTTCCATATGGTCACTGAGAGTCGGACACGACTAAATGACTGAACAACAACTAAAGGGATGATGATGAAAGATAAATATATATGTGTATATATATATATATATATATATATATATATATATATATATATATATATATATATTATAAATAGACAAGATTAAAAAGGTATATAGAAGTGTCCCTGTTTTTCCCTTTTTCTTATTTAAATCATGCCACCTTGTACAAATCAATAGAAGCACTGCATCCAAGTAACTTTTTTAACACATAGTAACCTTTCAGCCAAAAGCAGCACATTGCAGAGCAGCTGCTGCATTTGAGGGGGAGAAAGGTCCCCACAAAAGAATACAAATTCCATGGTGCTTTGCTGCAGAGATTGAATCCACATATGCTGTTGTACTGTTTACCTGCCTCTGATTGGCTAAAACGAATTATGAATTTTATGCTAATTTAAATTTGATTTTCAGAAGCGTTCCTTCTTAAATTCAACTGCAAGAAAAAAACTTCAGTTATTAAATAGGTTTGTATACACTACTAATTTTCCTCGGAGACACATTCATAATCCATAAAGTGTTCATATATCTTTAAAAAAATAGGGAAACTATAACTAACTAGCGAATTGCCTGTCAAAAAATGACGGCAATGAGATGTGTATGTTTTGAAAGTTGTTTAGTTATTAATATACATATGGAATTGTAAGGTAGCTAATGTTGTTTTGTGTGCACTACTGAAATATATAATTCAAATTAATAAATGAATATACTTTACCTATTTTGAAGCATTGTGTTGAAGAGCTGGCAATCTGTTTTGATGTTGCTGCAGCATTAGTGGTGTGGAGCTGCTGTGTAAGCGTGATGAACGTGTGCAGTGTAATAGTGTGCGTGCGCGAGCCGAAACCGTTAACGTAGTTGGGTACTTCCGCATTAGCGTAAAATGGCGGGTAATGTGTGGTATGCGTCTTAGCGGATTATCCGTAGGTCGTTTGTGGTGTTTTGCAAGTTTCTTGTGGCGTTTTCCGTGGTTAGAGTGCTGTAGTCTCCTTTTCGTTTTGTTCGGCCGCCATTTTTTCTCTCGCTTAGAGAATTTTTTAGTATCTAAACGATTTTATTTTTAGTTAAGTGAAGGTGTAAGTTGTTTTTTTGAGGTCCTGGATGCTTCCTCTTGCTGTAGGTAAGCTTTTTATGTACGTGTTGTGTGTATTTATTGTGTTTTTGCTTTTTTCCTGTCCGCGGTTTGCGTCCGATTTTTGTGATGTCGTAATGTGTGGTAACGTGTCTCGTATGGTGTTTTGCGAGTTGCTTGTGGTGTTTAGCCTCGTTTTCGTTTTGTTCGACTGCCATTTTTTCTCTCGCTTAGAGAATTTTTTAGTGTCTAAACTCTTATTTTGAGTTAAATGAAGGTGTAACTTGCTTTTTTGAGGTAGTGGATGCTCCCTCTTGCTGTCGGTAAGCTTTTTATGTATGTGTTTTGTGTATTTATTGTGTTTTGATTTTTTTCATGTTCGCAAGTTGCGGGCGATTTTTGCGAGGTCGTAATGAGTGTATACGTGTCTTGTATGTAATTCGCGATGCGCGGTAAAGTTTGCCAGGGTCGCAGTTGGTGTTTCGTGTTGTTTGCGTTATAAGGTAAAGTTCGCGACTGCCTCAGTTGCTGTCAAGGAGCGTGCTACGGTTTAACGGCTCGCCTAGCTACGTGAGGCTCGCCTGCAATGAGCACCTGCGGCGCTCATTGCCAAAGTGCTATGGTTTAACGGCTCACCTCACTATGCGAGGCGAGGCAGGCGATGAGCGCCTGTGGCGCTCATCGCCAAGTTCGCTAAAGTACTACGGTTTAACGCCTCGCCGTGCGAGGCTTGCCGGGCGATGAGCGCCGTCCGCTAAATCGTACGGACCACGCAAACAGCGTGACGACGGTTCGTAGCTGGACAATTATAATATGTGATAATGAAAGTGGTCCGGTAGCTTACAAAAAAACATTAATGTCATTAAGAAAACTAGTGACATTTCTAGCTCCTATCCTTTCCCATAATGTATAAGCTACGTACTTTTACTTATATACTTTTGCTGAAAATATTCAATTTAAACCAACATGAAATTCAATGGCACGACTTCATGTGCACTGAATGCGCACCGACGTAAGGGCTGCGACAATTGCGCAGCAGACAAATGTGCGCTGAGGTAGAAAAGCGCACGGCCAATTGCATGCCCAGACATACATGCTGGGAGATGAGAGGGAGAAGGTGGAAGAGGAGAAAGGGCTGGTAGAGGAATGTTAAGGTGATGGGAGGAAGCAGGGTTTGAGGTCATTGAGGGAAGCAGGAAGGTGATTCTGAGGGTGGAGATGCAGGCTAGGGGCTGATGTGTTTGGGAAGACTGGAGATGAGGTGATGGCAAGACACGGTTAATAAGAGGATGATGAAGTCAGGTGCTCCCTCAGTAACTCAACATCCTCTCTGTACTCCCAGTACATCATCATCCTCTTGCTTCCCATCAGCTAATTAACCGTGCCTCGCCATCAGCTCATCTCCAGGCTTCCCAATCACATCACCCCCTGCTACCCCTCAACAGCCCCTTGCTTGCATCCATTACCCTTCATACCCCCCCCTATTAGCTTATCACCTCCCTGCTTCAACCATTACCTCATTAACCCCTGCTCCCCCCAATTAGCTCATCACCCCCTTTCTTCATTCCCACCCTCCGAATCACCCTTCTGCTTCGCTCAATGACCTCATTATCCCCCTGCCTCCCTCGTTACCTGGTCAACCCTGCTTCCTCCCATCACCTTATCATTCCTCTCCCGGCACTTTCTCCTCTCCACCTACTCCTGCTCATCTCCCAGCATGTATGTCGGGGCGGGCAATTGGCAGTGGGCGCTTCTACCCCAGTGTACATTTGTCTGCTGCTCAATTGTTGCAGCCCTAACGTCGGCGCGCATTCAGAACGCGCTACATAGATGGGGTGCCATGAAATTCACTAGTATTGTACTACATTAAATAGAGTACTGAAAACAGAGTGAAAAAGCTTCTAGACTTTTTAAAAATTAAACTAAAAGGTTGTAAAAAATGTGAATGTTTTTACAGTTTCACCACTTTTTTTTGGCTGATGTACTTGATGGTGCACAGCAGTATCTATGAGTTCTTTGGGCCTTTAAAAAGGCCACTGTGGTAAAATAAAAAAATACAACACACAATAAAATAGACTGTTTTCAGAATGTAAAAAAAATACAGCTTCCAATCGATAGTTTTTTATGCAATTATGTTGCTGTGGAATATGGGTCCTATTCTATTAGCTGCTCGCAAATGCCTCAAACCTGTAGATTTGGCTGTGGCTGTTATTTTCTCTAAATGTTTAGATGTATTCTATTGACTCAAGCTTGCAATCTACCTTCGTAAACTCTGCCTTTTTAAATCTGATGTCAGGGGGCGTGATCATATGATCTGACAATATTTAAGCAAGCCCATAATTTACTTCTTAGACACAGCATGACATCAGTGAAACATGTAAGTTAGACGTAATCTGCAATCGGAGGCTACAAATTAATTAGTGTAAATCAACTATAATAGTTAGGCGGGTTTGCCAAGGCCCGCGATGAGCGCCAAAGGTGCTCATTGCAAGGCCTGCAATGAGCGCCGAAGGAGCTCATCACGATGGGCGAAATCTAGCGTGGTTGCGCATGTGCATTGAGCGTGCTGGTAGAGCATGTGCAGAGTGAGAATGCGCATTGCGGGACGGGGAGTCTTGCATACTCCAGGAGCAAGTGTGCAGCGGGAGAGGGGGAAAAGGAGGAAGAGACACAGGGGAGGGAAAAGGGGGAAGAGACACAGGGGAAGGAGAGGGGGGGAAGAGACACAGGGGAAGGAGAGGCGGGTGAGAGACATAGGGGAGGGAGAGGCCCGTAAAGTAGAAGGGGGAGAGACTCGCAATGAGCATTGCAGGAGCTCATCGCAAGGCTCGCAAGTTGCGGGTTTGCCAAGACTTGCAATGAGCGGTAAAGCCTCTCATTGCGGGGCTCGCAAGGAGAACCGAATGCGCAAATTGCAAAGCCCGTAAAAGTAGAGGGAGGGGAGAGACTTGCAATGAGCCCCAGAGGTGCTCATCGCGAGGCCCGCAAGTTGCAGGTTTGCCGAGGCCTGCAATCACAAGGCCCGTAAAGTAGAGGGGGAGAGGCTCGTAATGAGCGCTCATCTCGAGGCCCGCAAGTTAGAGGGGGGAGAGCCTCGGATTGTGTTGCAAACCGCATTACAAGGCTGCAAATTTTAGTGCTGTCATTTTTGACGGGCAAGTCGCTAGTAAGTAATTTTTGTCGATCAGGCTCGCAACAAAACATTCTAGCACTCTATAAAATGCATTAGAGCATCTGCTCTAGTCCATGTCGGTTTCACGATATGTATTAACCCCTTGAGTCCTGGGATGGATAATACTAAGAAATAACATTTAAAAATAATATCTTTTAATTGCATATTTGTGGGTTTTAGACTGTTGTGCACATAATTTTACTGTTTTTCCATGCCTTCCCATGCTTTTAAAGTACAGTATTGTGTGTTTAATTGCTGTTACAGCTCTAATAAGTTTTCGAAAAAGCCCTTGTGAGTACTATTTAATACTATTTAGTACTTGTAATATTTTTGACAGAAACGTGATACTTTTTTCAATTGCAGGTTAGACTTTAGCTACGGGTTTAGTAGAATATCAATATTGTGTAACTTTGATTATTTAGAGCAAGCAATATTCGAGCTGTGCTAAAACCAATGGAGTTCTATGGTTGGTTTTGCATATTTGGCCCATAGTGATTGTGATCGGATAACTCGTAAATCATAGTGTGAGCAGCCAAAAGAACTGGATCCAATCCCCTGCATTCAAAAAAACACTAGGCATGCTCACACCCAGATGACTACACTCAAAGACAAAAAGCCTCAGAGGCTAAGCAGCAATGAATCACTATTATCTCTCTTTAACTAAGGATATAAATCTGTCTGTGGGTGGATCTGAAAGTCTGACTGACAGCTCATAACACCAGAAATTCAATGTTGGTTTATTAAATAACACTGTTATGACTTATAGTTTTAAAATTATATTAAACTCTGCAAATGATGAGGAATGAAAATTTAATTTTCAAGATCCAAAAATCATACGGTAAGTTAAATTTTATATAAATGTATTGGGGCAAATAAATGCATACATCAATAAGAAACACATTAGAAAGATGCCAGCCAGGTGAATTTTGACTTTATTTGCAGCAATATTATTACTAGAAGACCCTAATGTTATTTCAGCATATGAGAATAATTAATGTTGATTTCCACTCCATGACACTATAAGCCTAGGAATTAACATTTTTGTTTAGAGAAATAAACTAAAGCATGCACCAAAAAGAAGCTAAATATTAATATTTCACTGCCAGACCTTCCTTGGGTTATTATTAAAGTCCCATTTTCTAAGTATGTGCTTTTGAAGGACTAGAACGGATAATCATCAAAAAGATTTAATAAAGATAGCAGGACATGACAGAAAAATAGACAGACAGAGGAAATCTTTTAAGTCTGTGATGAAACTGCCCGGGACAAGTGCCTTTTACATATGCTATTATTAAAGACAGTTTTTTTTTAACAAAATAAAAACAATTGCCCATTATCAATTTGAGTTCTACTTTAAAAAAAAAAACATGCTGAAAACCGGAAACTTCACCGGTCCTTTAAGAAGGCGGAGTAACTAACAGCCTTATTATATTGCGATTTGGCCAATTGAATAGGGCTCTTTATAAGCACAAAGCATAATTTTTTTTGCAGAAGTTTTTAGTTAGTGACGACTTTGCTTTTGGATAGAAGTTCACTAACTAAAAACTTCTGTAAAAAAAATGTCAATGCTTTGTGCTTATATAGAGTCCTTTTCAATTGTCCGAATTGCAATTTATTAAGATTGTATTTGTCTAGGTTTTTTCAGATATCTGTAATCAAAGCCCACTGTTATGAATTTATGTAAAGCTCCCGTTTGTTTCTTGGGCAAATCCCATTAAAAACAGTAAGTAGTTTATTATAAATAAAAGTTCAAATTTATTTTTACTTTTGAAATTGTCCATGTTCCCATGAAGCAAAGCAGGTTAGGGGGTGTGGCCAGCTCTGCCTGAGTCCATTCTTGATTCTGGTTCAGACAGAGCATTCTCAGAAAAGGGGGCGTGACTATGATAATGTGTTTTCATTGGCTCTGTCCCCTGATATCATTGGGTGGGTCAATTACAAGGAAGTATTTACCTTCAATACTTCTGTGAGGGCAGCAGGGGAAAAGCCAATGACAGAATAGGCCCAATGACTTCATAGCCATGTCCAATTCCAAGCTCCATGAATGTCAAGCCCCCAGTGAGAGCTGGGGGGTGGAGAAAAGTACTTCTACTTAAGGATAAAATACAACTTAAAAAGTAAGAAAAAAAATTGAACTTTTATTTAAACCACATATTCTTTTTAATAGTTGCTGTCCAACAAACGTATGAGCTTTACTTTTAAATGTACTACAATGGTCCTTTACGATAGCAAAGTCAAATTTCAGATATGCCCCATAGCTAGTTTAAAAGCCAGTGGGTATGGTCACGGTTCAGTGCAGCTTAAAGGGAAGTTCCATCTACAAGTGACCCTTCACATTCAATCAATTAGCAATTGCAGTCTTCACATTCACATTTTTTTGTTCTTTCTTATCTTAACGTGAGATTTCAATTGCATGACCAGCGAGCTCTCCAATGAGGAATAACAAGCCCCACCAAAAAAAGACTGCTCGGCCCAAAATCTGCCATTTCCCCCAGGGTGAGTTCCACGTGACCTCTTTCTCCCTTCCAGAGTGACATTTGGTGGGTAAAAATGTTATTTACCCTTTTTATGTTATTCATGGGGGGTTATTTGGCATTCACGGGGACACAGGAATGGAAACCCTGCAAATTTATAAGGACTGCCTGTAAAATATATATTTCTATTATTTCTGGGATCACATCACCTAATATACACACTTTTGACCCGCTCTGACCACACATCTCAGATTTCTAAGTGATGGTGACTTCTACTGATGGTTTCCACTCTGCTCAACATGAAGCTGTAATGGGCAAACTACAAAAGTTCCATGATTTCTACATAGCAAGTTAATCTTCTTTATTCTCTTTAGAATAAAATAAACTTTCGTTTAGGTGGAACTCGACCTTTAGCACAAGCTAGTGATATTGGGATTAAAGCAGAGAGTCAGAGTATGTGCCGTAGATGGACCAACATCATCTCCAACCTCACGGAAGGTATCAAAACATGATACCAACACACCTGGATGCCTAGGTGTTCACACTTAAGGTTCCTCGTGTCAGAAGTCACACGGTACTGTCTAGGGTAATTTAGGATCAAACTAAAACAACTCATTGAAATATTTTGTTTTTTATAGATGCTCATGCAAAGCCTCAATGACATCATATGTATTGCAATGATTGACATTAAGTCTCTCTTTTTTGTCCATTATTGTGGAATTTATGGAGGTCTGGGCGTCTTTTTTTTTGGGGGGGGGGGTTGGTTTTGACACACATTTATATCCCACTTTGCTCTATGCATGTGTTCAGTAAATTTACTAAGCATCATAAAATGTTCCCACACAATTTGTAGATAATTTCAAAAATTATCAAACTTATAGTTTTAGGTCAACCACATTTGGAACTTCATGGTGTCTCTAACAAATCTGTTACTTTCATTACAAGAATGATGAGAATTTTCACATCAAGGCTTCCAAAACCACTAGGGTTGGTTTTTATGCTGTGCTTATAAAATCAATCAACTGTTTTACTTTTATTTAGTATGCTATGAATAAATATGAATAATATATGAAGACATTTCTATAGCATATACTCAAAGTAAAAGGGAAAAGGACAGTAGGAAGTATACGCCGCTACAGAAAATGTATACAGAGACTATCAGTGGATCCCGCAGTCACACTAAGTGGCGTGTTTAGCGTTTAGAAAGCATAAAATATGATTACCCATGAGGTATCTTGCACTAAGTATCCAAGTCCATATACAGCATCTATTAAAGGGAATCTGACCCCAATATCAAGATGGCTTTTTATGTTATTGCTGAAGAGACTAAAACAAAACTAGCTGTAAATTGTAACGTTAATCAATCCAAATCAATCCTGAGCTAATCAGCATTGGTACTGCTGTATTCGTATGCAAATGAGTGCAGCCTGAATATAAATTAGTTTTTTGATATGCTAATTAGGATTACACTGTGCTTGCGTCTCTGTGGTAGCAAAAACAATATCCCTAAATGTAAAATGTAATTCGAATTAGCATATTGAGTCAAACATTTGCATATAATACAGCACAAACAAACAGTGTTTCACTGTATAGAAAAATTGCTTTAGAATAAAATCAATCAGAGTTTCTATATTCTTTAAGAGGGTACAAACTTGTTGTTAAGGGGATAGTTTCCCTTTAAGTTTAGTTATTCAAAAGACTACAGGTGGTCCCCGGGTTATGGACGACCCAACTTACAGACGAACCATATTTAAGAACGGGCTCCCAAGGCTTTTTATATGAGTTTGTCGGATTGAATAAAAAAGAAAGAAAAAAGAGCACAATAGATTCTGTAACATATTATTACAGTACAGGGGTATTATTAAATCTGATATAAATACGTTCTCAGGAACGTATCTTGTCCTTAACCCAGGGTCCTACTGTATATAGAAAATAAATGGATCCATATTCCCTTAGGCATACTTATTTCAGTGTTGTAATCTTCCTAGTAAGTGTACAATCTTGAGAAATATCATAGAAGTAAGAGTATTTGAATTGCTGTGGTACATAAACACCTACCTACTTTCTTAGTACAAAGAATAAATTAGATAATGATCCTATTCAGACGTTATAGAAAAGTATGACTCTGTGATGATGATGATTTATTCAGGAACAGAACAGTAGGCACGCGCTATCAAGTCCTCCTCTCCATTTCTCTCTCCCGCCCTGCGTTTTCTCCACTTGATTCTAAGTCTATGCATGGCTACGGTCTTTTGTTCCATACATCATACCTCCGCAGGGTGCCCTTGTGTCTGTCAGAAGCTTTCTTCAAGCACAAGTCAATCTGATTGCTCTTTCAAAGAGAAAAGGGATTTGTTTGAAATGCACAGATACACTGCAGGGTAACAAGTTTTAGAAGCAGAACAAGATGTCAGGAGCAATTGAGACACGCTCCAGTCTCTATGCGCACTGCAAGATGGCAGAGAAGCACAGCACTGGGTACCACTCAAAGTGTATTGAGCCCAAATATTACACAGATTTTTGTTTTTACTGTACACGCTGTATGAAGTGGGGGTTTGGGTTGGATGAATACTACAAGGAAGGAAAAAGAAAATGTCAGGTTATTATTTTACTGTTTTTAAAAATATATATACTTTTAGCAGAAGTGGTAAAAATCCATAATACTAACAAATGTCAAGAGTTTACTCTTTGAGGTTAGAAGAAGAAGAAAAAAAAGATTTCACCTGAAAGGAAATGGTTTACACTCCTCCATTCCATAATGAACACCTCCGCTAGACTTGTATACCAAACTCAATGCTCAGTGTCTGCAGCACATCCCTCTCAGTCTCTCAACTGGCTTCTCATAAACTTTAAAATTGGGCCCAAATGTATAAAGGCCTCAACATAAGTGCACCCCCTTATATCTCTGCTCTTGCCTCTAAAGACTCCCAGAAGTGCCTACCTCACTCTGTTCACAATCTTCTTCTTTCCTCCTCTCTTATCACCTCTTCTCACTCCTGTCATCAGGACTTTTCTTGTGCTGCCCCTATTCTCTGAAACTCCTTGCCTCACTTCACTAGACTATCCTCCTGCCTCAGAACCTTCAAAAAAATCTGTTTAAAGAAGCTTATCACCTTCAGCCTTAATATGCAAAATGCATCTATCATCCTTCTATACCTCTCCCATACACTTCATATTGTAAGTTTGTGAGTTTTCAATCTTGTTAGGTGCTTTAGGGAAGCACTGTGTGTATGTTAGATTTTAAGACAGGGCCCTCCATTTTTTGCATCGTGTTGTTTTTCAAATGAACTTACCAATGTATAGCGATACAGAATATGTTAGTGTGTTAAATAAAGGAAATAATGATAATGCAGTAAGAGCAGTCAGATTGTGGAATTTGCAAAAAGATTGTGGCAGCAGATTCAACACATAACTGTAAAAAAGGGGAAGGATATATATATATTTTTTAAATAAAAGGACATATAATGTAGTGTTGGCTAAACAAAAAAGGTAAGATATTGATCCATGGAATAATCCAGAAGCAGGTTTTTGGGATCAGAAAATATTTTTTCCCCCCGCATGGCAAGGTTTAAGATGAGGTTTTTGTTTACATTATTGTGAATCAATCAATAACTCACATAATACACGGAAAAGAGAGATCTAGAATGGCTGAACTTGATGGACTGGTAGTAATTGAGTTTTGAGGGGGAAAAATACTATGTTATTTTGTAAAAAGGGTTAATACACTTTTCTAGGAATATATAAGTCAGATAAGTTTATTTTTCACGTTGGTGTGAAATAATTAATCTATTGTCTGTATGTTTTCCGTACTCTCAATAATTAAATATGCAATTTTCCATAATCTTTTCACTACTAGTTTGTTCTAGAACAGTAGTTTTCAATCTTTTTTCCCCTGTGGACCACAATACAATACGTCCATATAATTGTAATTTATATCCTAATATGATGCTTTTTTGGTTTTCCCCCAAAAAAAGAATCAGACGCTTATATCAAGGTTATGAATAATGAACAGATATGAAAAATATTCCCCACTAAGAATACAAGAAGGCAAATTCTGGGTATTCTGTATCAAACAAGTAATTATCACATTACGCTGCAGAGGTAGATGCTATTTTTGTTTTTAGGTGGAGACATTGAACAATGGAAATGTGAAAATGCAAAGTGCCATTGCTTTAAACATTATTAAAAACTTATCCTAAAGTTTGCATGCAGTTGATTTTGAGAGCTAACACCCCTGGAAATACCTGCTAAAATTAGCATAAAATCCATAATTCATTTTGGGCAATGATATGTAGCTATTACATTGTTTCAATCTGTGAAATCAGTTTGTGCAGCAAAACATCATGGAATGTGTGTTTTTTTTTTTTCCTGCACAAGGAAGCAAAAAGGAGCTCAGACATTGTTCTGTGGATCACTGAATTGTGCTGCAGTTGGTTTGAAGGTTAGTATATGGTTAAAAGCCATACCCAAATGCAGTGTTTCTATTGGTAGGTACCAGGTACCTATGTAGGCAACTCTAGGGGTGTGAAAAACATTTTTTTATTAAAAAATAAATCTGTATGTGTATAGAATGAATTAATGCAATGGGTATTTCTGATATAAGCAGGGAAAAACAGATATACCTTTAAATTGGACCACGCTAGGAATAAAAAAGAAAATGTCAGGTTACTGTTTTACTTTTCTATCAAATAGATATATTTTATCTTTAGTGTAGAAATGGTAAGCTTCCCTGAAACTAAAAGGTGTCAAGAGGTTAATCTGGTCTTAATTTTCTACCAAATACATTTAGATATATTGGGTAATTTAAATTAAAATTTGTCTTTTCTTTTTCTAAATATTATTCAGCGTTTTACACTCTCTCAGTAATTACCTGGCAAATATTAATATCAATTTGTGATACTTAAGTAAATAATATACAATAATTTTAGCCAGGTATATCCCTCAAGGCCTGCTCTAAATCCAATATTTTCATAATTGGATAAATGTCAATATTTAACACCCGGCTGAGAAAGCAGCTCAAACCAGTCGTTCAATATAGGCAAGGACTTAAAGTATAACCACTTTTAATATAGAATACAATTAAAATGTGGTATTTATAATTTATTACTCCCTAAAATATGTTATCATCATTAAAAATAAAGGATAATAATATTAATATCATATATAATATATATGGGACTGTAGTAGTCTTTTACAAAGAGTAATTTATGAACAAAAAAAAAAGAATATTACAATATACTAAAATATAGACAGTTCAGGATATGACAGATTGCATGATTTTTTCGTAGAGAAGGCGGTACAGCTTTAGCCAGTTGTAAGCTATATTAGTCATTGGCATAAAATCATTTTCAGATAAAATCTTTTTAGATGACTTTGCTAGTGTATGGAAGCTGTCATATATTTATCTTTGTCTGAACTTAGCTTATGTACAGTGCTACGGAATATGTCGGCGCATTATAAATTAACTATAGTAATAATAAGCAAGCCATACAAGTATACTGGGAAGCTGCCTCGGATGGGCCTATGGAAGGGACGGGAAGGTGTCCTCTGCTAAAATATTATCAGAAGCTGCTTATGAGTCAACAAATCACCCTCCTCCTGCCACTCTTTAACAGAGAAGCCAGCGGGAAGTGTGGAAGACACATAGATGGCATCCTTCATCCACAGGCACTTTCTATTAAAATAAAGATTTTGGCAAAAATTGCATTTATTGCTGCACAGTTGCCAACGTAGTTTGTTAGTTACCAATGTCACAGTCATATGATACACTGGTCTTTTATTATTATTATCAATATTTATAACGCGCCAACATATTCCGTAGCGCTATACAGGGGTTAAGTACATGACAAAGACAAAATTAACACCTTATAAAGAACGGAGGGCCCTGTTTTTCAGCTTAAAATCAAATGTACATAGTGCTGGTTTCCAATGCACCGACACAACAGTTTGAAAACTCGCAAACTTACATAAAAAATAATAATATTAATAATATTAAACAAAAACATATTGCACATATTCTTGCCACACTGTGCTAAAGTAGGTAAAGAGATAGATAGATAGATAGATAGATAGATAGATAGATAGATAGATAGATAGATAGATAGATAGATAGATATAGTGGGACTGCCCATGCACCCATGAAAAAAAAAAGTAATTAAAAGTGCAAAAGGACTGTGACATATTAATTAAATTAGCAATATTGTAATGGTCTGCATAAAGACTATAAATGTAGCTGGGTAATATAATAATGCACTATATATCAGAGTAGCAAAAACTACAATATGGTCACTAGTAATGATCAAGTTTTTATTATCATTAATGGACCACTGCACAATGACAAATATGTCTTTGAATACTTTCAGTATAAGGGAGTATAATACCTGTAACACACACCTAGCGTTAGAAGTAAGGAATAATTACCAGCTTTAATATAAGGCTGAAAGGCTATCTATATTCGTTCTTTTCCTCACTCACTTGGAGGGTACACTCTGAATAGTGGATGGATTTGCCGAATGACCACATGATGGCGCTAGATTTCACTAAGCACAGTTTAATCCAGAGAATTAGCAGAAGACCATATATGGTATTCTTGAACGCATGGGTGTGTGTAACTTTGAGAACCGGATATGTCTAGTTTTACATGTGGCTTAAGGAATCCTTTGTGTGGACAGCTGACCAGTGAGGGGACTTTGTGAAGGACATGTGACCTAATTGACCAATGAGAGCTAGGATATGAGTATGCGGGTGGGATTTAAATATAGGGTATATAGGCCATATCAAACATAGGCAAACTCGCTCTCTTTGCTGCTGGCTCTTTGCAATCTACAACTCTCTGAGCTCTCTTCACTAAACTGTGGAGGCCTGGTAAAGTATCATACTTCACACATACACACACACATGGACATAATTGGTATTGTGAGAATGCCTTTCTGCTAAGCTAAGAGATGTTGTTTCCATAGTATTATCATATATTATTAATGTATTTGTATTAATTATTGTGTTCTAATAAATGCACATTTTGTAACCATAAATCTGTAACGCCTCATGAATATATATTTATTAAGTGTTTTCCGGCAAGGATCTCAGGATGAGATTAGAATAATTATTATAATCATAATTAATATGATTATGAATAATAATATTGTAATTAATTAATTAAACCGTTTTTAAAACAATACCCCTTCTGGATCCCTACATTGTCATGGAGAAGCGGCTTGTGTACCTCAATTTAGCTGTGAGCTAAACCACAGCAGAGCGGTTAAAGAAATCACTGTAAAAGGAACTGGCAACAAACTGTAGTATATTTGCCTTGAAAACATTATGGATGAGCACAACCAGGCACAAGATGTGTCTTGGCAAGCCGCTGTCCATACGGTCACGGAGAGTCGGATACAACTCAACGAATAAACAACAACAAAGAGAATAATTAAGCAGGAAAAAGTCATACAGCTAGTGGAATCCAGAAAACAGTGGTGGAAGTTGTGTATGTGAGTGGGGCGTTTACATTTCTAAAGAGATATGGTTACATTTCCTGAAGCAAGGAGTCTGGTTTGGGATCACTGAGAATGAGTGTGGTGCCAATTTCAATTTTATCCAATTATGACAAAGGCTCTTATTCCGTACCACGATCTCCACCAATAACCAAAACACACACCTTCACAATTCAGACCTGAGGAAGTGATGGAACAAAGACAAAACAGATCCCTATACTCATAAAACAAAGTGTTCAAACATTCAGATTTTCTCAAAAAATGTTTTAAGCCCATGGCTTACACAGCTGCCAATATTGTTACTTTGGTACACAATTGACAAAAGTCATTTTTCTTGAACTGTAGTGATCCTCCAACTTCCAAGGCACCACTGAATAATAAGTATGACATTTAGTTAATCCACATCAAGATAAGGAAGCTTAAAATAAGGAACTGCTTTTTTTGATGATGATTTCAAGCCAACAAGATGTTTCCTCTCATAAAAAAGAAATAAATCTATTTTAACTAGTACTAATTAGTACTGTAGGCCCATCTGATTATTTCCCATGGGTAAATGTTCTGTGGAAAGGAAATCCTGAGTTTCCTTATCACAACATGAAAGGAAAAGAGTTAAAGGGCCAGAGCTTTTCATGTAAATCTATTTTAGTGCACCTATAACTAACATCAAAATACATTTGCAAACATCAGCAAAGCAAATTTTTAGCCAGAAAATATAAATTTAAAAACACAGTTTATCTCATTAATGGCTTCTGCTGTACCCCCGCCCAACCTCTCCCATGTCCTGTGCACCACTATATTTTTTATCATGAAAACAATAAAATTAGAGAAACCTGAAACATTCTCTGTAGTATATGGGGGTAAAGCCCCCTGCATATGTCCACCATGCATAATTAATGTACTCCCAGTTGAAATGTTTATTTTCTTTTCAGCAGTTCTCAGGACAATGAGAGAGGTGGGGAGGGGTACAGCAGCAGCTAATAAATGAGGTAAACTGTGTTTTAAAATTATATTTTCTTGCTATAAAGATCTACTTTGCTGCTGTTGCACGTGCAATTTTCATGTTAATTACTGGTAATTAAAAAAAAATATATTTAACAGTGGTCCTTTAAACAGAGACAAGACCATACAACTTGCTTTAATCAGAAACGGAACAAGATTTGGGACATGCAACTCCCTCCCTGGAGAGGTCTTGTGTAGGAAAAAACGTATCTTGAACATGTGGACAGTCTGCTAACGCTATTCCCTGTATCGCAAAATTACACCATCAAAAGTGCCAAGTAACTGTCACCAGCTATTCTATTCACCCATTGCAGCAGGATTGCGAGAGCTACCCCTGATGACTGCGGCAAGCCAGAGCTGAAAACTACGACAAACTTTCCCATAGATTTTTTTCACTGCCAAAAAAAACACATGCAGAGCTTTGAGAGTCCCGAGGAGGTGGTGGTTGTCATGATCCCCTGATTGATGTGGTCGTGGGACTGGGCTCAACGTAACATATTAAATCATTATATAACTTACTGTAAAATCCTGAGCCCAGTCCTACAACCAAGGGGCAAAGGTGATCAGGGGATCATGACAGTGGTGGTCTTGGATAACGGCACTGCCAACTACTGCTACTCTGGAACCGATGACCGGAGGGTACGAGACAGCACACCCACCAGTATTAAACACGATGGCACAATGTGTGACACCTGCCAATAGCAGCCCATCATTGGCATCCATTGGAAATGTACCTAATGACCTGTGCACTATCATGGGGACAAGCATCACCTGAGGAATCGATTTTACAGAATGACAACTTCAGGAAGTGAACGAGTGCTTTTGGAGTCTTGGCAGAAATCAAAGAAGATTACTGCAAGGGGAATATTTTTTGGTGCTATAGTAGTCCAAGCTTGGGTTGGCAATGGGAGGATCAAGATAGTGGTAATGGGCTTCTGCACTATTCTAATGGGAGGAGAGGAAAGGTAACTGAAATCCAGGATTGGAGTGCATCCCTAATCACCTATTCTCATATACTGGGACATTAATGTCAATTTAGGAAGGACCATTTAACAATTATAGGTACTACAAACATGGACGTCTCTCTTACAAAGGCTTCCAAGTTAGTGACAAAATTAGATTAGATTTTCATAAAATATGGTTCAGAACTAAATGTGTTACTTAAACATACAGGTCTTTCCTGCTAGGTGGCCGCTGCGCCGTTAGACACAGTAGAGTTACAAGCAGCGCACCAAAAGGCTTCTGCACCATTTGGTGCTGCTGCTACTCAGCAGAACTAATAAAAAAAAAACTAACCCCTAACCCTACCCTAACTATAACCATACCCCGTAGCCCAAAGCCCAAACCTGTATCCCCTAACCTTAAATCCAACACTAACCCTTAAACCTAACTGTAACCTTAACCCATCTCTTTCCATTGATTCTCTCATTCTCCCCATTCATTCTCCTATAGAGGAAGCACGCGGCCGAAACAGTGGGAGCGCACTTCAGCGCTACGAGCAGCACCACGCATTACTGCATTCCAATAACTAGGTGGGGCTGCACGGCAGCCCTGAAACGCACGCACGGCCAACCAACAGGAAAGGTCCAAACATAGTAAAGGTAGCAAGGAAGGCAGAATATTGGGTGCGACTTTCCTTTAGCCAAACACTACACATTTCCTTTCAATATGGGAATTAAAGACGTTTTGTGACCTTGTGAAAGGTTTTGCCAAAGATCTAAATATTTTTTTATCCAAACCAGCTACTACTCTTTCATGGGAAAGCAAACACTTTCACACTTCCATCCGTAACCAGAATGATTTCACAGAGCCGTAATCCTGTTATCCCAGAGAGCTAAATAAAATCACACAGAGGACGCGATTCTTGTTGCCGCCAGCAAGACATTTGAAAGATATCTTTTTCTAACTCACACCATGCAAATTACATTTGAACAACAATTGCAACCTCAAAATGGCAAAATAAACGATTGTATTGAAGTAGAAAAAAAAGGTAAAGAATTCACTGGTTTCGTACAAGAACACAATGTATTTGAAAATGTTAATAGAAAAGAAATCTCCAACCTAGTGCCATAGTGCGTATCAGTATTTATTACACAATGCCTGGGGGTCATTTACAGGTATAACAGCAAGAAGAAGATATAAGAAGTATTAGTGAAAATACTGGCTAGACTCAAAAAAATAAAAAAAAACATCAACTTCATGATTATTGTAACAAAGACAAAATAGATGAATCGGTTCATAAACAGAATTTTTTTTTTAAATTATGTAACATCGTTTTTATATAAAATGTATTACACAACTGCTCATTTTCTTAGTTTTTTACACACTACACAAACAAGCGTCTTTTTAAACAGTGGACCTGTGTTACTTGACTACTTTCAAACTCAACGATTTCAGTATTCGCTGTGTCTGGATATGCAAAAATACCTGGGTACTCGTTGCTATACATTGTTACTCGTCGAGATTGCTAAAACCAGTTCACATTACTACTTATGCGAATTTCATACTCATCGTTTTTTCGGGACTTCTGGAACCAATTAAGGCCAAGTACAAAGGGTCCAGGGTTCCCTAGTTGTCCAATGGTTAGGATTCGGGGGCTTCATCGATTCCAGTCAGGGAACCAAGAGGTCACACCACCTAGAAGCCAAGCACGGTTGGGCCTGGTCAGTACTGGGATGGGAGACCACCTAGGAATACCAGGAGCTGTATGCTGTGGCCCACTGGAGAAGAAACTGGCAATCCACTCCAGGAAGTGATCAGTATGACCATGGACATAAAGTTGTTCCTGGTGTGTTGAAGTCCATGAGGTCACGGAGAGTCGGACACGACTGAACGACACAACAAACAAACCAAGAGTCCACTGTACTTTAATAAAGTCACTAGCAGAAAGAGAAGATATTTTCATATAATCGAAAACATTACCAAAGTTGTGTTTTGCATGAAAAAAATATGTAGTAAGGTCTCTGCAAAAATTAATTGAAACAAACAGGAAGTGTACAGAGCATGCGTACGTCTGTAGATTTCATTGGCAGACAAGTATGGCTCATACAACTGTATCACTGCTCATTGGCTCACAGAGGCAAGCTGTCAGACATTTGAATCTATTTTTGCTTCTGCTTTGAGAGCCTTCATTTGAAAACACACAGTGATACATTATTAAATATCTTATTTCAGATGCAAGAAAGGAAAAATGCCTTCAATATTCCTCTAACTTAATCTTAAAATACCTAACTTTAAAGCTCTGTTATCTAGAACTTCCACTTTAATAACAACCAGTTGTGATTACATTCATTTATGCGCACTTTTCATTTCTGCACTTATTTATTTCGCTATTTTCCTTCAAAGCACGAACAATGACAGCCTGATAAGTAATTGTAACAAAGTATCAACACTAACGAAGACGCTGAAAAGAGAGCAGGCGCCGTGATAAAAAGGGACTTAATATCATTTCTATGTTTTGTAGTTTGTAGGTTTACATTCTCTATTATCACATATATAGTTGTCGTCATTACAATTTGTTGGTCAGGCTATGTTAAAAGTTACGCACCAAAGACGCTCATCGCTAGGCTCGTATGTGACTGGCTTAACGGGGCTGCAATGAGCACCAAAGGCGGTCATTACAGGACTCATGATGAGCGCTCCTCGCGAGGCCCCTAATGTAGAGGGGGGGGGGGGAGGTTCAGAACGTCTTGCAAGATCCAGGCTTTAAAACAATTACGGGTTTAACGGCCCTAACTCAAAACCCATTCGGCCGCCAAAAAAGGCAATTGACAAACAAATTAGCTTACAACTTCACACACAGAGGGGAGGCAGGGAGCCTGTAAGCTAATTTGCTATTTATTGGGCGTTTTTTGCAGGTCTCAGAACAGCTATGCGAGAAAAAAAAATGGCGGCCGTAAAGCCTTAATTTTTTTCAAGCCCATAAATTGGAAAAACATTTTGGGCTTGGGGAAAATGATCAATTTCCCAAGCCCGCAAATGGTTTCACACCCGTAAATGGAAAGAAGCACAGGGGAGGGAGAGGGGGGAGAGGGTGGAAAGAGATACGGGGGTGAGAGAGGGTGGAAAGAGACACAGGGGAGGGAGAGGGGGGAGAAGGTGGAAAGATACACAGGGGTGAGAGAGGGGGGAAAGAGACACAGGGGAGGGAGTGTAGGGGGCAGAGACACAGGGGAGGGAGTGGAGGGGAAAGAGACCCAGGGGAGGGAGTGGAGGGGGAAGAGACACAGGGGTGAGAGAGCGGAGAGAGCCCCAAAAGTTGCGGTGCGGCCGACACCTCTCATCACTAGGCCCATAAAGTAGGGGGGGGGGCCTTCAGCGCTCATTGTGTGGCCCGCAAGTTATAGGGGGGAGAGCATTTTTGACGGGCAAGTCGCTAGTAATCTATAACTGTCAATTTTTTTTTCTTTCTGGGAAGAAGCAATGTATGTAAAATTTAGCAATACAAAAATGGAAGTTCTAAATGAACCATTTAAAAAATTAAAAGGAATATTGTAACACCAGGACCACCCCAACACAAGCAATAGGAGTTTGATAAAGTAATGATTAAAGGCATATCTAAGTTTCCTGGATTATGAATGCATCGGAGAGAGGGTAATCAGTAATGTATGAAAATATCTTTTTGCATGACAAAAATATAAACATTATGATCCGTACCCCAAAGTTTGCTAAATCTCATTAGTTTGCAAGCAGTTGGTTTTCACCCCTAGAAATCCCTGCTAAAATAGGCATAAAATTCATAATTCGTCTTGGCCAATAACAGACAGCTAATACATTGTATCAATCCGTGATAGCAGTTTGTGCAGGAAGGCATCATGGGATGAGTAGAAGGAAGCAGGTTGACCCAGACACTGATCTGCAGATCTCTGCATTGAACTGCTTTTGGCTTGAAGGTTAGTATAAGGTTAAAATCCGTACATAAATGCAGTGTTTCTATTGGGTGGTTCATTGTGCCTACGTAAGCAGCTCTGGGACGTGGGAAATGAGCTTTATTTTTTTAAAATAAAAGAAATATGTGTATAGAATGACTCCATGTAATGTGTGTGTCTGATATAAGGAGCAGGTGTCAGATTAGAAAAAGATAAGAATAAGGAAACTTATATAAATAATATGATTATTATTTAATTATGTGTAATGCAATATTCAGTATTACATTTATTTTCAAAGATTAGAGCATCAGACTTCAATTGAACGTTTGTCTCCACCCTGATAAAGTCATTAAGGGAGGGTGAGGTGTTTGGCTGAGTTTTAAGAATGATCAGATACAATAAAAGAATAAAACGATCATGGACAAGCTGCCCAAATATCAACTTGTTGACAAGGGGAACCTCAACCACAATAAGTCTCCAGTCAGTGGATATCATTGTGCTTGAAAATGTCTAAACTTTAAAAGGGACATGGAAAAGTCACTATTTTTAATATTAAAATAAACTACCCATGTGTTTATTTGCCTATGAAAACATCATTTTATTAACAAGTGCTTAAAAAATCATGCATGCAATGCTTTTATAGTACTAGATGCACTAGCCAATCATGGACTGTGTCTCAGCTGCTCATTAATAAAACACTGCTGGGACACACTCTGGCATTGGCTAGTACATCTAGCTACAGGGGGTGGAAGATTTCAGAGAGTAAAAACAGATATTAAGCACTTGTTAATAAAATGATGGCAATGGAATTGTAAGTGAGCTAATGCTGTTTGGTGTATGGTAATGAAATAAATAATACACTAATAAAGTAATATACTTTACCTATTTTGAAGTAATATATGCAGGAAGTATTGTGTTGAAGAGCTGGCAATCTGTTTTGATGTTGCTGCAGCATACAATGTGTGTTTGCACGGTTGTGGAGCTGATGTGTAAGTGTCATGAATGTGTGCAGTGTGTAGTGTAAATAGGCTGCGTGCGCGAGGCAAATCCGTTAGGGTAGCTGTGTACTTCCGGATAGTATAAGTTATTGTTCTAAAATGGCGGCTAATGTGTGGTACGCGGCTGTGGCTGATTTAGAGTGCTTTGTTTCGGATGTCGTCCAACTTTTTCGGAATATCCGTAGCTGGTGGTGTTTTGCGTGTTTAGGGTACTTTAGCCTCGTTTTCGTTTTGTTCGGCGGCCATTTTTTCTCTCGCTTTGGGGATTTTTGAGTGTCTAAACTCTTTTATTTGGAGTTAAATTGAGGTGTAACTTCAGTTTTCAAGGTCCTGAGTGCCCCCCCCCCTTGCTGTAGGTAAGCTTTTTATGTATTTGTTGTGTGTATTTATTGTAATTTTCATGTGGCGGGTTTCGGACGATTTTTGCGAGGTCGTAATGTGTCTCGTATTTTGCTTTCGCAACTACGTAAATTTTGCGAGGTCCGCAGTGTCTGGCAAGGAGGGCCTCGGTTGCTGGCAAGGAGTGCTTTGATAACTACGTAAATTTTGCGAGGTCCGCAGTTGCTCCATGCCAGCAACCGCCCGCTTGCTCACAACTATATATGTGATTAAAAATAGGGAACCCTCCATGTCCCTTTAAGTTTCACATTAAATATTGTTTTTTTTAAATCATTGCATAAGAAATGTATTAATGATCAACGCCAACTAAACAACTGAGCTCATGTTGTTAGGGCAAAACAATTGATCTTTAAGTCATTGCATTTTGCACACTTGTTCAGGAGAAATCACAAAAAATAATGTGTCTTTCCACATAACATTTAGTATTTGTCACCAGGGTAGATCAATAAAAACTGAAAAACTTAAAAAATGTATTCATTTAAATATCGAGTCCTATCCCGTTATGCTGGCGCAGCACAAGGCAGCAGCAGTGGCGGTGAGCATCCGCAAGATGGCGCTGCTGATATTCCGGTGTCAAGGCTTAGGTTAACTGTTAGGGTTAGGGTGAGGGTTAGTTTAAGGGTTATAAATGAGTATAGAGATATAGAAAAGACCCCTTTTGATGGGGCATGCCATTAGGGAGATTGGGTAAGGGTGTGCCCCATCAAAAGGGGTCTTTTCTATATCTCTTTACTCATTTATATTGGTTATATTTCCCCAGGGCGCATCTATAAAAAACGTATAACTAAAACCAATCACTTCGAGCCTTCACATTCCTTATGATAGTTCAAGGGTTAGCCTAACATTATAAACTTATAACTTCTCTCACATATCGGCAGCGCCATCTAGCTGTTGGAGGACGCACTGCAGCGGCGGACCTGTCCCAACACCATAACAGGATAGATCCAAATATTCTTAGATAAAAAATGGATACAATTAAAAAAAAAGAAAAAAAAAGAAAAGAAAAGACCTGTACATTAACAGCTATGAACATAAGAATATTTGGATCTATCCTGTTATGGGGTTGGGACAGATCAGCCGCTGCAGCGCGGCCTCCAACCGCTGGATGGCGCTGCCAATATGTGAGAGAAGTGGGGCAATTTTGATTTATAATTGGATCTTATTGAATGTGCTACCAGCCTTCTTCCCCAGCACATGATAAATATAAGCCTTACTCATCCAGAAGTGGAAATACCCCACTCACACACACTACCTTCGTCAAAGAATCATGGGTGCCTCCAGGGACCAACAGAGATATCCCGTTGAACATTTTATATAATAAAAACTAGCTTAATGATATTTTCCTTACTTATGCTTTTAGTCAGACTGAAAGCTTTCCAACATATATATGTTCAGATGTCTCTTGAGCAGACACGTATCCTAACATATCATATGACATCTGTTATTGCAGGCGGATACTTGAGGAATATTATTTAGAATTTTACAGCAATAACATCTAATTCTACTCTCAGATTCCTAAACCAAGAAAGAAAATCCTCCACTGGAAATTCCAACCAACCCATCGACTTCGCCCAAATGGGAGGAAAATATCATAAAAAGTAGCGGCTTGTTAAAAGGGAATTCCAGTAAGATCACTAATTGGCTTGTTTTCCTAATCAGATATCCATATTACAATGTTCTATTAATAATTCAACCCATTCATTTCCTGTTCTGGTTACAAACATTTCTCAGGATCTTGGATCTGAACAATTTAATAGCTATCTGATGTCATTTTATTTATCATATTTTATATCCAGCTCAGATCTACAAGAAGCCATGTAGGTATAGCTCAGGTTGAAAGTATATAGGACTTGTAGTATTTGTGATCACTTCAAGCATCACATAAAAAGTTCTATTTTGCCATGAACACAGAACACCTAAACATATTCATAAAAATATAAAAACTTAATAAAATGATGTGACCTGATATTTGAAACATACAATGTGGCGTAGCAAGGTAAGGGTCAGGAAACCAAGAGGTCACAACACCCTGAAGCCATGCAGGGTTGGGTCTGGTCAGTACTTGGGTGGGTGACCACCTAGGAATACTAAGAGCTGTTGTGGCCCACTGGAGAAGGAACTGGCAACCCACTCCAATATCTCTGCCATGAATATAAAGTGGATCAGCATGGTGTGTTGCAGCCCATGATGTCACGGAGAGTTGGAAATGACTGAGCGACACAAACACGTGAAGCCAAGACCTCGAGCGTTGCAGGGATAACTGATAACTTTTTGCCTTGTGGGGCAAGTACATGATCACCCCATCCGTTAAAGCAGTGGAAGTAGTATGTTTAATGCGTTGGGCTCTCCTCATCCCTATTTGTTTCTGAGAACAAGCTGAAAAGGTAACAATGAAATTAGATGTGCTCAACCGGAGAACGGACAATACCTGAAGTAGGTTTGTCCTATAGGTCTGGTTACCTAATCAGAGATCAACCTCTTTTAGATCACTTGTGCCTTCACAGGGAGAAATATCCAGTAGTATATATCAGTCTGGTTCCACTCACAAGAGTGACCTAGCCCTGAAATACCAGGCAATTCTACCCGGAACAGGAGGACACAGCAAACCCCAGACACGTTTCTGCCTCTGTGGGGCGAAAAGGTCTCCGGGACCATCACTGGTCCTAGCATATTTAAAGCAACGATTCCAAAACTTTATTTGAAGGCCCATTAAAACATTTTCTGAATGATCTTTAAAAGGTTAGCAGTATGAAAGGTTGTTTTTCCCCCAAAGGCAAATTGCTCAATGTAGACAGTATGCCAAAAGAACCAGAATTGCTATTATTACAAAAAAAATCCTAACCTTACTTATTTTTTTATGTTTATTCCCTGTAACTCCATTTGCAACTCTGATCAAGCAGTATGTTCATCCTTTGCTACTAAATCACTATAGGAGGATTCTATGTAAAATATGGAGGTTTGATCAGAGCGGCAGATAGAGTTACCTGGAGTAAAGATACAATGATTTAAAAAGCTGTTATTATCATCATCATCATCATCATCGTTTATTTGTAACGCCCCAGCATATTCTGTAGCGCTGTACAGGGTAAGTTCAAGTCAAAAACAATACTAACACAATGTTAAAAATGCCCTGTCTTTGAGCTTAAAATAAAACGTACACAGAGCTTTCCATAATGCGATTAGATTGTAAGTTTGTGAGTTTTCAATCTTGCTAATTAGGTTTAAAGGTTCTTTTTAAATGACATGATGATTTCTCATTCTTTGGCATACCTCCTTCACTGGCCGTAGGTCTTTAAAGAAAATAAAATAATTTTCATACTGTGGTCTTTAAAAGTTCAGGTTCCTTAACCTTAAAGAGAACTGAAGATTTCCGAATTTCACTAGGAATATAATATACCTGTGTATCTATTTACTTTTATGTACTTTATCTTATTAAGAAGTGCTTGTGGAGGACCATATGCCTATTTTTCTCCAGATATGGAATCCCTGGATTCATTCTCCCTATAGCCCCCCAATCACGTGAAGTCTTCTTAATTAACATTGTGCTATATTTTGCTAATTCTTACATTGGAGCTGCGGACCGGGGACTGGAGGAGGCGGGACAGGCGGTGGATCCGAGCTGGTAACCAACAGGACTTATACTTCAATACCCTTGAGACAAAAATTTGTTTTTGAATTTAAATTTCCTGTGTAGTCAACAATGCTTTTTAATTTTTCTTTTTTATTATACTGTTTTAGCTCAATTAGAGTTACATTGTGTCTATACAACATAGTTAGTTTTTTGTTTTTCTTTTCTGTTTGTTTCTTACTTAGGCTCGTTTTATTTTAGGTAAACTTTTTCCTTAGAAAATTGGAAAAAGTTAGGTAACCTGGCTACCCTTAGACCTTCCCACAAGTGGGGATAAATCTTTTTGGTTAACTTGATTTCGACTATTATATGGTATATTCTTATGGTGTAATGTAATGTTAACCTTTTCTTCTTTCTTTTTCCCCTTAATTGGGTATGAAAAAATTACCTTTGAAAAAAAAAAGAAAAGAAGTGCTTGTAAGCTCTGGGTCTGACCTCTATAGCTCATGAATACACAGACTATGACGAACAGCGTTTCAAATTAGCTAATGAGGTGAAAGAAGTGTGGCATCTATTTGAATCTTTTCCAATTATCTTTACAATGGCTCCCTGTTTCCTCCTTCCCCACCACCCCTCTCTCCACTGATAGAGAAAACACACACTCATGATTCAGCTCTGAGTCAATGCTATGAACAAACACAAAATGGATTCCTCTATTTATAAAAAAAAAAAAAAAATTTTAAAAATTCAAATAAAAAAAAACAAAAACACTTTATGTCTATGGTTTAGTTTGGTACGTACTTGATAAACAAATGTTAAAGATTAAAAACATTTTTAAACTTTCCGAAACATTTATACTTTTTTTACGATTGTAAAAAGTAATTTAAAAGAGATTATTACTATTTAAGCTTTTCTGTGGCCTTTTAACTTTTAACCTAGAATTGTTATCATGTAAAGCTGTGGAGTATCCTTAGTGGAAACTCTCCCCACTTGGAAACAATTGCTGTAGATGGTCACAGGGACCTATAAAGGAAAGTGTGTGGGGCTAAAATTCAACAACAACCAGATGGGAACGGGAGATGGATGATAAAAATAGGGGCTATCCATCAGTTTGGGAAAACAAAGCAATAAAACATGTAACTGAGTAAAAGCCAACCTGTGCAGGAGCTCTAAACAAACCTTCACCCGAAGTGCTTGGCCAGCAAGGTTTAATAAACAGACATATCCTCTGTGAGAATGCCAGGAAAGAGACGGCTCTCCGACATGCACTGGACGGACTCACCGAAATCTGAACTGCACAATACTTAGTAGCTCAAAAAAAAAAAAATGTTAATAGAACACATTTAAAAAGTTTCCATCCATTTGTTTACAGTGAAGATGGAAGTTTGTATATTTACTTGTTATGTAGTAAGAGAAGAGGTATGACATTAAATTTAAAATGCATGATAAGTATATAAGTGCAAAGGTAATGTCACAAAGTTAAATGTTCATAGTACTGCATCCAAGTCAGAGAAGCTCCCATCCCATTGATGACCTCATTAAATGTGCAGAAAAGCCACTAAAGAATACATTTTTTTTTGTTTTTTTATTTTTATTTACTATATATAGGACTTGTATTCAATGCCTAATTAAACATCTCCAGTTGTTACAGCATTAGAGTGGTCTTTTAAAACCACAAGACGAATCCTCCCCAAAAAATAACTTCGAGGTCAGGATCACTGTTAAGTCCTAGAAGCACCTCCTTCTCATGACCAACAAAAGTGCTGGACTACAAGAATCAAGAACGCCTCTCCTTACCCTGCAGAAATGAACTAAACCCAAATGTTCAAATGCACCAGAAACCAATTCCAAAAAAAGAAAAATACTGAACAAATTCATTCTACTGGACCTGAAGACATCCAATATAGGGGGCCTACATCTCATCCTGTCCAAATGGGCTTGAATAGAGGTGCTATGTAACATCCAATATAGAGGCCTGAATCCCATCCTGTTCTATTGGGTTTCAAGAGAGGTGCTATATAACATCCAATATAAAGGGCTGAATCTCATCCTGTTCTATTGGGTTTCAAGAGAGGTGCTATATAACATCCAATATAAAGGGATGAATATCATCCTGTTCTATTGGGTTTCAAGTGAGGTGCTATATAGAATCCAATATAGAGGCCTGGATCCCATCCTGTTTTAAGAGAGGTACTATATACCATCCAATATAGAGGCCTGAATCCCATCCTGTTCTATTGGGTTTCAAGTGAGGTGCTATAGAACATCCAATATAAAGGGCTGAATCTCATCCTATACTATTGGGTTTCAAGTGAGGTGCTATATAGCATCCAATATATGGGGCTGAATCTCATCCTGTTCTATTGGGTTTCAAGAGAGGTGCTATATAACATCCAATATAGAGGGCTGAATCTCATCCTATTGGGTTTTAAATAAGTGCTATATAACATCCAATATAAAGGGCTGAATCTCATCCTGTTCTATTGGGTTTCAAGAGAGGTGCTATATAACATGTAATGCTGCCATACGCAACCAGGCGACTCCAACATTAAATTGGCATACAATTACATAACACACTTTCACACGTAAACCTGAAAAGCTTGTCTTTCATATTCTGCATTTGTAGGTTTCCAAATAAATATCCATCATAATTAATTTCCGGAGATATACAAGTGTTATCCTCAGGACTGGATGAGGTTTCTGCTTAATGCGTGAATGTCATTAAAGTGCTTAATGGGGAGAGTGCACAAGATTTCATTTCAAGTGCTTTGTTTTCCTTTAAGAGGTCTACTAATAAATCATTAATGCTAGTTACTTCTTGTGCTGCTGCGCACAGATTATTACAACACTTCTGCATGGATTTTAATTAATTGCAGAACACGACTCACTCTTCAAACATAAAGAAAAGTAGAATCCCTTTCTTTCATCATTTAGTAAATTTCCTGAAAATCTATATCAGAAACATATATGTGTGTGAAATATGAGGCACTAGCACACTACAGATTTACTGATTTAATGTTGTTGCAATGACAAGTTGATGTTAAAGGGCCACTTAAAGGTATACCTAAGTTTCCCTGTTTTTCCCTTTCCCCAATCACACGCTGCTTATATCAGAAACGCACATTACATTGAGTCATTCTATACACACCCCAGAGCTGCCTGCATAGGCACCTAGTACCTACCAATAGAAAAACTGCATTGGGGTATGGTTTTAACCCTATACTTACTTTTAAGCCAACAGCAGCATAATGCAGAGTTCCACTGAGCAAACTCAAGAGATTTAGCACATTTTAGGGTAAGTATAATAATGTTTAATTTTAATAATGTTTATTTTGGTATTTTTTCCATGCAAAAAAATAAATAAAAATGTTGGCATACACTACAGATTCTCCTCTATCAGAAGCATTCATAATCTATGGGACTTAAATATGCCTTTAATTCAGCACAAATCGAACCACATCACAGTAAAGATCTAATAAAAGCATGGTGACATACCTTTTTATTTTTTCAAATCCGTGCATTTTTCACTGATAAATCAAATAAAGTAAAATCTGTGTTTACACGAGTCATCGACTTCCCCAAGTCAGACTCTTAGCTATAGCTCCAAGTAGTGAGTAAAAGAAAAGAAAAAAAGATGCTGGAAACACCTAAACAGGTCAGTTATAGGTTAACTGGTCAATGCATTCCTGAGTTCAGGGGAAAACTGCTATCAACCTCTGTATGGAGGAAGGTGCTCTGGTCTGATGAGACTAAAATTTAACTTTTCAGCCATCAAAGAAAACGCAATGTCTGGCGCAAACCCAACACATCACATCACCTAAAGAACACCATCCCCATCATGCTGTGGGGATGTTTTTCAGCAGCCGGGACTGGAAAACTGGTCAGAGTTGAGGGAAAGATGGATGGTGCTAAATACAGGGATATTCCTGAGCAAAACCTGTACCACTTTGTGCGTGATTTGAGTCTAGGAAGAAGGTTCACCTTCCAACAGGACAATGACCCCAAACACACTGCTAAAGCAACACTTGAGTGGTTTAAGGGGAAACATGTAAATGTGTTGGAATGGCCTAGTCAAAGCCCAGACCTCAATCCAATAGAAAATCTGTGGTCAGACTTAAAGATTGCTGTTCACAAGTGCAAACCACCCAACTTGAAGGAGCTGGAGCAGTTTTGCCAGGAGGAATGGGCAAAAATCCCAGTGGTAAGATGTGGCAAGCTCATAGAGACTTATCCAAAGCGATTTGGAGCTGTGATTGGCTCAAAAGGTGGCTCTACAAAGTATTGACTTTTGGGGGGTGAATAGTTATGCACATTGACTTTTTCTGTTATTTTGTCCTATTTGTTGTTTGCTTCACAATAAAAAAAAATAAAAAATATCTTCAAAGTTGTGGGCATGTTCTGTAAATTAAATGATGCAAATCCTCAAACAATCCATGTTAATTCCAGGTTGTGAGGCAACAAAACTGGAAAAATGCCAAGGGGAGTGAATACTTTTGCAAGGCACTGTATATCCGGATGCTCTTTTCCTGTCGAATCAATGTGGCAGGAACTGCCCCTTTAAAGGACCTATGCACACACTATATAATGTTAAACCTATTTTTTACTTCACCATTAATTAACATTAAAATACATGTGCAAACAGCAGCAAATCAAAGCTTTAGCCAGAAACTATAATTTAAAAACACAGTTTTCACTATTAATGCCACAGCTGTACCTTTCCTCACCTCTCTCATTACCTTGAGCACTACTAAAAAGGACGTTAAATGTTTTAAACAGTGATAAGGCTAACTTGGTTAGGCTTGAATAGTGTTATCTCAGTTGAAATGCTTCACTTCCTTTGTATGGTGCTCAGGACAATGAGAAAGTTGTGGAAGGGTACAGCAATGAGGTAAACGAGTTTAACCTATATTTCCTGGCTAAAAGCTTTGATTTGCAGTTTGCACATGTATTTTTATTGTTAGTTAATATTCAACTAAACATAAAAAGTGCCTACACTGGCCCTTTAAATAACCTTTACAGTAATCTGATGGGGTTGTGGGAAAATACAATAGATCATTTCTATACTGTTTGAAGTCCACAAACACTTTACAACAAATCCATGGAATGAAGCATATTTAAGCTGAAAAGTGTTGAGAGCAATCCCTAACTGGTAGTTAATGGCTTTAAGAAATGGAAATCTTCTGATACTGTCAATGCATCTACTTAAAGAAGATTAATGGCTCACTCGGGGTATAGCACTTAAACGTTCCAATTACTCTATTGCAGTAAGAGTGAAAAACATTTCACATCTGACCTATTCTCTTGCAGACTTGACACGCATATATATGTATACTACACAACCTTGACTGACCTTCAAACCTGATATGATGTAATTATGTACGTCATACAACACAATGATCTTCAGTACTCCTCGCCTCGGGTATATCTAGTTCACAAAGAGTGAGAGTCTGTCATGACTTTGGGGACATAATGGGACCCCCCTGCACCTTACAAATAACTCTGTTTTTTGGGACTCACATCTATTTGCCAATATCAAAGGCTATCAAAATGTACATGGGATGTGTTTTAATGATTGTGTCTATTTGGCTTTCAGTTATATGACATTTTTCCCCTTTTATGTATTATGTGTAATAAGGTGGTTTGGGGTCATTGTAATAGTTTAAATGATGTAGTTGTGCTAGAAGCAGGCCTATGATGTGCCAATAATATATAAACCTACGCCAGTCACGTATGGGATAAAGGGTTGCATTTTCTTCAAGAATTTATATGCTGCTCATAGCCGGCCTGGCATGCATCCTCCCTGGCCTCAGATAGCCATAAATGGCGAGGTTAGTTTATGGCCCTCTATAAAAAGAGAGCTAGCAACTAGAGATGGGGGTTTGGCTATAGACGTGGGGAATAGTGTTTTGTGATATCTATAAATGTATCTGAAGGAAAAATAAACTGAGTCTGTACTAACCAAGGGTTCCTGTTGTATGGTTCTTAGATCCTAAGAAAAGGGATCTGATGGTGCCTGCCTCTTCAGAAATGATGCTCAGATCTGAACTGTTTCCTGGGCTCTGAGATATTGAAGACAAAAGGCACGGCCTAGAGAACGGAAATTGGGGTGCGCGTGGTTCCCCAAATCATTGGGTCATAAGAGAGCCTATATATAAAGTAATAATGGGTAAAAACACTGCTATGGATGGTACGTAGAGTATTATTGATAATTATAATTAATAACTGTACGTAGTATAGCATTTTTAATGCCGCTCAAATCTAGGTCATAACTACATAAAGAACTCTAAAAAGCACCAACAGGAAGTTGATTTAATTTTAAAGTATGAGCAGTTTTTTTCTGCAGTAAAGTCCCTTCTTATCAATCATCATCACCCCTCATTAGTGACTCACCAGCTCCCCAATCCCTCAATAGCCTCCTTACCCAACATTATGCCTGATCATCACCCCCACCTTGAACCCCCTCATCATCAGCCTTGATCTCCCCCTCCTCTCCTTCCCACCCTTCCTCGGCCAATCCAGCCCACTCCACAGGTCCCTGGTCAAATGCACAAAACATCAATAGGGAACTCCCAGCCTAGTGCAGGGGAAGGGCAAGACGGGCAGGGGGTCCCACCTAAGGCCACTGAACCACCAATGACAGCAGGAAAGTGTTGGAGGGGACCAAGGGAGGGAGCTGGATTAGCTGAGGAGGGGAAGGGAGAAAGGGAAGGGGGTCTGATCGAGAAGAGAGATGTAGGGAGGGTTAGATAGGGCAGAGAGAGTGGGGAGGTCAGATTGAGGGAATTACATTTCTTTGATATTAAAGATTATTATTGCAGAAAATTAATCATCTAAATAAATCTTATAGAGTTTAGCAGCTAATACTCCATGTTTGTAGAGTGTGGAAGCTACCATTCTAAAATGGAATTCTGTCATTGAGCTCTGTGAGATGATTGGATGGGGAAATCCTGAAACCATGACATGGGGCTCTGTCAGCCAATGTGCAGCAATCTGTTTTAAGAGCTATTTAAAGGCCACGTGTTAAAGGGACTCTTTCACTCCAAAATCAAAATGTCTTTTTAGGTTAATCTTAAAGGTCATGGAAAACTGGCTATATGTTATGTTATTAGTTTGTTTTCTAAAGTGAATCAATCCTGGGAAAGTCCATGTTGGTTTTGTGACATTTATATGCAAATGAGCAGCTCAGGTATTAATTAGCAACTTTGATGTGCCATGTTTATCTGTCTGTCAGCATAGATCAATTCTAAATATTTTAGAAATTATCTACTGTAGAGAAAAACTGCTAGTTTACTGTTATCTATACAGAGCCCCGTTAATGTTATCTATACTAACCACTCCCCTTCTGAATCGCCACCTTGTCATGTGAGGGGGATTGTGTACTTCAAAAAAGCTGTGAGCTATACCATGTAGGGTCATCCAAAAATAGCAGAGAGGTCAGACAAATTGCTGTCCACTGGAGAAGGAACTGGCAACCCACTCCAGTATTTTTGCCATTAAAAACATATGGATAAGCACAAACAGAAACACTTACAGATGTGCCTGGGTGCTGTGTCCATATGGTCACCAAGAGTCGAACACGACTGAAGGACAGAACAACAACAATGCTAATCACTGGGCAGTTAATCACTGGCACAGAGATTCTAATGGCCAGACCACTGCAGCAGGTTGGGGAGACAAGAAATTCTCCCATAGAAAAACCCACAAGCAAGTTGTAAGGAGGGCGCTGATCAGTGTTTCATGAGGATACATTTGCACCCCGGTGCCTGGGAATTTAAGGGTATTTACTCTCAGCACACACTTCTGGAGGCTCTGTGGTTTAATGGTGGTACTGGTATGGCTTTTATATCGCAGTAATGACTTTCCCTGTAGTACAGAGGTTAGGATTCACCTCTGTGACCTGAGTTTGATTCCAGTCAGGGTACCAAGAGGTCACACCACCCTGAAGCCAAGCAGGGTTGGGTCGGGTCAGTACTTAGATGGGAGACCACCTAGAAATACCAGATGTAGTATGCTGTGTCCCACTGGAGAAGGAACTGGCAATCAAATATCTCTGCCATGAATGGATCAGCATGGTGTGTTATGGTTCATGAGGTCACAGAGAGTCGGACACAACTGAACAATGTAAAACACACAATGACTTCAAATAGTTACTAGAATAAAAGGTAAAATCCACAATTTTAGCAGCATTGATAAAAAGCACAAATCTATACAACTCAGTGCGGAGTGTACTTTCTAATAATCGATGGTTCGGGATCAATGAAGCTGCACAAGGTCTGACAAATGAGTCTATACAGCAGAGTGTCCTCATATCTTAAAGTCGGTTTTAATTTTTCCTGCATTACTTTACTTACAGTAAATAATCGTTTGGAAACACAGGTCTATGGCATGGCTGGGGCAAAATAAATAATTAAAACCTTTTGTATAACATTAGCTTTTAAACACATGACATACAATATATAAAAACTACTCATATACCATATCATGCTTAGCCTTAAAGGCATATCTAACTTTCCTGGATTCTGAATGCATCTAATAGAGAAGAATCAGTAATGTATGCAAACATTTTTTGCATGACAAAATACTAAAATAAACAAACTCACCCTGGTGTTTGCTAAATCTCTTGAGTTTGCAGCAGTTACTTTTGTTAACTAAAATGTTTTCATACACTACTACTTCTCCTCTATTAGATGCATTCATAATCCATGACACTTAGACATGCCTTTAACATGTTCTGTGCATATTGTGTCACCTAACACAACATACTATTGATCACTGTGACTGCTGTGATGTCTTACAAACATTTTCTACCACATCAGGATTACAGGGGCGTATTTTAATTACCTGGCACGAATGATGTGAACTGCAATCTCCAATTCCAGAATTATATCACTTTGTCTTTCCCTCCCTCATAATTCAGACTCTCTTCCTCTTTGCAGCACAATGCCCGCCTCCCTCTACTTCCTGGTACACGATCATGCACAAGCGAGGCCAAGTCCGCCATCTTTGATAAGGGAAAGTGTGACGTGCTACTCATATAATGGTTCATTCATGCTGGTAAAAGTGTCCTAATTACCTGAAGCACGGCTCTTGTTGTAATTCAGCAAAAATCACATATCAGGTTAACACAATATTTACATTCAACATGTTATGTTTACTCGATAATATGTTATCCATTTATTTTTCAAAAATAGGGACCTATCCTGTTATGTGCACGCAGAGTAATCGCGCCGCCAACGTCCCAATGTAGCTGTCTCTAAGTGGCCATAAGTGGTTAGGGATTTTCGGCATAGGTTAGGGGGTTAGGTTTAGGGCCGGTAACTGATGTAGGAGGTTAGGGCCGGCAAGGGGTGTTGGGGGTTAGGGTAAGGGGCATAGGGCGGTAACTGGTGTAGGGGGTTAGGCCCGGCAAGGGGTGTAGGGGCTTGGGGCCGGTAACTGGTGTAGGTGGTTACGGCAGGCAAGGGGTGTAGGGGTTTAGGGTTAGGGCAAGTAACTGCTGTAGGGGCTTAGGGAGTACATTGGGACGCAAGCACGCCCGTCACCGGGTTAGGGTTATGGACGGCAAGGGGTGTAGGGGCTCAGGGAGTACATCGGGACATGGAACGTTACGCACCCAGCACCAGGAGGCTTCAGTGCCGTGCGTGCACATAACAGGATAGATCAAATAAAAATAATTAATATCATTAATCAGGAAAAAAAGTAATACATCTAGTTTGTAATCAGGAAAAAAAAAACGAGTCTCTACAGGACCCTATATTTGTGGAATTTGTGTGTGTGAGATGGGCATTTACATTTCTGGAGAGCTATTGTTGCAGTGAATGATGCAAGGTGTCTGCTTCTGTCACAATGAGAGAAAATGAGTACTGTCTTATCCGATTATGCTTACAATGGCTCTCTGTTCCCTCCTTGCAATCTCCTCTCTTTTCTGATAGCCAAAACACATACCCTCCATATTCAGCTCTGAGGAAGTGATATAACAAGCATAAAATGGATTCCAGTACTTAGAAAACGGAGTCTTTTCCAAATTCAGATTTTCCCAAAAATGATTTATGTCCATGGCTTATACAGCTGTTAATAATGTTAACTTGGTACATACATCACAAACAAATATCTTTTTTCTTAAATTGTGGGGTCATTTCAGGAAACCTAACATATACAGTATGTCATGAAATTTTGAGGACCTCCACAATCTTCCATCTCTCCGTACTCTCCATCTAAATAACATACATCCCACCTGTCCCTCTATTAAGAGAAATCCCCGTTCCTCTTAGTCTGCCAAAGGTCCCTCTTTTGAAAGAAAGTCCCACGCTTGAGCATAAATCCCTAGAGAAAGGAAGTGTGTAGTATTAGTTCAACAGAATATGTGTTTATGCACATTGTATATCTATAACATATTGTATACATCATTCACAATGGTGTTAATTCTAGCTTATGGTGCAGTTTATTTAATCTAAACATCCCCTTTTGGACATTTGAAATGTTGGGATATAGAAATATGTATAAAACAAATATTATGGGACATCCTATATTTTATTTGTTGAATGCCACATTACTTTTAAGTCCAGGCCAAAGCAACTCAGCATGTTGAATAATAGCAAAGTGACTAATAAATGCTTCACAAGAGGGTTATCCATGAAGCTAGTTATACGTAGTAAAAAAAATAAAGTAACACAAGTTTTAAAGATATCACACATTTTATTTCATACTAGCGACTTGCCCGTCAAAAATGACGGGGCAATAAAATTGTAAGGCAGGTAATGCTGTTTGCCACAGACATTCATTTTTTTGGTGGTCTGAGATCCTTCGTCGCTCATTGCGAGCCTCTTGGTTGTTTTTTATTCTAGGCGCTTTTGCTGTTATTGTAAGGTCTGTGCTGATCTGATTTTTGCGCTTATTGCAAGGCTGTCCCCTGGTGTAGTTTGTGTGCTATGAGCAGCGTTGGCGCTTATTGTGATTTATTGTGATAGTTTTTTTTTGTTTTTTTGTTGTGTATATGTATTTTTGTATGCTAATTAAATAAGTAATACATTAATAAATTAATATACCAATCTTTACCTATTTGTAAGTAATATATGCAGGAAGCATTGTGCTGAAGAGCTGACAATCTGTTTTGATGTTGCTGCAGCATACAATGTAGGTTTGCACTGGTGTGGAGCTGAGGTGTAAGTGTCAGCAATGTGTGCAGTGTGTAGTGTAAATAGGCTGCGTGCGCAAGGGGAAAATGTTAGTGTAGCTGTGTACTTCCGCATTCTGTAAGTTAGTGTTGTAAAATGGCGGTTAAGGTGTATGTGGTACTCGGGTGTGGATGATGTAGCGTCCTTGCTAAAAGTGTATCTTGTACCTCGTACCTCTTTTTTGAAAAGCCGTGGGTGCTTGTTGGTGTTTTGCATGTAGCGCCATTTTTGTTTTTTTCGGCGGCCGTTTAGGGGATTTTCGTGTGTCTAAACTCAGTAAATTGGACTTAAATGGAGGTGTAACTTCACTTGCAGAGGTCCTGGGCGCCCCTCTTGCTGTGGGTAAGGTTTTTATGTAATTTTTGTGTGTATTTATTGTATGTTTAATGTTTTCAACTGCGCGCTGTTCTGCCGTTAAGGTCGTATTTTTGCGAGTTCGTAATGGGTTTTATTCTAAGTCCCGCGGCTCGTATTTTTTTAGTGTAAGTCCGTATTTAGTCATTGCGTGTTAGATGTATTTTTTCAAAGTTCCGCTTCTGTGGGTGTTTGTAACCACTTGTGAGGCGCCTCCACCTCCGCACATGCGGCCCCTCGCTTCGCAGTTCTTGCAACCGTGCTTCACAAGCTTACAATGCATGACAACGTTTTGTAGTTTGACAACTATTATATGCGATGTATCTACAAGGTAGTTTTACAAATTTGGATTATAATACAAAATAGTATATTGTCACAATAATATGGTGAGGCCACAACCCAGTTTAAAAATGGTATAATTTTTAAAAGCTTTCCAGGATTCAGATTATTTATTTTGCTAGCAAAAATATATATATTTAAAATACATTTTAAAATGTGTAACTTCAGTTTCCTTTTCTAATATTTACACATTTCCTGTGGATCGGGCGTGCTGCATGAAAAAAATTCTTCCAGAATTTTCTGCACAAACCAGCAAAATGTGTAAAAATAGTGCCCAACTGAACCCCAGAGTGAAAAAACAGTCACTGCGCTAAATGGTAAATTGCAATGACTATTATTAAGATCAGACGGCATTATGTCCCAGGAGCCCAATGAAGGAATGGAGCCTTATGAGTAACACATTCTACAAGCCTGACAACCCCCCTCAAACCCCCACTTCAAGATAGTAGGCTAGGGTCATCAGAATTCCATGTTTTTAGGGGACAATACCCTGTTTGGGTCTTCTGCCCCAAGTTACTTTTTTGACCCTGAAAATATCCCAAGTAGCAGTACGTCCTTTGACCAGATTTTTCAAATTTCCTTCATTCTATTTTATAATATATCCCCACTCTCTATCTCCATTTCATATCCTCAGTATATCCCATCCCTGTCTCATTCCCTCTCCATACCATCTATCTATCATCCTATCCCCCCTCTATTCTTCAGTCCTCCATGTGTCTACCCTACCCTCTTCTTTATATCCCTCTCTATATCCTCTTGATAACATCCACTTAGTAATTCCTTACTTCCCATCCCTTCCCTTATATCCCCTCTCTGTCACTCATCCTCCATCACACCTCTCCTCTATCACCACTCTCCTCCATGACTGCACGTTCCTCCTTTCCAATGCTATTCTTCCACTTCCCTTTTCTTTCTCTCCTCCACCTGACATTGCTCTCATGTACACTCTCCTCCACCTTCTTATTTTGTCTCCTCTGTCCTATGTCTTGACGTCCTCAGTCTACTCAATGCCCCATTATCTTGCTTTTCTCCACATGTCCATCCTCTCATCAAACCCTTTCTCTTCCATTATCTTTTCTATTTATTTATTTCATTTAATTGTATGTATAACTGCCCTCCCATGGCACTCTCTTGCTCTGGTAGCCCTCCCTAGCCCCCTTGATTATTTCTGCTCCCTTGTCTGCCCCTTCAGCCGGCCCACGACCCCCTCTTGCCCCTTTGGCCATCTTCCGACAGACTCCACAGCCCTATCTGGCCTTTCCTTCTGTGGCCCTCTTCTCCATTTCTCCTCACTTTTTCTCTATCTTTCCATCTTCTCCCATTTTATTTCTCCATCTTCGTTTCCTCTCAAACCCTTTACTCTCTTGTCTCCTCCTCTCTCTGTCCCTCTCCTTTCCTGCTCTCCACCTCCTTTTCCATCTTTTCTCCATTTTTTATCTTCCCTTCATTCTCCCCTGCTTTCTCTTTCTTTTCTTTCCTCTCCTCTCACTCTTGCCCTTTTCCTACTTTTCTCTCTCCCTTTTTACAGTTTCTCTGCCACATTCTCTCTCCCCTCTTCTCTATTCTCTTACTTATCTCCCTTTTCCCTTCTTCCTCTCGTCTCCTTCACCTTCCTTCTTGCCCACTCAACTCTCCCCCTTCTCTCTTCATTTTTGTCTCTTTCTTTTGTTTCCTCCTCCTCTCTTTTCCCTTAATTGTACAGCTTCTTTCCCTATTTTCCTCATTCTTTTATCGCCTTCTTCTCTCCCCCCATTCTATCTTTCCTCCTTCTCTCTCCCCATTCTATTTTGTCTCCTTCTCTATTATCTTTCCTCTCCCATCTTTTCTCCTCTCCCATCTCTCTCCTGTTTGCCTTTATTGCTCTCTATCTTCCCCTTCTCTCTATCCCTTTTATCACTATTTTCTCTCACTATTCTCTTTCCCTTTTCTCTCTTCATCAACTTACACCAGTTTCTCTCTCTCTCTCTTTTTCTTCCCATTTTCTCTCTCATTCTCTTACCCCTTCTCATTCCCCTTTAATCTTTCTCCTCTATCCTCTCTCTCTCTTCTGTCCCACTCATCTCACTTATCCTACCCCCTTTTTTCCTCACCCTCTCCCTTTCCATCTTCCATTCCCCCTTTTTCTTCCCTCTCTCCGTCTCCCCATTATCTCATCCGCCTTTCCGTCCCCTTCTGTCTTTCCGATCTTATACCACCACACTCGTCTGTCTATCAATCTACCGTCCCCCCTCCATCATTGTATCTGTCTCTCTACACCCCCTTTTCTCTCCCTTCTAACTCTTTTGTTTCTCTTCTACCATTTCTCCTTCCTTTCTCCTCTTTTTGTCTTCCCCTCCTCTCTATTTTCTTCCCTTGTCTCTTTTTCTTAACTGTCTCACTTACTTCTCTATTCCCCTCCTCTTTTTCTTTATGCACACTGATAAAGAATGAACTGACAGACCTGAGATGAAACACTTATAAATTCCTTCCAGAACGTGATCATCATTTCTAGATTGATACCCTCACATAATACATCCATATATAATGACAAGAAAGAAAAAAAGAAAACATCTATACCTCCATGAAATCCTGCCAGTAGAGATATAGCTTTGTGATTTATTAAATAATCCCTAGAACACCATAGTGGAGATTTACTAAGCTTCCCTGCAGGATATTACACCAGAAACCTATATTACCTGCCAAGTCTTGAATAATGTCTTAGCAGATCTCTGGACTCATACGGGTGTTATCTCATCTTATGTCAATTTTTTTAATTATTTATTTTTTACCATGTTTGCCAATATGCTGTTTTCTTCTTAGATCTGTGTTAAAAAGGGCCACTGTAATTGTCCAGGTGTAAAACTCTTTAATTTATTGTGATAATAAAATTTTTAGAAAAAAAAGTGAAAGTGCCATTGTAGTAATATATATACACTTTTGAAGAACTGCACAAGACAATAGGTAAAAATATATATATTTTTTCAGATACAAGCTATAATATATTATTTTTATATGCAATTATTGCTGCAATTAAATGTATAATGTTATATTTTGCTCCAGATTTTAAATGGAAAACCAAATCTTTTAATTGCAAGTTTTCTCACAAAAGACAACTTCTTATTTTCTGTTTATTCTGATTGTAATTAAAGGTAGGTTACTACAATGGGTGGGTTCCCTGGTGGTCCAGTGGTTAGCATTCGGAGCTTTCACCGATGTGACCTGGGTTCAACTCCAGCAAAGGAACCACGAGGTCCCATCACTTTGAAGGGTTGGGCCTGGTCAGTACTTGGGTGGGAGACCACATAGGAATACCAGGAGCTGTATGCTGTGGCCCACTGGAAAAGAAACTGGCAACCAAGTGGATCAACATGACCATGGACATAAATATGTGCCTGGTGTGTTACGGTCCATAAGGTCACGGGGAGTCGGAAATGACTGAACAACGGGGAAAAAAATTACAATGGAGCTATACTTTAAATAGCAATATTATTAAAAAATCATAGCACCCAACAGAGTTGTTGATACAAAACAAGCTGAGGTTTGAGCCCATACCAACCAAACCATAATGACTTTGTATTCTCACGTTGCAAAGTAAATAATATTCATTGATGTCAGGAGGTGATCACTCACACAATGGGCTTCATCCAACTCTGTTATTTTGAGTCATTGGCAACAATAACAACAACTGACGTGTCATATTTATACAATGCTTTTCTCAAGAACTTAACTTCATAACATGCAAAATAGAAAGTTTAATAGATACAGCCTATATTTTAAAAGGTGAAATTCAATTTTGCTCTACTGAAGAGAGCTATTTACTTTTTTCCTAACATGGTGCAGCCAAGATCTCTATTCATGTTTGTTGAAAGCCTAGGTCTATGTTTTTTAACTTAATTATTGGATGAAAACTTAGTCCAACTCATAGTAGAATCACCTATGATTCTACACTAGAGTATACATTTGCAATCTTACAACAAATAGTCTAATATTAAGATTAAAACATGTTTATTTGTATGGCTTACATAGCTGCTAGTGTGGTAAATTTGTAACATAAAATTTCAGTCTGGGAACCAAGAGGTCATATCACCCTGAAGCCATGCAGGGTTGGGCCTGGTCAGTACCTGGATGGGAGACCACCTAGGAATACCAGGATCTGTATGCTGTGGCCCACTGGAGAAGGAACTGGCAACCCACTCCAGTATATCTGCCATGAATACCAATTGGATCAGCAAGGTGTGTTGTGGTCCATGAGGTCACAGAAGTCGGACATGACTGAGAGAAGCAAACACAAACAAACAAGTGTTTTTCATGGCGTGAAATAGCACAAGATTGTATGTTAAAAGTATCTATTTTTATAGCTACACTAATAACAGCTAAACAATCTAAATTTTTTAGTCTGTTTACAAACACAGTATATCCTGCCTACTGGCAGTTTCATGATTAATAACAGAGAGTCGAGTCTGTGGTGAGGACCATGATTAATAGCAGTTTTTAGGTGATTCAAGCATGCCATGCTCTACACGCATTGATTTGGTAAGGGTTAACTCTATTTTTTATTTTGCACACTACAAGGAGCCGTAGCATGTCTTTGGCTGGGGGGCAGTAAGTGACTCATATAAACACAGACTTTACTTTATTGAATTCTCTGAAAACACGCACACATTTTAAAAAATTCAAAAAGAATTTCATTATGCTTTTAGGAGATGTATTCTATTGACTCAAGATCATCATTTACTTCCTTAAGTCTAAACACGTAAACTTTGCCTTTTTTAAGTAGGATTTTAGGGGGAGTGATCATATTATCTGACCATATTTCAGCAAACCCATAATTTACTTCTTAGACACAGCCAATAGTAAATGAGAAAGTCATCATTATGTTTGTAAAACATAGAAGTTAGACGTAATCTGCAATTGAAGGCAACCAATTAATTAGTGCCAATAAGTCATATTTGCCAATCGGGCTCACAATCAAGCAATCTAGCACTCTATAAAATGCTAGCACTCTCAATCTAGCACTCTATAAAATGCATTAGATCATCTGTTTTAGACCATGTGGGCATGATATGTATTAACCCCTTGAGTCCCAGGATCGATAGTAACATTTTTAATTGCATATTTATGGGTTTCACATTGTTCTGCAATTAATGATAATGTCTTTCTATACCTTTGCATGCTTTTAAAGTACAGTATTGTGTGTTTAATTGCCGTTACAGCTTTAATAAGTGTTGCAAGTCCTATTTAGGACTCACAATATTTTTGACAGAAACTTGATACTTTTTCCAGTTGCCGGTTAGAATTTATTTGTGAGCTAGAGCTACAGGTCTAATAGAATAAATCGATTTTGTGTAACATTAATTATTTTGAGCTTGTATTGTTTGAGCTGTGTTAAAACCAGTAGAGTTCTAAAGCTCACCTGTAGTGATTGTGGGCGGGGGACTTGTAAAGGATTGGGGGTAGCTAAAAGAATATGTGTCAATATTAAGAATTATTTTAACTGTGTAGAAAAGTACAAATTGGCCAATAGAATAGGGCCCAAAATCAGGTAAAGACGTCTCCTAAAAGGTTGTGTATAATGCTGTCTACACCAAAAATACTATATATTGTGTGACTGCCTATTTTTAAGCCTGTCCAACCAGGGGAAAGTAAAGTACTGGCTGGCAATCACAACCAATGAAAATTATTAAAAGCAGCTGTCTATAGCGCAGAAGCATAGTGTGGAAAATTCTATAATTCACAGGAATTAAACTACCTATATCCTTGTGTACAATAACACAGGGCCTGTGTAAACCTTTGCTATTATGATCACTCAGGATGTTTGATAGACCATTTTCTTCCTGCCTTGAAAGCTCATAATCACCGAATTATGTTTCTTTTATAATGCAAAATTCCTATAATGTTTTACCAGAAGCCATTACCTTTCACTTCCAAAAGCCATTCATTTCAACGCATCACTGGCTCTGTGGACATTGGTCTCTAAAACAATAAAGAGGACAGATAATAAACCAGTCAGAAATTCTGAGAATTATATCTATTATATGTGCAGGTCAAAACTACAGAAAATACAGAGTGGTGATATGAAAATCACATTACAAGAAATCTCTTTTAAAACAGAAGTCATTTATGAAACATTTAAAATATAAGGAGATATAGTAAATGGCTCTTCATCTGCATACCAGTCTTGATTGATTTATATTCAAATTTAAAATTGTTTCTTACTTTCCATAGTTTTTTTTTACTACTTCATTCCCATGTCTGGGATCAACACATGAGATTGTCCCCACACCCTGCAATTTTACCTGGACAGTCACAGCCACCTTAATTAATAGTCCTCCCTTCCTAGTAACTTCAGGTTTGTGAGTAGTCATTCCAAAAAATTTAATATTATTCAAGGAAAGGGAAGTTGGTTAATGCCGCCATGTAATACCTCCCTGTTACAGAACATCCCTCTACCTCTGGTGTAGTAAAGATATATAATTCTGGGCTACTACACATACATGAGTAAACAAGGCCTACATGTACAGATGGAGCAACCCTTAGTTGCAATTGCTTTGCTTTGCATGGAAAATTCATTCAAAACGCCAGAGAGTGTACATTTTTTTTTTTAAATGTTTGCATTTTAACACAGTAAAAAGGGGTCTTTTATATATATGTATATATAAATATATATATATATATATATATATATATATATATATATATATATATATATATACATATGTATATATAAATATATATATATATATATATATATATATATATATATATATATATATATATATATATATATATTAATATAATTATTAAAAAAACCTGTTCATGTGCGAATTTTTATTGTGAGCTGCCTACCCGGCTTGCTCTGTGTGGTTAAAAAGAAGTTAAAAATAAAAGTTTATAAAAAATTATAAACCCTACTAGTTAGGGTTAAGTATGAGGTTGCTACCATCTGGCTGGACTACCTATAAGTGAGTGATATGTGAATGGTTTTTTTTGACACATAAGTCATCTTAATTTATACACATATCTTGATGGCTTTAATAGTAATTAAATGAGATATGGATATTAGTTTTGAGATGGATTTAGAGCACAAAAACCTCTTTGTCTATATAAAAGTTTATTCTTAAGATGACCCTAACAAGTTTACACATTTATTTATACTTCAAATGTTTATATACTTATTTATATTTTAACTCACTAGTTTTATGTCATTATCACATTTAAGCTATTATCATACACTGTCCCATGAATGCAGCAACAAATTATAGAATATAGTATTATTCCACTATTATTACTGAGCAGTAGCATCAGATAATGGAATAATAACAGATACCTAGTTATGAATATTTAGGCACTGTATATGAAACAATTACACAGTAGGGATTCTAGTAACCAAAAGTTTGCACAAGCTTACATTTGTGCTTGATAGATTAGTGGCGCTGATAGTGGCAATTCACACAATGTAGCCGTTCTTCAGCGGAGTAATGTGATGCAGGGAGGTCAGATGACAACAAGTGAGTTTTAGCATGGGAGCGTCCAATGAGACGCTCCCAAATCTTAGACCATGCATAGGCCAATCGATCCGAACGCAGACTCACGTCTGCTTAGTTTTTATTCCACATACGTCATGACGTCATATGACGCGACGCTCGCAGCGGCCGCATCCAATGACATTCTTTGGGGGCGTGGCCTCCATTCAATAAAAAGCCTGCGAAGGGCAAACAAAAGAAGTGGCAGCCTTTGAGAAAGTTACCATATTGGTAACGAAACCGGTCAGGCAAAAGCCATATCACGTTTGTGAGCAACCAGTTAGCAGTTTGTGGACCTTGAGGCGTTTTGCAATTGAGACACAGTAAGTAAGAGCCTTTATGGCCTTTCTCCCCTTTGTATATACAATCTGTCTTAACTATTTTGGAGATATATATTATTACTCTCCCTAACTAAGGCCCATATCTCTTGGTCACCCTATCAGGGTAATACCCCCATGAACAAATTGTCTGCACTATTATTGGTGTAAATAAAGGGGTATATAAAGACCTTGTTGAGATTTAGTGTCTTTTTTCTATATATATAGAATTATATATGGTTCTATATATACAATGATATAACTGCAACTATAAGTCCTCATTACATTGGTTTAGTTCACATACTGCAAAGCCTTTATGGCACTGGTTGAAACTTTTTAACATAAAAGTTTTTAATATAAACCCACAGTTATCGATATGATTTTTCTATTTTTTGTTTATCCAATGATTTACAAAAATGTTTTGTTTATATGAGGATAATCCATATATTTTTTCTGGCTATCCCTTATCACAAGGGTCTTTTTCATTATTTTTGTCACTTTAAGTGTCACTCCACAGTACCTTTAAATTCTTAACACTACATATTTCTACCTCAGTAGCACATAGTACTTTATACATTTATTATTCAGCACATGCCATTACTAGATTCTGGCATTCATCACTATTATATGCCATTACAGTCACTATTTCCTATTAGGCATATATCTGGCCATTGGGCCTCTATCCTCATTCCTGTACCATTCACATATCACTCACTTATAGGTAGTCCAGTCAGATGGTAGCAACCTCATACTTATCCCTAACTAGTAGGGTTTATAATTTTTTATAAACTTTTATTTTTAACTTCTTTTTAACCACACAGAGCAAGACGGGTAGGCAGCTCACAATAAAAATTCGCACATGAACAGGTTTTTTTTAATAATTATATTAATATACCTATCAGGAATCAAGCACCAACTTTGAATAAATTATATGATCTATATATATATATATATATGCTTAAAGGAAACCATGTTTGATAATGACTACGGAATGAAGAGCGAGGCATTTGTAGGCACATTTGTGTGTCCCAGCTCAACTTCCCAGAATGCAGTGTAATAACTGTTTTTCTCGTAAATCTAAGCTGAAAGCAGGTTTTTTAACTTGCTTTAGACATTCAAATGTAAATACAGATGTACTTTTTATTTACTATATATATATATATATATATATATATATATACGCATGTACATGTATGTGTGTAAGAACAGAAAGTAGCCAGCAGATGGAGATTGATCAAATCTATAGCACAGATAAGCGAGTTTTGCAATGGTTGTTACTGGGACCTCCACAATCTGCATAAAGTTGTATGACTCACGCACCCTAGATTATCTATGACACATGCTTTGTCTTGCATTATGTTTTTTCAAACTAGAGGCAAACATGAATATGAAAAATCCTAAAAACAAAAACTATTGTTGTTAATAAATTAGAATTACCGTAATCTCTTCTATTCTTTTTATAAACATTTTAGGGAAGTCAGCCAAAAATATTTCATGTATTTCACGAAAATGAATAAAAAAAAAAAAAGTTAACTTTCACCCTCAGCCATAAAAGTAATATATACCTAGACATGCACGGAGTCTCACACTACATATTCCCCTAACATGCAAAAGACTGGTTGTAGATCATTTGTATGCACTGTGTTTACCAAAAAGAATATTTTATCTCCCACTTGAGGAGAACATCACAACAACTGTCTAAACTCACAACGTTTTTACCAATGGGACACAGTTGAACTATGTCAGTTGCTGGAAATCTTCAATGTAAGGCATTTCCCTTCAGTCATACTGTAGGTTGTAACAGCAGATAATCATAGTAGTAGTACTTCTCAGAGTGGGTTATCATGTCCATAGAACTAACATATTAAGGTTAGTACGTTCTCTGATTGAGCACCTCTATTTTGTTTTTTGGTTTATTCAAATGAACCTTAGAGATTAGTCTCCCTAAGGGTAATAGGGGACTCCAGACGTGGACCCCTTGCTCACTGTGCCTTAGGGAGTCATCAGCTACACCTCACTGACGAGGCTCAAAGAAGGCCTAAACTTACATCTGGGGTTTGCTTTTTCTTCTGTTCAGGGTAGAATTACCTGGTATTTTGGGGCTGGATCACTCTTTTGAGTGAGACCAGACTGATATACTACAGGATATTTCTCCCTGTGAAGGGCCCAAGTGAGCTAAAAGAGGTTGCTCTCAGAGTGGGTTATCATAATAATTATAGATAGTGGCAGCATCCATAGTACAGTTATGGACAATGAACTCTATTCTTCTTTAAAAGGTATGGTCTCGTAACACTGATCACTAACAAAATGTAGGTACAATATTGGCTACATATGTGATGTCAATGATTCGTTTTTTTATGGGCTTTGCCACTTTTTGAAGAAATTCAGCCATGGAACCACATGTGTCAATATGTCATGGACACAGGAAAATAAGTCATGAATTCATCCTCATTCTGTAATCACATTTTGCATGGACATTTGGGCAATACATGTTATTTTGTTCAGTTTGAAAGCATAGTTTGTACATTTTAATTAAGTCATGAGAATTGGGAATCTAGTATAATTAAAACAGTTAAACAAGTCAGGAAATGGTTAGAGACCATAGAAGAAGTTAGTAACATTGAGCCTTATTAAATTGCGATTCAGTAAATTTAAAAGGGCTCTAATTAAGCACACAGCATATTTTTTTTACAGAAGTTTTTAGTTAGTGAACTTCTATCCAAAATCAAGGTCTTCACTAACTAAAAACGTCTGTAATAAAAATACGCTGTGTGCTTAAATAGAGCACTTTTAAATTTACCGAATCACAATTTAATAAGGCTGATTATTTACATGAATGAAACATTAGCATTGAAAAGTTTTTCCTTTTTCCATTGAGACATAAAAATGATTTGTCTTTCCAACACAAAAGTCAAAATCACCCTCTTAAAATATGTGACTGGGCTGTTCGTGAAGGAATTTTAATCTTTTTTTGGACAAATTACATATTTATTCTGTGCAAAAAAAGCAAAATAGTTATAATAGCACACACTTGCACAAACATATATTTGTGCAAGTGTGTGCTTTTTTAGCACTAGCTAGTTTTTGTTTTATTTAATTGTTATTTCTTATATATATTTTTTAATTGTCTTTGTTCCCATCTGTGCTATTTTTTGGTCTGCTATATCTGGCCTATTTCCATCAATTTTCTGCCTGTTAAGGGAACTTCCTTAACCCAGAGAGAGATAAATATAGGTGTCTTTACTGGAGTTCAGAACACTTACTGCCAGCCTCGTACCATTGAGGCTTTGTACCCCTGAGAGTACATTAGGGGCAGACCTAGGGCTTGGTAAAGTCAATAGTGAGACGAACAGACCAGTGACACCCCAGTACCCCCGGAACTATATAGGGTGTTGTTTCCACACTTCACTCTCTGGCTTTTATATCCGGGACTCATACAGGCCTATTTGGAACAGGATTTGAAGAAGTCTCTGTATATGAAGGCATGAGAGAAGAACCTCTGTGGCATGTAATCCATTTTATTGATTTAATAAATACCTGTTATCTGTTGGAATAAATTGTACTAGGAAGAAGTGTGGGCTCTTTCTCCGTTTGTGTCTTTTGTTCTACACAATCTCTTCCAGTAGCAAGTTTTACAGTCTGATTGCCCTTACTGTGCAAAAGACGGGCAATGAAAATGGTGGATATTGGCTCCTGAGGACTAATGCTGGATATTGGCCATCATCGTGGGACTGACTTGCTATATTGACATCACACTCTGCAGTAGCTCTATGGTAACTAGCATTAAACTATCTCAAGACACACTTTACTTGTCTAGACTATCTCAAGACACACTTTACTTGTCTAACTGGTACCTAACTCACATGCAAAAAGCGTCACTAAACAGAGCTACCTAGCTTCCGGTTCACAGGCTAGTCATTCTTAGGTCTGTCCTCATCTAATATGGTCTGGGCCACTAAATGATGTTCTGATAGCATGTTCTTGCCTTGATGACTATGAAGATATGTTGCACCTCACTGAGATGTTCTAGGGACAACTATTTTGCTGGTATGGAAGAGAATTGCCTGATACTTTATGTTTTTTTGGGGGGATGAGATCAGACTGATATAGAAGCTGCCAGTGGACCTTTAAACATGTTATTTACTACATCTTAATCATACACTGTATATTAATTGTTCCACATCATTTATTGTCCTCTTGGGTATAATTATGTGTTATCTCCCTGCTGATAGTGTTACACAGAAACTACCTGACACAATAGCATAAGCAAACAGTATGTTAAAATTGGAGAGTAGTATTCACTATATGTTCAGCAATTCCTTCAGTACTTTGTTATTACAGACTACCAATTAGAGTTCCAATAGACTACAGCTTAAAGTATGAACATGTAGTTGGAGGCTGCCAATAGACATGGCCGGATTACCCATTAGGCCAAGTAGACAGCCGCCTAAGAGCGCTTCCCTTTGAGGGGCGCCACTTTGAAAAAAAAAATGGTCCTGGCTTAAAAAATGAAATGCTGCAGTTCATAGACTGGCTACTAGGGATAACAACTTAGAACAAGAAGGAACTTACAGAAAAATTGGCCCGTGCATACCTTGTTTACCCACTAACAGGAGCTCCTCCACTTCACTGCCCAGGGGCTCCAAAAAGGTGGATCTGGCCCTGCCAATAGATAGTACACAACTCTCAACTTTCCATTCACTAATATACCTATTAAACTAGTAAAAGTGGACTGAATTTAGTAATATGAAGGATATCCAGGTTGATATTGATCCTTAAACTAATAGGTGCTCTGCAGACTCATCTGTCACTTTACTGAACATCGAATGTATAAAAGCAAGCTATTTGAGTGGATACTTACTCTGTATGATGGGATACTTACTCTGTGAGATAATTTCTAATGTGATGGACCACTGTAATACCCAAACAACAAAGTGCTAGATGTTTTAGTTCGGGGTGATATTTAATAAAGTTTCTATTCAATTTTTTAGAAAAACTATTTCAAATATTAAACATTCTTCCAAGCATCCATTTGTAATCCTACTGTTAAATTGCTTATTTTCACCCATATGAGGTAATTAAGGGGTGGTCATAAATGATAAGACAGAAGTTTATGTCCATGCAAAGGTAAACTAATATAAAGCACCAAGTCACCAGATCTTGGGTGACCCTACATGGGATATGTTACAGCTTCAGTGAGGTACCCAAGGTCCTTCACCACGACAAGGTAGCTATCCAGAAGGGGGCTTAGATATATATATATAGTAATGACTAAAACGTTATCAAACACTTCTGCCTTAGCTACCAACCCAAGACTCTATACAGAGGCAGAGGCCTCAATCAAGGGTCACCCTAATCTAGGAAGGAGGCAGCACAAGGCATTCAATGAGGGAAAATGTACCAGATTAGTTACTTCAAAAGACACAAAGATGAAAAAGCATACATTACTGGAGGTATGATTAAAAAAAAAAAAAAAGACTTTAATCAAATACATAAAGCTGTGTTTGTAGCTAAATACAGTAAATGCTCACATGAGACTATTCACTATATATATATATATATATATATATATATATATACTAGCCACTTGCCCGTCAAAAATGAAGGGGCAATAAGATTTCAAGCCATGGGAATGCTGTTTGACACAGAATGTAAACTGTTTTGGACTGTGAGGACCTTCGCCGCTCATTGCGAGGCTTGCGCTGAGCACCTTTGGCGCTCATCGCATGCCTCGCAATGAGTGCCTTCGGCGCTCATTGCGAGCCTCTCCTGCCGTACTTTTGGTCCTCTGAGAGAGATATATATTTCTATGTATATGTAGTTAAGTAAAAATGAATGATTTCTTAAATAAATGAATATACTTTAATTATTTATAATATATATATGCAGCGAGCAATAGGCTGAAGAGCTAACAATCCTTGCATGCCAAGGAGATCCCACGTTTAGGAAGTGTTTTTCAGCTGAGTCCTGCGCTTTGTGGTGGCTTAACGGCTCGCCTTGTTATGCGAGGCTCGCGGGCGATGAGCGCCTTTATCGCTCATCGCCCAAGTGTTACGTGTTAACAGCTTGCCTCACTTCGCACTTTTGTTGCTCATCGGCTAAGTCCTACGCAGTTACGGCTTGCCTCGCTTTGCGAGGCTCGCAAGCGATGAGCGCCGCCTAACTCGTACGCACCTCGCAAAGCGTGACGACATCTCGCAGTTTGACAACTATTATATGTGACATTCACTATATGTAGGCAAATTGGTTTCAGAAGTACCCAAATCATGCCAGGATTTCAGTATATCTCAGTGTGGGCACAAGTAGATAAATCAGAATGAATGCAACTAGCTCACATGTGCAAAGAAAGCCTGAACACACAAGCAGAGAGATCCAGATCTCTTCAACTGCTGGTGGTCCTCACAGTACCAAGATGCCCATAACCACCCCTAGTCCTGAGAAAGTACTTTGTTCGGAGAATCTATTATATTCCAGAATTTCTTTAATAAGTAACACTTATAAATACTTATATACTGTTTTACATGTTTTGCATATCAGTTTTAAGAAGTAAGTTTGAAATACTGATTTTAATACTTTTTTCCTCTTACTATATAAGTTTCCTTATGCCCTTGCTTTGAGGCGTGACCATCAAGAACAGCTAAAGAAAAATAAGTGATTGTGTCCAAGTCTGAAGGCTTTGCGCTCATTTCCTATCACCTTGTAGGTCACGCTGGATCATGAAACTCAATGTCTGTTATCCTTGAATGAGCTTTGCTGAATAAACAAGTAATTGGTTGGCGTTCCTTTTGGTAACCTTGTATCCACACTCCAAAGATACAACTGTACACCTTGTGCAATCACTACTAGTAAATGCAATGATGCAGGCACGTTTATACATCAAGCCAACAAAACAAATATTTAAATGCAACTTCAACAGTAAATAACTAAAGAAACAAGATGAGTGAATCATAATGTACCGTATTTATCGGCGTATAACACGGACTGGCGTATAACACGCACCTCATTTTAAGAAGGAAATTTCAGGGAAAAAAACTTAAATTTCAAATAAAGAACTTTGAAGCAAAATAAGAGTAGCTCAAAAAAAATTTTTAATTAATATTATTAACACTTATAAGGTAAATAACATAAAATGACAGTAAAAGCAACTGTTTTAACAAAAGTTTACTCAGAGATCGCTGCTCCTCCTCAACCCCCTCTTCAACCCCCCATCCTCAACCTCCCTCCTCATCCTCCCTGCTCAACCCCCCTATCCTCAACCCCCTCCACAAACCCCCTCCTCAAACCCCCTCCTCAACCCCCATCCTCATCCTCCTTCCTCAACCCCCCCATCCTCAACCTCCCTCCTCATCCTCCCTGCTCAACCCCCCTATCCTCAACCCCCTCCACAAACCCCCTCCTCAAACCCCCTCCTCAAACCCCCTCCTCAACCCCCATCCTCATCCTCCTTCCTCAACCCCCTCCTCAACCACCCTCCTCAACCTCAACCCCCCTTCTCAACCTCAACCCCCCTCCTCATCCTCAACCTCCCTCCTCATCCTCAACCCCCCATCCTCAACCCCCTCCTCAACCCCCCCATCCTCAACCTCCCTCCTCATCCTCAACCCCCCTCCTCAACCAAAACCCCCTCCTCAACCCCCCTCCCCGGCACCCGGTATATGCTAATGACGTAGCACATGCGCGCCGGGTCAAGAAGGAGCGGAGGCTGGAGCAGAAGCAGGTAAGTGAGGGGAAAGGGAGATGGGGGGGTATTTAGGGGGGTTTAGGTTGAGGTGGGGGGTTTAGGTTGAGAAGGCGGGGGTTGAGGATGAGGAGGGGGGAGGGAATATCGGCGTATAACACGCACCTATCATTTGCCCCCTATTTTCAGGGAGAAAAAGTGAGTGTTATACGCCGATAAATACGGTAGTTAATATTTGCAAATGCATGTCTGCAAGCTGATAGTCAAGTAACATTCATAAAAGATACAATTAATGATAGATTCTGTAAAGAAAGATCAAGTCATTTTGTATGGTCAAATATATAGATCAAGCAGTATATAGAAAATACGTCTGTTATTGTAGCACAGTGCCATTTGCCATAGCTAATCTTAACTAAGGTTGTTTAAGGGCATTCAGATATGTGATTATATATAAATATATTCTGCTTGAAAAAAATCCTAGATAACACAGCACTGATATGAGACTAATAAAGTGGATGACTGTGCAGATACTCGGCCAACATGTCAAAGGCAAGATACAGATGTTCATGCACTGTTGCTCAATCTTCCTCCTTGTAAATTTATTAACAGAACACTGCAATTCAAGAAAAAATACACTTGTTCATCAAATATGTACCAAACTAACACTCTTAGCAGCTTTTTTGGGGAAATGAGAATATTTGAAGACTATGTTTATGAGTTTAGGAATGCATTTTGTATTTGTTATATCACTTCCTCAGAGCTAAATCATGACGCTGTGTGTGTGTGAAGGGAGAGAGCAGAGAGCCTTTGTTAAGATAAATGGATAAGTTTGAAAATGACACCACAGCCCTTCAGGGGGCACTGGCCCAGAAGCAGACACCTTACTTCAAGAAGTTCAACCATACCGCTCCAGAACAAATTTTAACCCTTTATTAACTTTCAAGCCAGCAGCAGCTCAATGTAGATATCTGCATGTCAGTGTCTGACTCCTTCTACTTCCTTCTACAGGGAGATAACACATCCCATGATTCCTTCCTGCACAAACTGCCTTAATTGATTGTTATATTGTAATCCAATGTATTAGCTGCCTGTGATTGGCCAAAACAAATTAGGAATTTTATGCTAAATTTAGCAGGGATTTTCATGGGTATCAACTCAAAAAAGCTGCTGTTTGCAAACTCAGGAGATTTAGCAAACATTAGGGTGATAACATTGCAGGTTATCATGTGATTTACTAAAGCCACACCCTGATCTTAAATACTGCCCAACATGGGACAATGCAAGCACCCATGATCTGTTTGTTGCATGTTAGGGCTGGTCAGAATTAACATTGCAGGACATGCTTTAGATTGCTGAAATCACTAAAATAGATTCTGGATCTAAAGGCTGAGATGCTGCAATTTAGCATGCTGTCCTCATACTTCACCATGTGGTAAAACTCATTCATAAAAATAATAATAAAATAAGCCCCTTTTAACCCTTTTTCTGCAATCACATCAGGCAAGGAGTTAAGCGTTAAATAAAAATCAATAATAAGGGGGATCCTTGGAATATATAAACCCTCTTTTCCCTTCTCTGATTGGAAAAGCAGTAAATAATTATTTGGTGTTATTGTATAAGGAGTACATAACGAAGACAACATCATGATCAAAGGTAGCTACAGAAAAGCAAGAGAACAGATGGATTTACATCTATATATCTATGCAATCGTTGACTTTCTTGTTTTGTTTTTTCTCTCTCTAACAGTGGATATAGTGAACATTTTAGATGAATTGTGCCTGTAGGTGTGGACTCCTTCTTTGTGCAGCATCAAGGGGGTGACCATGAACTGTGCAGCGCTATGGAGATGAGAAAGGACATGGTATAATCCTACAATAAACAGTCACCACTTAGTAACCTCAGAACAGGTATTGTGGAACAACTCACAATGTCCATTGTAACCAGCTCTGATTGCTGTACACATTACAAACAATATGTTTTGTTTGTCTTACAGAGTTATAGAAAGGAGTTTTTTCTTTGTTCCATAAGAAGGAAATAGATTTGTAGTATTTACCTGTGTATTATCACTTCAAATTTAAACATTCACTGTGGTTTTTACACTAATAACTGTTGAGTGTTAATTAGCAGTTTAAATGTATAATCATCCTGTGGTGCATTTCATTAACTCCATAATTAGAAGGAGACTTGGCACAAATGGGCTGTATGGGAGAGTAACAGGGAGGAAGCCACTACTGACCAAGAAGAACATAAATGCTCATTGCCCATTTCCCAAGAAACATCTGGTTTGCCCGAGGCCTTTTTGGAGAATCTACTATGGACAGATAAGTCAAAAGTGGAACTTTGCGGACGTCATGGGTCCCATTATGTCGGCTTTAATCTAAACAAAACATTCCACAGTAACACCATACCAACAATCAAACATGATGGTGGTAGTGTGCTGATGTGGTGATGATACTTGGCTGCCTCAGGACCTGGTTGACATAATTGAAGGAACCATGAATCCTAATCTGTCTGTGAGCTGAATTTTGTGAATTAAAGCATCACTAAAAATACTCCACAGTTATGTGAAATACTTATATTGAATTATAGGAAGCATTGGATACAGTCAATGCAGGTAAAGGTGGATAACCAGTTATTACGTTTTTAGGGGCAATTACTCCAGAGGATATGGGTGTTGGATAACTTTGTTTATTGAATACATTAAATATGTATAAAATGTGTTAATTGTTTTTTATCTAATATTATATTTTGTGTTTTTATATCTGAAAACATTCAGTGTGAATGCAATAAAAGAGGAAATCATGAAGGGGACAAATACTTTTTCATAGCACTGTCCATGCTAACCCACTTTGAAACACAGATAATTCACACATTATTGTATATCAGCATAATCTGCTTGATGCAGTGATTGCTAGCAGGGTTACTTGGCCTCCTACATTTATATATGGTAATACAAGATCAGCCCGACATCTCACACTAGTGGTATCTCCCTGTGTAAACCAACTCTGTTTTGAAGGTAGGTATCCAATACTTTTCCATTTACAAGATTGTTCTTAATTTACCTAGTACAAGAGTCAGCTTACTGGCTTGGAGTTACCTCATTCTTCCATGTGACCTTTTATGTAAAGTAGTACTACAATTGCATTTCTGTAATTAATTGAAAATGCCCTTGTCAAAGTTAAGCAATGGAAGTTGTCAAACATACAACTAAAAATACAGATATACAAATGAATACCAAAAAATACAATAATTGACAGCTTACCAAAGATATTGATAAGGTATGACATTTTAAAACAATGGGGTTAATCAAACCCTTTTGTATCTTGGTGACTGGCGGCAAGTTGCGACATACAAGGAGAAGGAAAATGATGACATAAGGGAAGAGGAAGCAAAGACATACCAGAATGGTGTCTAAATAGGCAAAGGGAGAGGAAGTGAATGAGAGATAAATAGAATGTAACAAATTATAGTAATTAAAACTGAACAAACAGGTTAGCAAAACTCTTGATGCAGAACTTTTCCTCCATTTTTTATCACTGCATATAGAAAGGAGACAATGGTTTAACATGCTATATTTCACTGCAGAAATTTACAGGATGACTTCCTCTTCTATAAATATACCAGAGTCTAATATGTTGCTATTCACAAGCCATGTCAGGAAATGAGGCGCAGGATGCATGTCCGTCAGTACTTCCAAATTTGTTCAATGGAAACCTTTCCAATGAGAGGTCATTGGACATTACGGTTCTTGGTCATCTTAGTTACATAAATGGTGCACACCTAGGGGCTATTATAGTATATCAATTATTTAACATTTTGTTGCAATGAAGGCTGCAATTTTTCACTATGAAAAGAGATTCAAGTCACAACTGTGAGTAGATCCCTTTTTTCCACAGCCATGACTTGAATCACCTTCCAGTGAAACAAAGCAGCTTGTATCAGGATCAGGAAATGTTATATATCTAAATGATTATACACTTATGTTCATTCCATTACACAGAACAGGGGTGGGGAACATTTTTTTGCCAATGGCCATTTGGAAATTTATAACATCATTTGCGGGCCTTACAGAATTATCAACTTAAAAATGACCCTTTTATCTTTGGTCAAACATTTAAGTAACTCCCCCCTAATGTGGCATGTTAAAGAGATGGGAGTACCAGATCATCTCATCCTCCTCCTGAAGAATCTGTATGGCCTGTCTCTCTCTCCTGTTTGTGTGTCTCTCTCTTGTCTCTCCCTCTTTCTTTGTCCTGTCTCTCTCTCTCCTTTGTGTCTCTCCCTCTCTCTCTCTCCTTTGTCTCTCCCTCTCTATCCCTGTCTTGTGTCTGTCTGTCTCTCTCTCTCTGTCCTATCTCTCTTTCCTGTGTCTCTCTCTCCTGTGTCAAGGCAGACCAAATAATTTTGCGGGCCTTATACGGCCCGGGTGCTGGACGTTCCCCACCCATTAGCTAGAACAGACTCTAAATTAGAACATTTTTATGGAGGTTTAACTGAAGAATCCATTTAAAGCATCACGGAAGTTCCATATTTACTTTATGCTTCTATGGTGAATGATAGTGGTTGTTTGACAAAATGCCTTTAGAAAGAGAAACATTACTTCTTATTACTAGTTTTACCTTAGATCTCTAGGTGGTGCTGTTTCTAATACCCCCAATCACTATTTTATCTCTAACTTAAACACATTTTGGATCTTTCCTGTTATGTGCACACACAGCACGGGAAGCCTCCTGGTGCCGGGCACGCTCGCATCCTGCGTCCCGATGTACTGCCGAAGCCCCTAACCCTAACCCCCCACACCCCTTGCAGCCTTAACACTAACCCCCTATACCAGTTACCGGCCCTAAACTTAAGCCCCAAACCCTAACCCCATACACCCCTTGCCAACCCTAACCCTAGCCCCCTACACCACTTACCGGCCCTAACCCTAAACCTAATCCCCTAACCCTTATCCCCTAACCCCCTACACCCCCTAACTCTCTAAACCTAACTCGAAACACCTAACCACTTACCGGCCACTTAGACACAGCTACATCAGGACGTCGGCGGCACGCTTCCCGTGCGTGCACATAACAGGATAGGTCCCAAATTTGTGTGATGATGCTAAAACCCAATAATAAAACATAATTGTGCAATGAGTGAAAACTTGCTATTTGCTTAAATATATATTCAAACTAATTCAATCCTCAATTCAACACAGTTGTTGATAAAATTATTCAGATTTTGATTTAACCACATAAACAAAACCTGTATATAAAAATGTATTGCATAAAAGTAATACTTGTCCTTCAGATAGTAAACACTTCTAATTTTACCATAAAATGATGTAACCAACTATCCTGCCAATGAAAACTTGGAGCATAGAAAAAAGCATAAATGGAGGAGGAACATAGTTTTGGGGCACAGTCTATGAATTAGACTCACCCTTTTTTTATGGATGGGAATAGGAATCAGTCCCAGGAGAATATGTGCACATGACATTGTTGAGTATCCCAATGAATGGATTCATTGTGAATAAGTGAATACTGTCACTTTTTCCACTTAACATCTGCAAATGTCGATATTCTCCCCAGTTGTTAGTGACTTCGGAGATGTCTAATTTGTAAGTGTTAAATTTGTGATGGTTCAATGTTGTTATGTAAAAAACATTTTCTTAAAGAACCAAAGCACAATGAAAAACCTTAATAACAATATTAGTTTGAAAACATTATATGAAACAGGAAAAAATCATACATCTAGTTTTTAATGAGAAAAAAATAAATTTGACCCCTGTGCAGGACCCCGGAGGGATCCATGATACATCGGTGGAAGTTGTGTGTGTGAGAGGGGTGTTTAAAAATGTTGTGGTGGCAAAAAATATGTGCCCCATCCTTATCAAATACTGTGAGCTGCTAGTTAGCATATTGAGTTGCATAAAAGCTGCACAAGCAATGCTGAATATCTGAATATAGTTTTCAATGTTGTTTAAAATGAAGCCAAACTGTCATTGGGTGGATGGAGTCCTCTTACAATGTTGGCAGCCATGCATCCAACACCTCACATGCTGACATTACTTGTGAATAGCAAGGCGTTAAACAGTGGTATATTTATAGAGGAGGAAGTCACAATGAAACTTTCTCTAGTGAGATATACTTTACACCATTGTCTCCTGTCTATACACAATGACCAAACTGCAATGGAAGCTCAGTCTCCTATTGTTAATCAATTGGTCCATTTTCATTTGGGCAGCATCAGATTTATTACATTTGTTTTTTGCATTCTTTTCTCATTTCCTGTGCCATTTCACTTTTTCGCCACATTTTTGTTGTCTTTGCTTGCACCCCCCTATGTCATAATTTCTCCTCTCTTTGTGCCTCATTCATTAATAGTAATTCACTGCCTGTCGCAAAGATACATTGACAGCTAATCGTCTAATTAGCCTAAATCTCTTGAATATTCAATTCTTACCAATATCATTACCAAGCAGTCAGTGTATATTCTGTTGCATCTGTACTTTTAGGTGTATGTGCAGGTATTTCTAGTCACCATTGAATTGATGTCAGAATTACAAAGTTCACATGAATGAGTCAAGTAACTTGAAGCCAGTAAGTCGAAACCGGTACTGGAAAAATTAAAGGGACATGGAACACAATTCTTTTTTTTTCATGTATTTAAAAAAGCATGATTTAAAACAAAATACAAAAGTTGTTTTTTGCATGAAAATGCAGAAAATATACAGAGCATACATAAGTTTGTAGATTTCATTGGTAGATAAATATGAGTCATACAGTCGTATTAATGCTCACTGGCTATCAAGAGCAAGCCCCCAGATCAGTTAAACATTTGAGCCATTTTCTTTCTATTTTGAGAGCTTCATTGGAAAAAGGAAAATATACAGTGGTACATTATGGGATATCCTCTTTTAGTGTCCATTTTAATGTTTGTTTAATGAGAATGTTGTTGATTGAAAATAGTGGACAATACTTAAAATTCAAATTCAAACCAGTTTTGTATTTCTGCTACTTTAATAATTTACTTTAAGTAATTTCCAATTAAAAACAATTCTCATCCATTGCTCTGTGGATCCCATTCATTCATCAAAATGTCAGATCTCTAAGTAATTTGAATCTTGTTCTCACTCAGTGCAAAAATCCAAGTAATCCAAAGACTATAACTGTTTCCAATGAGGAAACATCATATTGTAGCCCTCCACAGCCCTGCAATTAACTCTACTGTAGTCCTATATTTAAAGACAACTATTTTGAAGAATTACACTTGAAAACAGAGTGTTTTAAGAATGTAGAAAATACATACTCTAATTTGTTACCTTTTATAGGAAATTAAGCCTCTTTGGAATCAGATATTTTATTTTCTGGCATTCACCTTCCTTAGGTGGCAGTAGAGAAGCTTCGGCACCATGGTAATATGATAAAATTGACAGTGCTTTAACTAGGCCTGGTTCAAGATTGGGAAAGGAGTGCGACAAGGTTGTATATTGTCACCTTGTGTATTCAATTTATAGATGATGAATCCAAAGCCATAATCAATATTGCTGGGAGAAACATCAACAACCTCAGATATGCGGATGATACTACTCTCATGGCTGAAAGTGATGAGGAACTAAAGTACCTATTGATGAGGATGAAAGAAGAGAGTGCAAAAGCTGGCCTGCTGCTCAGGGTTAGGAAGACAAAGATCATGACAAACAGCAATCTCAGTTCCGGACAAATAGATGGGGAAGAAGTGGAGGCAGTGACAGATTTTATTTTCCACGTATGCAAGATCTCTTCAGATGTTGACTGTAGCCATTAAATTAAAAGATGTCTGCTTCTGGGGAGGAAAGCTATGGCAAGCTTGGACAAGCAAGTGAAAAGTAAATATATTACATTATCAACAAAGGTCTGCATAGTTAGAACTATGCTATTCCCAGTAGTAACATACGGATGTAAGAGCTGGACCATAAAGAAGGCTGAACGCCATAGAATTGATGTCTTTGAATTGTGGTGTTGGCGAAAACTACTGGACAGCAAGAAGATCCAATAAATCAATACTTCAAGAAATCAAGACAACTGTTCTCTAGAAAGTATGATCATGATGCTAAAAGTTCAAATATTTTGGCAGGAATCCATAGAAAAGACTCTGATGCTGGGAAAGTTTGAAGAAGAAGGGGATGGCAGAGATGGATAGATGTGATCATTGAAGCACTGAACATGAGCTTGGTGGAGCTTAGAGGGCCAGTGACAATATACCAAATAATTGTATTGACCGGTTATGAAATAAAACATTGTTTGATGTTGCTGCTTCTCCAGATATCACTATTGTAACTGCTCATAATATATATATATATATATATATATATATATATATATATATATATATATATATATATATATATATAGTAAAAATGCAAATGTTGTTTATTTTTTATTTTGCTTTCTGAAACCTTCTTCCCATTCTCAGGTTTTGTAATTCCAAAGTTGACCACAAATTACAACAAACTCTGTCCATTATTATAAATATAATTTTGCCTGTAACACAACTTTTATTGCTGACCTACAATATCCTAATAACTTGCAGGACAGTCCTCAGCTGGAAGGCACCATTGTCAATTAAGTATAATAACTGGCCTTCCCTACTTCCTGTTCTTCTTTTTACAATTACCTGTCATTCCCTTTTTCCTGTATGGCCCTCAGGGTGTCTTGCCCACTCCTAAGATGGCAGACTTTGTTTTACCTATTAGATAAAGAGGGCGGAGTCTCGTTGTGACGTAGACAGTAGGGCCGGAGCATCGTCTTAGGATGTTAGCACTCCAGTCCCCGCCTTCACTCAGGTCAGTGACGTCACAGAGTGAAGATGGCTGCTGTTTGAGGTGGACAGTTGGACTGTGCGAGCTGTCGTCTCTTTATTTACATCCGGGTCTTCCAGTGGAGAGGTAGGATCAGAGCTGCTGGTGTGAGTCGGCAGAAGGGTCCTTGTACAGCTCAGCGTTCAGTCTGTGTGTCCGGCTGCTCCCTTCATGTCGGATAACCAGAGTTGGAACTCCTCTGGCTCGGAGGAAGACCTGGAGACCGAATCCGGGCCGCCCGTGGAGCTGTGTGGGGTCCTGTCAAAGGTGAGAGAGGAGGGCGGGGACCACACCTGTCCGATTGGGAGCCAGCCTGACTGCTCCAGCCAGTCACAGTGATAGCAATCTGTACTTTAGCAGCAATCTGCCAGTGTTCATCCACGTATTACTGGGATCAGTGCGCATACGTGGAATTAAACTGGTGCATATATATATATATATATATATATATATATATATATATATATATACAGTATATCAATTATAAATATTGCAGCATAAACCAATGACAAAAAATAGCTATTCCCACACACTGCAATAATCTTATCCCTGTTATCTTCTTATAATGTGCACTACTTACTGCCTTCTAAATAATAAGTATAATGCATCTATAAAGGCTTCCTTCCAGGCTCCTAGAAAACAGCCAGTCTGTCTCATAGGAAATCTTCCTAGCTGTGAAGTTTAGACATTTTTCTCCAACTTTGTGGATATGTAAAAATGTCATTTATTTTTCTTGGGCTCTAAAGATTTTAACATTTACTTTAACTTTTTAGATATTTTGCATATGTGTCTATATAAAATACATGACTGCTCCTACATTTCCTATTCATCAGTCACCACACATACACATTTATTATATATATATATATATATATATATATATATATATATATATATATATATATATATATATAATAAAACACTTGCATTGCTTATATACCATTTAAATAGAAGATATTTTATTTTCTAGAAGATCATTTTTCTTTTCATTTAAATAGCAATCCAATGGTTTAAGTTAATTTAATAACAACTTATGGCCGACAACTTATGGCCAAAGAAACGTATTGAGTTGTTGTTGAATCAGTTTGGTCCCATACCTGCTATGGAGTTAATATGGGGAAGGGTGCAACCCTCTTCCTGCCAAATGCATCCCAAAACACCTCTGGCTGCAAAAGACGACTCACAGAGGCGATGTGCTGCACCCTAGTTTTGTGGCACTTAAGTACAGAGCATTGTCTGCTGTCAGATTATTGCATTTTAAAATTAGAAATGGGCCTTCACAAAATATATGAATGGAGTCTTGTGATGTGCTAATCCCCTTGTGAATTAGGGGCTGAGGTCCTATCCAAACTGACTTGTACTACTCCGGTGACCCTTTCACTGTGGGTTTGTTTTTGTGTCTTATTATTATTATTATTATTATCTTTATTTATATCGTGCCAACATATTCCGTAGCGCTGTACAGGGGGTTAGTACATGGCAACAAACAAACTTAACACCTTAAAGAATGGAGGGCCCTGTTTTTGAGCATATAATCAAATGAACATAGTGCTTGTTTCCAAGACACGGACACACAATTGAAAACTCGCAAACTTACACTTTTTTTTTGTTAAATAATAATAATTCTTATTATTACTTTTATTTGTAACGCGCCAACATATTCCGTAGCGCTATACAGGGGAAAAGAACAAGGAAAAATATAATTTTAACAAACTGCAAAAAATGGAGGGCCCTGTTTTGAGCTTAGAATCTTTTGTAGAAAAAGTTTTTCTCCAAAACACCCTACAAGATTGAAAACTCTCTATTTATAATCTAAAGAATGTAAAATGATTCATACAAATGAGTGTATACAAGTATGTGTTTGGTTTTTAAGCTGCACACGTCAAAATATGCAGCTTATTACATGCATTTTGGCATTGGGCTCAGAGGAGACCACGAGAGGAGCAGACCCCCACCCCCCCAACATTACACTGTATATTTGTCGTATGTATGTATGTGTGTGTATATATATATATATATATATATATATATATATATATATATATATATATATATATATATATATATATATATATCACACACACACAAAATCTAGTGTTGCTGAGCTGTAACATTTTTACCACTTATTTTAAGCACCCTTACTATCAAAGGAATTGGTATGTTGCAATATTGTTTAGCAATAGTAAGGACGGATTTGTGCAATCCCTCCGTTCTCTGAAACTACATATACTTTATGAGTCACAAGTCTTGTAAGGAGCCAAGGATTTGCTTAAACTTACTGTAGATGTATCATTTGGTGAAAAGTGTCACGTTCTTGATATACACTGCATTTATAGTAAGGTCAGGCAAACTGTCAGTAAAGTTACATTTTCTTGTGTGGAATTGGATAATTGGTCAAGAAAAGTTTTTTACCAAATAAATAGTGAGGGCATGCTTCAGTTACCCTTCTACACACATTTCATTAGTTGCAGGTAGGTGGACAATTCAAGCCCTTTTATATTGCAGCATTGTTTTCTTTGTGTAATTATCCATGAGAATCATTCCTGATCTGAACAGATTGATTGGAGTTATTGTCCAGAGTGCTCTTGATTTTATACGAGGAGCCAAGAGATGAGAGAAAAATGTGCACACACCCTCCGTCCTAACAGATGGAAGTAATAGATGTACAAATAGCCTTCTCAGGAATTTGTCAAGCCCACCTGGGTGTGTCGGCACAATAAACTCTCTGTACCAGGAGTCTATCATGTTTCTGGTGTACAATATTGCCTACAATGATATATACTACATACCATAATCAGAGCTGGAAAAGCAAGCGGCAGAAAATACAGAATTATCTAAAGATTGCCTATCATATACTGTACTGACCTTTAATCCAGCATGATTGGAATACATTTTGCTTATTGATAATGCTGAATTTGACTAGTTTTTCAAAATGTATTTGCACAGAAGGGCAATAAATATATGGCTACAAAATAAAATAAAAATCATATATATATATATATATATATATATATATATATATATATATATATATATATATATATATGACTCACACTCAGTATTGCTTCTAACTTGATAAAGAGTGGTGTATCTCTCGAAAGCTTGTCGTTTTAACTAAAATGTTTGTTGATTAAGAAAAGGTTTTGCTACATACTGCAATACTCTTGAGTATTCATCAATATCAAACTATATCTCGATCGATTATATAAATCACCATTTACTTTTAGCAATCAAATACACAAAGTGCAGGCAGTTGGCATGTTTTTCACAAAATGAACACGTGAACAGGTACAAGACACGTCAAGCTTCTTAGACTGACTTTTTACCTTGAGGGAGAAGGGAATCTGCAATCTTACTACTTAATCAAATTTTAAGTAATTCGGTTTCATTATCTTCCCAACTTCTTTTTTTTTTTTTTTTTTTTTTTTTTATGGTATTGTTGATGAATACTGAAGACATTTATATTGATTATATCTTCTGATGGGGCATGCAGAGGTGCTTAAACTTTTTCCCTCAGAGCCACTTCATTTTAGTAAATCAAAACAGAGGACAGGAAATGGTCACATCCTTCCTGTTCATAGACTTCTAATCTTACTGCTAGTACCTTGACCAATGTAGTTTTCAAAATTAGTCAGTCCCTATTTTATTGCTGGATAATATTGCTTCACTCTGCATCCCCTTTTTTGCTTAAACAATCCAGTTGTATTTATTTTCTACAGCTTTTTTTCCATTTTTGGTCTATTTACATGTAGCATATGTTGATATTTGTTTATGGTTATGTCTCATGGGGGGGGGGGTGCCCTGGTGGTCCAGTGCTTATGATTTTGTGGCTTTTACCGCTGTGACCTGGGTTCGATTCCAGTCAGGGGACAAAGAGATTACACCACCCTGAAACCAAGCAGTTTAGGCCTGGTCAATACTTGATGGGAGACCACCTAGGAATACCAGGAGCTGTATGCTGTGGCCCACTGGAGAAGGAACTAACAACCCACTCCAGCATCTCTACCATGAACACAAAGTGGATCAGCATGGCATGGTGGATCAGCATGAGGTCACAGAGAGCTGGACATGACTGAATGACACAAACACACATGTCATGGTGACTAGCTTAGTTCACAGCGGTATAGATCTACATGAATATTAAAGGACCATAAAAGTTTTGCTTTTGTTTTTAAATGCAAACGTGTGTTAATTACATTAGTCAAAAAAAAAAAGTTGAAGGAACTGGTTTAGAACCAGTGACTTGCCAATGAGACCCCTTAGCTACTGTACGATTCAAAGGCTCTACAACAGATCCCAATTAATACTCATTACATCCTTCACATTACACAGTTCATTACTCATTCACACAGAGGAAACACACTGAAATACCCCTACTTCTGTTGAAGATGTCAAATTCAAAATCAGTTTTAAAAAGGAAAACACATTTTGCCCATACTTTTTAATCCTCTATGTAATGGTAAAAGAAAACCTATTGTGACTTCAGTGGTCTTTTAATGCAATGCTATATTGGTCATTGTGTTGCTGATTGCTTTGACTTTTTTTACAGTTAAGAAGTGTTGACTAACGAAAGTGATAAGGAATAGTGAAATAAATTAGGAAATCATTCTTATTTATTAAAAAAATTTGTGTGAAAATTGCACGGCTAGAAAAATGATTACACCTTGTATCCGTTTTCCATTTGAAATTTTAATACTAAGATGTACATTTTGTGTTGTGATAAGTATTAAGACTCATGTTCTAGTATGGAAGTGGCATTTGGGTAACAAAGGAGACCATTTCAATAGAATAGAGTTAAAGTCAACAAGTAATGGAACATTAGTTATGGTACACATAGGAACTGGGGAAGATCTATAGCCATAACATGGCTGTGGCTAGTGGGAAACCGGTTATAGACAGATGAAAATAGAATTAACAACTCTGTATGTGCCACGACTAACACTTTATATTAAAATATAAATACAAACATTACTAAATACAGATATTTTAATTATAAAATTACTCCTGTGAATTTCCGGTAAGCTTTTTTTAAAAATGTTTTTATATATATATACTCTTAAACTACTTAGTGTAGATAAAGTGCATAAACATGTTTCCTTAAACACGTATAGATTAAAACTTTCAACATTTATATCAAGCAAACTTGGTCAGATCGTCATCTGCTGAAGTCACTGTTCCCCATTCATTTTGTTGTGTTCTGCCCTTGTAGGGCTTCTTTAATAGGCTGGCTGATCACGTTTGTTTGATCAGTAGCCTCAGCTGCTGTGAGTCTTTTTTTCATGCCATTTTATCAACATTTTAATGTGCTTGGATATTTGCTTATATCTTGGACTTGACTTGCTTCCTGTTCAGTTGGTATACAATATGCTTTCATTGGCCTATTTATTGTTGGAGGGACATTGTAGGTATTAATACAAGTGAAGGTTGTTTAAAAGGAATAGCTTTCAGTTAACATTATGCCCTATTAGACCAACTTTTTTAGTTATATTTCTCTTCTTTTTATGTTTGCCTCTCCCCTTCTCAGATCTCTATCATTGTTTAAGATGAATTAGGCAGCAAGCTGTTAATATCCATGCCACTTATTTTAAGGCAAATACAACATAGCCAGTAGCTTCCTATATGGTGCTGGCACCTCCACTGGAAGCTACACCATGAAAGTATGGACCAATGGATGCTCTGAGGGCTGCAAGTAGGGAGAAATGCTAATGTTCCTTGGGAAATTAAAGAAAACAGAAACGCACAGAGTGGCTCAATATAAGTAGTGGGTTTGTTCTCCAAGTATGATAGCCCACTAAGAGATACAATAATTTGCTTTCCACAGAGGAGAAATATCCTGTTACGTATGATACGTACAGAAGAGTGATCAAGCCATGAAATGGAAGACTGTTCTCCTTTGAACTGGCGAAACTGGAAGCCCCAGACATATGCTTTGGCCTTGAGCATCTCTGGTTTTGTTTGTGCATATGTGTAAAATGTCTTGGTTATCTTAGGGTCCTAGTGGCACCAGATGTGGACTCCTTGCTTACTTGTGCATAGGGAGATCTGCGGCATTTTACTGACCAGACCCAAGAAGGCCAACATGTATGTTTGGGGTTGACTTTTTTTTCTTTTTGTTATCCTGGGAAAATTGCTTGGTATTTTATGGCTGGACCCTTTTCGTAAGTGAGACAAGACTCATATCCAACAAGATATTTCTCCCCTGAGGAAAGCACAGAGAAGCTAAAATTACTGGTGGTGTTCATTATTATGTTGAGCGCCTTGTTTGTGCAAAAAAAAAATATTGTAATGATTCATAACTCTGTTGTTGGTAAACTGATGTTTTTTTCTTCTGATATATATATATATATTATATTATATTATATTATATTATATATATTTTTTTATTTTTTTTAGAAGAAAGTTTAAACTAAAGCATACAGTTGTAATATGCATTGATAGAAATGTTGAATATATCAATAAAGATAAAGTACAAAAATGTGTATAATGAATTAACTGATACAATATGTGCACTTATATAAAGCAACTTTACTCTATCATTTATTTTTATATCATGTGTTTTAAGCAAACTATATTAACCTTAATAATTCAAAAATATTTATCTTTTTATATATGCTCTTCACATATTGATAAGCAAGCCTTGACTCATTACCCCTGTAAGGCATGTTGCAAGCACTGCATACCCCTCCTTTAATTTAAATATCTTTATAGGTCCTCCCCTTATCTAGAAGAAAGATGGGCTATGTATTGTTTCCAACCAAGGTTCCCATGTTTTTTTTTAAAAAAAGTGTCATTGATTTGGCCAATATATGTGAAAGTGTTTCATTAATAAGTTTGTACTTCAACTAATTTTTAACTGTTGTATGACTTAATATGTCTTGACTTCCATTGCTTATCAATGTAGCTCTTGGTTTCTAATATGAAAAACTGTAAAAGTCTGTTGGAGAGACCAGGAACTGATGAACCCAAAAGGCCAAATCCAGTCTCAGCCTGAAGTGAAGTCTCCAAAAAATATTATGGTTAAAAGATTTTTTGAAGGAAAAGTAAAGTCCAGAAACCAGCCCTGGTCTATTGATCTCAATCTTGGGCTAGATCAGATTACCATAAAGCTACATATTAATGATCCTCAGGATGTACTTTAAAGGTCATACAACATACCCAATGTTCCTCAAGCTAGAGGAGTCCTATGGCAAAGACGTGAGAACCAAGTAACCTGCGTATGTCCTGATCTACATATTAAATGTATTATAAAATGTTTTATCTGGCAAAAACTAAAATGCTCCTGTAAAATAAGGTGATAGTTTGGTTTCTTTTCAATAGAGCATAACATAAAAAAAAAACACAATTCCAAATTTGAACCCTCTGTTTAACGTTCATAGGCTATTTAGCAGTGTAAAAGCCAATTGAGGCACAAACTTGTACTGTTATCTTAAGCTTTGCATGGAGAATTGCTTGTTATCAAGGTCGGACTGAAAGATTCTTGACATTTCTGCTTTCATTGATACATGGATATTTTGTTTTATCACACTGGGCAAATTTAGAAGAGCTGTTGTTTTTTTGGTCTTGTTTCCCAGACAGAGGAGTAATATAAGTGCGCACCAGCACATATGTTGAATATGATAGGAAAGGGATGTATACAAAATCTCCTTTAGATCCTTCATAGATAATTTTAAGCTTCAAATGCTCACTTATCTAATGCTTTCAGTCAAAAATGTAATAACATCCTATTATAAGTTTTTTTTTTTTTTTTTTTTTTTTTTTTTTAATGTATACTGTTAATTTCTGTAGTAACTGTGTTTTAGTTTCTGGAGTGGAAATGAACAATTTAAATCCCAAAACTCAGTATATAAGGTGAAATACTTGTTTACTACATTGTCTTGGAGTGCAGCTCTTTCAGCACTTTCATGTTGTCTCCCCAGTCTTCGCTATGGTCCATGGTGTTTGTATAGTGTAGAACTTTTCCTGTACAATTCTCTTTTAATATACTCCTATGTTGTTGAAGCTGAGCTGGCGGATGCCAGAATAACAGACATAAATGGATTCCCTTTGAGTTGACTATTTGACAAAGCCCCATGCTGATCTTTGGAGTTTTTTTTTTTTTATTTGTTTTTTCTCCATTCAATAAAAAGAAAAAAAACCTTATGATTATGAAATCTCTTAACTAGTATATCCACACATTTTTTTTTTTTTATATATATAGTTTTGAAATGTATTTCTAAATAAACTTTTTGGACAATTGTCGATAAGCTATAATCTCAAATTCCAGATTAACATTTAATTTGGTACCAATATGTTTACTGCATAGCAATTGCCTTCCCTGAAGTTTGAAACTTGCAACTGCTTTCCAAAGGTATATACAGCCACATAAAGATTCAACACTACATTACTTCTAATACTGTAAATTCAATTATTATTTTTAAAATTTTATATAAATTTTGAGCACATAGAAATTTTATTGAAACCATGTTAATTTAATTATCTTTATATTGTACTATTCTGTGTTTCATCCCACCTCTCATACCCCTCCCACACACCTCTCAGTTGTTTGTAACACATTTGATCTGCTCATATTCTCTGAATCTGATCTCTTCTGTTCCTCTCTTTCCAGTAACTTCCTCCATCTTAGTTCATAGCAATTGCCTTTCCTGAAGTTTGAAACTTGCAACTACTCTCTCTGCCCTCCCTCCCTTGCATTCTCTTTACTTATAGAAACTCTTATGACTTGCACCTGCTCAGTCAACACCACCTGATAAAAAAACAAAAAAGAACATTGTCATTAGTCTATTAGCTACTCACCTACCTCATCCATTCTGATAAACCTTATCACACTATTTTCCCTGCTCCTGAATCTATATTACTACTTCTACCAAATCTTAGCATAATAATTCTTCCCCCACAATCTTCTAACCTATTTTTTCTAATCTCACACATTGTCAAAATGCTTTCTCTTTTTTTCCTCTTTTTTATAACCTACGGCCTCTCTCTGACTCTCCTTTGCAGCATCTCCATACCACGTCCCCAACAATATTACCATCTCACCTTCCTTCCTCTCCTCTTCTCTGCTCCCATGAGCTCCTCTCCCTCCTCCAGTCACAATATCATCCCCTCCCTAACACTCACAAGCAGATACAGCACTGTAAGTCCCAGTCCCATCTTCTCTCCCTTTCACTCTTCCTTCTCCTGGCTGCGGGAGATATATCCCCTAACACAGGCCCCTCACTCATCTCCACTCGCTGTCATCCAAGGCCAGCAAACACCAGTTACTCCCAGAATCTGATATCCATCACATGTCCTAAACCTTCAACTCTACCTTTCTCCTGCACCCTCTGGAATGCGCGATCCATCTGCAATAAACTCACATTCACTCATGACCCATTCAGTACTAACTCCCTCAATCTACTGGCTCTCACTTAAACCTGGCTCTCATCCTCAGACACTGCCTCCCCTGCAGCACTCTCTCATGGTGGTTTTCACCTCAGCCACACACCTAGACCGGGGAACATACAAGGTGGTGGTGTGGGTATTTTGCTTTCCACTTGCTGTACATTTCACCTCTTACCCCCTGTCCCATCCCTCCAATTCTCATCCTTTTGAAGTTCATACAATCTGCCTCTTCTCACCTATCTCCCTACGTGTAGCTGTGATCTATCGTCCCCCAGGCACTCCCTCAACATTTCTTGATCACTTTTCTGCCTGGCTCCCTCACTTTCTCTCCTCCAATGTTCCTTCACTGGTACTTGGAGATTTTAACATTTCTGTTGACACTCCCACCTCCCCAGCAGCAGCCAAACTTCTTGCACACACCTCTTCCCTTGGCCTCACAACTAATAGATTCTTCTACTCATCATGCTGGACATTCTCTTGACCTTATCTTCACCAATCTCAGCACAACCTCCAACCCAGTCATCTGTCCACTTCCTCTGACCACCACTTCCTTACCTTCAACCTCACCACATCACCCTCTCTCCACCCCTCTCCAACCCCTACCACCATCACGAACAGAAACCTGCGAGCACTTGACCCTACTCAGCTCTTAACTATTATCCAACCCCCTTCTCAGTCCCATCACCAACCTCAACTGCCCTGACACTGCCACCTTACTCTACAACTCTACTCTCTCTTCCACCCTTGACACTCTGGCCCCCATATCCACACGCAGATGCACTCACTCTCATCCACAACCATGGCACACTACACAAACACGATACATCCAGAGGTGCTCCCGCATTGCTGAACGACTATGGAGGAAATCACGCACTTTGGCAGATTTCCTCCACTACAAATTGATGTTACGCTCCTATTCCTTTGCCCTTAACCTTGCCAAACAGCAATACTTTACAACACTAATATCAACTCTGTCCTCTAACCCCAAGCGTCTGTTTGGCAATTTCAATACTCTTCTCCGCCCACCACTTCCTCCTGTCCCTTCCCCTCTTACAGCTGAAGACTTTGCCAACTATTTTATTCATAAAATTCAAAACTTACACAATGACCTCTTATCTCATAGCGGTTTACACACTCCACCCTCTCAACTAACCAACACCCAGTCTTCTCCCTTCCCCAATCCCTCTGCCACTTTGGAGACTTCATCTCCCGTAGCCAGATCAAAGCAGTTCAAACTGCTATCATCCACTCACCTCACTACCTGTCCAGGATCCTATTCCATCTCAGCTCATCTCTCCCCTCTCTGCCACACTAATCCCAGCTCTCACACATATTTTCAACCTCTCCCGTACTACTGGCATGCTTAAGTCTTCTCTAAAACATTCCATAGTTATACCCACCCTCAAAAAAACCTCATCTGACACTGATGTTGCATCTAACTAGCGCTCTATCTCTCTGCTTCCCCTGGCTTCCAAACTGTTGGAGCGGCTCGTCTATAACTGCCTTACCAGATTTAGTTCCTCTAACTCCCTTCTTGACACCGCCAAGTCAAAAGGTCACTTCTCAATTCTTCTTCTTCTTCTAGATCTCTCTGCTGCCTTTGCCACTGTTGACCATCCACTTCTACTCCATATCCTCTTCTCCCTCTGTATTCGAGACACTGCTCTCTTGTGGTTCTCATCATACCTACAAAATCGATCATTCAGTATCTCCTTCTCTGACACCTCTTCTTCTCACCCCTGTCTGTTGGTGTACCCCACGGATCTGTCCTTGGCCCCCTCCTCTTCTCAATCTACACTTCCTCACTTGGTACCCTCATAAACTCTTTTAAGCTTCATTATCATCTCTATGCAGATGACACCCAAATCTACCTCTCAGCCCCAGATCTATCCCCCTCCAACTGCCTCTCTGGTATATCCTCTTGGATGTCCACCCACCATCTCAAACTCAACATGTCTTAAACTGTACTCGTAATCTTCCCTCCCTCTCCCACAGCATCAGTTCCTGACATCTCTCACTGTCAACAATGACATCACCCCCTCCTCCCAAGCCCGTTGTCTTGGAGTTCTACTGGACCCCGCTCTGTCTTTCATCCCTCACATACAATCACTAACTAAATCTTGTCTTCTCCATCTAAAAAACATCTCCAGATTTTGTCACTATCTTACACAAGACACAACTAAAATCCTTTTATACACTTTCTCATCATCGGCATCACCACTGTCAATCACTCCACTGGCTTCTCTTCGCCTCAAGAATAACATTTTAAAATCATGACCCTAACTTACAAAGCCCTCCACAATAATGCTCCCTCTTACATCTCTGCTCTCATCTCCAAATACTCCCCCACCCGCCCTCTTCGTTCTGCTAATGACCTTCTTCTTTCTACAACTCTTGTCACCTCCTCTCACTCCCGCCTCCAGGACTTTTCTCGTGCTGCCCCAAGTCTCTGGAACTCCTTGCCTCGCTCCACCAGATTATCCTCTTGCCTCAAAACATTTAAAACCTCACTTAAAACGCATCTCTTTAAAGAAGCGTATCACCTTCCTCCCTAACACACCTCTCTCTCCCTCTTTTACCACTCACTATCACTTAGGATAGAAACTCGCAGACTTACAATCTAAGTACTTTGGGAATTCACCATGGACATTGGATTCCTAGCTCAAAGACAGGGCCCTCCTTCCTTTGCTAAATGTTAATCTGTATTAATCATTGTCTGAAACTAATTTATGTACATCGCTACGGAATATGTCGGCGGGTTATAAATAAACTATAATAATAATCATCCCTAGTTGAGACTTTGTAAGTAGTTCATTCTCTTATGATTAAGTCACTTGCATATGAGTAGTAGTATGTGACCAGATATCTGGTCGTTATAATTTTGCTCTTGAGTATTCTATCTTCAGTAGCAGTATTTTTTACTTGTGTTTTTTTGCATTGGGTTATACATAATGGTGGAATAAAACTTTCATGGTTTGATCATTTCCTTTTGAATCTGTGTTATACTATTATGTGCTGCTCATCTTTGTCCAATGTATATTTCCTCTTCTGTATAGTGCTGCATAAAAAAAAAAAATCTTTATTTATAGAGTACAAATAGATGGGTTCCCTGGAGGTCCAGTGGTTAGGATTCGGTGCTTTCACTGCTGTGTCCTGAGTCTGATTCTAGTCCGTGAACTAAGAGGTCACACCACCCTGAAGCCAAGCAGGGTTGGGGCTGGTGTGGCCACTGGAGAAGGAATTGGCAACCCACTCCAGTAGCTCTGGCGTGAATACCAAGTGGATCAGCATGGTGTGTTGCGGTCCGTGAGTCTGACAAGGCTGAGTGACGCAAACAACAAATACATAATATTTCAATGGAAAGGTTAAAACTTGAGACTAATCGGACTCTCTTTTTGCCTCCTTCCTGCAGTATCCAATTAATTAAAATAAAGTCAGAAAACCATTATAACGGCTTCCTTTCCATAACCTCCTTTTTACTAGCTATTATAATATACCTAAGTATCAATTTTACTTTTATGCACTCTATTTTATTAAGAAGTGCTTAGAAGCTCTGTTTTCACTGCCTAAAATCAAACAAATACTATTTGCTTGTGTCTGCCCTCTGTAGCTCATGAAGAAACAGTCAGACTGGCTGTGCAGAGTCTCATACTAGCCAATCTGCAAAACAAAATAAAAACACCAGAATAACATTTTATTGTTAGTAATTAAAAATAGATATGATTGAATGATAATAATAAAATATATATATTATTATTATTATTATTATTATTATTTATTAATTTATTGTTATTTTTTTTTACCTGGTAAAATCCAGAAACCTTCAGTCATATCTATTTTTAATTACTAACAATAAAATGTTATTCTGGTGTTTTTATTATTATTTTTTTTTTTTTTTAAGCTACAGTTCATTTCTCTTTTCTTCAAATAGTGATTTTATTTGTACTAAATAAATCAATTAGACCATGTTGTGGGATTGCTATAGTGGCCCTTTTAAGATCAATTTCTGTCTGAACCCCTGATGCTCACTGATAACAACTTGGATGCTCAAAGCACTTTTTTTTAAAATCTATTTAATTTTAAATGTTTGCATTTTGTGGCACTGTGGCCGCTTTTGCCGATGCAGAAACAAATTGATACACTGTGTGCATATGTTTCATGGATGGTTGTTTAAAAAAAAAAAATATTTATTTTATATCCAGTTTTGATGTATTGATGTGTCTTTGTGTAGACCTCACTTCTGTTATGTAGTAGTCAATTACTTAGACTGATATTGAGCAGAGCTCTTGTTTGCAAAGGACATATGTATACATTCGTACATTGTAGGTCTTAAACCGTGCCAAGGAATACATCTTTTATATGCCTCTAGGAAATTGTAGCCTGGGTATTGGAAGAGACCTTTAAAAGTGAGACATCAAATAATGTTGTTTAATAATTGTAATAAATTGTTGCTGTCTGCCTTGCTGCTGTGTAAGATGATTTCACGTTTTTATTTCTGTGTTTTACTTGCAGTGGACCAACTACATTCATGGATGGCAGGATCGATGGGTTGTGCTTAAAAATAACACCTTAAGCTACTATAAATCAGAGGACGAGACTGAATATGGCTGCAGGGGATCCATCTGTCTCAGCAAGGCTGTTATCACGGTAAGCCTTACTAATCCTAATTACTTAAATTTTTAACAAATCAACTGTTTACATTTTGTTTATAACTTAGCTTATTTTTCTCTGTGTATGTAAGTAGGAAGCAAAAAAACAAATCACATTTATCAAAAAGCTGTGTGTCTCCTACTTACGAAATTGAAATTTGTCTGTTGGTTGTGTTAACACATTTCCTGCATTATTATACGGTTTATTTTTAATTTAAAGTATTATTTGTATTGCATTATAAATTCTTATATAGCACCCATCATTGTGCAGTTTGTTGTGAACATAATTACTCCTTAAATAAAGTAGTAGGTGGTATTAACCAAAAGAAAAGCTCACTTTTTTTACAGCTTCAGTAGTTTTCTGCTACTTCATACAGAATCACCTGACAGGTTAAATCATTAATAGCATATCCTGGTTGTAATTTCATCCCTTTTTTTTAGTTTTATTTTAGAAAAAAAATCTGAACTGGAATAATGGTATTCACCAGCTCAGATGCCTCTTCTTTTGTATTAATACACAAACTTTAAAAACCTTACTGCAGCCATAAATCTCCAGACCTTCCTGTGTGTGTCTCGACCTGCTGCTTCAATGGGGCTTGACAGGGACCTAGTTCAAGCCTAGCCCAGCAGGACCGTTTAGTTCTTACTACCTTTGGAACAGAAGATGGCCTCAGGATATCAGGAACACCATATAATCCCTTAGAATTAGGATTAATGCACAGAATGACACTTACACCATGGTATGTAAGTTCAGATACCACTGTCATACCTTTATTAATTGGCACATTTTATACACATTTCTGGCACACAGACTGGCCAATCAGTAAGCCACATCCCTAAGAAATAGGCTGCCCTCTGCTTACTGGGAACTCCTGTACCTCTGATGAAATCGGATCTTTAATCTCATCTTGTTGATTTATATTTAGGTGGGCTGAGTGAGTTATCGCCAGATAACAACATTGTACACAATAGGCTGCTCCTGCTTACTGAGAAACCCTGTAAAAGGATTATCTATTTATTAGACTGCTGTCTTGGGTGTTGGCTGATGCAATAGCCTGCAGAATAGCTAATATGTTATGTAGTGTATAAACCAAGATGCATACAGTATAACAGTGTAATCCTATTTTAACCATAAGCACTAAGAAATAATAACCATAATAATAAAAACAGGGTAACTCTGGCCAGTCAGGTTCTGGTCATGACAGTGTGCATGTGATTTTTCTCCCTGATCAGCTTTGTTTTTAAGTTCACCAAGGCACTTTCTGCTTTACACCTAGGTTTTGGCTCACCTTTATATTATACCATATTATTGTGTCTTCCCAAGAAAGTCCAAGAGTATTATAGAGACGCTCATTGCGGCTCAGGGCCAAATCTGTGCATGTTGTTTATATTGCATGCCCTAATGGTTTTGTTGCAACTTTGCTTCCTTTTATAGCTAGCTACAGGCTTTTCCTAATGCAATAATTTTGCAGGCTACAGAAGTTCCTTTTGTTATGTGGACATCAGAAGCTTGTTTCTGTTTCACTGCAGCCTCTTGGGGTGCAGCAGAAGCAGTTTTTGCCTCATATAAACGTTTACTTGTTATACTGTCACCTATAGCTCCAGTCATATAGTATAGAAGAAGGTTCCAATGTAAGAGCTGTTCTTTTATTGTGGGTGCCCACACACCTTATTGTGACTGCAGAAATACTGCAGTAATCATTTTGTATGTTTCCTCAGTGAAATGTTTAAACCAGTATGTTATTAAATTTGCCTTTATTTTATAAAACCTTCATTTAACTGGCAGTATAATTTTTCAGTAATTGTTTACATGGTATGAACTTGTTTTGCAGATTTAATTTTTTGTTCTATTACACCTTTTACATAGCAGGTAATTCTTTTTTTTATTTTTATTTTTGTCCAACGTTGCTAGTTTGAAGTAAACAAAATAGTTTTTTTTTATTTATTTTTTCTGGGTTTTTTTTGTATTTGATTTATTTTTATATTTTAAAGGGGTTCTGTAATGCAGCTTTAGACAAAATCCGGGTGACAGGTTGCAATGGTGACTGCAAAACTGGCACCTACATTTTTAAAGCTGTTGGCAAATTGTGTGCCTTCCATCATTTCCTGCATGGTCCTCTCTATTACAGGTACAGAAAGTGTATGTGTATTGAAAGGAGGTGTGTGGGTGGCCTTAACCAGGAGTGCAGCTCAGGCACGTATCTGCTAGAGTCCAGCACATCATGACAGAGCTGAATTTGCCTAATAACATGATGCTGATGGTTAAAAGTGCAGGGGTGAGGTCCACGGGATGCGCCTGTCTCGCTGCTTGTTATTCTGCGTGAGTCGAGGTATATACAGATCTGAGCCTTATCTCACATTAAAAAAGAAACACAAAAATAAAGGTGAAGTTTCAAAAACTGTAACATATTAACTTATGCTACTGCTTATATTTTAGTCATTTATATGAGTGTATATGTATTTATTTTAATGTTCCCTGATAGCTCAAATGATTCAAAAGCAGTGACACATTTCAGGATGTGGGTGTTGCAGTTGAGACTGGACTCCAATGACTTGGAATTAACCCCAATCCAGGGTATCTCAAGTTTTCAATCTCTCCGGTTTGAAAACTTTGCCAGAAACCATAATTTCAAAATGACCTTCACCAACAGTTTAGATAAGTTATGGTCTTGGGATGTGAGGAGAGCGAATTTATAAATTCACTTTTTATACACTTGTTTCCCGTCTATTTGTGCACTTCACGACTATATGCCTCATGTCATGTCCTTATACGTTAAAATGATAGTGTGTCCGGAAACCTTTTTAAACTTTGGCAATAAAAACCCAAGCTTTTGGATATCCACTCTTTTTTTCAATGGAAAACCCATAAGAGGACACTAGATAACTATTTGTCCCAAATGTTACAATTCACAAGCTTGAGTAAAACCACATTTAATTTGAATCCAGTTCTCTGTTGCCACACAGCTTATTTTCTAGTTTAATTTTTTAAGTTGTAAGTAAATTATTTTTGTGCTGAAAAAAACATGCTAGTTTTGATATAAACAAATTAAGGTACCACTGGACTGCATATGGGCATTATTTAATCTCCGAAGTGAATATTTAAACAATTCAGCCTCATCTAATAATTATGGAGTCCTAGAGTTATTGGCTGAATAATGGAACCAAATCTACTCTGCACCATTAAGTGTTTTTGAAACGGCTACAAAAGGTATGCAGTTGTGGGAATGTGCTTTATATCTGCTGTTTGCATTAAGTTGCTATGTTGGCTAAGGAAGTGTTTCCTTTTATTACCTACACATTTATTAATCATTCCTTTTTAGTTATGTACCAAGATGGAGGTTGTGGAATTGAGTTTAAATTGGCCTTTCTTAATATTCAGTAGTTATTTTTAATTATTATTATTATTATTATTATTATTATTTAAAAAAAATGTTATTATAAATGTCAGCAGTCAACATAGGTTAAAGTAAAACACTACTCAGAGTTTGAGATTGGCTCAATACATTTATTTTGCAATATCTTGGTTCTGTATGTGTTTTTATTTAATTTTAATTTACAGGAGAATGGATATAAACTGTAAATCATCAATTTAATAATAATTATTATTCATTCTTATTTGTAATGCACCAGCATATTCTGCAGCACTGTACAGGGGACTGCTTAGAATCTTTTTGGGTGTGAGATTTTGTGTAATACTTTATAATTTTTAATTTAACAAATTATTCATTAAAAAAAAATAAAAAAATGGCATTTTTTATTCCCATCCTTTTTGATATTGGAGAGACTTATGTTTATTATGCCTAGGGGTAGCTGATATGGATTTCTATACAAAAATCCATAAAGCTATAATATAAATAGTGTTATAACCTCCATAGTAATCTATGACATTTCTTTTTGGAGGACTTCAAGGACTGTACAAAAATAAACTTAATTGAGAATAGAATTTTTTTTCAGGTCTCCACCAAAACTGCTGTGCAAAATTAGATACTTTCCAAATTGCTTTAACTAAAATATAATTTTGTTCATACCATAGATTACCACTTGGTAACAATTTAATAAAACTTGGCAGCAGTTGACAATTTTACAGTGAAGTTTATATTTTTGCAATACTGATAATAAACGCACACGAAGCGGACACATGCTGCGTGTATGAAGCGGTGGTTGCATTTTCCAGGATCCCATCTAGTCCGTCTGAGTTTTCCTGCTGTTGATCTACCATTCCCTCCATATACAGAAGCCTAGACGGAGCAGCTGGAGTCTTGTTACACAGGCTGTGGCCTGTTTCGGTGTTCGTAGCATTGTATTGGCACTAAATCTGTTTATCCTCTCATGCTCTCGTGCTGGCTTTGCTCTGGAATTGGAATGTTTTCATTTTTATTTCATTGTTGGTTTCCTCTGCTGTGCTTGTAAAAGTCATATGATTCTTCATTGGAAAATACAGATTTAGTTACGTTAATTATTACCACGTGCTGACGCATGCAAAACTCATTTTGTATTATAACCCCATCTGGGTCTCTAATTCAATCCATCTTCCAATATTTTCCCATAGTTTCCTCTCTCTGGATGAAAGAGCAGATCATCTGCTAGCCAGCATTTTTTTCAATGATTGTAGCTGCCCAGAAGTTAACTTGATGGTGTTTATATGAAGCAGGACAAAATTATCGCCAGTCAACTTTGTTGGTTACTGTGAAACCCCGAGATTTCTGGTGCTTTTGGGCTGTTGAGCCTCCTTTTTATGGCTAAAGAATAATTTTAATGGGAATTCAATTCTGTACCCGCATGGAGTATTTAAAAATAATATAATTTCAGTTGCTGTGTTTTAGGAATTGGTTTCAGAAGACTGTTTTGAAAAGTTAAACTTTTTTTTTTTTGCCAAATAAACGGCCTGGTCATGATTTTTTTTTTTCCACAAAATGATCTTTTTATACACGTGATAAACATTACAAAAATGTATCTAACAAAGTTGCTATATTTTTTTTAATTTTTTTTTGTATTGTAGAAAAATTACATTGAAAGTGGGTTGCATAGTTTTCTCTTCTGATTTGAGATAATGCACTAAGCTTAAGGTGTGTGTATACAACATATTGTATATTATCTTTAGTGGTAAATTGCAGATGCTTTTTGATTGTCTGAGTTAACTAGATATTTTAGTAGATGATTAGGATGAAGAACTGCTTGTTCTGGCTTATACATAGGCAATAGCAGGATATTAGAATTATAAAGCCTGTCCAATAAACCTCACTTTATCTTCATTAAGATAAGCTACATAAGGTAGGTGGTAGCCAGTAATGTGTATGAATATAAATTACAGTTTAGAACACTTGGATCCCTTCATGAGTACATAGGAGGGATGGTATCGGGTATCTATGTCCTTTATATATCAATAAAAATTAGTAGGTGACTAACTATTGAAAAATGACGCAGTATAAAATTATGGGGAACAGAATCTCCAGTGCAATACAGGCGATAATAATCTCCAATAAATGCAGATGCTTCCACCAATGTTTAAACAGATCTGTACACTTCAACCCTAAATAGGATATCTAGAAGTACATCAATAACCACAGAAAAAGTTTGTTCCTGTATGTTTGTACCCAAACTAGGGATTTGATTAAAAGGAGCCGTACATTTAAATCAATTTTATAGAGCGCTTAATTGTATGTCTCTATTAGAGCTGCTGTAAATCAGTGGTATACCCCAACAGGAAATTAATTCCTATATGACAAAAAAAAAGTGGTTCAAAGGAGTGAATCCTAATATTTGTAATTATAGTTTATCTTAGGTCAAATATTGTATCCACCAATTCACTTCATAATAGTATATCTCTTTGTGTATACATGTTCACTAAAGGTACAAGGTTCGAGCCTATTGCAATTAATGGTCTTAACACATGATTCTTAATACCAGCCTAACCCTAACCTGACAGACTATACTTTTGATTGAAAATGTAGACGAGCGTGATATGTTGAGTAAAAAGTAATTGTGGTAATGACTTCTTTTTTTTTTTTTCTCCCATCTTTATATCTCAAAAAGGTGACAATAGAACAATGTATACTGAAACAAATTGCTCTTAAAGGGACATGAGATATAGCAAAAGTAATTTGCACCATCAAACAGAGACTTGACAATCTTGTGGAAAAGCAGTTTAATAAATAAAAAATATATGTATTTAAGAATGGACTTTGTTATAGGCAGTTTTTGCTGCTGCAACTTTACCACAGATCTCCTAGAAAATAAGGAAGCTTGCTCCTTGCTTAGCTAGTTGTCGGGATAAAAGCACCCCATGTTGAGACTATTCAGCGATCCGTTTTTTTTTTTTTTTTGCAATGATCCCTTGCTTATATTTCCTGTATCATGTTAGGACAGGACGAGGAAAAAAACAATCCCATCACTACCCTACGTAAATGTTTTGTTTAAAACAATCTTTTAAAAGCATGATATAACCGTTGCTTCCCATGTGGCTTAAAGATCATGATAAGGAAAAAGAAACATGCATTTAAATTTTATACAAGGAGGAGGCAACAGAGGCAGCTTTATGTGAATATAAGGAAATCAACAAGGCTTGCAAAAGGGCTATTAGACTGGCTAAATTAGAAATGAGAAGTCAGTTGCAAAAGAGAGTAAGACTAACCCTAAAATATTTTTTAAATATATTAATGGGAATAAGGAAGCTATAGGAACATTACAATGTGACGCAGGCCGTCTGATAATTGGTGACCAGGAAAAGGCAGATGAGCTAAATAGGTTCTTTTCTTTGGTATACACAAGGGAGGTACCAGTGGTTGGGACACTGCAACATAATGGGGCTACACTACCATTACTAAATTGGTTAACGCAGGTAGAAATCCAAAAGTGATTGTAGAAAATAAATGTTAATAAGCCCCAGGTCCTGATGGAATACATCCAAGGGTACTGAGGGAACTGGGCTCTGTAATAGCCAAACCATTATATCTTATTCTTCAAGACTCACTCATCACAGGGTCGCTACCAGATGACTGTCGAAAAGCAGAGGTGATACCTATATTTAAGAAGGGCGCAAGAGCAAATTTGGGGAATTATAGACCAGTGAGCCTCACATCTGTAGTTGGGAAGCTTTTAGAATGGTTAATAAGGGATAGTATACAAGAATTTGTCAATTTGAACAAGATCATAAGTAGCAGTCAACATGGATTTATGAATGATAGGTCATGTCAGACCATTCTAATTAGTTTCTATGAGGTGGTAAGTAGGAACTTGGATCATGGCAACTCAGTGGATGTAGTCTTTTTGGATTTTGCAAAGGCTTTTGATACAGTGCCATATGGAAGACTATTGAGCACACTAAGGGATACAGGAATTGCAGTAATTATCTGCTCATGGATCGAGAGACAGGAAGCAAAGGGTTGTTGTAAATGGAACATACTCTGATTGGACTAATGTGGTAAGGGGGGTTTCTTCAGGGTTCAGTATTAGGTCCTCTTTTTAACATATTTATTAATGACGTACAAGTAGGTCTCGAAAGTTGTGTCTCCAACAAAGTTATGCAAGGTAATTAAATCAGATGATAATGCACTTCCCTACAAAGGGATTTGCATAAATTGGAGAAATGGGCTATTCAATGGCAGATGAGATTTAATACGAATAAATGTAAAGTTATGCATCTGGGAAGGAAAAATAGCCATGCAATTTATAATCTTAATGGAGCAAATCTAGGTGTATCAGATATTGAAAGGGATTTGGGAGTTCTAGTGGACAACCGCCTAGGTAACAGTGCTCAGTGCCAAGCAGCAGTTGCAAAGGCAAGTAAAATATTAGCATGTATTAAGAAGGGTATAGAAGCCAGGGAAGCAAATATAATTGTATCGCTATAGAATATCCCTAGTACGCCCTCATCTGAAATATGGAGTACAATTTTGGCACCACTTCATAAAAAGGACATTTTAGAGCTGGAAAAAAGTCCACAGAAGAGCAACAAAACTAATAAGGGGAATGGAGGGGCTAAGTTATGAAGAAAGATTAACCAAATTAAACTTATTTTCCCTAGAAAAAAGGTGTCTGAGGGGATATGATTACCTTATTTAAATACATCCAGGGTCAATATAAGGCTTTGTCAAGTGAACTTTCTGTACCAAGAGATTTTCAACTGACAAGAGGACATCCATTGAGATTAGATGAAAAAAAAATTCACCTTAAATTCACCTTCACCTACAGTTAGGGTGGTTAAACTGTGGAACTCTCTACAAAAGGAGGTGGGGACAGCGAATTTGATAGATAACTTTAAAAAGGGATTAGATATATTTTTGAATAAAGAGGACATTCAGGGTTATCCTAGATAACTAGCAAAGGAATATTGATCCAGGGAGAAATTCGATCGCCAGTCTCTGGGGTCAGGAAGAAATTTGGCTCTTTTATTTTTTTTTTTTTTTTTGTTGTTCTTTTTGTTTTTTTTTGTTTTTATTGTGAGACACTTTGCAAAGTTTCAATGCTTATTTTTTTTCCCTTCTGTTTCCCTTCTTCTGGATCAATTAACAAATATTAACAACTAGAAAGATTGAACTTGATGGACGAACAGTCTTTATTCAGCCTCAAATACTATGTAACTACTACTGTGGCCCTTCAAATGCACAAAGTAGGATTCCTAGCAAATCTCTTTTTACGAATGTGTTTCATTAACAATAAATAGATTGGGTGTCTACTTCTTAACAGCCACAAACATGCTTTTATAGTATGATATGAAATGATTTGTTCTTTGCCTGAACATGCATAAATTCATAATATTGCTTCATGACAGAAATCCAGGAAACGGGAAGTATTTTTTCTTTCTAAACATTTTAGAAGCTGGTTTTGACACACAGGATGTGCGTTTGTGAAGTTTGGAGGCAGAGCAGTGTTTCCTGTTGGTTTGTCTATGTGTCTCACGAAGGAATTTACCGTGGCTATTCCTCGCATTGTATTATCACTTCGTAAATTCAAAAATGATAGAAGCTTTTGTTCCTTGCAGTATCTGAGATAGGGATAGATATATAGTGCTTGCCTATGACTACATGGAATGGTCATCTCTGATCAAGCTTGTATTCTGTACTTATCACTCCAAGAATATATTCTGGTTTATTTTTTGAGTTCTTCATAGTATTAATTTGAATACTGACCTCTGGCCACTCTGTTTTACAAGTACTGGGTGTAATGGCTCCTACCTTGTCTACTATATTTTTAATATTTACTGATTACAACTGAATTATATGCATTCACCTTTTGCATATACGTGCTTTCTATTATGTTTATTTTTATTACTATTATAACCAACGTTCGCGTTTAATAATCGAAGACAATTCCTGGTTGTCATATTTAAAGTATTCTTTAACTTCCTAATCCTATTCTAATCTTTATAGAGTTGTCACAAACTGCCTCTGGTAGATTTTTTTTCTGTAATTTACATATCATGTGGTAGTCTTTGCCATGTATTATTGTTGGTAAACTGGCTATACATTTGACTAACTTACAGAACAAAGTATACACCAAAAAAAAAAAAAACTTTTCACAAAGGTAATATAAAAGTACAAGTGCAAAAATAAAAAAAATTACTTTTTTTTTACATTTTTTTATTTAAACCTTTTAAAATATAAGGAGGAAACCGTTTATATCCCTCTGTACATAACATCTTAAATCGTAACCTACTAGTTTTCTTATATGTCCTTATTTAAGATGCCGATGGTTGTGCAGGGGATTTTCTCTTTCTTGATATACATTGTACAAGTTTTTTGTTTTTTGTTAATCGTTCCATAAATATTTAGATTTGGTTTTGTGGCTCCTGTATGCTAATATGTGGCTCGGTATGCTAATGTGCAGGTCGGAACTTTTGATAATGGTGGGAGCAGGGTCTAACTGACAAACAATATTGGGGATCTTTATTTTGGCCACTAAAGAGACAGACGAGCAGACTGTAATTCTAATTGGCATACATATGCAGCTAATTATGTGAATTGCTCATTTCCCAATACTGATTCACTTTTGAAAACAACAACTTTATTTTTGTGGTGACTGTGTCCCTCTAAAGATCATGGACATTCCTATTCGTATCTACCACACTTTTATTTTTTATTTTTTTTATTTTTTTTAATAGGACTGACATTCTAATGAGCAAAACTTTTCTTTTCTACAGACCTCTCTCTCCAACTGTTCTTTACCCCGTTATATGGTTAAAGAATTCTAGAAGAACATAAAGGCTTCTTGTAAGGTGAAAGTTATATGCAGCTAGTTGTTAGCCTCATAAGTATTGAGACAAGTTCTCCCCTTTTCTTGGTATCCTGCGACTTCAGCAATATTAGTTACTAGTAACTTGCCTGTCAAAAATGACGGGATTAAAATTGTAAGGCTGGCAATGCTGTTTGCCACACAATGTGGTCTTTTTCTCCTCTGGGCATGTTTGGCGCTCATTGCGAGCCTCTTCCCTGTGTATTTAAACTCCTGCTTTGCACTGATCACCTTTTGGCGCTCATCTCGGGGCTCTCAATGAGCGCCTTTGGCAAGCGTCTTTGGCGCTCATTGCAAGCGTCTTTCGCTCAGGGTGCTTATTTTGAGTCTTTCCTTACGCCTACTGTAAGTTTCGTTAACCTGTAAGTTTTGTGTTTGGGAATGCCATGTGTCTTTCCACCAGCTCCCCACTGTCCCTTCCCCGTGTGTTTTGTCCTTTGTGTGTCTGCTGCGTGTTACGTGCTGAAGACCTTTTGCTTTTAGTTTCAAAGTCCCGCATGCCTGGCTTTGCTCAGGCTGGTTTTCAACCTGGGTCAGAATTTTTTTATGCTTTTTGTCCGCCATTTTTTTCCTTGCTTAGCTGATTTTTGGATTGAAAACCCCCCAAAATGGCTTAAAATCGTTGGCAACCTCACTCCCTGGCTACCTTCAGCGCTGATCGCTATCCCCATGCTGAGCGCCCTTGGTGCTCATCACGTGGCTCACAATGAGTGCCTTTGGCGCTCATTATGAGCCTTTCCTACCGCCTACTGTATGGGTCACTAGTGGCATGTTTTGTGCTTGGGAATGGCATGTGTCTCTTTCCACCATCTCCCCGCTGTCCCTTCCCTTTATGTTTCTCTTCTGTGTGTCGGCTGAATGTTTGCGTGTTACGTGCGTTTGTTTTATTTTCAAATTCCCGCGTTTCTGGCCATATTGGTGTAACCCTCAAAATCTCTTCCAACCTCACTCCCAGGCCTCCTGGCTCTCCCCCTGTGCTGTCTGTGAGTGTGTTTTTATATTTGTGACACTTTTTTTATTTATTTTTTAGTTACGCGCTTGGGTTGCAGTTGCACCCTCACAATGCAAGCTAAGTGCTGCGCAGCTGCTTAACCTTGCTTTGCCAGGCTCGCATGTGTGACAGCTGGCTACAATGAGCGCCTGCGGTTTCGCGAGGTCGCAACTGCGTTAACAACATCGCAAACGTTCAGGACCGTGGCAAGATCCACAACTATATATGTTATTATTCAGTCATCCTGTTACATATTTCCCTTGGCATAACTGTTTTAGCACTCTAATATGAGTAATGAGCATTTCAAATTTAACAGGGGGTTTATGTCAAAGTATAAAATGTTACACCCAGTCAGTAGCACAAAAGTTATAACTGCAGTCCTTTAAAACACAAGATGCTCAGATATCATGTGCAAGGAGGAGCTGGAAGTATTTAATTCACTCTGGGTTTCCATCCAGGCTAGCAGTATGTTGCAATCCTTTGGACCGCTCAAAATATATTACGTTTATTCTTGCAATTGATGTCTTTGCTTTAGTCTTTATTTGCTTACTAAGGTCTCCTTAGCTTTAAGCTTAAGTAGAGATTTCTCTTCTAATACAAATGTTTGCGCCGTCATTTTGGAAGGGAAAAAAAATATTATTCTTTTCTGCCACTGAGGACAATGCTATAATTGTCTATGCCAAGCCTTGGAAGTCTGGTCAACGTTCATTCTTTGTGACTTCAAAAGATGGACTCTGCGCCCCGTGGAGCAGGAACATTTTAGTTCTGTGCATTTCCGAGCTGACCAGTGGTGCTTGGGAACTGTACTTTGTGTGTTTTATGTTCGTGTGTAGTAATAAGTGGTTTTCCAAGATAATCTGGTATCACCTGCTGATTACATTTTGGCATAGGACGGGGCACACCTTAGTTGTTGTAATGCCTTAAAGATATTAATTGTCTGTTTCACCATAAGAACATGTTTGCTTTTTTATAATTTCATTGTAAGTTTTTTTTTTTTTTTTTGTTCTCTTTTGTTTAGTGTTTTGCCTTCAAACATATAAAGCCTTATTAAATTGCGATTCGGTAAATTTAAAAGGGCTTTAATTAAGCACACAGCATATTATTATTATTTTTTTTTACAGAAGTTTTTAGTTAATGAACTTCTATCCAAAAGCAAGGTCTTCACTAACTAAAAATGTCTGTAAAAAAATATGCGGTGTGCTTAGAGCCCTTTTCAATTTACCGAATCGCAATTTAATAAGGCTGTTAAAACTTGTGGATGTTATAGCACTCACCTTTTTAGTATAGGAAGAAAAGTAACTGCATGTACTTGATCAAAATCACAATGAAAGAAAGAAAGATTGATGCACGTTTCCACCTAATACATGTACAGGGCTTCCAGTGCAGTTGAGGATCCTGGGAAATTGCACATAAATTAGTCTTGCAGTCTAACTTCTTTTTTTGTGTGGGTATTGTAACCTGATGACATTAAAGTATCAGTCTCCTCTTTATTTTCTTACATAAATGTTAATCATTTACTTGTAATAGATTCTCGATGTTCCTTGAACCCTTATTGATTTTATTCACATTCTCTGTAGGTGTCATAAGTTGCACCGCACTCTGCTCCTGATTTTTTTTTTAATCTTCCTTCAAGCCAGCTCTGTGTAAAATTATTTATATATATATATATAATTAGTAACCTTAAATTAAATAGACAAACTTCTGGTCAGCTCAGATACATATTTGTATTCACTGCTGGATTAAGGAACAATAATATTGGAGGAAAAAAATAACATCTGTCTGATTATGCAAGCTGACCAGTGTAAATGATTAATACATTAATGTTATTAACTAACCCACCATGTGTTTCCAGTAATGTGTGCTTTAAGAAAAATACATCTTTTAAGTAAGCATTTTTACTGTTTTTCCAACTATTCCAGACATGGAACCCAGTTTGGGCACCATATGTTGTTTTAGCTCTTTATTTTTATTTTTAAATTCTATTTCAAATTTTTTTGCAGTGAGAATATATACAAAGTAATTATGAAATCACATTTAAACATATGAAAAGATTAAGACTGATCTCCAGGTGTATTTAAAACATAAACCTTTTCCTTCTGGGTGTCCATTTTTCAATTTTTATCTGTGTGGCTAAAGCATTTTGCTTTCTTGTATATTACTCCCAAGGACGAGATAAGCGAGATCCATGGGTCAAGTGGAGGAGGGATTTCCAAACCTGTTGCTATTAGAGCATTAATTATATCCAGAAAGTTCTTTACATGTAGGTATGAGCCTTCTAAATGACAACCTTTCCAGCATGGAGGGCTAGAGATCGGTCTCATCTTATATAGTTTAAAGTACCAACAAAAGTGTTTTAATAGAATTTTTTTATTTTTTTTATAGTTGGAGCAAATGGAAACTGAATTCTCTATTTTCCATATATTTTGCCATTCCTCTGCATCCAAACTTTCATCCAGATTTGTTTTTCCCTTTGAGTAACATTTAAGAGGGAAGTGCTTTCTTCTGACCAGAGCAGTGTATTAAGTTGGAAAATCAAGCCCTTACAAACACATGACCAAACTCCCAATTTTTGAAAGGTACTGCGAGGGGCACCATGCATCTTGATGGATCCCCAGAACCTTTAAAACTCCCAAGTGTCCAAAATCTCTCCCAGAAGCCAAAAATGGTCTGCGAGACCTGAACGGTTTATGCAAGAGTTTTGTAGAAGATATTAAAGAGCTAGCATTATTTTTTAATTTATTTATACTAAATGTTGCCAGTGTTAAATGGCAACAAAACATTTTTTTTTTTTTTTTTGTAGCTTCGTTCTATGTTGGGCAACATTACTGTGCTATGGATTAGTATTTCATTCCTAAACGTTTCTGGATCCCAGTGGAAGCTTTGCTAGCGGGACACGCCTAAAAATGTAATGTGCTTTGACTTGAGGGAGGCCTGTCCTGACTACAGCAAGAAGCTAATACTTTGTATATCTCTCTTTAATAACTAAACACAATAATCGGAAAAAAAATTTTAAGAAAGGAAACAAATGTTTACATTTTGCAACATTTGTGAAAATTATACTTCAGCTTTACATTTTGCATTCTCTCTCTTTCTTTTTCTTTTCCTTTTTTTTCCCCTTTTTTTCTCATCCAAGTGTCAAATCTTAACAATTGTAAATGTTACCAAACATGACCCCAGTTACTCTATTTGATGCAAAGTATTACTGATGAATGCCATGGCCCTCTGATAAAATGTTAATGCCTGTGTGTCACGACCGGCTTCTTCAATGGCTCTTGCCAAGAACCTAGTTCAAGCCTACCCCAGCAGGACTGTAGTTCTTACTACCTCTGGTACAGAAGATGGACCCAGGATATCAGGAACACCATATAATCCCTTAGAATTATGATTAATGCACAGAATGACACTTACACCATGTCTATGTAAGTTCAGATACCCCTGTGTACCTTTATTAATTCGCAAATTTTATACAATTTTCTGGCATACAGGCTGGCCAATCAGTAAGCCTCTTGCTACTGGGAAAACACTGTACCTCTGATGAGCTCATCCTGTTGATTGTCTTGACTCTCATCATTTGCTGTAAACACTCAGATTTTTAATCTGCTCAAGACCCCCTATGTTTATTTAGGTGGGGCTGAGTGCATCACCAGATAACAATACTGTAACATAATCTTATTTAGGTGGGGGCTGATGCAGAATAGGTAATGTTTTTTTTACAACAATTCGTATAACATGAAACCTAATACATATATTCTGCAGAGCATTAACCAAGATACATACAGTATAACAGAGTAATCCTATTTTAACCATAAGCACTAAGAAATACTTAACTTTAACCATAAACAGGATAACTTATTCCCAAACCATAGTCCAAAACGGTCCAGTCAGGCCCTGGGCATGACGCTGTGCTTGAAATTTAGAAATATATATTTTCCATCTTATTTTATGGGCTTTTTTTGGGTATTGCTCCTGTTGGATTGTTTCAGACTTTGAGAGATTGTATTATTGAATTTATATTGCAATAACGTCTGCTGAAATCTGTTAAACTGCAAATATACTATACCGCAAATCCATATCGATAGTTTTATAGAATCATTTTTTTATATTTATCCAAGATTTTTAAGTAGTAATCATAATGTGCTTATTAGATGAACATTAGTCTTTTCTTTGCGCTGATTGCATTTATTTTTTCTTCCCTACAGCCTCATGAGTTTGATGAATGCCGATTTGATATCAGTGTTAATGACAGTGTGTGGTACCTACGGGCTCAAGACCCAGATCATCGGCAGAGATGGATAGATGCAATCGAGTTACATAAGGTACAAAAACAATACACATTTTGTTTTCTTGCAACTGCTTGTTTCATAAATTCACTGACATCCTCCAGCAAAATAAGAGATTCGTAATTGAAATGTAGGAGTGTGGCTTTGGATTCATTCTGTGATCGTCATGGGCAATAGATTACATAGCCAGTGTTGGCACCTATCTGTTTTTTAGTACACCATTAATTGGCGCTACAAATGAATATGCAAATAGCAGCAACGAAAGAAAATATAATTCAAAAGCACAGTTCCCCTCCATAATGGAAGTGCCTGCTGCTGCTGCAGTCCTCCCCAACCTTTCCCTCCTTGTCCTGGACACTATTGACAAGATGACAAACCTATCACAAGTTGCACTATTATCTAGAGCATGCTCATTCTGGACTGGCGGGTAGTGTAGGATTGCAGCCATAGTCCCTACTACAGAACATGTTCCAGGTAATCTGGCATGCTTAATAAAAGTAATCTTTCATAATAACAAGGAGAAAGTGAGGGTGGGGTAGTGCAGCAGCAGCCATTATTGAGGGGACATCTGTATTTAAAATGTATTTTCTATCTAAAGCCTCCCTGCTTCTATTTACATATTTATTGTTAATGTTCATTAATGGTTGGGGGGGGGGGGGGAACAAATTTAAAAGGACAGCATTTTTTTTTCTATGTTGGTTATTTGATAATGTCAAAAATGACTAAAATCCCCTGCAAAAAGCATTTACCCCCAAACTTATAGTCAGATCTGGAGGTGGTGGTGCTATTGTATGAAAGAGGTAATTGACCTACAAAACCAACCATACACCAAAACTCTCTTCTAAACACTCCAGTAGCTTTATTACGTCCTGTTAGGAAGTTAGATTCCATTATTGCTGTGGTTCCTTTGATGGGGAACCAGTTATTGGCCAAAATGAGGTTGTAGCCAACTAACTATTACTTGGACTAGAAATTTTTAGCAGCAATTGTCTTTAATTTGTATTTATTTATTTTATTTTTTAAGTAATAGAAACTAGTAATCTGCTTATATTTTATATGATGACCTGCTTTTTATCCTGGCAGGAATTGGATTTTTTCAAAGGATAGTGGCAATCTATTATGTGCAATAACTTTAATACAATACTCTACAGTATTATTATTCGGTTTTGCTGCCAATTTTGTATACCAGTATGTTTGCTGATAAGTCAATGTAGTGTATGCTTTACCTGATATATAGCAATCCTATTTCTAAGACCATATTCCTGTCATGGTAATAGGTCACGAGTTGTACTTAGATTAAGCTAGACTGCTTTCATTGATAAAGTTATTACCCTTTGGGGCATTTATATTAATGAGTATTAGACTGGGTATAACCTAGACACATTTTTGGATGTTAGTAGGTGGTGGCATTAATTCTGAGAAACCTGGGTTTGCATAATTAGTGTGTTTTTCAATACAAATTTTTTTTTTTGTGCTAACATTTTTCTAAAGTAAGTACATTTTTAGACGGAGACTATTTTATCTTTGTAGTGCTTGTTTCTGTGATTGACCAAAATGATTTACATCTGTATTTGACTTTAGGAATTAAATTTGTCTTGTCATCACTGGGGGGTAGTAAGAGCTACTGAGTAGCAGCCAGGAAACTACTGCCATCTGTAGAGTAAGAATGAGGCTCGATGTATTGGATAGACAAGTTGTGCTAGTTTTAGATTTTACTTCCAACTGTGTGTGACTTAGTAACTATGTACTGGTTATTGTAATGATGCAATGTAAAATATGACCATACTGTATACAGTAATACATCTAATAGAGCTGCACACATTGAAATATGTGCCCTTTTTTTTTTCTTTTTTCTTTTTTTTTTCTACTTTTCATACTATTTTTCTATTGTTTACCCTAGCACTTTTGAGCTTTCTACAAATTGCTCATGTCAATATAATTTGGTGCACTGGATTGCCTCATGTTCTTGTATAGTTTACAGCAGAGAGGAGTCTGAAATCCGTTTATAAACCTTATATTTCCTATTTTATTTGAGATTAAACTTTTAACTTTATCATTATTTGAAACTTGATAAATGAATATAACATAAAACATGAGCATCCTTTACTGTATTATAAACAGAATAATTTATAGCCGGTGCACTGAATTGTTGAACTCTTGTTCCATGTATTCTACATTATTGCAATGAGAAACAAACCTTTGCATGGTCAATGTACTTTTCATACATTTAATTCCACATATTTATTATATTATTTTTAGTTGTAGCAGGTGCAGAAAATTGGAGCATTTCACAAAATAGGATTTATTTATTTTTACTATCTTCTTGTTCTGGGCTTGCACATTTTAAACGTCCATCTGTCCGTGTGTAGCTCCATGTGTTCTTTTATGGCTCTTTTCAGCTATAGGACAGATGGTTTCTGTGGTACATTTCTTATTTTTCTATGACCTAAGGGTTCTTTCATCTGTGCAGGTCAAGATAAGCTCCTGTATTTCTTCATGTTTCTTCTAGAACATGTAAATCACCACATTAATAAAGCCGTAATGAAATTACAATTTTATGATATTGTGTTCAAAAGGATGACAAGAAGCTTGGTTGAATTTTCATATCTGTGTCAAATGTTTATAGTCTGAAGCATATCAAAATTTAGTTTAATACATCTATATAACAGATATTCACAGTTTTTTTGTATAATATTTATAGAAAACTTGTTATATTAACGGGATTGTTTGTTATGGGGTTTTTGTATGCAAATAAGACGGCAGATACACTCTGCTAAAGTAACTTGACAAGTAATGGCCCTTTAAAAAAAAAAAAAAGTTACATCCAGCATAATTAAAACTCTATTATCCCAATCAAATAGATTTTATGTTTTTTTTTTTTTTTTTTTTTTTTTTTTTTTAATATATATATTTTTTAAAACATAATTTTTAAGTTCCCTCTGCTACTCCCAAGTGCTGCAAACCTTCACAAACTATTGAAGCAGGTACGGCGTGGTTCAAAGTCTTTTGGTGGTATTGCTATAACGCACTATAAGTAATTAGGCTTAGGAACCTGGTCTGAAATGATTTTTATGTATTTAGTTTAGTTTATGCTAGCATATTATGGATTGAATAAAGGTAGTTGTCACGATCTGCTACTTAAGTTGTACTTGGTAAGCTCCTAGTTAAAACATATCCAGCAGAATCGTGCGGTCCTTGTACACCTCTGATAGCAGAAGATGGACCAAACGCAGGAACCACACCCAGGAACTTGCTTCAGCAGACCAGAATATCAGGAACACCATATAATCCCTGAGAATTCAGGATTAATGCACCTTGTGTATGTAAGTTCAGATACCACGGTTATACCTTTATTAATTGGCACATTTTATACAATTTTCTGGCACACAGGCTGGCCAATCAGTAAGCCACATCCCTTTTTTTTTTTTTTTTTTTTTCTTTTTTTTTATCTTTTATTTGTAGTGCGCCATCATATTCCGTAGCGCTGTACAGGGGATAAGAACAAGGGAAATACACGTTTAACAAAATAAAAAAATAAAAAGTTGAAGAGCCCTGTTTTGAGCTTAGAATCTTAGCAGAAAGTGCTTTATCCCAAAGCACCCTACAAGACTGGAAACTCGCTACTTACAATCTAAAGGGAATTAAAGGGCAGAGAACTGGGGAAGAGTAACAAATAAGGAATTGCAAGGGCAAGGAAGTAAGTGAAAGATAGAAAGAGTTTTATTTTAGAGGGAGAGGGGAGGGATCTGAGGTGAAAGAGTAGTATGTTGGCTGACCCCTAGTGTTGAGATGATATATCTGCAAGTAGGAAGTCAGGTGTTTTCTATGGCTCTATAAATTTAATCTGAGTTGGGATGGGTGAGGGGGAGGGAGGGCAGTTCTGAGTGTGTCACAGATGAAGTAGGCCTTAAAACCAGAGTAAATTTGCACTGCTGAGGTGTTCTGAATGCAGTTCTGAGTGTGTCACAGATGAAGTAGGCCTTAAAACCAGAGTAAATTTGCACTGAAAGAAAGAGAGAGAGAGAATGGATTGGGGTCAGACAGTACAGGAAGATAGGAGAGTTAGGAAGGAATGAGAGAGAGACCATAGAATAATAATAGGCTGCCCCTTGCTTACTTGGAACCCTGTACCTCTGACAAGATCAGCTCTTTAATCTCATTCTGTTGATTTATATTTAGGTGGGCTGAGTGAGTTATCACAAGATTAACAACATGGTGCAATAGCCTGCAGACTAGCTCATATGTTTTTGTCCAGTCCAGTCAGGCCCTGGGCATGACATTAGTCTAATGTATTTTTTATTGTTTAATCAAACTAACAGTAAAATGAAATGGATAAGGTTGCACAATGTGTGTTGACTTAAGGTACTTAAGCATTTTTATTCTTATAAGTGCCATCTAGAAAAAGGCTACTCCAGTCAGGATAAACAATTCTGTGGAATTACTCCTTATAAAAGGGCCAATTTCCTACAATTGGAACGAGTACTTGCTAAAGTATACTACAGTGGCACTCAATACAGTACAAGGAATCTGGAGGAAAAAATGAATTTCTCACAGCTACAGTAATTCATAATCCTAAAATGACCTAGTTTGCACAGACCTTATAATAAAATTAACACCTTCTTTCACGCCAAGTCCAAATTTATTTATAGGTGCACAGCTTGTTAATGCCAAGTTGGAACCTTCATTAATAGATCTCTATATGAGCAGTGTCCTTTCCACTTTTCTTTTCTATCAAGCACTGTGAGCAACTTTCAAAAGTTATATAATTCTCAAAACTATAATATACTAGCGAATTGCTCGTCAAAAAATGACGGTAATGAAATTGTAAGTGAGCTAAGGGTGTTTGGTGTATAATAATGTGGCTGATGTAGCGTCGTTCGTTTTCTATGTCGTGCGAGTTTTTCGGAAAATCCGTAGCTGTATGGTGGTGTTTTGCGTGTTTAGGGACCTTTAGCCTCGTTTTCGTTTTTGTTCCGCGGCCATTTTTTCTCTCGCTTAGGTGATTTTCGGGTCTGTAAACTGGAAATGGAGGTGTAACTTCACTTGCAGAGGTCCTCGGTGCCCCCCCTTGCTGTGAGTAACCCTTTTATTTGTTTGTTCTTTGTATTTGTTGTGTTTGTAATGTTTTTGGGGTTGCGTTCTTGTTTTCTAATCTCGTAGGTGTTTTTCGGCAAATACGTAGGTGTTTGGTGGTGTTTTGCGTCTTTAGACTGCTGTAGCCTCGTTTTTTTTTTTTTTTTTTCGGGGGGCCATTTTTTCTCTCGCTTAGATAATTTTTTAGTGTCTAAACTCTCTTTTAATTTGACTTAAATTGAGGTGTAACTTTAGTTTTCGAGGTCCTGGATGCTCCCTCTTCCTGGAAGTAAGCCTTTTATGTATTTGTTGTGTGTATTTGTTGTATTTTTCATGTTTTGATGTGCGCGTGTTGCGGCAGATTTTTGCGAAGGTTGTAATGGGTTGCAACGTGTCTCGTATTTTGTTTGCGTTACAACGTAAATTTTGCGAGGGTCGCAGTTGCTGGCAAGGAGCGCCTTTGTGAGCCTGCAAGCGTGAGCAACGGCTCGTATGCTCACAACTATATATGTGATATATTTATACATAAACAAATTAAAGACTTAATGTATTGCTCATCTTCTTTAGCACATGTATCTTTCTATTATATTCTACTGAGTTGCATACTGTATCCAGTGTACTAATCCATTGTATATAGTACAGCTTGAAAGGTTTGAGCTTTATAAGTAAAGAGTAATCATTTAAATAACTAATTCTCACTATCTTGCCACTGCTTTTGCTGGCAAATAGTCTGTATCTTCTAACTTGATGCAGCAGGCTGCCATCTTTTAGTGAACTACAGAGGGTTCATTTAGTTTAGTTTTGCTGGCTGCATTTACTGTATGTATGTATGTATTGAGCTATAAAACAGTTTAAATGCTTATAAATTATTTGAAAGTGGATTGGAGAAGCAGGTAGAGGCACTAAGGTAGGACAAGAGAATGGAGGAAGAGGAGGCACAGCTTTTGCTGTAGTAGCTTGGGTGGTGTTATCGTGTACGATGTATCTGGTCCAGCCACAAAGTACAGTGGAACTCCATTTTAGTGCAGTTAATGCCATTTTAATGTCTTTGCAGAACTGTGTGGCAGGCTTTCAATGCTATAACCCCTTTAACTTGCTTTTGATAAAAAGTGGTTATAGACTTGAAAACTTTCAATCTATCCCTACTATGTTTGCTAACAAGATATCTCATCCCAGAACTACACCTTGCCTAACAGTGATCAATAAGAAACAATCAGTAAGGGCATAGCTGTCCAACATTAGCCATTCAATGCTTATGTGACAGACGGTCTCAATTATGGTAGAAATATAAAACATGCAAATAGGGGACCAAATAAGTTGATAGACAGAGAACAGAATGACTGCAGCATACAATCCATTTGATTCTCTAATAGCTGTTTGGGGATAAATGGACATGTAGGGGGAATTGTATACATGTGCTCTTGCACCCTGGGTCCGACACAGGGTATCCTCTCTATCTATGCAGTCCTCAGTGTATGGTTGCCATTTTTAATTCCACATATTCTTGAACCTGTAATAGGTATGTGGATATGGATGGACCCTACAAATATATCTACTTGGAGATTCCACCCCAATTGTGACCTTCCTCATGCTACTAATATTCTAAGCAAAGGACTCCCATGTTTTTTTCTGCTTTGTCATCTGTTGTATTTAATAAAGATTTCAGATTTTTATTGTTAATTTCGATAATAAGCTTTTGAATATTACCTTCTGTAAGAAAAAACTTTTAAAAACCCTTCCTTCTGGCTCTCTAACTATAGCAGGTCACACTGGGAGTGGATGATTAGCAGAGCTTGGCCAGTGCACTGAAGCTTAACTTCAGTCACTTTAATACTTACATCCTTATAAGATCTGCAAATCTTAGTATTCAACAAACTGGGCATGCTTTTTCTGCAAATCTCTCCACTGTCAGTATTTTTAATAACCTGTAGTAAGGATAAGAGCCAGGAGGGAGGATCTTAAAATAACTTCTACCTATAAAAAAAAAACCAAAACATTATTTTGTCCAGCTTTAATTCGCTTTTTGTCCCTTTTTTTGTTATTTTTTTTTTTTTTTTAAGGACCGCTTTTGTATTCATTTTGCATGCAGATAAACGTTACAGGACTGTGTACGTGTTTTTTGTTTGTTTTTTTTCCTTTTATTTGTAACCTGTAAGGAAAAAATGTGCATGTAAAATTTGATGCATAATCTTTAAAACCAAATGCAATACAATATCCATTCTGGTTTCATTGGTGAATCCTAAAAACAGTCCTTCAACATACTTTTTGGACACCAAATAATTACCTCACAGGAATGCATCGTAGCCCACACAGGATTAGTACCTGAATTTTACATTAAAAGGTTAGAAGTCACCAAGGATTGAAGCTGGGGCTTCCTCCTCATATTGCCTTCCAGGTAAATAGGCTCTCATGGAACAAATTAGTTTTTTTTTTTACAGCATAATTGCGGATTTACCCCTTGAAAACTGTTTGACATCCTTGTGGACCGAGCTTTAAGGTTTTCTTTTCAAAAGCGTAGAGTAAACATGTTGTATTTCAAGAGGATAGGCTGTTGGCTTCGCTCCCAATGTTAGGTGAACTGGAGGAGCAAGAATGTCTGGTGGGGATTATAGTTCTGAGAATGAACTTGAGCTGTTCTGCTGAAATATAGTTAGGTGGGATGTGGAAAGTATTGCGCTAGAGATATGAACACACCCGTATTTGTCAAGCAATTTAATCCATGCCTGGTGATTTATATCTGATTTCCTAAAATATTGAATACAATTTTAACGCCATTAGCAATAATGACCAAAATTTAGAGTGCAACTCCACTCCACATAATAGCTGTTAAAGCGCCTGATCTAATCTTAATTTGTAACTATAGTGACTCGGTGTTTTATTTGAGGGTTTCAGTGTTAATTTTTCTTTTTAGCAATTTTCAAAAGCTTGAAGTGAGCAAGGGAAACATTTACTTGAAACTCTATTTTTATAAGGAACGCATTCAAAATGAACCATTCCACTTATATTTTTTGTGCAATGTAAATTCAGTTCTTGCTGATTTTTCATTTAAATGTCAAAACTGAAAATAAAATATGATGTAAGGATTGGCTGTATGCTTTGCTACCATGGAAGCATTGCTTCTCTACTGTAATCCTCTGCAGGACTGGATTTACATATCTGGTACCCCTCGGCACAGGCACCTTAGTCCTGTTTATCCCCTAAACAGCTATTCAACAAATACATGGATTGTATAATGCAGATCTCCCTCTCTCTCCCTCTCTCTCCCTCTCTCTCCCTCTCTCTCCTCTCTCTCTCGTCTCCTCTCTCTCTCCTCTCTCTCCCTCTCTCTCCCTCTCTCTCCCTCTCTTCTCCCTCTCTCTCCCTCTCTCTCCCTCTCTCTCCCTCTCTCTCCCTCTCTCTCCCTCTCTCTCCCTCTCTCTCCCTCTCTCTCCCTCTCTCTCCCTCTCTCTCCCCTCTCTCTCCCCCCCCTCTCTCTCCCCCTCTCTCTCCCCCTCTCTCTCCCCCTCTCTCTCCCCTCTCTCTCCCCCTCTCTCTCCCCCTCTCTCTCCCCCTCTCTCTCCCCCTCTCTCTCCCCCTCTCTCTCCCCCTCTCTCTCCCCCTCTCTCTTCCCCCTCTCTCTCCCCCTCTCTCTCCCCCTCTCTCTCCCCCTCTCTCTCCCTCTCTCTCTCCCTCTCTCTCTCTCTCTCTCTCTCTCTCCCTCTCTCTCTCCCTCTCTCTCTCCCTCTCTCTCTCCCTCTCTCTCTCTCCCTCTCTCTCTCTCCCTCTCTCTCTCCCTCTCTCTCTCTCCCCTCTCTCTCTCCCCTCTCTCTCTCCCTCTCTCTCTCCCTCTCTCTCTCTCCCTCTCTCTCTCTCCCTCCTCTCTCTCTCTCCCTCTTCTCTCTCCTTCCTCTCTCTCTCTCCCCTCTCTCTCTCTCCCTCTCTCTCCCTCTCCTCTCTCTCTCCCTCTCTCTCTCTCCCTCTCTCTTCTCTCTCTCTCTCTCCATCTCTCTCCTCTCTCTCTCTCCCTCTCTCTCTCTCCCTCTCTCTCTCTCCCTCTCTCTCTCTCCCTCTCTCTCTCTCCCTCTCTCTCTCTCCCTCTCTCTCTCTCCCTCTCTCTCTCTCCCTCTCTCTCTCTCCCTCTCTCTCTCTCCCTCTCTCCCATATGGCTACATATGTTGCCTATGTAGTATTGACAACAACAAAATTAGAGGTGCTCATTCTGAGAACAGACCATACCCATGTAGGTTTGTCCTATAGGTCTACTCCGAGAGCAACCTCTTTTAGCTCACTTGTTCCCTTCACAGGGAGAAATATCCTGTAGTATATCAGTCTGGTCTCATTCAAAATAGTGACCCAGCCCCAAAATACCAGGCAATTCTAGCCTGAACAGGAGAAACTGCAAACCCCAGACGTACTTTTCATCCTTTGTGGGCCTCGTCAGTGAGGTGCAGCTTTAGGGAGTGCATTGGGGAGTAAAGCTGCACCTCACTGACGAGGCCCACAGAGGCTGAAATGTACATCTGTGGTTTGCGGTTTCTCCTGTTCAGGGTAGAATTGCCTGGTATTTCGGGGCTGGTCACTCTATTGAGGGAGCCCAGACCTGTTATACTACAAGTGAGCTAAAAGAGGTTGCTCTCAGAGTAGGTAACCAGACCTAGAGAACAAACCTAGCTAGGTATTGATCGTTCTCCGATTGAGCACCTCTGATTACTTTGTTGTCTATGTAGTATTGATCCACAATCTGTCGTCGTGCACTGTGTATTGTTGAGCTTTTCTGTAACAGAACGATAGTTTCTTAAATGTCAGTAATCAATACAGTACAGCCTGCTGTGATTTGTACTTAAGTGGTAGATTCCCACAGCGGAGTGAAGTTTTATGTGACCGTCCATTACCTTTCATCATTGCTGCTCTAAAGGTACTCGGCTTGACACTGCCAAGTACTTCTTAGACCAGAGTCTTCTGCTTGAGCTTTTTTTAGTTGTTTTTTCAGGAATGTTTTTCATTATTAATGGTTTGACTAGCAAATCCTTTCTGGAATAGTAGTGAGAAAATAAACAGGATTGTGTCATGAGATCTGTGTTACTGCACTTTCCAAGAAAACCGAAGCACTTCATACATCACCATAGCCTGCCTATGAATGTGTTATTTAAAATATACTTAAAGGACCCCTGTAATACTACATTTAAATTACGCTATTTTGAAAAATGACCCTTTACATGCGGTTGTATTGGTTTGGAATCTACCATGTTCTACCAGTTTCTGTCTGGAGTGGCAATGTGGCATTGAACACTACCAGTGCATTCAATAGAAAGCTAATTAGTTTACAAGGGCAAACACTACTGAGTAAGGGAATCAGCTGAGAAGATAAAATGTAACAATGCAGTCGAAAAGTTAAAAAATGTCAAATCTATATTTTGTTTATTTTGCTTTCTAAATTATTTGCTTTTCTTTTTTTTCTTTTTTTTCTTTTTTTTTTATAGAGGTAACCCTAACTGCATCCATTTAGATTTTTCCAAACTAATGGTATCAATAACTATACTTTAGCATCAAAATAAGGCATTGTTGTTTTGTTTTGTGTGGGGAATGTTTTAGTTCTAGATTATCGAGTTTACAAATGTATCGTAATTGCGTTAACTCCATGCTAATCTCAGTAATCCACATAATCTGTTCCACAGACACTAAACCTAATCCTTGTTAGTCACTTCTTCTTGCTCTGGTTATTTAAAGATGCAGTTCAACGAAGTATGTAATATAAAATACACATTATTATAAATGTAATGTGTTTGTCATTATGGAGCATTACTGAATATACCTCTTCCATAGAACATATTTCATCACTAATTACGTTACCATTTTATCACGGTTTAGCCAATTCTGTGTCACAATAGGTTTGACATTTTGTTCAAATGCCTCCCATTACAACACTAGTGCCAAGTTGCACTCGCTCTCTGGCTCTTAGCTATTTTGTCTGACTCAATTCTTTATTTTTTTAAGCATTTGACACAATGCCACATCTTATGACCCAGTTACAATTTACCGTGTGCCCACCAGACAACACAATCAGACACACATACTTGAAATAGTCAAAGGCATAGAGTTTATCATAGTTTATTAAAATTAATGCTACTATGGGCTACCGACAACTTGTCCAGTGGTAAATTCTGATATAATAGATATTGTGGAAAAGTTTTATTTTTTATTTTTTTTATTAATATTTTAAGTTGAGAGACCTCTGCCTTATTTTTAAAATGTATGTAGTAACCCAGACCCGAGTATTGCGAAGGCATGGATGTGGTCAGAACACAGTTAGGTAAAGCAGAGTTTAAAGATAAATGAATCAAGGGAATTTCTAGCAGTGCCACTTTAAGGACAGTCTAAAAGCTGAGCTCATGAGTTTATGTATGTTTGTAGAGAGATTCTATATATTGTAGTAGTATATAGCATTATTATTTTATCTATGATCATCTTATGTCAGCAGCAAGATTTCACATTGTGCTTGAGAATTGTTTAGTTCAGTCATGTCCGACTCTCTGTGACCCTATGGACTGCAGCATTACAGGAACATCAGTCAGCCACTTCCCCTGTGAGCTCCATCACACTCATGTTCATGGCTTCAATAACCTCCTCTAATCCATCACTGCCTCTGTCGCCCCCTTCTTCGTGTGCCTTCAAACATTCCCAGCATCAGAGTCTTCTCTAAGGAATCCTGCGTCTTATGATATGCTCAAAATATTTGAGCTTCAGCCTCATGAACAAACCTTCCAGCTTGAGAACTACTATTGTAAATGTCTGTTTAGCTTGAAGGATCTGCATTAAAGTTAAGAATTACAGTGTGAAAGGATTCCTGGCTTTCTAATGTAATCATCCTAGTGAGGAAACCCCCTCAAACCGGTGACTAAACCACAAGGAATGTACACTATTCACCTCAATTGTCTTTTGGGTTACGTTGTCCATATGACTAATGAGCAGCGGTCTGTGAGAGATCAGGGAGTGGTGAAAGTTGAACAATCATCTCACCAACCCGTTCCTGCTGTAACATGAACATTTTCTGTGTACAGCGACACCATTTACCATTCAGTGACTCATTGTGACCATATGATCCCCGGCAAAGACTTAACACTGTGTTCACATGCTCTCTATTTCCAGCTTGTTTCGCTCAAGTTGCAACGGTTGTGATGTCTTAAAAATAATTAATTGATAAAGTGAAATATACAAGTTTTTTGGGCGGTATTGATATTCGTATAGACTTCAGTACCTTGCTTTTCACCATGATCAATTCCGGCACGATATTGACATTTTGGTCTAGCAACTAGATGTGAAAAATTAAACCAAAAGCCTTCCATTTTAATGGCTTAAACTTTCTCTTGTCTGTGCACCTGCAAAGAGAATTTGGCATAAATTGATTTTCTAAGATGTAAGGTGATACATGAACTTACACTAGTTAGTCTCTGAGAGCCTTTTCTTGCAACAATCTTTATTTATCTCATGCTTTGTGTAGCTAGCTTAATATAACTCCCGTAGAAATGTCATTAGATAGATTCATATGCAGATTAATAGTGGTTCCTTCTCCTGAAATGATCATTAAGAGACCTGCAATTTGCTATTATTATTATTATTAATGTGAAACAGTTATATAATAAAATAGCTGAATAGGAAATATTGTTCTACTTCATTTACACTTAATTAAAAAAACAATGGAAATGTATCTTGTTTCTGAAATAATACGCTGGAATAAAAAAAATAAAAAAAATAAAAAAAAAGGACAATAACCGGATCTATCCCTCTTGGCCTGCGCATTTCTTCTGCAGCACTGACAGCTGCAGTTACAGGTGCCATGCGCCAGAGGGCGCTGTGAGTTTTCGGGCGCGGTCAAGTTCCAGGGAAAGCAAAGAACTATTCTCCCCTCCGATGTGGTGCATAGCATATGCTAAAAACTTCAACTCCGTCTGGCGGTGGAACTGCAGCTGTCAGATTTTGCGATGATGAAGAGGAAAAGGATCCAATAACCATTAACTGGGTAGAGGATTTAGTCTTTAAGTTTTCACTGGTCCCAATAAGGCTCCGTTATTTTATAACTTTTTTCCAAAATTATTGGCATGCATTAAACTAGTCTGCATGCATATCTAAAAATGCTTAATACCTCAGTGGGTGCTATAAGTAATGCAGAAGCCCTATGATCCTCAAAGGAAACCTTCTACCTTACTAGAAAACCCTACAGTAAATAGGAAAGTCTGCCAGGTATACTCTGAGCATATCAGGTACCCCAAGTGGTTAATGCATGCTAAAGTAACAGTTTCTGGAGGTGAACAAGTAGAATAAAATTAAAAAGGAGAATTACTCCTATTATGTATCCTAATGGATTTCCTACAATAAAAACATTTTAAAACAAAATTAGAAAATGGTTATTTAATTTATGTGACTGCTGTATTATATTTAGCAGTCTTAGACTTGTACAAACAGGGTTTTGTATAATATTGAAAATCATAATTTACATTTTTATATCAGTAAGGAGCCAGCCACACTGCGAAGTAGCCAATTTAACTTTTCTTAAGACCCAGAAAATGGAACATGCATATAGAATTGTACAAAAAGTTAGAAATAATCTAAATATAATGGATTGTGTAGTATTATTAAAAAAAAAAAGATAACTACAGTACATTCAAAGCAATTGTTTGGTCTGTTTTTAAGGCTTTTAGTGATACCTGAATTGGGAGAACTATAATTTTGCTGCCTTCTGTTACATATACAGCAATGTATTATTTGCCAAGGATCTGTGACCCCTATTTAAATCTGCTGCTCCTGATACTCTTGCACAGTCTTATGTACATACGTGCGTCATTCCTTCATAGTACTATAGTTTTTAATCCTCTTTCCTCCTGAAGATCTGACGGCTTTCTTTTACAAGATCTAATGTTCAAGTGCTAATGAGCAAACCAGCTAGCAAATGCATTACATCTTTGAGTCATGAAACCTGTTACATTCTCTTAAATGATATACCACACAGGAATTTGGCACTTTGCCTCCTTTCAAATACCTACTGAGGGGGCACAGAAATCACATGACAAGACATCTGCTGTCTTAAAGGTATATGGAAGTTTCCCTGTTTTTCCCTTTTTCTAATCTAACACATACTGCTTATATCAGACACACACATTACATTGATTAATTCTATACGCATAAAGAAAAATAAGTTTCCACACATAGGCACTTCATTCTAACCAATAGAAAAGCTGCAATCATGTTTGTGTGTGTGTGTGTGCGTTTTTAATGCTATGCTAACCTACCAGCCAGTAGGATTAGGCTTTGCTGCAGAGACTGAATCCAATACTTCTACAATGCTGTAGTTGCCTCTGATTGGCCGTAATATATTTTGAATTTTATGCTAATTTAGCTTGGATTTTCAAGGGTATTCCCTCTCAAAATCAACTGCCAGAAAAATGATGAAACTTTGCAAACATTTGATTAATGTTTATTTTGGGATTTCTTCATGCAAAAAATAAAGATTGCATACTCTATTTGACGCATTCATAATCTATGAAACATCTGTATATCTTTAAAAATGCTCCTTGATATACTGATCTTTCCCACTAAATGTATTGTGTAGTGCAAAGTAAGCTATATACCGTGGGGCCAATCTATCAAAAACAACCACTTCTTGAAGATAACAGCGTTTTTGGAGAGACCACATAAAACCTTTTCTTGCCTATGCCTGAACTGGCTGTACACGGCTAAAACTCGGGGGGTGGCCATTACTTTGGTCCCAAGGCATTTTGTCATAGGGTTTCCTAAACCTTTTAATGCATTCACCACCCATTTTTTCATGTAAAACTCTTTTTGTAATGTTTAAAACTTGTTCTTTTAAATGTCTGATCATTGACCCTGTAAGCTCTGCAGAAATTTATATGTTTTGATGAGACCGAAATATGAACAAATAAGCTTTCATAATGTACATAACTTGCAGCATTGTTAGTAGTCCCTGCCCACTCTTCTCCTCCCATATAACACCATGACATTGTTCAGCGATTGTCAACATATTTCCAACAAGATGCTGACTTTTTCAATAAATGTTGCTAGGTAATACCAAGCACTTCATAGCAACTAGATAATATACATGTCTATTGGCAACTGAATCTGTTGGTAGGTATTACAAACTAAAGCAGGGTTTAGGTCATGGATGTGACACTGATGTAGGTCGGCCTTTTCAGCAGGATATTCCAATACATTTCCTGCAGACATTCAGATTGCCTTGAGAGGGTCACGGATACTAGAGGTGCAAAATCTACGCAAGCACGCACACACACCGTTTTTACACTTGAAAAATATCGACAAAATGATACCTGGTCAGATTTGGGGTTATTACGGTCATGGAATGTTCAAAACTCAAAATGTATAGCATTCATAATTACTTACGGGTATTAAATTGTTCCTGTAAAGCAACTCGATAACGATCTGCGGGTTACAGGAGGGGAAAAACCCTACAGGATGTCGAAATTTGAACTCTGTTGCATTCAAAAATCGCTATTAAATTGCTACAAATCCACTGGCGTTCAAACCCGATAACCCGCAAATGGAGCCAAAAAGCCAACAGGTACTAGAGAGGACCTGCAAGGGGGTTGAAGTCTTATCCGTAGCACTGTAAATGCAAATATAAACACACTACTGTAGAGGTAAAGTGATGTTTGGTATTAATATTAATAACACAACATTCTCAAGCTCTCAAATCTGCAATATAAAATACTTTTATTTCTGTTTAATTTCCATGTTATATCGATCCCAGCAATCAATGTGTTCATACGTATAATGGAACTTGCATGGACTAGAATATAATATTTACTGATTTATTCATATTGCATTCATGCTGGAATGTGGGTCTGATTGAAACTCGTAACACTTTGAAGTCTAACCTCCATTTTTCAGTGACGTAATGATGACGATCTCATTTGCCATTGGCTCAGTCTAAACCCGTAACTGCGGGTTTGACTAATTGATCATGTTTATGGCTGCTCATCCAACGTTCACAAGAATGGTTTGGGTCTATGGCCCTTAACTCGCGGCATGGTTCAATTTAATAGCTCTAACGCAGCAGAATTTCAAGCCCGCAGCCTTTGCGGGTGTGCCGATGCTGCTACGGGCCTTGATTTTCTTTTTGGGGGGGGGGGGGGGTGGGGGCTGATGGACTCCTTGCTCACTGTGCCTTAGGGAGTTCAGCTACACCTTCCTGACGAGGCCCAAGAGAGGCTGAAACGTACGTCTGAGGTTTGCTGTTTCTCCTGTTAAGGGTAGAATTGCCTGGTATTTCGGGGCTGGGTCACTCATCTGAGTGAGGCCAGACTGATATACTACAGGATATTTCTCCCTATGATGTGCACACGTAGCTAAAAGAGTTTGATCTCTGAGTAGGTGACCAGGCCTAAAGAATAAACCTACTTCAGGTATTGTTCGTTCTCAGATGAGCACCTCTGATTTCTATGTTGTGTAGGCAAATGATCCTTAGGGGTTTTTCTCACCCTAAGGGTGATGGGAGGAACCAGACATGAACTCCTTGCTCACTATGCTTAAGGAAGTAAAGCTGCGCCTCCCTGACCAGGCCCAAGAGAGGCCGACATGTACGCCTGAGGGTTGCTGTTTATCCTGTTCAGGGTAGAATTGTCTATTTATTATTTTGTGACTATTTGGATTTTTGGATGATTACAGGTATATTTTTTTTGCCTAAATATGTGACTAATATTGGATTTGCGGAATATGGGGGCAGATGAATATAAAGGTGTGTGTGTAGTTATGTGCATTTTGACTGTTGCCTATGTTCAATATACTGAAAGCCAGAAATATGTAGAATACAAACTATATCTTTTGTTATTTTATCCTATATTTACTGCAGTCCAGTGTTACAATAATGTTTCGTTCTGTCATAACAAAATTGTGATATTGGGTAAAGTTCATGTGCCCATTATATTTCTACTTTAACACTTAGACTACCAGATAGTCTACGTCAGGGGTCACCAAACTCGGTCCTGGAGGGCCGACCCAGGCCTGGATTTGTGGATATCCTTGCTGCAAACAGGTGAGAATCTTGTTTCTTCAGCCATCCTGATTGACTCACCTGTTTGCAGCAAGGATATCCACAAATCCAGGCCTGGGTCGGCCCTCCAGGACCGAGTTTGGTGACCCCTGGTCTACGTAGTAGTATCTCAAAACTGTGTACATTTCCAAGGTGTACACACTCACTCTCTCTCTTATTCTCTCTCTATAGGTGTGATAACAATTATTGTTTATCGAATATGTACTCCATCTCCCCACTGTCAGACAGATATGCCAGGATAACTAAAGTTTTCTAAATTAGGCTCTCCTCATATTGAGCACCTCTAAGTTTGATTTTCTTTTAAAAGAACGGACAATACCTGAAGTAGGTTTGGCCTCTTTCAGCTCACTTGTGCCCTTCACAGTGAGAAATATCCTGTAGTATATCAGTCTCATTCAAGAAATACCAGGCATTTCTACCCTGAACAGGAGAAACGGCCAACCTACAGACGCGTTTCGGCCTCTGTGGACCTCGTCGGGGAGGTGTAGCTTTACTCCCTAATGCACAGTGTGCAAGGAGTCCATGTCTGGTTCCACTATCAACCTTAGGGTTAGAAAAACCCCTAAGGGTCATTTTTGCATTCGCAACAGCAAAATTAGAGGTGATCAATCTGAAAACGGACATTACCTGAAGTAGGTTGGTCCTATAGGTCTGGTTACCTACTCTGAGAGCAACCTCTCTTTAACTCCCTCTCCTTTAAAATAGGCTAAAATATATTATTAATCCACCTTACTCACAAATATAAACATTTTCGGGGGTTTCTCATAGTCTGGCAAATATAATTCTAAATAAGATTTTACAGTGCTTGCCATTATTAAATAAATCTAAGATCTAGGTGCACACCTTTTTTTTCAAATAACACAGCTTGTTGCATCGACCATTGGCAGCCAAAGGGTTAACTTTTCTATGCACTTAAAATGAATGAAAATGTATACTGACTATGAATAATTGGAGGGCTAAAAAAAGCTTTACTTTTTATAGATCAAACCATTTAACTTCTAAAATCTAATAATGTAATTTGGTTGCATTTTCCTGTATTTTAGGGAAAGGGTTATGTATGGTCTTTGACCGATAGTAACCCTCAGTATTCCTGCCTGTTGGCTTCACTTTTAGCTCCCTCTAGTGTCAATTTTGTTTTTTCTGTTGGTTATTTAAGTGTATTTACGGTGTTGCAGGCAATCATAAATTATTAATATGCTCCCTTTCAATTAGGAGGGAACATTTTTAATCGATTCTCTGCGCCAATACAGCTTCCTTAAATATATATTCTGCATCGTCCTCACTCCAACATCACAGCCGGCAGAAATCACTGCAGTGTTCATGTTGTAATTTTATTATATTAGTCACAATCCATGTGTACGCCCTTGTTTAGTCAACCTTGTGAGCCACGTGATCGTTTTTCCTCTCAAATGGGCCGAATCAGTGTACAGTATCAGCCAAAGCCTTACCTTTCTTAATCTGGCGTCGTACATTCTGCTAGGAAGCGTTGGTTTCAATAAGCCATACCACAAGGCTGATATAATATAGTTACTAATTGGTAAAAAATTAAAAAAATAATCTTTTTTCTTTTTTTTCTTTTTTTTTTTTTTAAGCTCTCTATCCTCATATCATGTTCCCAAGGGAAGTGTCCTTTAGCTGTTGTCTCCTTCCCTGCAACGGCATTCGTAGGCAAGCATGTGCAGGTCAGAAATATTTTAGGACAACCTTCTGGATAGCCTTTCTTTTTCTGGATAGCCTTTTCCTTCGGGACTTTGACATTCTCCTGGCAATGCAGTGAACTCTTTTTGAAGTTCCCTTTCTTTAGAATGAGAGATGTCTTAAAGTAACACGGCAATAAAAAGCATACACACAAATTAATAACATTTAATATTGTTGCAGTTGGTTGCCGTGAAGAAGTTTAACTCTCTATCTATGGCTATTCGTTACATCTCCTAGTGAGGTTGATGGCGAGCATGCCCAGTTGGTAGAGAATAAGACTGTAATCATTAACAGCCTTATTAAATTGTGATTCGGTAATGTTTAAAAGGGCTCTGTTTAAGCACACAGCATATTTTATTTAAATAAGTTTTTAGTTGGTGAAGACCTTGCTTTTGGATAGAAGATCACTAACTAAAAACTTCTGTAAAAAAAAAATATGCTCTGTGCTTAAATTGATCCCTTTTAAATTTATCGAATCGCAATTTAAGAAGGCTGTAAATATCCAGTAATTCATATGTTCTTAATTGATAATTAAAGGCATATCTAAGTGAGCTGGGTTATGAATGCATCTGATGGAGAATTATTAGTGTATGCAAACATTTTTACATGAAAAAAAATAAATAAACCTTTAAACACTTACATTGAAATCCGTAAAATGTCTTGTAATTTCTGACAGTTGCAAATGAGGGTTAACACCCTCCATACCCAGGCTAATTTAGCCTCAAATTAACCAATCAGGTTAGCTGAAACTCTTGAATTAACTCTGGGTTCCTGTTTGTGGTGCAAAGCAGCCTGGGAAATGTAGTGTATCACTGATATGTGACAGGAAGCTGCAAGGAGGAAATTGACAGGAGATTGGATGAGCAAGCAAGAACAGGTAAATAGTGTGTTAATATTGCTCCCTGGATGCTGTATGCTGATTTGAGGGCGGGTGGGGGGGGGGGGGCGGGATGTCAACATAATCATTAGAGGGATTTTTTAATATTAATAAAAAGAAAATGTTTTATGGGATGTGCTGCTTCTGGCCCATAGAGTGCAGAAATGTATTAATCCAGCTCACTTACATATGCCTTTTTAATTAATTTGTTAATTTTAATTCTACATATTAAACATATATAGTTTTACTTTCTGCAGTAACTGCTGTGACACTTAGCGTGACTTTGTTGTTCTGAAAACTACTGCATTTTTTTAAGTATTATTCACAAAGCGGAGCCCATGCTTTGCACCCTTTTCTCTCCTTCCTTCCTTCCTGTTTTTTTTTTTTCAAGTTTATCATACTTCAAAATGTTTTTTTTTTTTATGATCGGTTTGGATTACATTTTCTTTGTCCCTAATACAGTAATTGTATTTTCAGTCCAAGATAATATTCTTCATTATCTCAGTGTTATCCTATTAAATTGATTTCAAAATACAATTCTGACACCGGTATTTAGATTAGATATGACATATAGAAGAAGCAGAACTGTAATTTTACCAGTTTTGTGTTGACTTTTTTATCTTGACCCATTCTAGTAATTTGCCCTTCTTTCCATCTATAGTAATCTGTACAACTGGTATGATTATTGTATCACATTCCTATTATAGAGTCCCCCTTTACTATAAATAATTGTGCCAAACACTGAAGCGCCTGCAATGACTATACAGTGTGCTCTCTGTCCTCTTGGATCTGCCTGCAGGCTGTCGGCATCTGCTTTCTCTGGGTGTGGCGTGTGCTGCCGCTGCCAAGAGAAGCACAGCTGTTTGAGCGCATTGCTTTCGTAGCATTGCCAGAATTATAAGCCATATGCAAGCAGCCTTGTCTTAAGTTCCTGGCACGAGGATCTACTTGCACGCTTCTATATTTTAGTCATGCTGGTGGATCCCTCTATCAGCAGATCTACATATTACATGCTTGTGCATTATCAAGTAAAAGTAATTAGTCCTTTTTTAGAAAGAATATTAAGTCACTGGAGCCGAGCAAATAATTAGTTATTGGAGTTTCCGAATATGTCGGGAGTAAGTGTTTGATAATAGAGTGAAGAATAAAATCATTACCGTAATAATGGTTTTCATGGATGTCTAGTACATATATAAAATGCTCATTATGAACCAGTAGTCGTTTGCCCGTCATAAATGATGGGAATATATATATATATATATATATATATATATATATATATATATATATATATATATATATATATATATATATATATATATATATATATATATATATATAATATAATATAATATAATATAATATACTAGCGACTTGCCCGTCAAAAATGACGGCAATAAATTGAAGCCTGGCAATAGTGTTTGTCACACACTGCGAGCCTCCCCCCCCCCCCCCCCACTACTTTATTGGCCTCGCGATGAGCGCCTTTGGCGTTAATCACGGGCCTCGCAATGAGCCTCTCTACCCCTCTACTTGACGGGAGGGGCTCATTGCGAACCTCTCCCCCCCTCTACTTTACTGGCCTTGTGATAAGCTCCTTCAGCGCTCATCTCGGGCCTTGCAATGAGTGGCTTTGGAACCCTTTCTGAGCCTCTCCCACCCTCTACTTTCTCTCCCTTCCCTCTGTCTCTTCCCCCCTCTCCCTCCCCTGTGTCTCTTCTCCCCCCTCTCCCTCCCCTGTGTCTCTTTTCCCCCTCTCCCTCCCCTGTGTCTCTTTTCCCCCTCTCCCTTCCTTGTTTCTCCTGCCCCCTCTCCCTCCCCTGTGTCTCTTTCCCCCCTCTCCCTTCCTTGTTTCTCTTTCCCCCCTCTCCCTTCCTTGTTTCTCTTTCCCCCCTCTCCCTTCCTTGTTTCTCCTTCCCCCTCTCCCTCCCCTGTGTCTCTTCCCCCTCTCCCACTTCTGTGTCTTTCTCCCTCCCCTGTGTCTCTTCACCCCGTCTCCCTCCCCTGTGTCTCTTCACCCCGTCTCCCTCCCCTGTGTCTCTGCCCCCCTCATCCCTCCCCTGTGTCTCTGCCCCCCTCATCCCTCCCCTGTGTCTCTGCCCCCCTCATCCCTCCCCTGTTTCTCTGCCCCCCCTCATCCCTCCCCTGTGTCTCTGCCCCCCTCATCCCTCCCCTGTGTCTCTGCCCCCCTCATCCCTCCCCTGTGTCTCTGCCCCCCTCATCCCTCCCCTGTGTCTCTCCACCCCCTGACCCTCATCCTTTCCCCCCTCCGCTGTGTCTCCTCCCCCATGTCTCTTCCTCCCCTCCTCTCCCTAGCGTTTCTCTTCCTCCCCTCCTCTCCCTCCCCTGTGTTTCTCTTCCCCCTCCTCTTCTCGCTCCCCTGTGTTTCTCTTCCCCCTCCTCTTCTCGCTCCCCTGTGCCTCTCTTCCCCCTTCCCTGTGTCTCTCTTCCCCTGTGTCTCTCTTCCCCTCCCCTCCCTCCCCTGTATCTCACTTCCCCTGTATCTCACTTTCCCTGTGCCTCTCTTCCCCCTTCCCTGTGTCTCTCTTCCCCCTCCCCTGTATCTCACTTCCCCTGTGCCTCTCTTCCCCCTTCCCTGTGTCTCTCTTCCCCCTCCTCTCCCTCCCCTGTGTCTCTCTTCCCCCTCCCCTGTATCTCACTTCCCCTGTGCCTCTCTTCCCCCTTCCCTGTGTCTCTATTCCCCTCCTCCTCTCCCTCCCTCATGTATCTCTTCCCCTGCTTCTCCCCTCCTTGTCACTCTTCCCCCGTGTCTCTCTCCCTCACCTCATTGCTGTAGATGCGTGCGCGCGCGTGACGTTTTCGTGTGCGCCTGCGCACGCTTGTCTGTCCGGCTACCCGCGCACGCGACGTCTTCGCGTGTGCGCGCGCTTGCCGGCTACCCGTGCACGCCTGCAGTAGGGCTGATGGGAGCCATGGTGAAACTGCGAGTTGTCGTCAGTTGCGGCCCTTCCTTTGCGAGGGCCGCAAAGCGTGACGACAACTCGCAGTTAGACAATTATAATATGTGATATATATATATATATATATATATATATATATATATATATATATATATATATATATATATATATATATATATATATATATATATATATATATATATATATAATTATACCCCTTCCCCCTGTGTTTTTTTTCCCCCTCTGTCACTTTCCTCCATATATAGTATCTCATATGTCAGGAAGTTGATAAGCAGTCTGCCTATTTTTAACTCTAGTGCTTTTTAAATGTGGGGGAAAATCTTAATACCCAAAACATTAAAATAAACTATTTATTCCTAAACTAAATGTTAATATTAACATCCTTTTGTATTACTTTAGAGCATCATGGAAATCATTTTAAAAAGTGCAGATATGTATATAGTAAATAACATGTCATTTTTCAATTTATTTTATTGTAAAAAAATATTACATGAATGTTGCAGAAAGAAACATGAATCTGTTTTGAACAAATAACTCCACCTTTTCATACGCTTCGCTCCGTCAATACGAGTCTCCCTTGTTCATAGGTGGAAATTATCTAATCAATGAATGTGTAGAATTTGTCTAAAGCTTGTCCTTTTTAGCTAAAAAGTTTAAATATGCAAACTCGGTGGTCCTATTGTTGGCACAATAATATACAACACTAATTATAATGTCATCTCCTATGTACTAGCCAGCGCCAGATCTCTTCATCAGATTTGATTTTTATCTAGATTTTGCACTAATTTCCAGATTATTTGTGTATTTTTTGCAACATCTAGCCAACTGAGAAATTCTATTTTTTTATTACCTTTTATGAATGTTTGTACAACCATTTATGTTGTCTTTTTAAGCATTTTTTTTTCTAAAAGGAAAGTTGACCGTCATGTTCAGTGTGTTGTTGTACAGAAATTGTATTTGGTGTTTTCTCGGGCTGTTTTTGTTGGAGACGGAGTACATTAAGAAACCATTTTGCATTTATCATTCCAAGGTTTAATTTAAAAGTATTTTTTTTTTTTTTTTTTTACCTAAAAAAAACTTTTTTTTTTTTTTTAGTTTTTCTTTTTAGAAGGTATATTTGTTTGCTTTTTTTCCCCATTAATATGTAATTACAGCACTAACATCTCCCTAACATATTGTATTGTAATTATATCTGTGTACTGAAGTATGCCATATAGACCGGAACATTTAATATAATTTAGACTTGTTCAATGAGACTCTGATTTTTTTTTTTAGATGTTTAAAACCAGATCATCTGGCTTCATATTGAACCTAATAGTTAAAGGACTACTGTGGCCATATATTTAAAATATATACTACACTGGAAAAGATGCTAAATGTTTTTCGCATGTAAAATATATTCTATGTGAAGTTATGATGATTTGGTACCTAGCATGTGATTTTTCTTCCTTAGTTGGAAACTAAGACTTCTAAACGTCCTACTTATTCAGTCTGCATAATGGGAACATGGCATCTGAAACTGCCACTGCATTAATTAGGTTTAATGGATGAAGTTTGCAAGTTCTCAGTCTTGTAAGGTGCTTTGGAGAAAGCACTAAGTACGTTTTGATTTTAAGCTCAGAGACTGGGCCCTCAATTCTTTTGCAATGTGTTAAAGTTAAAAAAACTGTGCCTTGTATAGCCCTACGGAATATGACGGCGCGTTACAAATGTAGCATAATAATAATGGAAAGCTCATCCGTTTACAAGCACAGTCACTTCCTAAAAAAGTAACATTCAGATTAAGCTGACAATGGAAATATGTCTATGCTGTAATGAATAATTGAATGTAAAAAATTAACATGTAAAAAATTTTTTTTTTTTTAATATACAGAAAAAAAGCCATATAGTTAAAACAAAGTGACCACAGTGGTCCTTTAGTTTCAGGAGAGCAGCACTGAGCTTGTTTATTCTATACATCATTTTGCTTGCTTATTAGATTGTGTTTTTAAATACAATTTATTCCCATCATCTTTCTCAAATACTGTAAACGTCAAATACAATATAGCGTCTTATTAATGCATCTAGTGTGGAAGACAAAAATAATGGACTAGAGCAGGAAAACCATATATACGGTTTTAAGTAGAGGCGTTTCCCATGAGCCTCTGCTTTGGTTTGACATTATCGAACCGGTTGAGCTGCCAGATTGAGCGAGCTTTGCATGTTTCTCTCGTGTCCTCTGATTGAATCTTTGCAAGAGCCGACTTCCTCTCTGCTGGTGAGGACCAGAAGAGGCTGGGCAGGACTTATGAGCGTCTTCTCATCGCTCTCATCCTGCTGAATATCCTATTGGGACGAGAGATCAAAAATGGACCCTGCAAGGATAGCTAAAGTGCTGAAGAAGGTGACACAGTGCAGCTGGTTTTAGACTACGGGTGACAATATTTGCAGGACTCTCTCTGCACGCTAACTGTACCTTGAGTATTAGTCTCTAGCCAGGTAACTGCTGGCGATACGCAAGCATTGCCAAACTGCTTGGATTAGACACAGGATCATTACGAGGTCAGGAAAACATGACATTTTTTTTTTGCCGGCTTTTGAAATGAAAGGAGTTAAATAAGAAGGCAGTCTGTGTTGGCAGATTCTAGTGTTCTCCATTGATCTCATTTGTGAGAGTGCTTCTCTGCGGGGAATTGCTAATGATGATTTGCTTTATAAGCCCTAAGTGCACCAGTGACCGCTCTGGGCTTGCATGTTGCAGTATGGCTTTTTGTATTATGCATGCTCTGCTATTCTCTCGGTACAGTGAGACTTTGATGCTTACAATAGGAATGCTCTTTGACTGCATCCTGTAATAGTTAATATTATCTACACATGTATTTAAAACTGTTGTAATTCATATCAAAGCAGTATAGCCATTCTGGCACGTAAGGCTTCAAACCAGCAAGGTCGCACAGTGCTCTTGTATTCTCTTATGGAGGCTCCTAAAATGTTACTTCTAGTTTGTTGGGTTATTTTAACTATATTTATATGTGGGGTTTGTGTGGAAGGCCCCTCGAACGCAGGGGGTGTTAAATTTAGTATGAAATTCAGGAGCCAGAAAAATAAGTGTCCAGCCTTGTTGGAACATTTTAGACTTCATACAGTACCCCTGAAATTCCTGGTTTGTAACTTTGTACTAATTTGGGTTAATTGTTCAACGAATTAGTCTGCAATATTTTGGAGAATTGAACAAAATATAACTCAAATGTAACATCAGTGCAGGTAAGCTTGAATTGTACAGTTTTGAACTAAATGTAAAACTACGTGATTTATTTTTAATTTTTTATGTTGGAACATGGTCAGAAGTATGGAAATGGATGGCATATAATAGTTTCTGATGATGTTTGTGCCACCATACCTTCTCCTTCAAAATTACTTGAGGTCCTAATTATGGTAGAAATGAAAACTTTAACCATAAATAAGGATAATTGCTTGTTAAAACAATATGGTTTCATTTTTAGAAGACTAACTTGAATTGCTGTTTCTGCCAAGAATCTTTTTTAGAAATACACTGGCTAAACATTTGTACGTCTGTACTCTATGGTTTTGGGTGGTAGAAAGTAAGTTTGATTACATGGCTCCTGTAGGAACATTAGCAAGGCTGATACATAGTTGGTGGAGATATTATGAAAATGTATGTAGATATTACATGGACCCCAAAGGCAATTTCTCGCAAGACCATAATGATACATAGACAGGGAGATTGTGGGTGCTTGCAAGGCTCCTTACTTGTTGCGTATGAAGTTGTCAGTCAGAGGCAATCAACCCACCGAGCTACCCCAGGAAAGTTACTGCAGTACAAAAAAAAGATTAAGTATGGTATGTACCAAGTGGGCAGTATAAGCAGTTGTGGAAGTCTAGGACATCAAAAACTCAGATTCTCAAAAATAAAAAAAATGTTTTTGGACTCTAAAAGTACAGGAATCCATTTTGTGTTTTACATCGCTTCCTGAGAGATGATTCATGAGTGTTTTATTTTGTCTATCAGTGGTGATAGTGGTGGGGAATGAGGTAACAGAGAGCAAATGTGAACATAATTGGATATTATTATTATTATTTATTTGTAACCCGCAAACATATTCCGTAGCGCTATACATCGGTTAAAATCCAGGCAAAACAATAGTGATATTAACACGTTGCAAAGGATAGAGGGCCCTGTCTTTGTCTTTTCCAAAGCACCTTGCAAGATCGAAATCTCGCAAACTTACAGTGTGAAAGGTTTGGGTGAGGTACACTAGTGTGAAAGATAAGTTGTTGAAGGTGATGAGCTTCTTTAAACAGATGCGTTTTTAGTGAAGATTTGAAGGTTTTGACGCAGGGAGATAGTCAAGGAGCAAGGCAAGGAGTTCCAGAGAAAAAGGGCAGCACAAGAAAAGTTCTGAATCCGTGAGTGAGAGGAGGTGATACGAGAGGTGGAAAAAACAAGGTCATTAGCAGAACGAAGAGGGCGGGTGGGGGAGTATTTGGAGATGAGAGCAGCGATGTAAGGGGGTGCGCAGTTATTGAAGGCTTTGTAAGTTAGGGTGATGATTTAAAATATTTATTCTGGAGGGAACAGGAAGCCAGTGTAGTGATTGACAGAGAGGTGCTGCAGGCACTGAACGCGGAGTACGGTAGATTAGTCAAGCGGAGGCATTCATTATGGATTGAAGTGGTGACAAGTGTGTGATGGGAAGGCCAACAAGGAGGGAGTTGCAGTAGTCAAGACAAGATATGATGAGAGTGTATTAGACTCTGAGTTGTGTCACGTGTGAGGTAATGACGCATTTTAGAGATTTTTCTTTTCAAGATAACACTGAAATACACAACTCCTATTCTGTCACTAGCCCAGAAGCAGATCCCTTGCATCATTCAATGCAATAATACCTATTGAGAGATGTTAGATCTCCTCTCGAATGCACACCTTCTACCAATATATCACAGATCTCTCCAGGGTCCTGAAAGAAAGCATCACAGAGCATCTTTTTCTAATTTTAAAACCTAGATGTATGACCCTTTTCCTGCTTAATTACGCTCGTAGTCAGTCAAACTTTTCAGACATATGTTTTTTTTTTCTTCCCCCTGTGCGGTGATCCTATAAAGACTGTAACATAGCTACGTGTTTCCCACTGAAATATTGACAACAAATTGATGTTTCCTGTGGTTATACATGAACATTACATTTTGCACACATCATGTTGTATATTAATGTCACACTTATCACATAGCATTCAATGTGTATCACCTGGCATTTAATACTAGGGTAGGTGGGTGTATGTGTTAACCCCTAAAGGGCCTGTTTTATTGATGTGTGACTTGGCATTAGTCGGGTGTTGGCATTACAAATACCCGCTCACACAACTGATTGTTCTTTGGTACTGTTGTATACGGCTTGGTTATTCATAAGAAAGGCTTCTTTGAGTCTTTTGTCACCCACAAATCAAATTTTTTTTTTTTGGTTATTCTAAAAGAGTATAAAAAACTGATGATATATTGTATAAGCCATTTTTTTGTTTGTGGATTATTCCGGACAAATAATTTTTTTATTATTTGCATTGCATTTGTTTGTCTGCTTTGCTGTGGCAATTACAGTCAGTTTGCTTGGCCCACCTTGTGGTGGACAAAACAATGACCCCCAATGTTGCAAGTCTGCCACAAATTAACATACTGTACTGTATTTATCAGGAAGGAGTCACTGTACAGAAAAGTCTTAATACAATGAAAAGACAGTCATTCATGCTCTTCATAATGAAACAAACTTCCTTTTGGGGTGACCAGGTCCTTTTGAATAAAAAAATAAATAATATTTTTTGGCTGTTTTTCTGACGTCTCCATTTATTAAGCATCGTTCACCAGAAGAGTATATTTTTGATATGGGTCAGAAGTAGTGGTCCACTAATATCTGCCAAATAGCCAGGCATTTGTAATATGTAGTTTTATTACGGATCATATACTTTTATTGGCAATGATGTGATGGCGCACGAAAAAGAAAGACATTTTAAATATTTGAAAAAAATTTAATTGTTTTATATAAATCTTTGCTCAATATATTTACTGATAAAGTATAACCATTTTCATGCTGCATGACTTTATATGCTAAACTCTCTGACAATTCCCATACACGTAACAACAAATATTCCAACTATATATTTTTGCCAAGACTTTCCTCTTATAAAAAGTATGCGAAAAAAATTACTATAGCTTGTGTGTTGTCATACTATTTATCAGTGGAACTCTATCCTATCTATCCTATCTATCTATCTATCTATCTATCTATCTATCTATCTATCTATCTATCTATCTATCTATCTAGTTTTGAGAATTTGCTCTTTTTTGAGTGCTTGTATTCTTGGCGGCTCTTTGCCGCTTTGTTCAGGGAATAGAAGATTTGTGTTGTGGTTGATGGCCGTGTCCTCTGTAACTCCGCTCCTTGTCCTGCTGTGATTGCTTACCTCAGCTTCTCAGTATAGGAGTGTGACATCACCCCTGAGTCTCAAGGATATGCTGAATTAGGGACTTATAAAAGGCTGCATATTGGTGTCTAATGGTTTCATTTGTGTCTTTTTTTTTTTTTTTTTTTTTTTTTTTTTTAACCTTTTTCAAATCCTTCTTTTTTTTTTTTTTTTACTAATTTTAGTTTATCTGGGTATTGCAAAACAGTGATGTCAGGAGCAACATTTACATGTCTGGAAAACAGTTATTATAACACAACACAATAATAATGTAGTTCACCATTAATTTTAGTATGTTTAGGACAAAGAGAGGTCGGGAGGAGTAAAGCAGTGGGTATTAATGAGGGAAAACTGTTTTTTTTAAATTGTTTTGTGGCTTATATACTTCAATAGTGATAGCAGACAATATGTAATTTGCATAATAATAACTTAAACATGTAAACTGTTCTGACAACTTGTGGAGTATTTGGTCATATTCAATGTATTGCTTATTTTATGACTTTTTTTATATTTCGTATATTCTTTGAAATATAGGTGAAGGTGATTAGACTTACTGAATATACTGTTTTATTTACTTGATCTCCTTTTTTGTCATTTCCCGAACATTTTAATGATACAGTCAACCACATTTCAGAAAAAGCTTTTATGACTACTGTTTCTATTAATAATTCCATATTTCACATCATGTAAATTGATTTTTCTTTGTATGTAATTTAAGAAGCAGACAGTTGTATATAGATGTTGCCAAACTGATTTCTATCCTTTTTATGTTCCTCTCACTTTGTAGATTAAAAATACTCACTTCTCGTTTTTTTTCTCTCAGTCTGAATCTGGATATGGATCAGAGTCCAGTTTACGGCGGCATGGCTCAATGGTGTCTCTGGTGTCTGGTGCAAGTGGCTACTCTGCTACGTCGACATCGTCATTTAAGGTCAGTAATTTATTTAGCAAAACAGACCAACAAATATTTTTTTTTTTTTTTTAGTTTCTGCATGATTCCCCATGATTTTTTTTTATTTTTTTTTCTGCTACATTTTATATAAAAAAAATATTAAATCACAGTGTTAAATAGATATGGCCACTGTTGTTCTCATTTAGAATATAAAATCTTATTAACTCATAAATAGGAAGGCATTTCAGAAAACGTCCTTAAAAATAAGAAGCAACATTTGATTAACTGCTTTTAAGGCCTAAGCAGCACTATGCAGACCATGAATAACAAAAATTATATTATTTCTTATTTGTGGTATATACTTTGTTTACACTCAGGTTGTATGCACTTTTTTTTTTGATACATGGCAACTACTTTTTCAACAATAATCCTAACATTACCCTACCAGGAAAGTATCAAGTGACTGAGCTAATATTTAAGCAAGTGGCACAATGTATGAATGCTTCTTACACTCATACCTGTCCTAAGATCTCCGACTAAAATGGGTTTGCAGTTCTTTTTAGCATAGTGAAATTTTAAAGGACTACTGTAAATGATTTTGTAAATTGAAGTAAGAAAATAACTTTTGAAATTAAGTGTAAGATCCTCCAGCTGAGGTGCCTCTTTCCAGGCTTTGAGATGTCATTAGCTTTGTCTATGAGTATCATCTTCCCTAAATGCACATGACCTTGACAAACATATGCTTGAATTAAAACAAACCCATTCTATTGCATACTTATTAAATCAAATTACTTAAAATGATTCAATTGTAAAATATGACCGCAGTGGTCCTTCAAAATACGGCAAGGTGCAATATATAGGACCTAAAATAAAACACTAGTTACACTTGTCCTAACAAAGGAATGGTGGAGTACATTGTTAATGGTACAGAAATATGATTTCCTCCATATTAATCTAGGCAGTTATTGCAGTTACCCGATTTGATGGAAAGTGAGTAGTGCTAGTGGTACTAATATTTTTAGCATAATTTTTTTTTTTTTGTGTCATCCTCCCAAGTTTTCTGTCCCTTTTTGAATAGGTTTTCTAAACTGTAGATCACACATTTTGCCATATAAACATTTTCGCGGTATTAAAAAAAAAAAAGACCTTTGATTTATTTTCATAAAGTAGTGTCAGGGTATTGGCAGATGATGAGCTTCACATAATTTATTATGTAAAGATTTATCATCTGCCCCTACCCTTACTATCTAAAACCAAAGCTCGAAATTGAACGCCATCAAGAAATTTAAGAAATTCTTGGCGGGCAAGTGCTGCACTACCTAGTGGCCGTTGGCCGTCACTTGGGCCAGAAGACAGATAAGACCACCCCCATTTTTTTATTTATTTATTTATGTTTTGCTTGTTGGAAAATAACATAAAATGATCTAAACAGTCCCCAGTTATTCCAGTGTTAGGATAGCAGTCCAATGTCAGTAGTGGAAAAACAAAATGACAATACATAAACATTACGAGCATTACTCCTATTACCCAGTGAGTAATAACTTGGAATAGATTTAAAACTTTACTTTTAATAAATGTTTTAAAAATCATTGCTTATGTTGAACATGTGATGAGAATGGAAAAATATTTGCACAACTTCACCTCTGCCCTTAATGACAAGCTCATGCAAGTATTTTTGAGGAAAAGTCCACTAAATGTCATGGATTTTATGTAGCAGTTTTATTTGAGATATCTGCACAGGAGTCGGGTTATACAAACTGGGGGCATGAGCCATAATTAGATCCACAAATATATACATTTCTTTCATTCCATATGCAGCATGCTCATAATCATTTTTTTTCCTCCATACAAGAGCACCTTGTTAAATATCCAATTAATTATCTACATGCATTGAGTTAGTGACTGTATCATCCCCTTTTTGATCTAAGTAGTTTTAGTTCAAAGCACACTGGCATTGGACTCCTTTTTCAGTCCTATGGGTTTCCAACAGTACTCCATGACCAACTGAGTAACTTATCTCTCTTAAATATAGTGAGATTTTTTTTTATTTTTTTATTCTGGTCTGTTACAAGAGCTTCCCCCATTCCAACTCCATTTCTAAACTGTGTGGTACCAACTGATTGAGATACAAACTAATTTCTTCTTCCTCCCACCATCACAGTATTTATGTCTTTAGAGAGGGAAGTTACTGGTTAATTTCAGCGTCTCATTAACTGTGCGATGAGTACACATTCTGGAATAACACACTGTATACAACTAACAAGCAATATAACAATTAAGCCACACATAATTCATCTGTGCGATGTCGAATATAGCCACAGCTAGCCTTGATTTGTAATACATGTATTTCATAAATGAATAAAGAACCTTGGCTTTCATTTGTTTTCATTGTGTTTGTATGAACAAGAAAACATCCTTCTACTATATATTACCTACATCCTCCTCCTATTCCTGCAATTGGGTTTCTGTCTATTTTATTTGTTACACTTATAAAGGCTTTTCTTTTGCAGAAGGGACACAGCTTGCGAGAGAAACTTGCTGAGATGGAGACCTTTCGAGACATCCTATGTAGACAGGTCGATACTTTGCAGAAGTATTTTGATGCATGTTCAGATGCAGTATCTAAAGATGAGCTTGAAAGGGATAAAGGTACAGTATTTCATTAATCAATAAGGCACAAAACTATCATTAAAAATGTTAGAAGTGGAACTGACACGTCTACCGTTGTTGGGTCTTTTATAATAATTCTATAGATATACGCTATGGAATATGTTGGCGCGTTACAAATAAACTATAATAATATACACCCTTTTGATAGTACAAGGTGTTTATATCATGACATAGTGAGTTTGGTTAATTTGGTAGAGTGTACCTAACTGCATGATTATAATACCCAAAGTGGCATACTATGGCAATAATTGTAATTGTGTATATCAAGAAGTATGTGTTATGGTTATACACTGCACAAGCCTTTTGTACTTATCTGAAGATCTGTATTCTCTATTTGTCAAGCTTCTTTCACCTTACTCTCGTCTTAAACTACTGCACCCATGAGCTCAGGTTGCCTTTGGCCCTCTTGCCAATTTCAGCAACAAACCCAAACCTTACTTTGTGCTCTTTTTATCATGCTTGTTCTGTACATATCCCCCTTATTTTTTCATTTATTTTTATTTCATACGTTTTTTAATTGTGAAAGTTAGTTGTCATGACCTGTACATTTGAATTTAGTAAATGTAACAAACTAGCTGAAACATTACATTGAAAATGGTATTTTAGCACCATTTATAAACTGAGCATACCTTTTTAGTGTTTTTTTATATTTTTGGTTGCAAACTTTACTAAATCAACCTATGGACCCTCCCCATGTTTCGCTGTGGAAAAGTTATTACATCTTGCCTTGCTCAGTTGTGGCTGTATGATCTATACTACTACATTTTCTCCATTGAAATCTTGTAGCATGTTTTAATTTGCAAATGGAAAATTTTAATATATTCCCCTTTGCTCCAGCATTACATTTTCTTTTTTTTTTTATTATCTCAATAAAACACCTTAACAAAACTACCATTGAATACCATTTCTAGTATAACTGTTTTATAAAATACTCTAATCTACAATCAAATACCTTGTCTACAGTAACGTGATTTGCAGCGTACATGACATGGATGTGTGTTTTGAACTAGTACTCCATTAGTATTCGTATTTGCTAAAATTTTGGCCATAAATGTATTCTGTGATTTTAAAATGACTTTTAAGTAGTCCACTCCTGGTGGTGCCAGCCTCAATGAGAGCTTGCAAACAAGTGATGCTTTTGTGACCTCCCTGTTACCAGAATTGGTGTCCAGTTCATAACTATACAGAATAGCATGCTTGTTTGCTGGCTGCTTCTGTGCTATTGTCTTCCATACATCACATTGTGCGTTCAGTTGCTGTTTCATGGGTTATATTCTGAGCCAGTATCTACATTAAGTGACACTGAGGCACAACCTATCGTCCCTAATACTCTTCTGCTTCGTGTTTAGTGGTTGAAGATGACGAGGAAGACTTTCTTCAAAACCATGCTGATGGAGAGTACATTCACAACAATAATGGCAATAAAGAAAAATGTAAGTGTTGTTTTAATTGTTAATTTCAATTAAGACTGGGGAATGTAATTTCAGGCCATTGATCGCAGACCTGATGTTCGCATTCTTTTTCCGAGGCTATAAAATAATATAATAAGTTCTTGATATGCATTAGCAAAATCTTTGTTTTTTAAATATGAAGTTGCTTTATGGGGAAATGCCATTTAAACACATTTTAATATTTATGGTATTGGTAAAATACATTGTGCTGTTCGTCATCCTCATCCTCTTTAAGGGGACGTGGCATCTGCACAGAAGGAATATGGCCTCTACAACTGCCAGTTCTTGCATTAGATTAGTTGATGTTAGAAAATGGTGAAAAATTTAAAGGTTGTCCTTTATTTGTTTTATATTTTTTTGTTCTTTATCAACTATAGTAATTCAAATGACCATATAGGAAAAAAATGACACTTTGCTTTTTGTATACTTTCTGTTACAAAAAGAGTAACCGCAGAACACTGTACACTACCCGTTTGGGGTCAGCTCTGACTGGCCCCGTGCTTTTCTGAATTTAAACTTATCTCTGTATCATCCCAGATGTCTTTCCTTACCTAACAGTTCATCTTATTTATTACCTTGACTCACAACCGGTCTATATTAGTGATCTCTTCCTGGATGTTTTCATGCCACTTGATACTCACAATCCCCCAAATATGTTGCTGCTGTTCCCAAACACCTAGTCCCCAATGCTGACAAATGTTCTATATATTACAATACCTTAATCTGTTAGACGATATATCTATATAGACTGGCAATTTTGGGAAGGGAATAAATGGACCAAATATACATTCTCATACAATCCATCTATCAGACTCTGCAACCCAATACAGTTGGATTTCCCATCATATTTTATATACTTTCTCCTACACCTGCTTGTGGGGTGTTTTCCAGGTCTGGAACTGTTATATAGAATTCCCCTTCTCTCTGACAATCCCTTAACTGTAAATTCTTTATGCATGCATACCTTTTTGCCTTAATCCTATCACATTGTACCATACTTCTGACATACATTTGTGTTTGATTTATTCATCTTTGTTCCCACTCATTTTTGTTTCCCTCAAAAATATTGTCCACTTTTTTTTCTATGCCTTCTTATATATATATATATATATATATATATATATATATATATATATGTATATATATATATATATATATGTATATATATATATATATGTATATATATATATATATGTATATATATATATATATATGTATATATATATATATATATATGTATATATATATATATGTATATATATATATATATATGTATATATATATATATATATATATATGTATATATATATATATATATATGTATATATATATATATATATATGTATATATGTGTGTGTGTATATATATGCCTATTAGAGGTCAGTAATACATTATCTTTATATTGATATATTGGTTTAAAAATAGACCAAGGCACTTTACATCTAGTCTAAGCAAATCTTTTTATTTTAGTATTCCCACATGTGACTCCCAAGGGAATTAACGGTATCGACTTTAAAGGAGAAGCCATTACTTTCAAAGCTACTACAGCGGGGATACTTGCTACTCTATCGCATTGCATTGAGCTCATGATGAAACGGGAGGACAGTTGGCAAAAAAGGCTGGACAAGGTAAGATAATTTGTTTCATATTTGCAGTCAGGTTATACCATTTGGAACAATGAATCATACATCGGTATATAATAATTTTATAAATGGGGTATTGGTAAAAGCAGCTGCATATATATGTGAGATTTGATGGAGAGGTGCAGTGTTTTATGTATTTAAAGAGGAACATTTTTCATGTAATGATAAACCTGTTTAAAAATATAAATATTCTTACAGTATATTGAAGTTGTTTAACATATGCATTTTAAAATGCTATAGATGAAAATATATATACAAACTAATGGCTAATCCAACAACTGCAGTATGTGAGGAACCTGGTCCAGTGAGATCAAAAATGTTAACCTAAAATTGGGGAGTTGTGTTGAGGAATAGAGTGCTCTGTCATATAAGAGGTCTGTGTTTGTATTTCTGTGTGCAGTGTTGGGATATTTTCTTAATGTATTTGCTAATGGCTTCCAGAATCCAAAGGATTAGTTCAATCATGCTTCGCATTGTGTCTTCAATGGGACATATTTGGAACCCACATCAAGATTACATATTAATGATTGAATGGCACCATGAATATCGCTGTAATTAATACAAAGAAAAAGCCAAAATAATGACCCCCCTGGATTATTTCCTATGGTAACCTAGGGTGATAGATAGATAGATCAGCTTTTGTTGTGATGGTCTATCTTTCAGGGTGTTTCAGGTTGTATGGCACTGGCCAATGGCATTTTATTTGAGGAGCAAACCTATCATTATTTTTATTTTATTGGGCCGAAACTGTAGCATTTTCATTTTTTTTAATTTTTTTTTATATTGTATAAAGCAACTCTAATCGAATCCAGTTTGCTCATCACAATTTACATTAGACTCTCAGTTATCTGACACCCATGGGGATGGATGCCAGATAAATGTAGTTTCTAATTGCTTGAGAGTTACTATTAAAAGAGGCTTAGATTAGCTGCACATAGGATGCTCAGCTAAGTATATTTGTCAGTGAGGGCTGTTCTAGCAGCAGCAGCTTTCACTCCTGACTTACACACACATGGCGTTGCTGAACCCGGAGAATGTAACCCCTCAACACTGCCCTGGCTCAGTCACACATGCCTGTGCTTTCAGGTAACACTGAATTGCATAGACATACACTGGATGAAATCTAGGTCCCAGTAAGCATTATGTGGCATGACAACCTGGCTCTTGCATTTGTTGAGCCCTGTAAAATTACATTTAATTTAGAGTACAGTATTAAATTTTTTTCTTGTTTCTTGAGTACTGGTTACCTGAGAGTCTACTGTATTTTACTTTAGAATATACATTTATGATTTTAGAAAAGCAAATCTCTAATGTGTTCAGCTGGCTTTCACATTCTTACTGCATAACCGCATCTGGTCCCTTGATAACAGATGTAGGTATTTTATTGTAATCTTGTGACCTAGTATAATTTTTTATTTTTAGCCAGCACAAATATTCACTTTAATCTATTGTATTTTGAATACAGTTTTACCTTGCACTTGGTAATATTTCAATATTTAAGATGTCCCTGCTTAATTTTCTCTTTTTCCTTGAACACACTGCCGTTATAGTCATTGGTCCGTTGGATTCGCTCTAGCCAAAACTTTATAGTTACTCTTTTGTAGGAAGTCGAGAAGAGGAGGAGAGTAGAGGAAGCATACAAAAATGCGATGACGGAGCTAAAGAAGAAATGTCACTTTGGTGGACCCGATTATGAGGTATGTGAATATTACACTTGATCTCTCAGATTTCCTCTCCCACAGCCTTTTTGTTTCTCCATAGAACATTCAATAGTATTCACTGACATCTGACATCAAGCATGAGTTAGTTTGATGACTAAATAGTGTTAAGACTTGTGACCAGAGCTAGAATGCCAACGTGCTCCCTAGCGGTGTATTGATATCCATGAAAACAATTGTTTTTCAGGTTAGCAGCTTTGATCCCAATTTATAACATGAACACGAAGCACAGTTGTCGGAAACCTAGAAAAAATACAAATTGCACAAAAACATTGCTGGCCTGGGTTACAAAAAGCATTATATTAAATTTCTGTTTTGCTTTCTGTAGTGCATCAGTCAGTCGATTGTATTTTTTTTTTTTTTTTTTTTTAAACTATGAGGAGTTTGCTGTTTTTATCAAATTATCTCAACACTATGCTAAGGAATGTTCAAATGTGCACATGAATTTTAAATTAGTAAAAAAAATGTTTTTATCCTATTTTAATAGGAAGGACCCAACAGTCTGATTAACGAGGAGGAATTTTTTGACGCGGTTGAAGCAGCTTTGGACAGACAGGACAAAATTGAGCAGGTACTTGTTATAGTACATGCATAGTCTATGTAAAAAAGCACTTAAATAAGACTACATGCTGGAAATATGTACGCTGACCAATTTAAATATATTTTACGTAAGTCATTGTAGATTTCCTTTGGGAACACTTTTTTTACTTTTGTATCCAACTGAAATTAGATTTTTTTTTATTTTTTCCAGTCACAGTGTGAAAAAGTCAGATCGCATTGGCCATCATCTCTACCAACAAGTGAAGCATATACAGCAGTAGGAACTCATAAATTTGTTCAAAGTGTGAGTATATCTTTGTTTAATTTTACAATCGCCAAAGTCCCTAATGATCATACCCCTTTAAAAGTACTGTATTACCATGTTGTAACTTACCTTCACTGTTCTTTTTGGTTTGCTTATCTTTATTCTGTTTATTGTTCTGATTATATGGTTTCTCTCTGTCTGTGGTAGTTCTCTGTTAGTTCTTCCGTTGATCTGGTCAGTGCCTCTGACCACAGGTTCATCTTCCAGGTACCAGATCTTTGCATAGTGAGCTTCAGCATACTTTAACCTTTTTTGCAATGAATATTGCTTTTATGTGCATAAATGACAAATTTAAAGAGCATGTTTTAACCATTAACCATTGCCTGAAACAAGTGCATGGAGTTCTTATCTTGCGACACATTTCCATATTCCCTCCATTTTAAAGTATTTAAATCACGAGAGTGTGATATAAGCATTAGACATTTTTGCATGAAAAATGATCTGATCAAAGTGTTAATCCATGAAACTTCCATATCGCTTTAAGTTTGGATACATTTCTGCACTCCAAAGGCAAAAAGCAGCCTTTATGTATGCAGCACATCTCATAAAACATGGTATTTTTATTAATATATAAAAATCCCTCTATTGATTATGTTGACACCTCCAGGGGGTGTCTACACAGGCACCTAAACCCCCTCACCCTTCCACCAGCATGCAACATCAGGGGATCAATATTAACCCACTATTTACCTGCTTTTGCTTGCTCAGCCAATCTCCTTGCAGCTTCCTGTCTGTCAGCAGCAATATATAACACATATCAGTGATACACTACATATCCCAGGCTGCTTTTCAGCACCAAAAGGAACCCAGAGTTAATTCAAAAGTTTAAGCTAACCTGATTGGCCAAAACAAATCAAATCATTTTGAATTTCATGCTAATTTAGCTTGGGTTTGTAGAGTGTTAACCGTGGTTTTTATTTGTCAGAATCTACAAGACATTTTGCTGACTTCAATGTAAGTGTTTTAAATGTTTGTTTCGGGACTTTTTCATGCAAAAATTGTTTGCATACACTAATTCTCCTCAATCGGATGCATTCATAACCCAGCAAATTTACATATCCCTTTAATTGAAATTAACAGGAAGTACAGAGCGCCTATGTAGATCTCATTGGCAGACAAGTATGGCTACATTACTGGTCACTGGTTTACAGGGAAAGCCTCAAGGGTATTCACGCATTTGATAGATGGGAAAATACTTTTCATTACAGTTTGTGGTATAGTTTATGGTATAGTTTATAGTTGTAGTATAAACATTTTTTTTAATTTGAATTTACTATACATTCTATCTTATGTACAGTTGAATATTTTTTATATTGTATAAGTTACAATTTATTTTTCTTTTTTGAGGGTGACAGAAGGTGTGCAATAGCCAAAGACATCTTATTATCATAGTATATTAGGTTACATTGTTCAACTGATTTGCAAAACAAACAAATGTTTCAATGTTTAAACCCCTGCTCTTTTTTAAGTTCTTGGCGGAAACTGAGGAACTTTACTGACCCCTTAAATTGAATGTCTAATCAGTAACACAATACTAATATGCACTGTTGCTGTCAACCAATTACATAATGCATCTCCTGAGCGAAAAAGTGAGAGAAATGTGTTTAAAGACTGACATAACGTAATACTGTGCCATGTAACACATTGTCCTCTCAGGGTGCACTTTGCTTACCATTAGAAAGGCAACATGTTTAAGCATATCAGTCTATACCTACCTCTAAGGTCAGGCCAGAACTGAAATGCCTGGCAAATCTCCTCTACACAGGAGAACAGCCTACCGATATCCCTAGGCACACCTGAGGCAGACATTTATGTAACACTAGCGACTTGGCTGTCAAAAATGACGGCAATAAAATGTGAAGCCTGGCAATGCAAGGCTCTCCCCCCTCTAACTTGCGAATCTCACGATGAGCGCCTTCAGCGCTGATTGCAAGCCTCCCCTCTACTTTACCATCTATTTTGCTGCTCATTGACGGCCTTGTCCAACCCGCCACTTGCCTCACAATTGCCTCACAATTTTGGCGCTAATCGCAATTTTACGTTTTTTTTTGTGCATTAACAAGCTAAAGAATGGTTATTTTAAGGACTTGAGTGCTATATGTGCGGTCTTTCGTGTGAAATAGCTGCTCTTCATCATTAAAAGTTCTACCTTTTTTATTTTACCAATATTAGACCATATTCACATAAAAAAAAATATATTTATTATCACACCTTTACATTGTATCCAGAGACAGAAACACACTTGATTTTCAGTTTGCCTTGTATGGTACCAAACCGTTTAAATACTTAATAAAATACTACTATACTATGTATGACTAGGTTCAACATGTATACTAATCTTGTTTGTACATGATTATAAAACATGCATTGATTCTAGCGTCTAACCTACCTTTTTATATCAGTGATGATAATGTTTAGTTTCATTTGCATTTCAGATTTTGGAGTAGTTTCTTGATCTATAGTTAGACAAGACTACATCGTGCATAGCTTACTATGAGCAAAATGCAGAAAACTTTTGGGTTTTTATGGTCTATTTTGAGTTGAATTAACAGGCAAAATTCCCATTTTATGCAGAATTTGTATAACCATGATATTTCCCAAAATTCCATCACCAATTGAAAATGTGTTGCACAACATTACATTATTGAACATTTAATGCATAAAAAAAGCAGATATCCTGGTATTGATCCAGAATGAGAAAAAAATTAAACCACAATTATATTTTTAATTTCAAGTACAGTTCTGTGTATTTCAAGGAAGGAAACCTGGTTAAACATTGATAAATAAGGTCCAGTATGTATAATCTTGAAACTTTTTATTTTATTTTTAAGATTGAGGAAATGGTAAAAAACCACATGACATACTCGCTACAAGATGTTGGAGGTGATGCCAACTGGCAGTTAGTAGTGGAAGAGGGAGAAATGAAGGTGAGCTAATATATTCATTATATTTATGCATAATAGGAATGTAACCATAACTACAGCCAGTGCTCTTATTAGTACTAATGCAAATTCATTAAAGAAAATGGAAGCCTGCAGTAAAGAATTGTATATACAAGTGAGCAATTTAAGGGATGCTAATCTATACTTGCTGAAAAATGTGTGCCTATTACCAAGATGATGAGTTCAAAAGGCCATATAGAAAAGTCATATGATTACATTTTATATATATATATATATATATATATATATATATATATATATATATAGTGTGTGTGTATTAGTACTTTATATCAAATCTGTCCTGTATTAAAAATATGTCCTCTCCTTTCTCTAATTAGGTTTATAGGAGAGAAGTAGAAGAAAATGGAATAGTCTTGGATCCCCTCAAGGCCACACATTCTGTGAAAGGTGTCACCGGCCACGAAGTCTGTCAATACTTCTGGAATGTTGAAGTTCGCAATGACTGGGAAAGTATGTGTTTATTTTTTGTTTTTTTTATTTGTTTTGGGCGTTTTGTTAATACACACTTGTAAACAACGCACTTGAGTATTTATGTACTTTCTGTAATTTTAATTACTTTATTTTATTCCCACAGCAACTATTGAAAATTTTCATGTTGTGGAAAAGTTATCTCCGAATGCAATCATTGTATATCAGACGCATAAGGTATTAATCTATATTTATACATTTGCTTGCAATATGCGCATCCAGTATTGTCATGGGCTCTTTGAATTTGTTGCAATATAAAATGTAGTACAATTGAGGAATATTTCAGAATAGTCTTACCACATCCTATTAAATATGCCATAAAATATAAACTATTCCACAAAATAAATGGTATAGCGATGCTATTTTTTGTAAATACATAAGCTTGGCTATGATGTTTAATTTTGCTCAGCATATCACTGACTAGATTACATTTCTGTAAAAGAAAATGTTTTTGTTTTATGGAAATGATGTAGGAGAAGGGTTATGTATTTTTGTGAGCACAGCTATGTTCCATCAGAACATTGTTTTATTGATAGTGTAATCTTCAATATATCCCTTCTTGGAGTATAAATCATAAAAAACAACTATGTACAATCTATTTAATAAATATGGTGTTTTATGCTTGCCACATATGATTGGATAAGTCCGTTGGTAATTGTATATTATTATTTTGGAAACTGTAACTTTAAAATAATTTTATGAGAAACTAGCTGCACATATTAAGTTCACTATGTATGCTGCCATTGAGAGTCAAACATTTGTGTTGATTAATTTGAGGCAAAGTTACAAAATGTTTTAGTAATAAACAATGAATAGTAAATGAACAACCTGATATAAATGTTGATCCGTTTGACTTATGGAGCCAGATGGACAGACCTTAAAACGGTGTTAGGAATCGCACGAGTCAATGATTTTAAACTGTTCCTGCTTGAGGACACCTGTAAAAACAGTAACTTTAGTGCCACCCAAATGGTAATTGGGAGCCAATGCTCTAAATCGGGGCTAGTCAATAGGCCCTGGCTCTGAACCTCTACACCATTAGTACATTTTTCTTAAAGCTTCCATATCCTTAAAGAAGTGTTAACATTTTGCTAAAAAGGAACGACACATAAATAAGGTATCTTTCTCCCTGTGCCCTTTTCAGTGGTATTGTATTAAACGTATTTCATGTGTATTCTTAAAAAGTTATGGGCTCCAGACCTTGATGTCATTGTCCTCAAAAACATATGAAGTTCTGTGGACTTTGTTAAACAAAAAAAAGGTTACAACTTCTCTAAATAATAACATAGAAAATCCAACTCCTGTAATCATTATGACACTCTGAAAAGGGCGTGGTTTGTGATAAACGTTGGCGTGAAAATTTTTCTATACAATAGCATAGGGCATACCGAAACTTATGTTATGTATATTTTTTTTTAACCTTCATTTTTTTGTTAATATATATGTTTGGGTATTATATTTTCAATTCTAATAAAATGCTAGCGCTAAAGCAAAGTGCCTCCCTCAAGGTATGTTCTAAATAAAGGTTTTGATTATGTTTGGTAAGCTAATGTTATCTTGCGCTTTGTAGAGAGTGTGGCCGGCCTCCCAACGTGACGTCTTGTATTTATCGGCTATTCGAATGATTCCAGCTGCAAGTGAAAATGAAACGGACACCTGGATTGTTTGCAACTTCTCTGTGGATCATGACAATGCTCCTGTAAGTAAATTATTTCAAAACTGTGATAAACTGAAAAGATTACCTGAGCCTAGTGATAAGCACAGATTTTGTTAGAGTTGTTTTTAACAACTGTGTTTTTTTTTTTTTTTACGCAGATTAATCGGTGTGTTCGTGCCAAAATAAATATCGCTATGATCTGTCAGACACTTGTGAGCCCACCGGAAGGAAACAAAGATATAAGCAGAGACAATATCCAATGCAAGATTACTTATGTTGCTAATGGTAAGGCATACTTTAAAAAAACAACAAAAAAAAACTGTTGTAAATTATGATTTTCTTTGATTTTAGCCCTGCGTTTATGGAGAGTCTGCACAGTACATTTATATCTATCAATATTGCATGTAACCAAACAATCTCTGCTATAGAATGAGTTATATCTGTTTAAGGGATTTGAAAGATATAACAATGGTCAGTTTTCAAGGATCAACTTCCTTTTCTCTCTTCACAGCAGATGTTATAAGATATTACAATTGTCTTACATGAATTTCTCTTTCCTCAAGTACCTAAATCACATATATAGTTGTGAGCATGCGGGCTGTTGCTAACGCTGCGGGCTAGCAAAGCGAGGGCCTCAGTTGCTGCCATAGAGCGCCAAAGGCTTTTACGGACTTACAAGAAACAAATACGAGACGCGGGACTTAGAAAAAAAACATTACGACCTCTCAAAAATACGACCTTACCGCCTGAAACTTGCGCACATGAAAACATTAAAAACACAAGTAATGCACACAAGAAATGCATAAAAAGCTTACCCACAGCAAGGGGGGGGGGGGGGGCACCAAGAACCTCGGAAACTGAAGTGACACCTCAATTTAAGTTGCAATACAAGAGTTTAGACACCCGAAAATCCCCTAAGCGAGAGAAAAAAGGGTGCAGAAAGAAACGAAAACGAGGCTACAGGACCCTAAAGACGCAAAACGCCACCAAACACATTCTATTTTCCGAAAAAGACGGATTATATTAATTTATTATTTTATTAATTATTTCATTAGCATACAAAAACAAAAAAAAACAAACAATGCTCATAGCACACAAACAACCAACAGCCTCGCAATGAGCGCCAAAGGCGCTCAGCGCGAGGTTCGCAATAAGCACCGAAGCATCTTGGAACACCAACAAAATTAATGTCTGAACCAAACACCATTACCTGCCTTACAATCTTGTTGCCGTAATTTTTTGACTGGCAAGTCGCTAGTATAAATACAGTATGTTAAACCAACACAATACAATTAACCACATTTCTGACTGTTTATTCTGTATGTTATAGAAAAGTGCTCTATCTAAGGTTCCCATATGAAGCCCTCCTAACCGGTATGGGTGCTAACTGATACCACCTCAACACAATCTATTGGTCTTGCCAGAAATACTAGTTTGTCATTGTGCAGACCCCACTGCCCTATCACATATAATAGCTGTCTAACTGCAAATTGTCGTCGCGCTTTGAAACACATTGAGGCATTAAAACAGCCGGGACTTAGCCTCCAAGTAGTTAGGAACCGCAGGATTGCCTTCGGCTGCAAGCAATTGTGGAACGCGGGACCTAGAAAAAAAAATTGTGAGGCGCGGAAGTTTTAAAAAAGAGGCTGGGAAAACTACGAAGTTAATGGCCGAATCGCGCAAGTCGAAAAACACACACACACACACACACACAAAAAAAAAAAAAAATTACACACAGCATGGCACTAAACATTTTTTACTTTTTATACTGCAATTCTATATATCTGGATTACTGCTCATTGGCTGCCAGCGATGGCACTCTCAAAGCAGTTACATATTTAAATCACTTTTTTATGCTCTGAGACCTGAAAACATTTTCTATTTTACAATACACTAAAAAAAATTGTATATTTAACACTGTACTTATATATCTGTCTTTGCGATGAGCGCTGAACATGTTCATTGCAAAGCACAAAACTTGAAGGACACGAGGGGAGAGGCTCACAATGAGCACCGACGGTGCTGAGAGAAGCAAAAGTTTTACATTGTGTGGCAAACAGCTTTGCCATGGCTTCAAATTGTATTGCCCTGTCAAGGGCAAGTCGCTAGTACTTTACATATTTGTCCTAGAGCCAGTTTAGTATCAGTAGAGGTTACAGTGCTTCTCTTGACGTTCCCAAATCCTTCACCATGTGTAGCAATGGAGAGAAGGGTATAAAGCCTGAATATATTTTGTAAGCTGGGGAAATACATTTCTGAAACATTGAGGCGTAATGTTGGGTTTTCATAGCCAGTCTGATTGCAGATGTGTACTACAGTCATTGTCATTTAGCCTATTTTCTCTGTTGTGTATTTAACGGTTTCCTCTAAACACAATTTTAAGCTTTTATTAACTTCCTGGCTGTGAGCTACAGAGTTGACCACAGATACCAGCCTTGTATTTTAAACCTTTAGCAACCAGGAACAATCTTATTATTTTCTTGGAATAGTAGTTTATCCATTGTCCTAAATTACATTTCTTTTTCTTTTCAGTGAATCCTGGTGGTTGGGCTCCAGCGTCTGTATTAAGAGCAGTTGCAAAGCGAGAATACCCTAAATTTTTAAAACGGTTTACTACTTATGTGCAGGAGAAAACCTCAGGCAAACCCATCCTTTTCTAACAATTGCCAGGTGGGTCCAACAATTCTTTTATGTATATTATGTAGTAAAAAACGAAAATGAAAAAGAGAACCACATGAGAAAAATATACACAGAGAACAAAACTCTATCTTAACCCGCTTCATAATTATTAACCCTTCTATATCCCATTGAATTAGATACATTGGACTCAGCTGGTGAGCAGCACCAGTGTAGATCATGTATTGGTAATTTATCATAAACCTATCAATTTCAAATAAATATAGGTTAGATTGTGAGTTTTCAATCTTGATTTTAAGTTCAAAAACAGAACTAATGGATATCTCATTAATTTACAGGAACACATGTTTTAGGGAAAGCAGCTCAAACGTGCATCTCAGGTGAATGGCCTTCTACAGTAAACATCACATTTAAAAGTTGATCATTTAACGACTGGTCATTTTATCACTTATACAGTGAAATGGCCCATTTAATTATTGTACCATTAGAACAATTACGCAAACCAGGTACGCAGAGTAGTTTTTGATAGAAACCTCTTTACAGGTATCCTTCGTTTTTAAATGAGGTTTGAGTGCATAAAATGTTAGTACAAAATGTTTGCCATGATTATCATGTTGCTCTTGTTGTGGAAGCACAGTACAAGTTAGTGGAGCAGATGACCTGTTTATGTGGTTATGATGTCTAGTAGCACACATTACATTGTATACTTCTTGCAGTGGCGTGAAGGCGGATGTATGAACATTCCACATTGGATGAAAGTGAGCGCATTACATCTCCAAGATGGAACACGGGATCTGCAGCCTTTTTTCCACATTCAAGCATTTGTCCTAGATCAAGGGGGAACCCCCACATGAGGCTGACCATCAAACAATAGCCCTCCTTGTTGAATCAGTGTGTAATTAATGCGTGTACAGAAACCAGTACATGATATATATATATATATATATATATATATATATATATATATATATATGATCTTTTTCTATTTGCTTGCTTGCTCGCTTTAATGGATCATGGGAGAATGATAAATGTTTGATTAACAGACAATATGGATTGAGGCTTTAATTTTCTAGAACTCACAACCTACTTACCTGCTGTAGGCCTGTAAAAAATATATATACTAAAGCCATACGGATGTTCTGTTTCTGTCCATATTAAGAGCAAATCCAATAAATGCACATATAGTATTTGTTCTTTATGTACAAAAACACACCAGGCAATGCTTTTTTAAGGTTATTAGAAAATAATCTTTAGCGGTAAGTTGGGTTACCTTTCTTTCCCCTTTTTCTGCTCTATATAAGTACACTTTTGCTAGCCTGTTGCTATTTCTTGCAACGGTTCTGTAAAACTTCACAGAAATAACGGAGGGCTGTTATCTTATAGCTTTTGCCTTTTTTTTTTTCTCGTGTAACTCCTATGAAGGCTTATAGTCTGATGGAGTCCATCAAAATCTAAGAAAGCTTTATTTTTTTCCAGAAATCTATATATTTCTATTGTATTTTTAGTTGTTAATAATGTGGAGCAAAATGTATTGTGTTCTAGAACACGATCTATAAATTTCAAGATTGATTCTTGAGGAGACGGTAATTGAATTTAGGTGAACGCGGTCCTTTCAGGCCTGCTGTGTTGTGACAGACTGTTGTGGGCAGAATTTGCAACCCTTTATGTGTTCCTGCGGTGAATAAATGCAGTGTATAGCATAAGGATTGCGCTCTACCACCAGAAGTAAATTGGTTTCAAGCAATGTGAACTTAAAGGCATGATGATATAAAGTCCTAGAATCAATAAAACATTAATTTGGTTAGTAGGCGTTTTAATTTAAACAGAATGCTTAAGCTTGTTTGTTTGTTTATTTAAATTATAACCATGCTTTGCATTTTTTCTCGTTAGTGACGCATCAAAGGTCCTAGTTATTGTACACATTTTTTACAGCCACCAACTGAAATTTGTGTGGACGTATTTGATAACTGAACTTGAAAGTTGGGTATGGTAAACCAAAATTACCTGAACAAGTACTCACACGCACGCTCTTCTAATGAGTTTCTCATGTAATTAATTATATTTCACCGTGAAGGTGATGGTAATCAACAAGAGCATTATCCGTTCACAGATCTGTACATGTAGATTACTCCTCAGTGCCTAATGTGCTTGTAGATCTACCAACTGAGCATGTTCATGTAGTTTATCATTCACCATGTGAGCAATAATTAATCACTTGATCTCAAAAGATTGAGAGATGGAGAATCATGATATAATTTGTGTTTAAAATGCCCAACTTTCCAGTTAAGTTATCTAACAATCCCCCTGCATTTTTTAAGCAATTGTAAATGTATTTATTTGTGTATAAAGCATAAATGCAGTGTCACTCTAATATATAAAATGACCATACATTGTGATACAAAATAAGCAATTGCAACATAACCACACATTTTAATACCTTGCAACATTGCAGAGAAAATAAAACCTTCATAATTGTTTTAATTTTGCTCAACTTTCAGGAATGGACAATTTATATATGCCTTTAGCTTCACATTCCCAGTGCGCATTGGGTGTATAGTAACATTGTCTAATATTACTAGTCCTGCACAACTCTGTTTTTTTTTTTAATGGCATTTGGGACTTTAAATTAAAAAAAATGTGAATTTAGATATTTAGGAATCTGAAACTTTGGCACAAAAAAAAATGCTCACGGCCAACTAAATTGTGGAGTATTTGCAATCTTTTAAATTCCTACAAAATAAAATATGTTTGCTTTAATAGTTGTTGCCGTCCATATTATATTACTCCCTTGTTGATGTGAGTGCAGTTAGGAATCCTGGCTAATTTCATTGATTCATATGTCTTGTGCATCTGTTATTCCAAATTTACAAATATATATCATACTGTTGCATACCTACAGGTTATGGTAAAGGTTTTATAAGCTAGGTTATGATTAGAATACTGAAACACAGGTGTATATAATCCGAATTTTGTGTACAAATTTGACAAAACTTTGAAAAACTACCTACAGATTTTCTGCCTTGAGAGTTCAACGTTTTACTTGTACAAAAATCAAGATCATTCTGTCCTTGGATCATCCACCTCCTGATCTTGTTATTCCATGCTATAACTCTATGCTCCTAACAACGCACATGGAACAAATATGCCTTGCCACAATAAAGCTCTATTTATGCTTTGATTAGGTGAAAAAGTGCCTACGTGGTAATGAGCGTATGAACAGAAACCAAAAAAATCATCAGTTGTCACTACAACGCGAGTAAATGTTTTCAAAAATAGTCAGTGTTTGTTCTGTCTGTCTTCATTAAATTAAAATTTGGTTTCTGTGTGTGTGTGTATATATATATATATATATATATATATATATATATATATATATATATATATATATATATATATATATATATATATTCTAAAAGCCACCGATGGGGAATTGAAAACTAATTTAAATACAGATTATGAATGTTGAATATGATATGTCGGCTATTTTGGTTACTATCGTGAGCGTAGGAATATAACTAGCTCTTCAGCTGCTGGGGAAGCATGTAATATATTGTTTAACAATACATTGCAAAGCTTGTCCACATTTGAAGAAAATCATGAAAAGCTTTATTTTACAAAGGCTTACGGGAAGTTTACAAAACAGTATATAAATCTTAATATCATTAGTTGCATTTGCACTAAATGTGATGTACTTTTGCTATTCTGTAAATAAATGTATTACACTAAGGAATGTTTGTTTTGATTTTCTTTTTGTCCTGTTACTCGTGGAATAGATGATGGAGAACCATTTAAGTTCTTCACTCTGCATTGCTTTTGCAGTGTTACAAAAAGTTGCTAGAAACTAGAAAGTGCTTATACTTTTTATTTATTTACTTTGATGTTAATAAACAGATGTTCAAGTTAGATGTAGACAATTTGACAGGTAATTTAACTGTATTTGTGAACTCTTCCCTAGCTTAAAAAAAAAAAAAAAAAAATATATATATATATATATATATATATATATATATATATATATATATATATATATATATATATATATATATATATATATAATTTTTTTTTTTTTTTATGGATATGAACACTGGAAGACCACTAGGGAGCACTGTTACAGTATTTTTTATCAACCTTGTTAGTATAGCAATTCTCCTTCCCAGTCTCTTTAAAGCAACAACATTGAGATTTTAAATATGGTCTTTAAAATGGGTAATTGTTTACTGTAGGAAAATACATTTCTTAAATTAATTGATAAAGTTACTAACATTGAAGTTGTCATTCTAATGGTTACTGAAAGATCATTACCATTAATTACTGGTTATCTGGCATTTAGTCCATTGTCTTAAGTGCAGGTACCTTTTCTATTAAAGTTATTTTAAAATGTTTTCCTAATTTTTATTTTTATTCCTTTCTCTGAAGTCTTTCTGGTTCTGCAATGTCCCATTTTAGTTGTGGCTCCAGAAGCGCACTTTAAAAGAAGCTGTGGGGTGGTCAAAGAATTTAAATAATACAAAACTATACGTTCTTGCACCTATGCCTTCTTGTACATGCTAATATATTTCCTGTAAGTAACAATGTGTTTCTGTCACTAATCACGTCATTGGGGCGGTGATTATAAACCTGTTCTCCCACCTGAGGCCATATTACCAGTTATACATTTGCAAGGTTTGACATCTTGGATAGACTTACATTTCTAGATCTTTTTATATTGCAAGTGTGTGACATTGACATGTAACTATAGATCCCTACACATTTCAATAGCACACTCTGCCTGTATACCCATAACTAAAAGACATCTGTGGTCAATTGTTTCTATATACTCGTTGAATAACTAAAATTGAAAATGGGCACCATGTTTTAAGAATATAAAAAAAATACTATAATATATTCCCTTTTTTATGCAATGATGCTTATATAGAACATACCATTTTAGTTTCTCTTGATTTAACATTGTTATTAGAGGAGGCTTTGAATGACCGGAAGCTTCTAACTGAATAATGGAAATGTGAAAGCTACAACTGCCATGGATGGGGTACACAATCTCCAGGGCCAAGGCTAGCGTCAGTGAGGGGAAGCGGCGGGAAGAGAAGACCCTAGGTAGACGGTGGCAGAAGAGATCCACAGAGGATCCCCAGGACTAGTAAGGAGGGGGAAAGCTGACAAAATGCACATGACTCTTAAAAACATTATGGAAGAATTCTTAGTCCTCCTTAAAGGAGTTCGTAGAGGTCCAGTTGCCAGGTGCAGCAGCCAGAAGGTACCAAGGGTTGTAACATCTCCATCTGCTCTTTTTAGATAATGTGATATTTATTAACGGATTGTTGACAGATACTGATAACCCAACAATATTAAGAATTTCAGGCAGTGATCATTTCAGCAAGGCCATCTTCTAAATATCATCATTCTGATTAGCTTCTACACGAGAAAGGAGTTTATAAAACACAAAAATCGATCCCTATATTCTTGTACGGATTCTCTTCTCCTCTCTGAATGCAGTTGCCAAAAGCAGAATGCTCATTGATATCATCTATCCCAAATGCTTTCAAACTGACCAATTTTTTGCATCATATCAACAGGATCATTATTAAAAGCCGCAAAGTTCTTTCACTACTAGAAAGAGACCTAGATATTTTAGTTTCTGAAATTAGCTGCCCATGTACATATCTCTTACAGTATATGGTTAAATTAGTACCCTATATTCCCAAGTAAGGTGGGCATTTTTGGTGAGGATTGTTTGAAAGTTGGATTTTTGCTGAGGATAAGTATGGTATAGCTGAGCATGAAAAGTTACATTTTTGAGAGCCTGAAATTAAAATCAGAAGAACTGGAACTTGTTGAAATAGGGTAGAAATGTGAAAGGATATTCTGTAAAGTGAGAGTATGTAATGATAAGGATGCTTTAGCATTGATAATGAAACTACTTAGAGAAGATACCTAAATATGCATGTGGATGTGATCAGACTGAATGGGAGGAAAAGAAAAAAATGAAAATCTGAAGGAAAAAAATGAGCAAGGTAAGGAAGATTTGGTTAAGCGTAAATGACAAAGAAAATAATTCATACATTCCCCTTTTAAAATGTGTTGCCCTTCTCTATATATTTTCCTGCTCTAAAATGTTTTTTTTAACGTGGTGCCCAAAACCGTACTCCATATTCCAAATGAGGGCGGACTAGGGATTTGTATAATGGCTTCCATTCCTTCTTTACCCCTCTTAATACATGCTAATATTTTACTTTGATTTTGCAGATGCTGCTTGGCATTGGGCACTGTTAAGCAGGTAGTTGTCCACAAGCAATCCCAAATCCCTTTCTCTGATACCCTTAGATTTGTTCCAATTAGATTGTAAATTGCATGCTTATTTTTCCTTCCAAAATGCATAATTTTATCTGCCCATTGTTCTAATTTATGCATATCCTTTTTCAGTGAAGTTACATCATTTTCTGATTTAATTACGTGGCATTGTCATAGAACTAAGTTAGCTTGACCAGCTTGCAAGGAATCCAGCCAGTTAGGCCCTAGCTCTGCTCAGGTTCATCTTCCCCAGCACTCGAGGAGAATCAGGGTAGATCAATATGTTTTTGGATGAATCTTGATGTCCTTGTAACTTTTCACAATAATGATACACACATATATTAGGTGTACCTCTAATAGGGTATCTCACCTTTTTATTTTCAACCAGGGTTTTTATACCATTGCCAACACATAGTCATTGTTGAACATTAACTTGGAGTTTCCTAGCCTAGGGATGGACTAATTTAATTAACATAGAACAATACAATAAATACACATGACAATAAAAATTGAATAGCCTCTTCCTATGGCCATGGGCCACTTAACCAGTGATGTGACAGGCTGTTCTGCTAATGAGATTACCAAGCTACCAAGAGGGGGAATAATTGTATTAACCTTTTAAGTACAGTAAATACATTCAACACTAACAGTAGAACAATAGCCACTTCCTAGGGCTGTGGAATGCTGACTTGGGCTTGACCATTATTAATTATACGCAGTAGCCACATGCCCCGATCTCCTGTTACCCTAATCCCCAGTCCCAGACATCCATCAGTGACAGAAATAATGCTTTAAACATGACTGAACAGTCCCGTCCTATAACGGATAGTGTCCAAAACTTAAGAAAGGGTGATGTAATGTCAGAAATCCACAAGGACATGGGACTGTGACAAACTCTGGCATGAACAGCTTAGTGTCATCAGTAAATATGGAGACATTACTTTCTAGTTCTACTTCTACATTTTTAATAAATATGTTAAAAAAAGAGGACCTAATACAGAACCCCAAGGAACCCAACTTGCCACATTACACCAATCTGAGTGTTCCATTTACAGCAAGAGTTTGTTTCCTGTCGTTTAGCCAGTTTTCAATCCACATGCATATATTTACTGCAATTCCAGCATTCTTTACTTTATGTAATAGTCTCCCATGTGGCACTGTATCAAAGCATTTGTAAAATCCAGAAAGGCTATATCTGCTGAGATTGCTTGGTTCAAGTTCCTACTTACCTCCTTATAGAAAATCATTAGATTTATTTGACATGACCTATCCCTCATAAATCTGTGTTGACTCCTTATCTTATTCACATGGATATATTCTTGTGTACTATCCCATAACAACTCTTCTAAAAGCTTCCCCACTGCAAAGGTAATGATTACAGGTCTAGAGTTCCCTGAATTTGCCCCTGCTCTCTTCTTAAATAAAGGTAATCACGTCTGCATTTCTCCAGTCATCTGTCTAGATTCTAGAGTGAGTTTCGAAATTTAGATATAATGGTTTAGCTACTAAGGAACACAGTTCCCTTAGTACCATTGGGTGTATTCCATCAGGACCTGGGGCTTTATTAACATTTATTTTTTCCAGCATCTTTTGGATTTCTGTTTCCATTAACTTGTTGAAGGTAGTGCATCCCCATTTTGTCACAGCGTGCTAGTACATCCTTTAAGTACACAAGAAAATTACTTTTTAGCTCATCTGCCTTTTACTGGTCACTATTAACAGTCAGCCTGTTTCACATTTTGAAGTTATTATCAATATTTTATTTATTTCCTTTATCATATTAAAAAGACTTGCTCTCGTTTGCAAATATGTATTTACTTTCTATTTTAACAAATAGAACAGCTTTTTTTTTTGCAAGACTTGTTATATTCCTTGCAAACACTTAATTGGATACCTAAATTTCCTGGATTATGACTGCATCTGATAGACGAGAATCAGTAGTGTATGAAAAAAAAAAAACATTTCCATGAAAAAAATACCAAAATAAACATTTAAACACTTACCTTGAAGTTAGCAAAATGTCTTGACATTTATGTCAGTTGAAAATTACACCCTCTCCAAACCCAGGCTACATTAGTAAACAATTTGAAAAATAGTTTTGGCCAATCAGGAGGAAGCAAAGGCTGAAACATTTTGGATCACAATCCGGGGTTGCTGTGCTGCAAAGCAGCCTAGGATATGTAGTCTGAAACATGTTAGAATGTTTCTGTGCAGCACATTCACACTAGATTACAACCCTGCAGTTTGTCTGTTTCCCTGCATCTACTGCAGCTGGTGTTTGAAATTCCCCACAAAGAGACAGACAGAGAGAACAGCTGTGACACCACCAACCATGTGACTGGCATCATTTCCTTTAGAGGTCACAAACTGTATACGGATGCTGTGCAGTAGGGTACACTTTATGTAAGCTTCCAGATAGCCGTATCCAGCATATAAATATATGAGTATGTTCAACTTTTCAACATAATACATATTTTTCTACTAATCAGTAGCTGGTTTTTAGGAAACAATTGAAACACAGGAAACGTTCATATCCCTTTAAAGCTGCCTCTGCTCTCAAGGTTTATTAGACTATGGGATGATCACTGCTCCACAAGGATTCCCCTACTTCAACATTTGATATCATAGCAATAGTATTCATTATGACATGTCCAATATATCCTCGTTTCTAATAGGTTTTTGTATAACTTGGGACAAATACTGATGTACAGTGCACTCAAAAACCTACCCCCTTAGCCGAACAGCTGCTCTCATTTATCCAGTTTATTTCAGTGTAGTTGTCTGGCTAGAAATTGACCATACTTAGATGTATTTTTAGTCTGTAGCAATAAGTGCAATTCCTCACTTTTACTTTTATCTGGGGGTTTATAGCATGTTACTACCAATATTTTTGTTCGCGTTTGTTCCCCACTCTTTATTTCTACCCACAATGCTTCAACGTTATGACTAGTTGCACCATAAATATCTTCTCTGACTATAGGTTTTAAATCAGTTTCAACATAGACATACATCTCCTCTGTTTTTGCCATGGCCAATTTCTTTCCTAAATTGGTTATAAGCCCCCAAATGAACTGAACAGCCATGAGAAGAATTCCACCATGTTTCAGTAATGTCTATCAAATCATGTTTCCATTGTAGGTGGCAAGTTTTTTGCATTAGCAAGCATACACTTTAGGTTGCTATGTTCTGTAGGTCTGAAGTACTTGCTACTATATTTGAGTGACTAACCATAATCTCGTTGTTGACTATACTAACCCTCTGTCACTTTTCATGCTTTACCTTGTATACACTTGTATACACTTCTCAACTCATTTACTTCTATCTAGTGAACCTCCTGCCTCCCCTGCTGTACATGGTGGCTTCTACTTAAATCATACACCTAGACCTGAGAACAAGCAAGGGAAAGGTGCAGGCTTATTACTTTCCTCACAATGAACCTTTCACTGTATACCCCGGTTCCCTTACTCCAATTCTCATATTTCAAAGTCCACACTATCCGCCTCTTTTCACCCATACCCTGACACCCATACACACCTGAAGTGCCAATTGAAACCAGAAAACAGGCCTCCTCTGCTCTGGGATAGTTCTGTGAGAGCTTCCTACACACCTGAAGGTTTGGAGAAGACTATGGAAGTTGTCCCATCCCAGACTCCAATATCATTATTAATATTACTATTAATGTGTATTTCTAGCAATATTTCAAACCCTTACAAATATTTGCTGTAGGGAGCTTGGCTTTTCCCACTCTATACCGGCACCCTTCCCCCATTTATGGCTTGCATAATTTGCTAAGATCTCTTCCTCCTCCTCACATGTCCAAGTATTTACTTTCTCGTTCTCTCTTATTCCTCTCTCTCCCTGTTCTATCTCTCACTCCATCTATCTCTGTCCCTTACACCATGTTCCACTCTTTTTTTTTAGTGCCAGTTGAAACCAGAAAACAGGCCTCCTCTGCTCTGGGATAGTCCTGTGAGATTCTGAGAGCACTGGCCTCACCCACCCATATTCAATTTATAGAGGCATGGAAATCACCTGACTTTTCTATTTGCAGATTATATTATCTCACAGGGGCCAGACAACATTTTACATACTAGAGCCTTTCACCTCAAATGACTTCTGTTAGATCTTTTCCCTCTCCAACTAAATGAATAACCTTTCGAACTTGCACTACCTAAGCAAACTTTCACTTACTTCATGACCCTTGCTTTTCCTTATCTGTTACTCTTCCACAGTTCTCTGCCTCTTCCATTTCCTTTAGATTGTAAGTAACGAGTTTCCAATCTTGTAGGGTGCTTTGAGAAAAAAAAAACTTTCTGCAAAGATTTTAAGCTCAAAACAGGGCCACCCATTTTCTGCAGTTTGTGAATATTGTATGTTTCCTCTTTCTTATCCCTTGTACAGCACTATGGAATATTTTGGTGTGTTACAAATAAAAGTTAATAATAATATAATAATAATCATCATCATCTATCTGCGAGTTGCTGTGATCCATCGCCCGCCTGGACCAACCTCTAAATTTATGGATCACTTTGCCGCTGGACTCCCTTACTTTTTCTGCTCCAACAAATCTTCACTCTTTCTTTGGTGATTTCAACATTGCCATTTTAACTCCAACATCTTCTACAGCTACAGAATTACTTGCACTTACCTCTTCTCTTGGTCTTTTATAATGGCCAGAATCACCAATTCACCATGATGGACACTCCCTTCACCTCATTTTTACCAAGCACTGCAGTATCTCCAACTTATCATTTCCACATTCCCTCTTGACCCACAACATATATCCAGTGTGCTACAACCCTTTCTCAGTTCCCTCACCACCTTCACTTGCCCTGACATTGCCACCACACAATACAACTCAACTCTTACTTCCACCCTTGACACTTTTGCCCCCATAACCAGATGCCCTTGCTCTTACCTACAACCTTGCACCTACAATCTTGCACTTCAGCAGATGTCCTCCATTACAAGTTTACTCTACATTCCTATCACTATAACCTCAATCTTGCCAAACAGTGCTACTTCCCATCACTAATAAAGAACTTGTTCTCCAACCCAAAATGTTTGTTTGCAACACTCAAAGCTCTCCTCTGTCCTCCCACACCCCCTGCCCCCTCCTGTCTTAAAGTTCAAGACTTTGCTATCCACTTTAAAAATAAATATCCCTAATTAACTCTCCTCTCAAAGTGGTCCTAACTCATCCTCCCCTCAGCAAACCGATCGCACATTGCCTTCACCCTTCCCCAATCCCATATCCTTTACAGAAACCCATGACCCTGTAACGGAAGATGAAGTCTCTAGTCTTCAATAAACATTCCATCTTACAACGTGTCCATATGTTCCTATTCTATCACAGCTGATCTCTACTCTTACACATCTATTCATAATTTCCCTATATCCTGGCAAGTTTCCATAACCTTTAAAATACGCTTAAAATATGCTAAAAATCCCCTCATTTGATCCAACTTCTGTATCTAACTACTGCCATATCTCTGTACTTTCCCTGCTTTCTAAACTGCTTGAGTGTATAGTTTACTCAATTTATTTCCCCCAACTCCCTCCTTGACCCCTTCAAATCTGGCTTCCAACCCCAACACTCCACAGAAACAGCTCTCACAAAAGTCACTAATGACTTGTTCACGGCCAAGTCAAATGGTAATTTCTCCATTCTAGTTCTCCTGGATCTCTCTGCTGGTTTTGACACAGTTGACTAATCTCTTCTTATCCAAGTTCTCTGCTCTATTGCCATCTATGACACTGCTCTCTCATGTTTCACTTCATACCTAGAAAATCTGGCACCTCTTCTTCACCTCACCCCATGTCTGTTGGCCTACCCGAAGGTTCAGTCCTAGGACCCCTCCTTTTCTCTATGTATACATAATCCCTTGGTACTCTAATTGAATGTTTTGGATTTCTGTTCTAATTTCTATGCTGATGACACTTAAATCTACATCTCCGCACCAGAACTATTTTCCTCTTTTCTAGGTCAATTTGCCAACTGCCTCTCTAGCATATCCTCCTGGATGTACACTCATCAGCTCAAACTCAACATGTCAAAGACTGGGTTTCCTACCTTCCCACCCTCTATCATATCTTGCACTCTTCAAATAGCTTTCTGTTGAAAATGCCATCATTACTCCCACCCCAGTCTCGTGTTTTGGGGTTCTACTGGGCCCTGTCCTCTCTTTCCCTCCACACATACAATCAATAACTAAATCCTGTCAGTTTCACCTTGAAATATCTTCCACAAGATTAAAATTCTTATTCACACTCTCATTATATCTTGCCTCAACTACTGCAATTCTCTCCTTTCTGGCCTCCCCATTGCGCATCTCCACTCCAATCCATCTACTAGACTCATACACCAAAATCAATGCTCAGAGTCTGCAGCACCTCTCTGTTATTCCCTCCACTGGCTTCCCATAGATTCCAGAATAATATTTAAAATCTTGACCCTAAGCCCTCCACAATAGTGCACCTTTCTTATATCTCTGCTCTCGTCTCAAAATACTCCCCAACTACCCTCTTCTCTCTGCTAACAACTTATTCTGTCCTCCTCTCTTATAACTCCTGCCTTCAGGACTTTTCATGTGCTGCAACCTACTCTATGGAACTCCTTGCTATTTTCCTGTCTTAAATCCTTCAAAAACTCACTAGAAACGCATATGTTTAATGAAGCTCATCACCTTCAGTCTTAATGTGGACAATGTATCTATCATCCTGTCCATGCCCTTCAGATTGTAAGTCTGCAGGTTTTCAATCTTGATTGGTGCTTTAGGGAAAGCACTAGTTACTTTTGATTTTAAGCTCAAAGACAGGGTCCCTCACTCTTTTGCCATGCATTAAACTGTTCTTGTACTTATCCTTTGTATGGTATATGTCGGCATGTTATAAATAAAGGATAATAATAATAATAATAATAAAGTAAAGCTGTGGAACATATTTACTGTGTCTGTGTCTTTATTTCACAGTGGATATAAAAAGTCTACACACCCTTGCTAAAATGTCAGGTTTATGTACTGTATAAAAAATGAGACAAAGATAAATCAATTTTTCCACCTTTAATGTGACCTATAAACTGTACAGCTCAATTGAAAAACAAACTGAAATCTTTTAGGTGGAGGGAAGAAGAAAAAATAATAATAATAATAATAATGTGGTTGCATAAGTCTGCACACCCTCTTATAACTGGGGATGTACCTGTGTCCAGAATTAAGCAATCACATTCCAAATCGTGTTAAATAGGAGTCAGCATACACCTGCTATCATTTAAAGTGCCTCTGATTAACCCCAAATAAAGTTCAGCTGCTCTAGTTGGTTTTTCCTGACATTTTCTTAGTCGCATCCCACAGCAAAAGCCATGGTCCACAGAGAGCTTCCAAAGCTTCAGAGGGATCTCATTGTTAAAAGGTATCAGGAGAAGGGTACAAAAGAATTTCCAAGGCATTAGATATACCATGGAACACAGTGAAGACAGTCATCATCAAGTGGAGAAAATATGGCAAACAGTGACATTACCAAGAACTGGAGCTCCCTCCAAAATTGATGACAAGACGAGAAGAAAACTGAGAAGAGGCTACCAAGAGGCCTACAGTAACATTAAAGGAGCTGCAGGAATATCTGGCAAGTACTGGCTGTGTGGTACATGTGACAACAATCTCCTGTATTCTTCTTTTGTCTGGGCTATGGGGTAGAGTGGCAAAACGAAAGCCTTTTCTAACGAAGAAAAACATTCAAGCCAGGCTACATTTTGCAAAAACACATCTGAAGTCTCCCAAAAGCATGTGGGAAAAGGTGTTATGGTCTGATGAAACGAAGGTTGAATTTTTTGCCCATAATTCCAAAAGATATGTTTGGTGCAAAAACAACAGTGCACATTATCAAAAGAACACCATACCCACAGTGAAGCATGGTGGTGGCAGCATCATGCTTTGGGGCTGTTTTTCTTCAGCTGGAACTGGGGCCTTAGTTAAGATAGAGGGGATTATGAACAGTTCCAAATACCAGTCAATATTGGCACAAAATCTTCAGGCTTCTGCTAGAAAGCTGAACATGAAGAGGAACTTCATCTTTCAGCATGACAATGACCCAAAGCATACATCCAAATCAACAAAGGAATGGCTTCACCAGAAGATTAGTTTTGGAATGGCCCAGCCAGAGCCCAGACCTGAATCCGATTGAAAATCTGTGGGGTGATCTGAAGAGGGCTATGCACACGAGATGCCCTCGCAATCTGAAAGATTTGGAGTGTTTTTGCAAAGAAGAGTGGGCAAATCTTGCCAAGTCAAAATGTGCCATTCTGATAGACTCATACCCAAAAAGACTGAGTGATGTAATAAAATCAAAAGGTGCTTCAACAAAGTATTAGTTTAAGGGTGTGCATACTTATGCAACCATATTATTCTATTTTCATATTTTTTCTTCCCTCTCCCTAAAAGATTTCAGTTTGTTTTTCAATTGAGTTGTATAGTTTATAGGTCACATTAAAGGTGGAAAAGTTCTGAAATGATTTATCTTTGTCTCATATTTTAACAGCACAGAAACCTGACATTTTAACAGGGGTGTGTAGACTTTTTATATCCACTGTAGGTGAGAGTTATGTGTATCTACACTAAACCAGTGATGGGCAACTAAGTCCTGTGAGGGCCACCAATAGTCTAGGATTTTGATATCTATATGTGTATTCAGGTTTTCTCTGCTTGAACCCCCGGTACATCAGTTGAACAAATAATCTTGATTGGCTTGGCTCAGGCAAAGAGCATGTCAATACACAAGCAGGCAGATATTGGAATCTGGGATTGTTGCCCCCCTCCCCTCATAGGAGCATATTAGTCACCACTGCTGTAGACAGTAGGTAAGATGCAATGTCTTTATAATTATACAGATAATAATATGAAAATGTTCATGTGTATGATGCAACTCCGACACATCATATTAAGACTGGTTTGTAATATTTAATAGTAATTTATGCCAGGGGATACCCAATGCGTGCTTACCCAGGATTATTGTAGTGGGGAATGTAAAGGTGTTTTTAGACCAGGTTGACCATTGGTTGCATGGTAGTGTTTATTGTGTGAACAGGATTTTTTCTTTTAAATTGTAAGGTACCTGATTGGTCTTCAATTTTTTCTTGTAGTTAAGTTTTAATGCGCATTGGCTAATGTTTACGTGTCATGCTAATAGCATTGGTTAATGTTTATTTGTCATTTTAAAGTGCTCACAAAAGATTAAGCTAGTCTTACAAGTGTTTGAAGTGTACATTTTTTTTTACTTGCATCATGTAATAGCATTGCTATTTTTATGTGCAATCGAAGCCTAAAATTGCAATTTCTCAAATCCCATTTCCCACTCCCAGGTAAATCATCTACTAAACAGGAATGATCTGGCCGAAGCATGAAAGCCAACATGAGCAGGTGGCGAAAGGCAGCTCTGCTTAGGGGGTACATTTAAGAAAAAATATTACATTTCATTTTAAAATGCATACTATTTTAATAGTCTGTGCCCAACAAACATATTAGCATAACTTTTAAATGCATTACTGTGACCCTTTAAGTGGAAACAAATGTTTGTAACCTATGCAAGAAGTCAGCATTCATTTTAGAGAACAATACCTTAAAAGGATTTTATGCTCATAGCTCGCATGGCTGCTAATGTTGTACATTTGTTATGTATGTTACCATACTTAAGTGGTCCTTTAAAAGTGCCTCTGGATTCAAACTTTATAACAGATTGAAATAATAAATATATAAGCTATATTTATTTTTTCTTGCTTGTGAGCAAGAAGACATGGGGCTGCGGTGGCCAGTTTAATGTAATGCTTTTTCTTGCTTCAAGGAACCAGCAAAATGAATAAAACATTTGGAGTAATCACTGTACTAAGAATAAGAGAAACGTCATAGGGGATCACGGAGAAAAAAATTCCAGGAAATTGACTATATTTTCTTGAGAAAGTCTAATGAAGATTTCACCGGAAAGCATTTGGACTTGGCATATTTTGTATTTTTGAAGATCATTTTACTGATCACATAATGATATCAACCATTCCAGTTTCTTACGTGTATTTTCATTGCTGCAGAAAAGGAATTTCCTTAAGGGAGGGATATAACCATGGGGCCCAAGCTAAGGTATAAATGAAGCCCAAAGTATATATATATATTTAAATAATATATGCATACTGAAAATAACTACATAAATTGATATAGGTTTATGCTCTGAAAAATTAAATTGATATAAACAGGGTTAATGAATCAAAAAGTTATTAAAACACTGCAGACCTTTTAACTCTACCTTATCAAATGAAATAATAACAAAAAACATTTATAGAATTGTAATTATTTAATTTGCGTGACTAAAATGAGAAGCTGCATCCCTTTCTATATTTAGTGTAACACATTTGTTCCAGGCTTTGCAGAGTTAAGGCTCTGCCGGTATCAGACCATGAGCTGGAGATGTGATGTAGGTGACACCCATTGGCTCCCAGTGCTCTGGTGAGAGCTGGGGATAGCCGTTGGGAGGAGGGTCCGGCTCATACTGTACACATGCCCTGGTTACACTGGAATATAAAGTAAATGAATGTACAGAATAAAAATACTTTTCTATTTATTTTTAAAATATGCCATTGCACTTTCTTTAAATAATGTATTTTTTTTATACATTCTCCACTGGTGTAAAGGCAAAGTTAAACACGTAACCAGTACTGCTATTTACCTGAAAAAGAGAGTTGCATTTTTTAAAAGTTCATTACTTTACATAAAATTCTTGCAAATAAAAGTATCCCTATATTATGCAATCCCCTTATTTTTCAAGCAATTTCTTTTATTTGTACACATTATATTGTCCGACCGCATCAGTGTGCAAAATTGAGAAATATCTAACATAAGAGCTTAAGAAAAAGAATAAAAAATACTCAATATATTGCTATTTTTGTTTTGGATGCAAAACATTTTATCACATATTCGGCACTGATGTTGCTGCCTTTTGCTCCTGGAAATGAATCAACCGTTTGTAAATTCTGCAAGCTATTGCTCTGTATCAGGGGTGGGCAAGTTCAGTCCCGGAGGGTCACACACAGGCCAGGAGTTGAGGGTATCCTTGCCACGTGCAGGAGAATCAATCGCTTCTTCAGGTATCCTGATTGACTCATCTGTACACAAAAAGGATATCCTCAAATCCAGGCCAACGTGTGGCCCTCCAGGACTGAACTTGCCCACCCCGGTTATATTATATTTAAAATAGTAACATTGGAACATTTTTACAATGGAATGTGGGTAGCTTATTTTGCCTTTTTAAAAGGTTGTAGTGGTTGCAAATAAATGTGAATGGGGGTATACAAGCCATCACTCCTAAAGCTGAATTCTTTGACTAGAGCTTTAATTGGACAGATTAAAGGATTGTTTAATGAGCCTCTTGAATTTAGTTATAGAAGAGCATAACCCAACCTGGACTCAAACCCAAACGGACGTTCCATTTATTGTGAACAGGAACGTGAACGAAAACATTTAAATGATGCAACTCCGAGCTGGAGAGACTTGTAAGCAGATACTGTAGTTGCAGTAATAAGTTTCGGTCAAAAAAAAACAAAACTCCACCAATCCAGGTTTGGTAATAAACACTGCATCCTTCAACGATGTGCTACCTGCACCTTGTCAAGCTTAGTGCATCTTGGGGTTTCCTTATGATTTTTATCTCATTATAGTGAGTTTCCTCATTCAATATGCCACACACCACCCTTTTGATAAACATATACACATTGTTTTAGCTGGTTCACTACTTTTTGGTATCGAACTTATTTTCAATTACTTCTTAATTACTTTTTTTAATAGACCTTCTGCTAATGAGATATTTTACATTCTTAGAAAGATGGCAGTGTTATACTTTCATTTGTCCTATACTATAAAACTTTCATAGGTTCATGAATTGTGGCAGATCATTTTTGGTAAGAGCACGGATGTTTGTAGGGAAAGCTAATTTGGTGAATAAGTCTAATTCTAGGAGAGTATCGAAAACATAATTTTGATATACACACTGAATACACCAATTGTGCCCAAACTCTCTTTATTTTCCTTGCTTTCTTCTTTCCCAAACTATGTGAAAGTTAATATTGGTGAATGAAAGGATATTACAATAATAATGACATATAAGAATATCCCTTGGTTTTCACGGTGTTGATTTCCAATTTATATTGACATTTTTTTTGTAGCCTGCCCATTTACTCATCTTGACATTTGCTCTCGAGTAATGTTGTATTTAACAGTTGCACAGTGTTGGTTTAAGCCTTATTTAATATCTGCTTTTCAAATGTGTAGGTTAATCCACAGTAACCACACTTTGCTGATGCCAATACTGGCAGTAATGTCATCAACTTGGTCACACAATATCACATATCTGGTGAACCAACTGGGAATATCTTGTGACCATTACATATACAACCACGTGAATAAAAATAGAGGTTTCAACTAATGGTTAGGGAGCAGGCAGCAATGATGGGGAGTGGTGCTATTTTTATTTATATTTCAGTATCTAAGTCTGGTTCTCAAGTGCCATTCACTGATCAGGACTTGAAAATGTCCAAGTAAATGCAAATCAAAAAAGTCATGCTTTCTATTCCTTAACTTACAAGGAAAATAGATAATAAAATGTGAATTCAGCTCCACATTTTAATTCAAACGAATATTACATATTAAACATAGTACTTTTTGAGGTCTTAATAACTGACAGTTACTCAGTTATTGCTAATGCACTATGTAACTGTAATTTGCACATGAGATACAAGTAAGGCAATTAGAGGCTCAAAAATGTATGTAATAAGTGCCTTATCTCTTATTCCTAGATCCTGGCCTGTCTTGGAGCCATTGATTTAAAGCAACAATATATATATATATATATATATATATATATATATATATATATATATATATATATATATATATATATATATATATATATATATATATATATATATATATATATATATATATATATATATATATATATATATATATATATATATATATATATATATATATATATATATATATATATATATATACTGTGCATGTAATTTGATGAAGTTCTTTATCACATGTCCCTTGTTCAATTCCAAAGTCTGTAGATACTATATTCTCAACTTACAATATCACTCTAAATCAGGGGTGGGGATGTTTGGTCCTGGAGGGCCACATGCAGACCTGTATTTGAGGGTTTCCTTTTTGTGTGCAGGTGAGTCAATCAGGATAACTGAAGTGATTCACTCACCTGTAGACAGCAGAGATATCCTCAAATCCAGGCATGTGGGTGGCCCTGCAGGACCAAACCTGCCCACCCCTGCTCTAAATTGTAAGAAAAGACTTTGTATAGCTCTGCCTGTGATTGTTGTACAGTAAACAGCACATTCATGCTAAATGTTGTATATTCATATTTTTTTTACCAAAACACATTCTGTGAGCACAAACGAAAAGCACTTGCAGCAAACACAACGGCACAAACTTAGAAAAATAGGTACATTTTATTCCAGTGAGTTTAAAGATACTTTGAAAACATATCCCTGCATGCCCAACCATATTCCATTCCAGCTGATGTTAAGGCTATAGATTTCTTCTTTTTCAATAAAAATACCAGAGTAGGAAAAAACAGAAACAGATGTTTTATTCATGATGACTTCAACTCTTTCCCATGAAGATGACACAGGCACTATTCTCAGTACTTTCAAACATTGCTTCAAAATACATCTACCTGGAAAGTCTGTATGCTTATGAATAGTGAAGGTTTTATAGGCAAAACAAAAAAAAAAGTGAAATACTGTGTTTGATGGCTATTGTATAACAATAAAAAAAAAAAAAACACTTGGCATTCTTGATTGGAGTAGTAGCAATTTATATTGTATCTGGATTGATTAAAGCCCTTTGGCTGCAAAATCAAGTGGGTTGCAGATCACTTAACAGCAACATTTTTTTAAAGGCTAAATTTTTTTGGTTGTGTTCAATAGTACGACTTCTAGCGCGCTTAGGTTACTATGCCCACTTATGTCTAAATGCCTTTGAAAAAATACTTTTCCAGCATAAATGAACCTTAAGTAGCAGCAAGTCTTAAAAAAAAAAAAAAAATGTGCCACAATTGCATTGGCAGTAATTGTAAGACAGGTAGTATTGGAAATATAAGCATCCATATTTGACAGTAGAAGCACAAATGATGCCTATGTTTTTTTTTATCCTAGGAAACTACTGTAACAAACAGTGTTAGGCATTTGTGTAATACAGTCTTAGGCATTTTTTTTTTATTAAAACTTGCTATAAAAAAAACAAAAAGAAACAAAACTGGCAACAAAGATAAATCGAGAAATAAATTAATTTACTTTTTTTCATAAAACTAAAAAAGGTATATTACAAATTTTAACATGATTAAATAAATATATAGTAAAACAAAAAAAAACATAAAACATTCTTTAAATAAAGATGCAGATTAGCTTTAAAATGGTAACTGGTTGAAGCACTGACAAATTTTGTGTTTGTTTATCACAAAACAAAAAAAATAAAACCCCAAAAACCATTACACAGAACCGACACAACAGTTACACTGCCGGCAACACAGTGCTTAGACAACCATGGATTTCTGCACCCTTTACAAGATGGTAAACAGGAAGTTTACGAGACAAACTAGGTAGCTGTAAGCCTTTGTTTTGTGGATCATTTGAAAGCTGCTCTCACATGTGCCATATTAATTTTCCCTTGTTGCTGTGTTGAAGCACCATTGGAGAACCGTTTTCCATTAAAGATTGCCATCTTCTCATTATGAAGGTTTCCGTTTGGCCCTTGATTCTTGAAAAAAAAATAAAAAATAAAGACTTCCCCTGTGAGATCAGGCTGCTTTTTTTGTGCATGTGCCGGGCATGTCTTGGAGGTTAATTTTTGACCTGGATAATGAAGAAGAATTATATCATTATTCAACTTAAACAATTAAACTCAGTGCTAGAAAACATTTGTGAAATTTGGGTCACATATAGGTAATGTTAAAGGGATATGAAGACATTCTTCTTTGTTGTCATGTCCCTTTAAATCTGTATAAATGCAGTGTTGTCATACCTGTTGTGGACCATGTGGCTTTGTACTAGATGTCCCGCTGCGAGGGCTGCCATGAGGGAAAGTTCCCCTGCCATTACTGTGCCACAGACCAACTGTGCAAGTTGGCGTGCATTTTTACCAGGGCTCTCTGTGCTTGCTCCCTGGACTCCAAGCATCTGTTGACAAGAGTGTGGAAAATATATCATTTTCTGTCCCATGATTGACCAATACAGTACAAGACCAGATGATTCGGACAATTCATTTTATGAATAAAGGAGTGCTTCTGTACCTTTAAGCAAGCCTGCTGGGGTGCCAAATTTGTTCCACCTCCTACTGTGCCAATCTCTATAGAAGGCATTGTGCAGCTTATGTACAGGTCTTCATGCGTGGGTCCTGTATGCTCCATCAGGGTGATGCAGTTGGAGCTACAAACATTCTGAGCAGCATCCTGAAAAGGTAAATACTCATTTTAGAATTATAGAATAAATACCTCCTTACATCACAGCCATCAACAATGCATACACACTCTGCATGAAAGAACAAACATGAAAAAGAGTTGAGAAGAGTAAAAAAAAAAAGGTTTCATTCATATTTTACATTAAAGCTGCCTTTCTCCGATCTGATGATTCTCTAGTATTCTATTTTGATATCAATCTACTTTAAAAATTTTAAGAAGCTATGCAGAATATTTGCAACGGCAACATCTCTTAATAAAAACATTACAGAGAAACTAACCTTCAATTACTACATTAATATTAAGTCACTTCCACTCGCTATGTATAAGTTTAAATGTTTTCAAAAAATGTGCCAATTTAATTTTAAGTCCAATAAATAATGTAATATTTCTCAAGTTAACCATAACAGGCCATAACTTATTTTAGTTTTTTTAAACAATGTTTAAAAAATAAATAAAAAATAATAATAATTATGAACAATATCGGAGACAGTGGCAGAGACAAAGTGTAAGCATATCAGTACAATATATATATATATATATATATATATATATATATATATATATATATATATATATATATATATATATATATATACACACACACACATATATATACATATACACACAAACACACACGTGTGTGTTTTCAAAATGCAGTACTAACCTGTCCACAAGCAATGTAAATTGCAGTCACAATGTTTGCTGCATGTGCATTGAAGCCTCCAATGCTTCCAGCCATTGCAGAGCCAACCAAATTCTTGTTGATATTCACCTCTACCAGAGCATGTGTGGTCGTCTTCAGCACCTGCAGAAAACAGTGCATGAAAATAAATAAAGCATATATCTACAAAGCAATTTGAAGTTAATAACCTCTACAGAAATATATACCTTACATTGCATCAATATTTAGTATAGGTTTCTAGAAAATGTCATCTAGAAATGTCACTTAACAATGCCAGACATATTTTCAATACCAATATTAAAAACATAAGTGAAATCCTGTTTTATGGTATACATTTAGAGCTTTTATATCAAAGATGTAACACAATGAAATATGAATGCATTTATTTACAAATACTACCGTTGAAGAAAAAAAGAAGTATGTACCAAACAAAAAATATCAGAATAAGGTAAGCCATGTGCATTTTTTGGGAGAAAAATCTGAATTTAAGTAAAGGTGTTAATTATATAAAATCCATAGCTTTATATCATGTGAGTGGGTGTTTGTGGGGGGGGGGGGGGGGGTGTTTTCAGGCAGGCAGAAGCCCATGGCCCTTTTCTTGACCCAGCAGGATGCTGTATTAAAAGGAAGTACCCATAGCTCTCCAGAAATGTAAATGCCCCACTAGCACACAAACTAATGCATCATGTATGCCTCCAGGATCCTGCAGAGGCATCAATATTGTTTTCCAATTAAACACTAGTTGTATGAAGTTTTCCTGTCTTATTATGCCCTTAGACAGACTCCGTTTTCAAACAAATATTTGTTTCTCATGGGTAAAATCAGGTGAAGCCTGAATGATAGTTTTATTATTACTTTTATTTGTAACGCGCCAACATATTACGTAGCGCTATACAGAGCAAATAAACAAGGAAAAATATAAATTTTGACAAACTGCAAAAAATGGAGGGCCCTGTTTTGAGCTTAGAATCTTTGTAGAAAGTGTTTTTTCCCAAAGCACTCTACAAGATTGAAAACGCTCTACTTATAATCTAAAGGGGATGGAAGAGGCAGATAACAAATAGCAAGGGTCAGGAAGAAAGTGAAGTTTCATTAGGTAGGAGGGTATGCAAAGTTAGAATGTTTTTTCATATAGAAGGAAAAGGAAAGCAACTGAGAAAGTAATTTGGTGATCCTAGTATGTAATATGTTATCTGGCCCTAGTGGTCAGATAGTATAATCTGCGAGTGGGAGGTGAGGGGCCTGTGTTAGGAGGTATGTCCCAAGAAGCCAGCAGAAGAAAGAGAGAGAGGGAGAGGAAGTGGGATTTGGACTTGCAGAAGTGTTTCTGCTTATGAGCTTTAGAAGAGGGAGGAGATGGTGAATGGAGGAATAAGAGTAGCTCATGGGAGCATAAAAGAGCAGAGGAGAGCATGTAAGGTGAGATGGATATTGGTTCCTTTGAAATACAGAACAAAGAATACAAAATATGTATATAGAAATAAACATACAAATTGCTTTAGGTTGCCACTTACCTCTCTAACAATTTTAGCTGGAATCACTGCCTCACAAACCACAGATTTTCCTCTCCCCTCGATCCAGTTGATAGCAGCTGGCTTCTTGTCAGTACAGTAGTTGCCACTCACAGCCAATACATAAAGCCCAGGAAACTCTTCTTGTAATCTAGCCAGAGCCTTTTCAGTACCCTATTCCAAGGAAACAGAACTGAATTAAACACTTGAAAAAAAATAAAAACAAAGCAACCCCCCACCCCAAAAAAAAGCTATTCTATTAATGCAATGAAAAAAACTAAATGACTGGGCAAAACACTATAGAACGAATTGGCTTTAGCTTTGCAACAGGCTTCCCATCTAACTAGAATAACTGTATATGAATTCTGAAACTGTACCATTTCCCAATTTAAGTTAATTTAAATGTTGTTCTTGCACAACCCTTTGGTTGTAAGCTATTTTGAGCAGCTCGCAAACCATTCTCTATAAATATTGACCACATAAATATAGTATAGTAATAAAAAACATCCACTGTTGCAGCACTTTGTGTGCAAACCTAAATAACACAATTGGCAATTTTTTGTTACAGCAGCGGTCCAATTACCCTTGTTGTAAAAGGGTGTGCTTTGGAGTAATAGTTTTATAAGATCTTCTATCTAAACCTATCTATCTACCTTGGATATCATGTTCATTCCCATGGCATCCCCTGTTTTAGACTGGAAACGGATGTACATGTTTCTTCCAGCAATGCTGATTTGAAGTTTTGCAAGACGAGCAAATCTTTAAAAAAACAAAAAAAAAACACACACAGTTAGAAACAGCTACAGAAAGTTTTTAAATAAATCCTCCAGTGCCATGTACAAGACCAATCCTGATGGATAAGTCACAGCTTAATGTGACAACATGATCAAAATAGTGAGAGTAATCTTTGGCAATGTATATCATGGTCTTTCCATGGAAATTATACAACTCTGTGTATAAATGCCCTGCATTTTTTAAGCGCTGACACCAATAACGTGGAAACCCATCCATAGGTATATAAAGGACAATTAGAATCAAATGGTTGGAACAAGTGCTTACCTGTGCCATTCCTGATAACTAGACAAAATAATTTCATAATATACCTAGAAAGGCCCTCATGGGCCGCTGTTTTTTAATTAATCAAAATATTTTTTAAAGCTTACCTGCTAGTACTATCAAATTCTTCTTTGATAGCTTTAAAGCCCTCTGGACTCTCCAGCCAGGCTTTGACTTCAGCAGCCTCACAAGCAGAGGGCAACCTAACAACAGGTCCACGTGTCATTCCATCAGCCAGGACTCGACTGTGTGCACCACCTCCCAGCTAAAAAAAAAAAAAAAGTCACATGTCAGATAATTAACAAAAGCCATCATATTATGTTTAATGTTAATATTTGATGAAACATTAGTATAACTTATCAAGCAAAAACAAATATAATAAGCTATATTGACTCATAAAAGCTATATTGACTCACAAAGCAACACGCTTGTCAAATGTATTTGTGCGTTAGTGGACAGATTTGTTTCTCTAGCAATAAAATCAAATTATTAAAAGGTAGCAAGGAAACATAAATGGTATTATGATGATTTTGAAACATTGATCAAGAAGTCCTATGCCACAATGAAACACATTAACAAAATTAAAGTGACATCAGCTTCCAGAATGGAACTCACCAGTATAGCTCTGCAGCCTCTGTTCGTGCTTGCGACAAGGCAGCCTTCTGTGGTGGCCATGGGCACTTGGAACTCTTTATTGTTGAGGAGGAGCGGTCCAGCTACTCCAACAGGAATAGGCATGTATCCAATGACATTCTCACAACAAGCACCCATTACCTAAAAAGTAATAAAAGTACATGAAACTACGCACATACTGAAATATGCATTCCTAGATACAGTAATTACCTATAAGTTAATATAGTGTCATAGCCTCACTGAATAATATCATAACTCATATATACAACCTTTGTGCCATAATAAAAGATTGTTTGCACTTTAGCCTTATTAAATTGTGATTTGGCCAATTGAATAGGGCTCTATATATGAGCACAAAGCATATTTTTTTACAGAAGCTTTTAGCTAGTGAAACCTTGCTTTTGGATAGAAGTTCACTAACTAAAAACTTCTGTAAAAAAAATAGGTTCTGTGCTTATATAGAGCCCTATTCATTTGTCCAAATCGCAATTTAATAAGGCTATACATAACTAAATGTTAGATGTCTTTAAACATTATAGTATGAAGGGATGATAAAGACTTAAAAAGAAGTGTACAATTTTATATATGTGTGTTCCGACGTAATTTTATTCAACAATAAACATGACATTTTAGGTTTATATCCCAAGTCTACTTGATCTAATTTATTCTGTTAATCACCAACTTACCAAAGAATAGTTGTAGTTCTTGTAAGGCAGGTTTTGCAGGGCTGAAGATTGTGGCAATTTATCCGCTAACATTTGTCTGCGAATTGCTACTCCTCTCTCGGGGGACTCCATCATGGTTTCGAGCTTGTAAGAAGGGATGTATTTTGCATTTACCAGCCTGACAACCTCTGCATCACTGAGATACTGAGCACCTTTCTGTAGGGAGCACAAACATTTTTTCTTTATATTTATAAACTTCTACCCGAAACAGATCATTAGTCCTTGTTTTTTAAATATAGCAAAGTTACTTTTTCTGAACAAAAGAGTGAAGTGGACTCATTATGACAAAACTACATCTACCGATATACTTGTGGTCATCTGTAAAGCTTTGCCAATAAAGGTGGACTTCCATATTTATGAAAATACTTGTTAAATATACAATCAATATGAATTCCCGGTTTTCCCTTGGAATAATATTCAAAATATATATTTAAAAAGAACACATTAATATTCCATTGCTCCGGGATTAGATAAAATGTTCATATTCTTATTCTTCAGACATGTAAAGCAAAACCAGAATTTCCTAATTATATCTAAATAAGTATGCATTTATGTTTTAATTAATCGATTAGAAACCACATAGTTACTGTGGGGGAAAAAATAGTTTGCCTTTAATTCCCAAAACGTCCAAATTCTCTTACATTAGGATTCTTGAGGATCTCAACACATTCCTCAATGGGACGAGGCTCTTCTGATATTTCAAAATTTGTCTCCTTATCTTCTTCAAATGGAGAATCTCCGACTAAAAATGTAGCAGCAGGTGGTGTCTCCAACGGTAATGGCTTTATAACTGCCTCTGAATTTAGAGGAAATAACAATGCTTAATTTAGAATATTGAAACATGGATACTAATTATACAACCCATTACTTAAAAGATATAGACATACATACATTTATGTATGGTTTTAGCATATGTTTTTTCCAAATCCTAATTTAACTTGTAGATGTTCACATATTAGAGTATGGTGTTAAAAAAAAAAAAATAAAGAACATAAATCTAAATAGTCAAGGAAATGGAATGTATACCTTTATCCTCTTTGGATGATGGTTCTTGCGCTGTGGAGGCTTTAGCTGTTTTTTCCAGCTCTGGCTCCTTTCGGTAGCAACTATCTACTTGTTTCTTCTGCACAGTTACAGGAGATGTAATAGGGTTCTTCAGGGACAGGGTAGATTCAGTCTCTGTTTTTTCAAAGAATATATATTTCACAGCAAGGAGAAAAGCCAGACCAAGTGTAACAACCTGTTCAATGTCCATAGTGACCATTCTGTGGAATAAAGAAAATATGATTTAAAGTTCATTGTGCAGTTTACAATTCACAGCTCAAAATTAAATTCAAAAGTTCCTGAACATCAACAAATTACTTTCCCACAGGGAGATTCACATCAACTTTCATAATAGACTAATATCTTCAACACAAAGATATACCAAGAATACCTCCACTGCCCTGGAGAATATAACAAAAATGCAAAACAGGATACTGTATAATCTGTCCTGTAAACATAAGTCACTTCTGGTAAGGTTAGGGTTTAGATAAGATTTCAAGGAATTGGCAGTCACATATATCCAGTCAGAGAAGAAAAAATTCTTTCAAATACAGGTCTCGAACAAACAAACCTCAGCTATATGGATCTATAACTTTTCAATTGTTTATTCCTTGAGATACAAAAAGATTTACACACCCATGCTCCAGAACCAGCAAGTGATTTAAAACCTAATTAACTATTCCTATGTTCTTATAATTTTCAATTTGTTTGTTTTGAAGTTAGTACAACCTTTTTAGACAAATAATGAAATTCTTATCCCACTCTCCAATAGTTCAGTTAGCAATCTCTTTTCTACAGGGATAAGAGTTATATTTTTTTCAATGCACCTTACATTAAAATTTTACTTTTAAAAGTAGAAAAAAAAAGTTTGTTTTAAGAGTTAACCAAATAAAAAAAAAAGTAACATTATAAAGAATGGTGCATTGAAGAAAAAAGATGTAACTTTTGACTCCAGTAGAAAAGAGAGTCATAAAATAATCACTTTTAAATCCCTCAAGCTTTAAAAACAAACCGCACAGATTTCAAATTGTTTTCTGTTGAACAACCTAAATCTTGAGTGTGTAGCAGAAATTAAATGCTACTGGACCGGGACTAAGAATATTTCTCTACCGTACACATGGTTGGGGATAGAAAACTTTTGCTTAAAGAATTCACAGAACTGGTCACTACACTAGTGCTAGATCACTCCAGGTGGCATCTCCTTGCTGACTTCAATGCCTGAGTGGATGACAGCTTTCCGAAATGGAATGTTACAACCGTACTGGACAAGATGGCTCTAATCCATACACAACCCATCAAATGTCACAACCAAGCTCCCTGGTTTTATAAAACCATCAGTTTGAAGAAAGAAGCAACAGACTAGAAATACGTTTTTGCACAGTGAATGACAGACAAAATGCAAAATCATATCCAGGAATATCAGTGTGCTATCATGATCTGGTACCTGAAAGAACTTGTGGTTCCCTACAACCCTACCCACATTCTTTAAATCAGTATGTTCATGCCAATTTAAAATGCCTATGGTACTTTTGGTGTTAGAGCTCCACTTCTGTGGATCTCTCCCCATAATAATCCCCATCAATGGACATTTTTCCAAAAGAAGCTTAAGACAGGGCTTGGCATATCTTGAGCCAGGGACCAATGGCTTTTAAAATTTCACTACAGATTTTTTTAATTGGTATACAAATATTTCTAGAGATTGGCTCCTAAAAATGTTTGGCTAGTTCCTAACTTACCTGGCTCCTAAGTTTCAGATAAGTCTTAAGCCAGGGGGTTAAAAAAAAAGAAAAAATGGTTTAATCAAGCTTTTGGGTGTTTGAGGCAAGCACTTTGAACCCAACAAGCAGCAAAGCACTATATAAAAGTTATTAGCATAGTAGCATATTCAACAATGCTTACCTAGATAGATAGAATTGCCAAAGAGGCATGTTAGGCTCAATCCTTTTTGGAACATGTTCACTCAGCCCAATGGACACTTTGTCTTCAATAGAAGTATTATTTTGAGAAGATGGTTCACTTATCCAGCGACTGTGAGCATGTACAAGGACAAGACCTAAGGACTAAAGAAGGAATAATAAACTGGTGTTAGCATCATATTTAGGAATATGTATTTGATGCACCAATAACAACGTGCTTAAAATCACCTTCAAATTACAGTACACAGTATTGTTAAAAGTAAACATTATGGCAAAGTTTACTGGGGACCATAACAGGCACTTCTGAACGCAAAATAGATATCAAAAGTCAGTGACTGGATCAGACTGCACTTACCATGATCATTTTAACCCTTTGAGTAACAGGGTTTGGCTTATTATCTTCCTCCTCTTCCAACGCACTAGCAAATTGACTGAGTTGCCAAATAGGACGTCCCTCACGACTCTCCCTAGATAACTGAAATGTCAAAAAGAAAAGTAATTTTAGCCGTAGGAATACAAACAATGGGCCCTATTCTATTGTCCAATTTGTAAAAATGATACACTAAAAACTGCTCTTATAATGGCAACATATTTCATTAGCTACTTGCAATCCAATTACGAGAGTTACCCACCCACAATCCCTACGGGCCAGCCAAACCTGCGAAACCACTCTTAGAACTCGATTGATTTTAGCACAGCTTAAATATTAAGAGTACCAACTAATTAAAGTTACACAAAAGTTGATATTCAATTGGACCCATAGAGCTAGATCGCAAACAAAGTCTACTCCGCAATTGAAAAAAGTATCATTTTTCTGTTGTAAATATAAAGTACTAAATAGGACTTGCAAGGCATTTTTCAAACACTTATTAGAGCTGTAACAGCAATTAAAGACACAATACTGTACTTTAAAAGCATGTGATTGCCTGGAAAGACATTAAAATGCGATTTATTGCTCAATTGAGATCTCGATCGGCAAATATTACTTATTTTCACAAATTAATTCTTCACCTCCGATTGCAGATTATGAGTGACTTTTGTGTTTTACGGACATCATGATGACGGTCTCATTTACTTTTGGCTGTGTCTAAGAAGTAAATTACGGCTTGCTTAAATATTGTCATATCACATAATCACGCCCCCTGAAAATCGCACTTTAAAAAAAGGCAGGGTTTAAATAGTGGCCTTGTGTCCCAATACAGTTTACCTGACCACTAAAAATTCACAACATGAGCTGGATTCTTACCTCTAATACCAAGGAAACACAAGCTGGGAAGAAGGTCATGAAGACAAAGTAGTTTGCAAGGACGGACATACAGCCAAAACAGCACATGATTTCCAGTTGCCGAACACCTGTGATTAATATATAAATAAAATGCTCAATGCTTGACGAAGTCTATAACCACAAACAAAAGACATGCTCATAACATCATAAAATAAATTGGAAAGAACTGTATGATATTTAAGGGTTTTTATATTTGAACAATGCACCATATTTTAATATTAAACAGAAAAGAAAGCTGTAATGTATTATCAACTAGGTACTTGAAATAGGTAATCTAAGAAGAACCAACAGTGACCTTACTTTGTTGACACTTACACGTTAACTATTAAAATTATGGCAAACAGATACCCGAAAACCTAAAGTCTACATTTATTGCATTGAAAAATGTAATATGCATTAGTCAGATGCAAGCTAAGACACCATAAATCAATATGTACCCTTGCACATTGTTTCTTTGTAGAACTGCATTACTTGTATGCAAAAAAAAAGTGTGTAAAGCTAAAAAAAAAGTCTTGAGAACCGATTAAACAAATTTAAACTAAATTAAGACAAAAATGAAATATGTATGCAATCCAGGCTTTATGAAAAGTCACATTACTAACCTGACATTGTTCCTACGCCAATCACAAGGCATTCAACAAGAGCATCAAGTGTGAATGTGGGACCCAGAATTGCCATACCCCGGGCAATGTTATCTCGGACTTCATCCTGAAAAAAAGGAATAATTAATAACAGCCTTAACATACAAGGTCTGGACAGGCACTAAATTTCATTCTGTAGGAAAATGATTATACAAATAGGAAGAATTATTAATGTCATAATGAACTTTTCTTTTGTGCTATGTGAACACTGAATATCTGTAAATTCTGTTCTAAAGTTAGTTTCATGTTAGACTTCAAATGATGGCTGTATCACCCCTGCAAATTACAACAGATTTGAAAGTGTCAAACTGATGTGAGGCCAGGCAGTGTAACATCACATTTAGAAACTAATTATTAGGTATGAAAACAAGGAAGTAATAACATTATGTTTAATTACTTTCAAAGAGGTTACAATGAATAATTTTTAATATTTTTGTATACTGACATCAATGTGAGAATTAAACAAGTAGCACTTGAACTTTACAGATTCCTTATAAACATTTAAGTTTACAATTTTTACTCACCTGAGAGTTGGAACTAAGGGCAAATTTGGCTAAGGCACTAGCCTTGGAGAGGTCAATCAGCAAAAGGAAAAATGGAAGAGCTTCACTGCAAAGAAGAACAAGAGGTCACTTAATACTATTTCACAGGTATTATTGCTAAAAACAAAAACAACATTGTTTTATTTATAGTTCTTACTTCAAGCCTGTCAGTTCCTTATCTAGAAAGTGAATAACCACTGTGCTGAACACAAAGCTTGAGAAGATGGTGAAAAGCCCAGCAATACCTAAAAACACAGAAAACATTAATAAATAAAATGCAACACATAAAAACAAATAAAAAAAAACAATGGTACATGACAGTGTGAAGAAAAACAAGTATGTGGTAATTAAAAAAACATTTTACCTAAGATGTATTTAGATCCTAATTGCCTTAGGTTCTGGAACTGGAAATATATGTAAAGGATTGCTATACATCTTGTGATCGTCAGGATTATGATGTCACTGCTTAAAACATCCTGTAAACAAAACGAACATTTTTCAACCAATGAAAAATATCAAGTTCTACAGCATAGAAATGTCAGAACGAACACCTACTAATGCCCTTAACATTCTAGTAATTATCACAACAAATTAAGTAAAAGAGTCAGTACAGCGGAGTTTGTTCTATGTGGTCTTATTATGAATCTAATAACAATTGTTGTTCAAGTGATCAATTATATAATATTCATATTTTCACAGAGAAAACAGCGACTAGTATGGTGGTAACTTATCAAATAGGTAGAAGAGGAAAAGGACACTCCTTAAACTAGTGTAAGTATACAAATAGCAAAACTGTAATTGAGTAACTTGGATACAGACACCCCCCCCCCCCAAAAAAAAACAACAACATGTATTTAACATAAATTTAAAACATTTTTTAAGACATAAAATATCAAAAAAAGATGATTAAAAAATATTTATTATAAAAAGTTTCCTCTTGAGGAAAATCGAAGCTTTGATTGATAAATGTGATTAGTTTATGTATGTTGTCATGGATATAGGTATATATAATCAAAATAAATAAGTAGATCTGAAATAGATAGTTACCGTAGATATTATAGTTCATAAGTCAGAGTCCCTATTCTTGTTGGGTGGTGGAGTTTGAACTGAGACCCACCACTTGCCCCTAAACTCACAAATATCCAACTATACTATTCTATTCCCAATCGAAAAAAAAGCAGATTAACACATATCAAAATTCCCCCTTTACTTGGGTGTCATATCCATAATTTGCGTGGATCAAAGTATCACTTTATGACCCGTTCTGAATTATTTATCACACATTTCTCTATCACCATGAGTAATACCTCACAATATCCTTATATTTCAACACTTATTGGTTAGATTAGAAACATGTATCAAGATGGTAATAGCGGTGACTAGATACTAATACATATACATACTATCACTTAAGTCACAACTTACCTCTTCAAACTTGGGGCATTCATAGTTCCAGCCACATATCTTGTCATTCCCAGTGAACATGTTCATGGACATCATGCAGATGGTAATGGTCACAGTTCCCACAATGACCTCCCAGGGATGAGAGGCCACAAAGAGACCATGCATACGGAATAACCTGGACAGCATCTTTGCAATATTGGTGGTGATCTATAAAATGAAGATGATTGAAAAATTTTAAATTTGCTTTACAGACCCCAACATATTATATTATGTACTAGCGAATTGCCCGTCAAAAAATGACGGCAATGAAATTGTAAGGTAGCTAATGCTGTTTAGTGTGTAATAATGAAATATATAATACATTAATAAATGAATATACTTTACCTATTTTAAAGCATTGTGTGGAAGAGCTGTGAATGTGTTTTGATGTTGCTGCAGCATTAGTGGTGTGGATCTGCTGTGTAAGCGTGCTGAATGTGTGCAGTGTAACACTGTGCGTGCGCGAGACCAAACCGTTAGCGTAGTCGTGTACTTCCGCATTGGCGCGAAATGGCGAGTAATGTGTGTTATACGTTTGTATCGGAATATCCGTAGTTGTTTTGTGGTGTTTTGCGAGTTTCTTGTGGTGTTTTGCGAGTTTAGAGTGCTGTAGCCTCGTTTTCGTTTTGTTCGGCGGCCATTTTTTCTCTCGCTTCGTTTTTTTTTTTAGTGTTTAAACTGTTTTATTTGAAGTAAAATCGAGGTGTAAGTTGTATTTTTGAGGTGCTGGGTGCTCCCTCTTGGTGTAGGTAAGTTTTTTATGTATGTGGTGTGTGTATGTATTGTGTTTGACATTTTCTAATGTTCGCGAGTTGCGTCCGAGTGTTGCGAGTCCGTAATGTGTGTGAACGTGTGTCGTATGTTGTTTGCGAGTGTCGTAATGTGTGTGTCGTACTGTTTGGGTTGCGACGTGAAGTTTGCGAGGGTCGCAGTTGCTGGCAAGGAGCGCCTTCGGCGCTCCATGCCAGCAACTGCGGCCCTCGCTTTGCGAGGTCCTCAGGTGCTGGCATGGAGCGCCTACGGCGCTCCATGCCAGCAACTGAGGCCCTCGCTTTGCGAGGGTCCTCAGTTGCTGGCATGGAGCGCCTTCGGCGCTCCATGCCAGCAACTGAGACCCTCGGGCAGTGCCCTCGCTTCGCGAGGGCACTGCCCGAGGGTCTCAGTTGCTGGCAAGGAGCGCCGAAGGCGCTCCTTGCAGCAACTGAGACCCTCGGGCAGTGCCCTCGCTTCGCGAGGGCCTCGGCTCGCTGCGCGAGCCGCGGCCCTCGCTACGCGAGGGCCGCGGCTCGCTACGCGAGCCCGCAGCGTTAGCAACAACTCGTACGCTCACAACTATATATGTGATATGTGCCTATATTTTCATAGATCAAACCTCTTAAACAAAATACCAGAATATATACATTCATATAAAGTGATATAAGTTACACACGTTCTAAAAACGTTATAACATCCTGCAAAAATTCTATTTTGTGTCTGTGAAAATGGAGAATAAAATAAGTTTTTCATGCTTTATGAAAGTCATATAACATGAGACTAGCTATCACATATAAAACATTACGGTTATTCATCCAAAAATGCATTTTGCACAAAATCTATAACAAGTTTCACATTCTTTCAAATACATATAGTCCCTTCAAATACCAGTAGTTTTCAAATTTTAAAGACATTTTTTTTGACACAATCCCCATGAAATAAAAATAAAATTAACACAAAGAAAAATTACATATCGATGATTCCTATCCCTAAACATTAATCAGAGGTTGACAACTCTCAGGAGCCAATGCTTTTAAAATGTTTAGTTGTGAAATATATATATTTTACGCACTGGTTCAGAGAAAAAGGTCTGTCTTGCTCCTCATAAACCTACTTGGCTCCAAGTCTCATATAAATTTGGCATCTCCTGTTATACATGCTCTATAATGTGAGATTATATTGATTTTGTAACCCATTCAGTTATCTAAAGAAAATGTACCCAAATACACTTCTTGGATGAGTCACTTGTGACTTATTATCAGGTTTATTTTTACTTTATGTTTATTAGACTCTCCTACAATGTAACTTGGATAGCATACACAATCTGAAGCCAAGGAAATTCCACTGGCCCCCTTCCAATTCTTATTCATTTTCAATACTTTCACTCTGACTGTCACAGTACTTTATGTAACTATACACAGCTCTTTTTTTTTTTTTTTTTATAAATAACCTGAACCGAAGTCATGCAATAGCTTAAAAAAAAAGTTACAATTTATATCAAATTTGGGAACCAGCTAGATTTGTGTAGTGCCACCACAAGCACTTCTCAAAAGTAGTATGTGTGTGTCTGTTAGTTTGAGACATGATTCTTTTGTATACAATTGTATATATAACATATGCAAACATAGGGATGAATGTATTCATTTTAATTGAAAATTATTGTTTGTGTCCTTGGTGTTGTTCAGACGCAATAAGTTCTTGTCCCTCTAAGATGGCACATTTGAAAACATTTACCTACAAAGTAAGTTTGGGTTCTAATACACATTTTCTGTGCAGTATATTTGGACATATACAGTATGCTTTATCTAGAAGAGCACACATATGAAGGTAAAGAAACTTTCAAAATGAATTATTTTTGGATTTCCTTTATAGATCAGAATAGTTAGTACTAATGTATTCCTAGTGAGCCGCCTGAAGTTCCCACAGTCTCCCGATGTCAACTAACTACTAGCCATATAGAAGATCCAACTGATACTAGCAGCTCTGTAGAGCATGACTGACCATGAACTTCTTTCCTTGTTCCTGGAAACAGACACAACCCAAGGTCTAACTTAGATAAGCAATCAGAAGACAGGTGATAATGAATATATAAATGTACTGATTGCTTATCTAAGTTAGACCTTGGGTTTTGTCTGTTTCCAGAAACAATGCAACAAGTTCATGGCCAGTGATGCTCCACAGAGCTGCTAGTATCCATTGGATCTTCTATCTACCATTATCTGGCTAGTCTGCAATCTCTCTTACAGTCAGATTGACCCAGGGAAGTAATTTCTATACTAGTCTCAAATCCACCATGACCATATATTTTACAAATGAAGTAGCTTTATTGTAAATTGTGCTCTTTTTTAAACAATGTTATTGTTTTAAAATGATTCAGATAAATCAATAATGGAATAATAAATCTATTCAATAGAAGAATTTACAAAAGAAAAACTGTTCAGAGGACAAAACACATCTTGTCAAATAACACAATATCAAATAATTTGGCAAAGTCCAGGGTTGGAATTACTGGATCCAAAATAAGGGGGATTTTTCTGCTTACTTCTTTTAAGAGCATTACAAAATTTCCCACTGTATACAATGCTCAAGTAAAACCAAATAGAGTATATTTGGTCATTCCAGTTTAAAAGCCAGAACCGGCACGTACAATGGCTGGACTTTCCCCAACAGATGTTGGACTTTCCCACAAAGTGGCAAAAAGTGCCTATACACAATGATATGAGATTTATGGCAATGTTCAACATGTATTCTATATATATAAAAAAAATGTTAAGTGCTATTTACACCCACTGTGCATGGCAAGAATATTAAAATAGAAGCTGCAACTTAATTTTATAAATTACAACCTCTATTACCACTATATTCTCCCTGTCTCTGGTGAATACAAATCAAACAATATATAAAGTACAGCAAAAACAGGGGAAACAAAATAACAGTAAACTTGGCAATCTCGCAGCTTGCCAAAAATAAATTTGTAACAAACAATTTTATAATAGTACAGACAAATATTAATTATATGCGTGGTTATGATTTAGTAAATTATCTACACTTCCATCTAACATTTTTATTATTTCTTCCATTCGTCTGGATATACTTAAGTATAAATGGCAAGTGTTTTGAGACAGGGGTTTTTTATTTCGCAAAAGCAGACAGAGTGATAAGATCAATCAAAGTACTTAATATATAGCACAGCAACATATCTAGTGTTGCTTCAATGGGCCAAGAGAAGAAGATAATCAATAAATTCCTTCAGAAGTAAACAATGCAAATTCTCTAAAAGACTACTCTGTCTTCCTTCATGTAAAAGTCACATTGCAATGTTTTAAATGCATTACATAATTTTAGTCTTTAATGTTCCAACATATAGGTATTTACTCCAATCTATTTACCACATGCTACAGATACAAACTCAAAAAAAAAAAAAACACATCCCTGTGCAAATCAAGCTGAATTCTTCATTGCTGAAGGGTAAAGCAGTTATCGCCAGGTGCTCATACCAAATGGAAGAAACATATTTTAGCTCCAAACTTGCAAAGATCAGAGAAACCTATATTAACACTACACAAAGTAATCAAACATTTCTATTGGTGTAAAACATATATAATATACTACAGAGTTGTGCTGTGAACAATATATCAGAAAGGGAACAATCCTAAACATAAATGTACAAATAAAATGTTATTCTCTATAACAATGGTGTCTTAGAATACCAGTTACATTACTAAACACAAATTTGTGTACTAAGCAGATGAAATGATAGATAAGATGTCTCCTGGCAATCTGACAAAGACATGGTCTCAGAGTTTTGCCTCAAATTATGTGAAGTGTATGATATTTATTAGAGGTTATAATTGTATACTTTATATACAAGCAGCAATAATAACCAGATTGCTCATTTTTATTCTCCCTCCTTCATTAAACTCCTGTCGACCATCTTGATTAGTCTTGTAAACCGAACACAATCCAAATGATTCATATTCTAATATGAGTAATGTAAGCAGTAACTGAGAATAGCTTGGTGATTCACTCCCAATAAATATATCACTCATTCTTTTGAATATGAAACACCAAAGTAAAACTACACCTTGAGATGTTAAATGGACACTATCACCCCTAGGAACAATTGGTTTTATCTTAAAGTGCATTAAAAGGGAAATCATGTAGGAGATATTCAACATTGTGTAGGGGGCTCGATATGCTACTTTGCAGCTTATGTTATAAGAAAACCTTAGATAGTAATCTGTAATCTTAATTAGCATAAAATTACTCGTTAGTAATCACTCATATGCATGATAATGAAACAGAGACAACATTGATTATTCCGGGCATTATTCATTCTAGATACAAACATATATGTAAAGCTTTTATACTCATTCAGCATAACAAAAACAAAATCATATTGGGCTGACAGAGCCGCTTTATTAAGAGTTCCACGCCTGTTCCATATTGGCACGGATGACATCCCCTAAAGTATCCCCACAGTTGTCTGTGGGGACTTTCTTTATACTAAGTATATTCTCACCCCTGAAACATGTAAAACTTAGAATGTAAATATTATACATACTATAAACACATTATACATACTATAAACACATTAAATATATATATATATATACACATACACACACACCTGTGTGTATATTATACAATATATACTATAAACACATTTTATACCCACCTGTGTGCATATATATATGTTAAAATACATTGGAACTTTGCCAATTGTCTTAAAAAATTGCTTCTTGACCCCAATACACCTCTAGGATAAACCTGAATGCCCATTTTATTCACAATATATATATATCTACATCCTTTTTAAAAGATACTATATGTATGCTATCATGGCGCATATATATATATACACACACACACACATTACATATATATATATATATATATATTATATATAATGAGTATCGTTTTTTGACTTGATAAAGAGAGGCTTTATCTTTTGAAAGCTCGTTGCTTTATTATGAATATGTTTGTCCAATAAAAAAGTTATCACTATTCACTGCAATACTCTGATTATTCAACTATATATATATATATATCATATTGTCTTCCAAGTGATCCCTAAACCAAGAAGGTTAGGTGAAAGTATTCATTTTAATAGATTATATTTATAAAAGTATACCGGTAAACAAAACCCTGTTGAAGATAATGTTATAAGAGAACAGTTATTGGAATATTAGTACAAACCCATGTAATTGTATGATCAGCTTCCGCACACTTGGTCATACCCTCACACATATTCATATTTCTAAAGGCTGACCTAATAGATTTAATTACTAGGCCCTAATCTTACATGAATTGTTCATATGTCTATATCTAATGATATATTTATGTCCCATATTAATAGACTGTACTCGCCTATTTCAGAGCCCTGCTGTCATTAGATCCTGATACTGTACGGTTTATTATCACAGCCAGCTCTGAGAGGTCAGGTCCTTCCTACTGCTGCTCCATATCTCAGGTGTAACAGGAAGCAGCAGCAGTGCCCAAGGACCCCGCTCACAGGCCGTGGCTGTCCAGCACAATGCCTGCTGGAAATAAATAATAATAACACAGCCACGTCTAGCACAGCCGCCAGTGCGCACTCACCTTTAGCGAGGTGTAAGCAGCCTGGTGAGAGGGCCGGCGGTGACACAGAGGACCGGATTTTTGGTGACAGAGCTCCGCTGTCCTCTAGCACCGCAGAGCTAGTGGACGAGTGCGTCAGGGAGTAACCAACTGCTAGGCTGAACGAGGGGCGGGGCCAGACAGCGCGAGGTCACGAGTGGTCTGATTCCTCAGCCAATAGCCACAAACTGGTGAGCTCGTCATTGCGGTTACCATAGCAACAAGTCGCTGGATAAGAAGAGGAGGCGAACGCGCGATCTCTCCTCACTGGTCGGGAGCCAATGGCTGCCGCCGGTGTATGGAGCGGGGGCTGCTGTGAGATAGTCTGAGGCAGAGAGTAATGCACAGGGGGGTGCTCAGATGGTTCATGAACCGGCTAAAAGGAGACAGGTCATAGTGTAACTATCACACGCAGAATGGGTGGACATAGGGTGCATTGGACAATAAACTGTATGGGTTTCATACAATGGAGTGATTGTCAGGGACTGAACTGATCTAGCTCCATTTTGTTACATAGTAATTGAGGTTGAAAATATATATATTTTTAAGTCCCCTGCGATCTTTGTAATATGCAGATTGTTAATTGATCCAGAGGAAGGTAAACAAAAAAAAACAATTGGAACATTGCCAATTGCTGGGTCTATCCTTTTATGTGCAAGCACATCCCAGGAAGTCTGGTTTTGGGCACGCTTGCGTCCCACTTACCCCATACACAACCCCATACACCCTTTGCCGGCCCTAACCCCCACGCCACTTACCGGCCCTAACCCCCTACACCCCTTGCCGGCCCTAACCCTCTTAGCCTAACCCCCTAAAAGTAACTTCCTAACCTTAAGCCCCCTACACCACTTACTGACCCTAACCCTCTAAACCTAACCCGAAAACCTCTAACCACTTACCAGGCACTTGGAGACTGCTACATTGGGACGTCATTGGTGCAGGGCAGTGCAGCATGCGTGCATACATATAACAGGATAGGTCACAATTGTCTCATAAGGTGAAGCAATAAAATAGTTTCCTGACCCCAATACTCATTCTCTAGTTATCCAGGGTAACCCTAAATGCCCTTTTTATTCAAAAATATATTTCATCCCTTTTTATATTCCATCACCACCTCCTTTGGTAGAGAATTCCATAGATTAAACAACCTTACTATGAAGAACCTGTTTCTTTAAGATTCTTTAAGGTGGAATCTTTATTCTTCTAACTTCAAGGGATTCCCTCTTGTCAGAAAACCTCCTTCCACAAAAAGTTTACTTGACAAAGCTTTTTATTGACACTGGACTTGGCTGGATTTCTCATTAGGCCATCTAGGCAAAGCCTCTTTTCTGTGAAGGGCGCCTCATTTCACACTTCAAAATGTTCTTTGACATAAAAAAAGGAAATGCTGCAGTTCACAGACTCGCCACTAGGGGGTGAACACCTGGAATTAGAGAGTTAGAAGATGGAGGAAGCTGCTGTGACTAGGGGCGCTGTAAATGTAAATCTAGCCCTGACCATGGATGTATTTATATGCCTCTGAGACATTTTTCTTTCTAAAGAAAATATGTTTTATTTGGTTATTTATAGCTTAGCCCCTCCATTCCCCTCATTAGTTTTGTTGCCATTCTCTGTACTTTTTCCAGCTCTAAAATGTACTTTTTATGAAGTGGTGCACAAAATTACACTCCATATTCAAAATGAGGGCGTACTAGGGATTTGTAAAGTGGGAGAATTTTGCTTTAACTTTATTTTACATTTCTTAATTTGAGCAGGTTGGGTTTGTTGGTTGGGGGAAGGGATCTAACCACACAGAAACAATCATTTTTTCCACAAAATAATTTCCATAGAAGTCTACATGGTTTTTCTTTAAAAGTAAATGTATCCTCACCTTTCAAATCTGTAACTTAACTCTTAGAAGAAAAAGGGGAAATGAGTACAACACCTGATTATAACCAGAGAGTGAGAAACCATTAGGGTCTAATAATATTGCAACGATATACCATCTGATCGAAGGAATTTCTTGGATTTTTTTTGGGGATCTGACTGAAGGACTCTGTTGTTTCCATCAATGCCTTTCAAGTTGTGCACTATATAGAGAGTCACCATGTTGCTGTCACTGCTGCCTGGCTGCTGGTGGTGAAAGAGATTGTGAGGTCATTGAGATGGTGAGGGGTCAATATTACAAGAGCAGAGGATGGAGGTTTGATGTCAGTTCTCCTTAGTGTACCTTTATAGAGCTACATTATAATTTTGTTATTATTTTATGCATTGGAGTAACCAGTGCTGAAAAATATCAATACTCTTCCCACTGGTTGAACAAGGCAAGTCTACTAAAAAGACAAGGGTCCTTTCTTCTGTCCATGCTTGAGTGGAGTTACTACACAAACATGGAAACACAAATTTGAAGATAGAAACACAGAAAAGTTCTGTATAGTCTGCTCTTTCTGTCTGCTTAAAGGTTTTGCTTAATTAAGCCTATCTTGCTTATAGTGCTGGATCAGATTATCCATCTGGCATTATGTTCCTTCCTCAGGATAGACACTTGGTTGAAACAGCATCTTCCCAAACAAAGCAGAGGCTTTACGCTTTTTTCCTCTGTCTTTCATGCCAAGACACCATGGCACGGTAGTCTTCAGCATTCAGGCAGGCAAAGTGTGGAAAAAATAAAAATCAAATCATACAAATATCCTTGTATCCAAGATCTCTCTTTGAAGACCTTACTCATCTTACACACCTAAATACTCTCATAATACACACTTAACCTAATAGAAATCCTAACGGCATCTTAATACTCCAGGTATGTTACTTCTACTACATTTCAAATAAAGTAGAGGTGCTTATCTGAGAACAAAAAATACCTCAGTGTTTTTTTTTCTATAGGTTAAGCATAGCTAAGTTCTCTAAACTAACTAAATAACTAATTTGGCCAATTGAATCAGGCTCTAAATAAGCACATAACATATATTTTTTAAATAAGTTTTTAGTTAGTAAGCATCTATCCAAAAGCAAGGTTTTCACTAACTAAAAATTTCTTTACAAAAAATGCTATGTGCTTATTTAGAGCCCTATTCAATTAGCCAAATCGCAATTGAATGAGGGCCTACGTTCACATATGCACAACTCTAATTACCAAGAGATAATATACATGTCCCTACAAAGTATAATTAAGTCATAATAAATGATAAGCAGTATCAAATCTTAGCTAAAGTAAATTAATAATGTAACTTACTGCAAAGCTAGTAAAATGTATGAAAATATATAATGCATAATATATGAAAATATTATAGCAATCAATCTTTTTACTTATGATGTGGGAGTTGGGTTGTCATTAAAAACTATGAATAATGCACTGTTATGTCTGCTTATCTGTTATATGATGAAAGCACTAGTTAATGTGATAAACAGTTTCTATTTTGTTACAGGTAGTGTACTGGTGAAACTACCTTTTTTTTTTTACTGATAATACATTAACCCTCTCCTTGCCAATGTGTTTCATTAAAAACATAACTCCCCAAGGTGGATACCCCTACGCAACATAGATTTAAATACCTCCTGACCTAATTTTTTATTTTATTGCTTTTATTCAAGTTTTATATTATTATTTTTAAGAGAGAAGAAAACCATTACATAATTTTCCCAGGTACTATTTTAGCAATGTGAATATGGGTCTCAATTTCCTTTTCTTTTTAATACATTTTCCTCATTCCTTTGGTAACTTATTTGTTTAGAAATGTTATATTGGGGATTACTCATTTGTATAAGAATGCAGCAATGATTCATTTTAGAAACAAAATAGCTATGCATAATGTGACAAGTTACCAGTCTCCTCTGAGTTTGTGCATGGGCATTGTGGATGATCACAATACAAGAGGCTGTGTGTATACTATTCCAGGTTTTACTAAAATGCTAGCCAGTGATACAAAAATAACAAACCAAAGAAAATCAAAGAAAATATTAAGCCTAGCTTCCACTGAAGCATTACCTTATCTGCTAAACAGTTGTCCTCACTATCCAGCTCTCATTAAGGTAAACCTGAGTGGAGCAAAAAAGTTCAATAGTTTGAAAAATCACTGACCTGTATATTTCTTCAGATTTCCCGGTCTCCACTCTGTTTCAATAGATCATACGCTGCAGGTTGCTGTGCCTTTCTCCAGCTCACACAAGCAGTCTTAAATCAGGTCTGCTGTAACTAATCAGTTGAGCATGAAAGTTTATCCTCTGCAGTCCTCCTGAGGGAACAGCGCTTTATAGAGTCTGTGTCTTACAGAATAGCTACTTAACAAACACAGCAACTTAATATTGGGGTATCTGTCAGTTTTCATACAAGTTATATACTTGCTGTCATAATGATGTTTATGAAATCATCAACCGTTTCCTACTAAATCATTTTCATGGAAGCCTAAGGCATTTTCTTTCAAGGAAATTTATCCTCACCCCTGGAATATGTAATCCTTAGAATGAAAATGAAAAATAAGTAAATAAGTAAATCATTCTATGAACAAATGAAAACACAGAAGCCGGAACAAAATGTACGTCAACAAGAGAAGATTTGGCAAATCTCACCAGTGCACAATAAATTATTAGTATCTAATGCCGCCCCAGCAATATAACATCATATCAAATATACAGCATCTTCTCGGAAATAACTTTATAATTCTGGATTTATATTGTTGCGTGCATGTCACCAATAGCGGAGCTAGATAGTGGAGGGTTATTATTTATAATCATGCATATATACAAAATTATATATATATATATATATATATATATATATATATATATATATATATATATATATGTGTATATATATTCACACATATATACACACATATATATAAATATATATATATAAATATATATATATATATACATATATATATATATATATATATATATATATATATAAAATCACATTGAAACCTTCCAACCTCGCAGGACTTAGGCAATAAGTGCCGAAGGTGCTCATTGCCCTGCGAGCCATTGAATCATTCAGAACTTAGGCTGAAACGAGCACTTAAGCAGCTGTGCAGCACTTAGGATGCAATGAACGCCAAAGGCGCTCATTGCAGCCAGTGGCACCGTCACACATGCAAGCTCGGGAAGAAAATCTGACCTCGGAAAAATTTCAATTTAATGGCCGAACCCGCGGAAATACAAAAATAATAAAAATAAAACAAAAACACATTCACACACATAGCACAGGTGGAGAGCCAGGAAGCCTTGGAGTGAGGTTGCAAGTTATTTTGACCCTTATTTGATGTGTTTCATCACTCGAAAATCGTCTAAGCAAGAAATAAAATGGACAAAAAACGTAAAGAATTCTGAAACTGGAAGAAAATGAGGCTGAGCAAAGCAAGGCACGCGGGACTTAGAAAATACACTACGGCATAGACAGTAATACTTGTCCCTCGTGCCTGGCTTTGCTCAGCCTCATTTTCTTCCAGTTTCCAAATTTTTTACGTTTTTCGGCTATTTTATTTCTCGCTCAGGTTAATGAACCCTGCAATGATCGGCCCGTACAGTAGGCGGGAGGAAAGGTTCTCAATGAGCGCCGAAGGTACACATCAAGGGCCTATATAGATATTACATACATGTTAGTATCTATATATATATATATATATATATATATATATATATATATATACACACATACTGTATATATATATATATATATATATATATATATATATTGTGATAACGCTGCTGTCACACTCAGGGTTCGTGCCCTTGTATCCAGGACCACAATGGAGTACTCAGGAGCCCTTTTTAAAATATCAGCAGTATCTATTCTAGCTTCTAATAGAAGCACTGACTTTACTCTTGGCTGTAGTTCCCTCACTATGCAAGATAAAGTTCACACAAAACAAAAGTCCAAGCAAAAGCTTGCTGGATATCAAGTCTCCCTTGTAGCAGGGGATTTCCACAGCAGGCTCTGGCGTCCTCTGTCCAGCTCAGACTGAGCTCTCCCCTTCAGCTGGGTGCTAATTAGACGTTTAAAGGTGGAACCAAGCTGGGCCTGCTTGATTAGCCTGCTGTGTTAACCCTTTCTTCCCTTAGTGGACACAGGGCTCTGCTCAGTCTCTCTCCCACGTATACTCCATCAATGATTCTGTTACATATCCCCCTCCCCAGCTTGACACTATGGGGTTGAGCGGCCAACGCCGTGAGGCAGTGTATGCGGGATAGGGCATCTACATTGCCCTGAAGGCTGCCAGCTCTATAAAGAACACGTAAGTCGAAGGGTTGGAGGGACAGGAACCATCTCATCACGTGGCTATTTTCTCCTTGTTCTGGTGCATCCACTGTAAAGGGGCATGGTCCGAGACCAAGGTGAACCTTCTTCCCAATAGATAATACCACAGGGCTTCAGTGGCCCATTTTAAGGCCAGGCATTCTTGCTCTACCACAGAATATTTCTGTTCCCGTGGCATCAACTTGCGGCTAAGGAACAAGACTGGATGTTCTTCACCATTCACCTCCTGTGGCAATACGGCCCCCAGTCCTACTCCTGAAGCATCTGTTTGTAGGATAAATTCCTTTTCGAAATCAGGGGCTATTAACACGGGACCTTGACACAGTGTAGTCTTTAGATCCTCTAAAGCTTCCTCGGTGGCCTTGTTCCACTTGACTACATCAGGTGCCTTATTCTTAGTGAGTTCTGTCAGCGGGATGGCTCTTGTGGAGAAATGTGGGATAACCTCCTGTAATAGCCCACGATTCCCAAAAAGTTTGGGATTGCTTCCACTTTGTTGAGCTGTGGCTTGACCATTCCTCGTCCAACAGTGTAACCCAGATATTTGGCTTCACTAAGTCCAATGGCACATTTTGCAGGGTTCACTGTAAGGTTTACCCGTCTTAGGGTTTCTAATACAGACTCCACCTTTGGAAGATGTGTCTCCCAATCTGTGGTATAGATAACTATGTCATCTAAATATGCAGCAGCATATTCCGAAAGTTCACGTAATAATCTGTCCATCAGTCTCTGGAAGGTGGCTGGAGCTCCATGGAATCCAAATGGTAGTACTTTTTATTGGAAGAGCCCATCTGAGGTCGAAAAGGCAGTTTTTTCTTTTACTGCTTGTGTCAACGGAATTTGCCAATATCCTTTTGTCAAGTCCAGTGTTGTTAAAAATCTTGCTTTCCCAAGCAGCTCTATCAACTCATCCACTATAGGTATGGGATATGCGTCAAAATCAGATACAGTTTAATTTGCGGATGTGGCAGCAGAATCTGATGGTGCCGTCAGGCTTTGGGACCATCACAATAGGACTACACCATTCACTTTGGAATTCTTCAATAACCCCAAGATCTAGCATCTTTTTTACTTCTGCTCTTATTTCTTCGCTTTTAGCCTTGGGTATGCGATAGGATTTCATCCTTACCCTGATCCCAGGCTTAGTGATGATGTTGTGGTAAATAGCGGTGGTGCGACCTGGTTCTGCAGAGAAGACATCCCTGTTTCGGTTTACAACTTTGTAAGTTTCCTCCTTCTGTTCAGGGGACAGATCCTGTGACACAAATGCTTCTACTTGCATTGCCTCTGTGCTCGGAATAGTTTCTCCGACATCATCCAACTCTTCATCAAAACAAGCAATATTTACCTCTACTATCTGCTCTCTCCAAGGCTTTAGCAGGTTTACGTGGTATATTTGCTCTGTTCTTCGACGCTCTGGTTGCCTCACTTTATAATCCACATCTCCTATGGCCTCAATAATTTCGTACGGGCCTTGCCATCTGGCCTGTAGTTTGCTTTCGTCTGTGGGTACTAGAACTAGTACTCTGTCTCCCGGTTGGAACTTCCTCACCTGTGCTGTGCGATTGTAATATGTTTGCTGATGTTGTTGGGCTTTTTCCATGTGCTCTCGTACCAGGGGGCCAACTTGCGAGATTCTTTCCCTCATTTTCCTGATATGCTCTATGATATTCTCACCAGGCACGGTTTGTTCTTCCCATTCTTCTCGCAGTATGTCCAGTATGCCTCTGGGATGGCGACCATAGAGGAGTTGGAAAGGGGAAAACCCTGTGGAGGCTTGCGGGACCTCTCTGACTGCAAACAGCAAATAGGGTAGAAGTAAGTCCCTATCTTTCCCGTCTCGGGCTACAACCTTTCTGAGCATGTTCTTCAAGGTTTTATTAAACCGCTCGACCAATCCATCTGTCTGAGGATGGTAAACCGAGGTTCTTAGTGTTTTCACCTCTAGGAGCTTGCACATTTCTTTCATCAATCTAGACACAAAGGGTGTCCCTTGGTCAGTCAAGATTTACTTGGGTATCCCCACCCTAGAATACAGCTGTATGAGCTCTTTAGCTATTTTTTTATAGGTTGCTGTACGTAGTGGTATTGCTTCTGAATATCTTGTGGCATAGTCCAGTATTACCAGTATGAACTGGTGTCCTCTGGCTGATTTTTCGAGAGGCCCAACCAGGTCCATTGCAATCCTCTCAAAAGGCTCTTCGATTATGGGCAAGAGTATCAATGGGGCCCTTAGGTTAGGTCGAGGGGCAGTTATCTGGCATTCTGGGCAGGATGCACAATACTGGCTACCTCAGCATGTATACCAGGCCAGAAAAATAGTTTCATGATTCTTCCCAGTGTTTTATCTTTTCCAAGGTGTCCCCCAAGGAGGTTACGATGAGCCAGGTCAAGGACTTTCCTTCTATGTGCTCTAGGGACTAGGAGCTGCTCCAGTGTCTCTGTCCCTGAGGGAACAATTCTGTACAACATATCATTTTTATAAAATGAAATACGGTCGTGTCTCCTATGTCTGTCAGGCACAGGTACACTGTTTACTTCCGATAGTTCATTTTGTACATTTTGCAAAATTGGGTTCGAAGCCTGGTCTCGTGCAAAATTATTATTGTCCTGGAAGCACTGCTGTGGAGTCAGCTCTTCCTCTCCAGGTTCTTCTGTTTCCTCTTCTCTTTCATCGTTATGAGATGTAGGACCCGTTCTGTGTGCCCCTCACCTTTCCTTATCTCGGCTTGCAGCTAAAGCTTCTTCAAAAGCTTTCTTTCGGATTTCCGTGCCCATCCTTTTTGCTCTTCACCGCTCCCGCTTTGTTTTTCGGCCTCTCCCGGGTCTGGAGAATAAGCCATCCTCTAAGCGTGATAGATGTGGACATACGGAATTGTTAGCAGTTTGGACACTCTCCACAGGTTCTTTTCTGCTTTCCCATCGGTCAGTAGGAAGAAGATCTTTGAAGTGGGGAACGTCTCTGCCTAGTACTACCGGATAAGGCAGGGTAGCTACGACGGGTGCAGTGATTACCATCTTCCTCCCCTGTATCTCCAGTGTTGCAGTGCTGGTAGGGTAGAGATTGACGGTACCATGTACGCATTTCCTGAGTCTATTAGGGCTGTTGTTTCTTTACCGTTAACCTTTATGGGTTTGGTAAACTGATGAGCCTTTTCTGTCACCCCCACCAGGTTAATTAGGTTACAATGGTATGGACTTTCTCCCATGTTGCATTGCATGTTTTCCTCTTTACTTGGACAGTAAGCCGCTATGTGTCCTGGTTCTCAGCAAAAAAAAAAACACGTCCCCTTGCTTGCGGGCTGCCTCTTTGCCGGGGTTCTTCAGGAATAACCCTTTCTGCTTTGTTTTGAAGCAGACTTTTTTTTTCACTTCCGGGTACAGGTGTCTTTGTCTGGTTCCCGACCTTCTCATTCAGTTAGAGGTTTGAGCCTTTGGGTGTTTATGCCGCCTTTGAATACTGTAGGTCTCCACTTTGGAAGGACAGGAAAATTCATTCAAAGACAAATATCTTTCTGCCAACTAAATAAATTCATCTGGATTCTCCGGCTCATTTTGTCCCACCCATTCTCTTAAGCCTGGGGGTAGACTCCTCAAATAGTGATCCATTACCAGTAGTTCCATAATTCTCCCTGGTCCATTAGTTTCAGGGCTTAGCCATCTTTGCAGCAATTCAAACATTTGTGCATGAGGGTTCTTGTTCTCCACAAACTTCCATTAGTGGAATCTCTGTGCCCTAACGCTTCTGGTAACTCCCGCTCTGGCCAGGATCTCGGCTTTTAGACTGGCATAATCCATTGCTTGCTCTGTGTCCAGGTTAAAATATGCTTTATGAGCCTCCCCACACAAATACGGAGCAACTATACTGGCCCAGTGTCACACTTCTCTGACAGCAATTCTTTCAAAAGTCAGGAGAAATGCTTCCACATCTTCATCCGGGTTCATTTTCTGTAGAAACCGATTTGGGTTGATGTTTCCACTGGTTTCCGGCATCGGGGTAGGTTTTGCAGGTATCAGGTGCTGTAGCGGGGCAAGCAAGATTTGGTTTGTTTCCCGCTGCAGCTTTCAGTCTTCTGCAGCTTGGGCCTGTTGTTCCGCCAGGACTTGTGCTGCCTGGGCCTGCTGTCTCAGTAACTGCTGAGTAGTCTCCTGCTGGCACGCAGTGGTTTGTATTAGGGCCTTCATTAGTTCCTCGATTGTTTAGATCCCACCACTGCCACCATATGTGATAACACTGCTGTCACACTCAGGGTTCGTGCCCTTGTATCCGGGACCACATTGGAGTACTCAGGAGCCATTTTTAAAATATCAGCAGTATTTATTTGAGTGTAGCAAAGCAACATAAATGGTGCAAAACAAAATCCTAGCTTCTAATAGAAGCACTGACTTTATCTTGCATAGTGAGGGAACTACAGCCAAGAGTAAAGTCCACACAAAACAAAAGTCCAAACAAAAGCTTGCTGGATATCAAGTCTCCCTTGTAGCAGGGGATTCCACAGCAGGCTCTGGCATCCTCTGTCCAGCTCAGACTGAGCTCTCCCCTTCAGCTGGGTGTTAATCAGACCTTTAAAGGTGGAACCCAGCTGGGCCTGCTTGACTAGCCTGCTGTGTTAATCCTTTCTTCCCTTAGTGGACACAGGGCTCTGCTCAGTCTCTCTTCCACGTATACTCCATCAATGATTCTGTTACAATATATATACAGACATTCAAAAACAAAACAAAAACAAATCAGTGACCAATATAGCCACCTTTCTTTGCAAGGACACTCAAAAGCCTGCCATCCATGGATTCTGTCAGTGTTTTGATCTGTTCACCATCAACATTGCGTGCAGCAGCAACCACAGCCTCCCAGACACTGTTCAGAGAGGTGTACTGTTTTCCCTCCTTGTAAATCTCACATTTGATGATGGGCCACAGGTTCTCAAAGGGGTTCAGATCAGGTGAACAAGGTGGCAATGTCATTAGATTTTCTTCTTTTATACCCTTTCTTGCCAGCCACGCTGTGGAGTACTTGGACGCATGTGATGGAGCATTGTCCTGCATGAAAATCATGTTTTTCTTGAAGGATGCAGACTTCTTCCTGTACCACTGCTTGAAGAAGGTGTCTTCCAGGAACTGGCAGTAGGACTGTGAGTTGAGCTTGACTCCATCCTCAACCCGAAAAGACCCCACAAGCTCATCTTTGATGATACCAGCCCAAACCAGTACTCCACCTCCACCTTGCTGGCGTCTGAGTCGGACTGGAGCTCTCCGCCCTTTACCAATCCAGCCACGGGCCCATCCATCTGGCCCATCAAGACTCACTCTCATTTCATCAGTCCATAAAACCTTAGAAAAATCAGTCTTGAGATATTTCTTGGCCCAGTCTTGACGTTTCAGCTTGTGTGTCTTGTTCAGTGGTGGTCGTCTTTCAGCCTTTCTTACCTTCGCCATGTCTTTGAGTATTGCACACCTTGTGCTTTTGGGCACTCCAGTGATGTTGCAGCTCTGAAATATGGCCAAACTGGTGGCAAGTGGCATCGTGGCAGCTGCACGCTTGACTTTTCTCAGTTCATGGGCAGTTATTTTGCGCCTTGGTTTTTCCACACGCTTCTTGCGACCCTGTTGACTATTTTGAATGAAACGCTTGATTGTTCGATGATCACGCTTCAGAAGCTTTGCAATTTTAAGAGTGCTGCATCCCTCTGCAAGATATCTCACTATTTTTGACTTTTCTGAGCCTGTCAAGTCCTTCTTTTGACCCATTTTGCCAAAGGAAAGGAAGTTGCCTAATAATTATGCACACCTGATATAGGGTGTTGATGTCATTAGACCACACCCCTTCTCATTACAGAGATGCACATCACCTAATATGCTTAGGGCCTCATTCTATTATCGGCCGTAAATCGGCCGTAAGGCTGCGATTCCTTGCGAGGGTTCAGTTAACTCGCGATTCTATTATACGGCCCCGCAAGGATCTCCTTTTACGGCCGGCCGCATATCTTGGAACCGGCCGTAATCTGTGAAATATAAAAACTGAAAAATAAATTCAAGCCTGCACTGTACAGCTCTGTAAATGCTAGGGATCATATTGGGGGACATGAGGATTAAAAGGAACCCACTCTCAAGCTTGCACATCTGCCCAAACCCGAGTTCAAATTAACTGTTTATTTGCCGGCTGCGGCGTGGGTGTGTCTGAAGTGCTCCAAGCACTCTGGACTTTTTACATGGATATTTTACGGATATTAAAAAACAAATATTTTACGGATTTGAGTATAGGGTAATTATGTGCTATTTTTTCTAACACCTAAAATCCCTTTATAGTCTTCTCAAAGTGCAGGATGGCTTTATTTGAGCTATTTTATGTGCTTAATTGGTGCTAGCGAGACCTTTTTCCTGCAAGTAACTGCGGCTCGTTTTTAGCCTTGCAGAGAGGTTTCCCGGAGCAATTGAATTGCAAATCTCTTGCGGCCGTTTTAGATCAAAGGCTTTCCTCCGGCGCGAGCGGCCGCAAGAGATAGCAAGGCACCGGCCGCAAGCCTGCCGGAATCCCCGGCCGTAAGGGAATAGAATAGCAGAATAGCTTGCGGCCGGTCCTTGCGGCCCCGCAACGGCTGCGGCCGATAATAGAATGAGGCCCTCGATTGGTAGTAGGCTTTTGAGCCAATACAGCTTGGAGTAAGACAACATGCATAAAGAGGATGATGTGGTCAAAATACTAATTTGCCTAATAATTCTGCACTCCCTGTATATATATATATATATATATATATATATATATATATATATATATATACACACACAGTCTTATTAAATTGTGATTCGGCCAAATGAATAGGGCTCTATATAAGCTCATAGAATATTTTTTATATTTTATAAAGTTTTTATTAAGGGTAATCAAAAATTACTTGTACAAAAATAAGCACAGTTTATAAAACATAACTTCGCATTTCAAGAAAGGAAAATTACTTTCCTAAACATCTGCACCTTTTTGTTGAGTTATTAGAATATTTTTTTTACAGAAGTTTTTAATTAGTGATGACCTTGCTTTTGGATAAAAGTTCACTAACTAAAAACTTCTGTAAAAATGTTATGTGCTTAAATAGAACCCTATTCAATTGGCTGAATCGCAATTTAATAAGGCTGATAGTAAATAAATAGTACATTTGTATTCACATTTGAATGTCTAAATAAGAATTCCAAGAAATGTTAAACATGGCTTCCTTTAAGCATATGCCTGCTGTATTACACAGCTTTAAGCAAACCCCAGGATTCATTTTGCACACGCCAGGAAACCTACCCACAGACAGCTGTTCCGAGGTTACTGCCTCTCATCAGTGTGGGGCCAGTTCCTAGCTTGTGTAGTAGATTTTGTGGGGAGGTAGTTACCACAACAATCATTTAATTTATGGTGGGCAAAAGAACAATAGAAGCCCTCCACCGTACAGTAAAACAGTAAATAAATTGTACCATATTTTTCCGTCTTTAAGACGCCCCCATGTATAAGACAACCCCTATTTTTGGAGCCCAAAATGTATAAATAAATATGCAAATGTGTATTTTATAAGTTGTTATTGTGTTACACATATATTTAAGGGCACTTTCTGTCATGATGTTCACTGATTTCCATTCCAGCTAATATCCTTGTGATCACATCACTTATTACTTAGTCGTGATGTGCAATTGCATTGTTCGGGTTAACACAGGATCACAATGATATTGAGCTGGAATAGAAATCAGAGAAAATCATGACAGAAAGTGCCTTAAAATATATGTGTAATACAATAAAAACGTATAAAATACGCATTTCTATGCACGCTTGCAGTGTAATATAATCTTATTGGAACCAATGCATTTCCAAATGTGTGTTTTCTCCTGTTTTAAAACTAGTGGCCAGATGCAGCATTACAGTACCAGATCAGGGTATCTAATTGCAACATTCCGTGTATAAGACGACCCCCCTAATTTAGACTTAAAAAATTGGTAAAAAATACTGGCTTATACACGAATAATTACGGTATGTTTACTGTGTATATTTAGAAATCAACTATAATAGTTGTCAATCTGCGAGTTGTCGTCACGCTTATGGGCCTCGCACAGCGTAGCATAGCGAGGCCTTCAATTTGCGGCCCTGTAATGAGCGTCAAAGGATGAATGCGCTCATTGCAGGGCTTGCATGCACATTGGACTTTAAAACAGATTGAAGACAGCCTCAAGATGAGCGCCATAGGCGTTCATCACTAGGTTAGCAGCACTTTGCTGCAATGAGCGCCAAGGTCGCTCATTCCAGCTCTCGCAATAGTTCCTTTTCAGAGTCCCTCTAAGGGTCCTCTGTCCAGTGAGAGATGTATTTTTCCCCATTATGCTCCACCGATGGAGGATGGAAAGAGAATGAAGACGCCCATAGCCAAAGCCAGTAACACTACCTAAGCCAGCAACACTTTACCTAAGACAGTAACACTTTTTACCTAAGCCAGTAACACTTTTTACCTAAGCCAGTAACACTACCTAAGCCAATAACACTTTTTACCTAAGCCAGTAACACTACCTAAGCCAGCAACACTTTACCTAAGCCAGCAACACTTTTGACCTAAGCCAGTAACACTTTTTATCAGTCAATAACACTACCTAAGCCAGTAACAGTTTACCTGAGCCAGTAACACGTTTTACCCAAGCAAGTAACACTTTTTACCTAAGCCAGTAACACTACCTAAGCCAGCAACACTTTACCTAAGCCAGTAACACTTTTTACCTAAGCCAGTAACACTACCTAAGCCAGTAACACTTTACCTAAGCCAGTAACACTTAGCCATAACTTGCTAGACCACCAAAAAATGAACAATAATGTACACAATGCGTTAAAAACCTCACACACAACTCAGGGGGACAGCCAGGGAGCCTGTGAGTGAGGTTGCAAGCTAAGTAATTGCCGTTTTTAGGAGATAGAAAAGAATGGCCGCCGAAAAAAACGTAAATGTTCTCAAACAGGATGGAAACTTGGCTGAAGCCGGTAACTCTTAGCCGAAGCCTGTAACTCTTAGCCTAAGCCAGTAACTATTACTAAGCCAAGCCAGTCCAGAAATTATTAACCTAAGCCAGTAACACTCAAGCCAAGCCAGTAACAGTTAGCCGAAAAATGCAGGCTTGCAGGACCTCGCGATCAGGTGCTCATTGCAAAGCAACAAACTTGTGAGCTGGACGACTCCTGCAATGACCGGCTACATATATATATATATATATATATATATATATATATATATACATATCACCTCTCCCCTCATGTACTTTTGGTTGTCTGAGCATCATCAGTGCACATTGCAAGCCCCGCGCTGAGCACCTTCAGCGCTCATTGCGACCCTCTCCCCTTGTGTACTTTACCTATTTGTAATGAATATATCCAGGAATCAATATGCTGAAGAGCTAACAATTACAGTTGTTTTTCCTGCAGCATAAAATGTACATTTGGACTGTTGGTGATCTGAGGAGAAAGTGTCAGCAATGTGGCAAGTGCGCAGTGTAAATAGGCAGCGTGCGCGCACAGGCAGGAGATGCATAGTGGTGGATAATTGAACAGCTTCGATGAATGTAAGTAGTCTGATGGGTCTGACTGATAGTGATAGATCTGACTGATCGGGCCCATGGAGGCCTGGCCTTGGGGGACATGAAGGCTTAGCCTGGGGGGACATGGCATCATGGGCTGGAGGCCATAAACGTCGCAATGCAAAAAGCACGGCACACACATTACGACACTCGCAAACAACATACCACACACGTTCACACACATTACGGCCTCGCAACACTCGGACGCAACTCGCGAACATTACAAAATTAAAAACACAATACATACACACAGCACATACATAAAAAACTTACCTACAGCAACAGGGAGCATCCAGGACCTCAAAAATGCAACTTACACCTTTCGTTTTGATAAAAATAAAAGAGTTTGGACAATAAAAAATTTGATATGCGAAAGAAAAAATGGCCGCCGAACAAAACGAAAACGAGGCTACACACGCAAACACCATACGAGACACGTTACCAGACATTACGACCTCGCAAACATCGGACACAACACGCCGACATACAAACATTTCAAACACAATAAATACACACACCACACACATAAAAAACATACCTACAGCAAGAGGAACCATCCAGCACCTCAAAAAAACAAGTTACACCTTCATTTAAATAAAAATAAAACACTTTAGACACTAATGAAATCGCTAAGCGAGAGAAAAAATGGCCGACGGAAAAAACGAAAACGAGGCTACAGCACTCTCAACACATAAAACACCACAACACACTCGCAAAACAACACACGAAACTCGAAAAACACCACGAAGCACCGACGGATAATCCGCAAAGACGCATAACACAGATAACCCGCCATTTTACGCCAATGCGGAAGTACACCACTACGCTAACGGTTTCACACTCTTACACTGCACACATTCATCATGCTTACACAGCAGCTCCACACCACTAATGCTGCAGCAACATGAAAACAGATTGTCAGCTCTTCAACACAATGCTTCAAAACAGGTAAAGTATATTCATTTATTCATCTATTATATATTTTAGTATTACACACCAAACAGCATTAGCTACCTTACGATTTGATTGCCGTCATTTTTTGACGGGCAATTCGCTAGTATATATATATATATATATATATATATATATATATATATATATATATACTAGCGAATTCCCCTTAAAAAATTACGGCAATGAAATTGTAAGTGAGCTAATGGTGTTTGGTGTATATAATAATAAAATAAATAATAGATCAATAAGATAATATACTTTACCTATTTTGAAGTAATATATGCAGGAAGCATTCTGTTGAAGAGCTGGCAATCTGTTTTGATGTTGGTGCAGCATTAGTGGTGTGGAGCTGCTGTGTAAGAGTGATGAATGTGTGGAGTGTAATAGTGTACGTGCGCGAGACAAATCCGTTAGCGTAGCTGTGTACCTCCGCATTGTATAAGCTATTCTAAAATGGCGGCTAATGTGTGGTATGCGGCTGTGGCTGATTTAGCGTCCTTCGTTTTCTATGTCGTGCGACTTTTTCGGAATATGCGTAGCTGTTTGGTGGTGTTTTGCATGTTCATGGTGGTGTTTTACGTGTTTAGGGACCTTTAGCCTCGTTTTGGTTTTGTGCAGCGGACATTTTTTCTCTCGCTTAGGTGATTTTCGGGTCTCTAAATTCCGAAATTTGTGCTAAAATCGAGGAGTAACTTGACGTACAGAGGTCCTGGGTGCCCCCCCTTGCTGTGAGTAAGCTTTTTATGTGTTTGTTGTTTGTATTTATTGTGTTTGTAATGTTTTTGGGGTCTCGCGGGTTGCGTCCTTGTTTTTTAATCTCATAGGTGTTTTTCGGCAAATACGTAGGTGTTTGGTGGTGTTTTTTGCGTCTTTAGACTGGTGTAGCCTCGTTTTCGTTTTTTTCGGCGCCAATTTTTTCTCTCGCTTAGAGAATTTTTCAGTGTCTAAACTCTTTTATTTTGAGTTAAATTGAGGTGTAACTTTAGTTTTTTTTAGTTTATGTATTTGTTGTGTGTATTTTTCATGTTTTCATGTGCGCGTGTTGTGGCTGATTTTTGTGAGGTCGTAATTGGTCGTAACGTGTCTCGTATTGTCCTTGCGTAACAACGTAAATTTTGGGAGGGTCGCAGTTGCTGGCAAGGAGCGCCGAAGCCCGCAAGCGTTAGCAACAGCTCGTATGCTCACAACTATATATGCGACTAGCGAATTGCCCGTCAAAAAATGACGGCAATGAAATTGTAAGGTAGCTAAATTAGTAAATGAATATAGTGTACCTATTTTGAAGCATTGTGATGAAGAGCTGGCAATCTGTGTTGATGTTGCTGCAGCATTAGTGGTGTGGAGCTGCTGTGTAAGCATGCTGAATGTGTGCACTGTGTGGTATGAATATCCGTAGGTGGTTTGTGTCGTTTTGCGAGTTTCTTGTGGTGTTCTGCGAGTTTGTTGTGGTGTTTTGCGAGTTTAGAGTGCTGTAGCCTCGTTTTCGTTTGGTTCGGCAGCCATTTTTTCTGTCGCTTAGATTTTTTTTTAGTCTCAAAAGTCTTTTATTTCGAGTAAAATCGAGGTGTAAGTTGCATTTTTGAGGTCCTGGGTGCTCCCTCTTGGTGTAGGTAAGGTTTTTATGTATGTGCTGTGTGTATGTATTGTGTTTTAAATGTTTGTATGTCGGCGTGTTGCGTCCGATGTTTGCGAGGTCGTAATGTGTGGTAACGTGTTTGGTAGGTTGTTTGCGTTCCTCGTAAAATTTAGCGAGTGTCGTAATTTGTGTGTCGTGTTTTTTGAGTAGCGACGTGAAGTTTGCGAGGGTTTGAGGCCCTTGCCCAGTGACCTCGCCAGCAACTGAGTCCCTCGCTTCGCGAGGGGCCGCAGTTGCTGGCATGGAGCGCCTTTGGCGCTCCATGCCAGCAACTGAGGCCCTTGCCCAGTGACCTCGCCAGCAACTGAGGCCCTCGCTTCGCGAGGGGCCTCAGTTGCTGACATGGAGCGCCTTCGGCGCTCCATGCCAGCAACTGAGGCCCGTGCCCAGTGACCTTGCCAGCAACTGAGGCCCTCGCTTCGCGAGGGGCCTCAGTTGCTGGCATGGAGCGCCTTCGGCGCTCCATGCCAGCAACTGAGGCCCTTGCCCAGTGACTTCGCTACGCGAGGGCCGCGGGCTCGCTATGCGAGCCCGCAAACGTGAGCAACGACCCGTACGCTCACAACTATATATGTGATTATTTTCAGTATGAAATAAACATCTACTTAAACGTACTGGCTTAACATCAGGAACATCCTAGCTAGCCTTGAAGCCGCTTCTCGGCCTTCAGGTATAAACATAGATTTTTTGAATAGTCCATATTCAATAGTTTAAAGCGTCCTTTCTCTGCAGACAGTCGTCTTTAAATTTTATACCATAGGGAGGGGTTCTGGCACGTCCTACTCTCCAGATACCCAAACCTCCAGGGACCCTTGACACCCTCTTTTGGTGAAGGTTACAAATCTGTTAACTTCACAGACTTCTCCCTCGGGTCAGGTGCACCTTTACATCCAGTCTCTCTCTCTCTCAGCTGTAATAGATCCTCTGCTCCAATCGCTGGGATAGCACCAATCAGTCTCTTCTGTAATAACTGCTGTGGCAAAATCCTTGCAGCAGCAACTCTGCAAATCCCTTTTTTTTCCTCTGCAGCAAACAGTCTCCTGTGTAAAGGCTCTTTTTCCTCTGCAGCAAACAGTCTCCTCTGTGAACTTTTGGGTCTCAATGTCTGCTTTCAATAGACCAAAACACTGCCTTTGCTTTCACTGGCAGATGCATACAAGAGTCCTTCTTAGCTTGCAGTGAGGCTTTGGCCTCACTCTGCTAGGCCAAACAGAGCCTAATTGCAGGGGACCCCACCCATCTATTTGTGTGTGCCTTTAACAGGCTTACAACACCTGCAGGTTCAATTAGTCGCATAGCACTGCTCCGGTAAGTTAACTCTCTCTTTCCTGGAGAGAACTCTTCATTACTTGTCTTGCTCTCACCTCTGGGGGCACTGTTATATATATATATATATATATATATACACCCCTCAAATTTTTGTAATTATTTTATTATATCTTTTCATCTGACAACACTGAAGAAATTAAATTAGCTGTCATTAATGTCTAAACCGTTGGCAACAAAAGTGAATACACCCCTAAGTGGAAATGTCCAAATTGGGCCTAATTAGCCTTTTTCCCTCCCCGGTGTCATGTCACTTGTTAGTGTTACAAATTCTCAGGTGTGAATGGGGAGCAGGTGTGTTAAAATTTGGTGTTATCGCTCTCACATTGTCTCATACTGGTCACTGGAAGTTCAACATGGCACCTCATGGCAATGAACTCTCTGAGGATCTGAAAAAAAGAATTGTTGCTCTACATAAAGATGGGCTAGGCTATAAGAAGATTGCCAAGACCCTGAAACTGAACTGCAGCATGGTGGGCAAGACCATACAGCGTTTTTACAGGACAGGTTCCACTCAGAACAGGCCTGGTCTACCAAAGAAGTTAAATGCACGTGCTCAGCATCATATACAGAGGTTGTCTTTAGGAAAGAGACGTATGAGAAACCACAAGAGATCGCCATTATAGAAGCAACTATACTTATGAGGAACCTAGGAAGAACTACAGACCCCGGAACCTCAGCTTAGAAACCAAAGGAAGAAACCCTCCTACTGAAGAAGAAAGAAACTACGCTGTACCCAAGAGGAACTATCCAGATCCACTGGATTTACATGGAAGACACAATGGAGAATGAAGGAGGTACTATGGAGGAGAAGCAATAGACAAAGAACAAAAGACAATGTATCATCATCATCTTCATACGTCAAACAGGGAGAGAGTGGCAGGAGAGACTACATCTCAATGAAAAGGATGGATATCGCCCCTGAAAGAGAGAGCAGCACCACTCCATGCTCCCCTCCTCCCGACTCCCTCCATTCCGACTGCAGGAACATCATCTTCCTCTTCTTCTTTTTTAGCCCAGGCCGAGCCAACTATAGAAGATAAATCTGCCGCCAAAATGGGAGAAACCGATACTAACTCCTCCACCACTGAGGAGAAAAAGGTTCCACAGCAGAGAAAAAGACGGGGCTGTAGAGGTGGAAAACAGATTAGAAATAAGTCAAGAAAAAATATTTAGAATCCATTAAGATCTATAATCTGTCAGACAGACCCCTGGATTGCCTAGAAGAAAGGATCCTGGAGAAAGCATTATCTTTCTCATCTCTTAGGTTTTTCTAAAATATCCCAACTAGTTAAAAAAGGCCAACATGTCCACTTGGTAGCTAACAGGTGTTTTCTAATATGCGCATCTATCTAGACTACAACATCAGTCGCCTTGGCTTTCCACAGCCTTTATGTATATTTATTTCCATATTTTTTATACTCATTTTTTAAAATATTTATATATTAGTAAATGTTATTTTATTAAGCATTTTTAAGTATGCAGTCCATTAGACATCCTTTTTTGTATTGCCTCAGATTTAGGAGTATAAATGTTTGAAGATATTTTCATAAACTGTTTGAAATGTTATAATCATTCCCCATTGGCAACCAATATGGGAGCACAGGCAGAATATAATCTTTTAATAGTTGCCAGGCAGATTACAGACTTGTATCTGTTTCCATGGCAACTATAGTGTTGTGTATACTCCATTGGTATATAAGGGGAAAACAGTAGAGAGAGAGCTTTTCTACTGTCTATAGTAATATGTTCCCAAAGGCCATCCACTGCCATAAATATTATCATCTAGTTCCCCCTCCAGATTCTCCATTTCGTTCACCATGGCTACTGGGTGTCTGACATCATAGGTCAGGCTAACCAGGAAGTGTTTATTAGATTCCCAGACAGAAGGGCGCCATTATTGTCAAGCAGCTAGACGGCAGCACAACTCAACTAGTTCCTGGCCAGACACACAACACTGGACACCAGGTTTGTGCGTTTCTACAGTAAGCGTTGGATGCCAGATATAGGCCAGGTTCTATCAGGAGTGAGCCAACCTATGGTTCTCTGTAGGAGGCATATCACACAGAGGAGTAGGTCTATGGATATGGGGCCTTTATGTCAGTATGTCAAGACCCAAATTTCCCAGATAAGGCCCCATTACATTGGGTGTTCGATTCATAACATTAGTACTACTATTATTATTTTTATTCACTTATTTATGTAATTTGGTTACCATGGAATAGATACAGTGCCTCGTAAAAGTATTCACCCCTCTTGACTTTTTAAATATTTTGTTACATTATAACCTTAAGTTCAATGTTTTGTTAATCCGAATTTTATGTGATGGACCATAACACAATAGTCTAAGTTGGTGAAGTGAAATGAGAAAAATATATACATAAAACTATTTTTTAGAAATAGAAAACAGAAAATTGGCATGTGCATATGTATTCACCCCCTTTGTTATGAAGCCCATAAAAAGCTCTGGTGCCACCAATTACGTTCAGAGGTCACATAATTAGGGAAATGATGTCCACCTGTGTGCAATCTAGCTGTCACATGATCTGTCATTACATATACACACCTTTTTCGAAAGGCCCCAGAGGCTGCAACACCTAAGCAAGAGGCACCACTAACCAAACACTGCCATGAAGACCAAGGAACTCTCAAATCAAGTAAGGGACAATGTTGTTGAGAAGTACAAGTCAGGGTTAGGCTATAAAAAAATATCCAAATATTTGATGATCCCCAGGAGCACCATCAAATCTATCATAACCAAATGGAAAGAACATGGCACAACAGCAAACCTGCCAAGAGACGGCTGCCCACCAAAACTCACGGACCGGGCAAAAAGGGCATTAATCAGAGAGGCAGCAGAGAGACCTAAGGGTACCCTGGAGGAGCTGCAGAGTTCCACAGCAGAGACAGAGGCAGAGTGGCTAGAAGAAAGCCATTACTTTCAGCAAAAAACAAAATGGCACATTTTGAGTTTGCGAAAAGGCATTTGGGAGACTCCCAAAATGTATGGAGGAAGGTGCTCTGGTCTGATGAGACTAAAATTTAACTTTTCAGCCATCAAAGAAAATACCATAGGCCTCATTCTATTAGCGGCCGCAGCCGTTGCGGGGCCGCAAGGACCGGCCGCAAGCTATCCGGCTATTCTATTCCCTTACGGCCGGGGGCTCCGGCAGGCTTTCGGCCGGCGCCTTGCGGCCGCTCGCGCCGGAGGAAAGCCTTTGATCTAAAACGGCCGCAAGAGTTTCGGCCGCAAGAAAGCCCCGGTTGCTATTCAATTGCTACGGGAAACCTCTCTGCAAGGCTAAAAGCGAGCCGTAGCTTACTTGCAGCAAACAGGTCCCGCTAGCACCAATTAAGCACATAATAAAGCCCAAATAAAGCCATCCTGCACTCTGATGAGACAATAAAGTGATTGTAGGTGTTAGCAAAAATAGCACAACATTCCCCTATACTCAAAACCGCAATTTTTGTATTTTCAAATTCTTGTCAAATATCCGTGGACAAAGTCCCGAGGGCTTGGAGCACCTCAGACCCGCAAAGGCTGCGGGATTAGCCTCCGTCAAGTCCGGAAATGGGTAAAATAGACCTACGGGTCGTAAAGGGCTAACTTACAAGTCGTAGCATAGAAAAGCCATCCTGTACTTTTATTAAAAGTGAAAGTGATGTTTGGTTTCAGAATTAATAGCTCAACATTCCCCTACTCTCAAATCTGCAAATAAAGATATTTAACTTCATCTATCATGCAAGCCCGCACGGGTTTGAATAACGAGCTACGGGCTTGGAGGGCAATCATCCGCCAAACCCGTACGTGCTTCACTAAGAAGCTACGGCCAAGTCTCAAGCCCGTAATCCTAAAATCAAACCTGAAATCAATTAACCAATAGGAAGATGACAATCAAGGGCACAAATAGTTTAAAAGGGAGTGAAATTCGTAAATCTGTGACTGTGTTGTATGCTGTGCAAGTGGACACACAGGTCTTGGAGTTGGAGGTTTTGGGAGAGCAAGAGAGATAGAGGAGGAGAGATGGAGGGAGAAGGCAGTGAAGGGAGAAGTCAGGGAGAGCAGGGCCCCCAGCCACAGGCTGGCCAGCAAGCTGCTGCGGCCCGCAAAAGGGCAGCAAACTTTACCAGCCAGGAGATCGAAACACTCGTTAGAGGAGTGCAAGCCCGACACTCCATCCTAACCGGTGGGAGTGAAGTGAGGCCCAGGCAGAGGACAGATGCCTGGAAGGAGATCGCGGCTGAGGTCTCCTCGCTGGGGTATGCGAATCGTACCTGGCAGTCTGTCCAGCACTGGTTCCAAGACTGCCGCATCGATGTAAAAAAGAAGATGGCCGATGAGGCCAAAGCAGCACGTGGAACCGGTGGTGGGCCGCCACAAACCTTCACATACCCCGGTTGGGAGGCCACAGTCCGCGACATGATCCGGCCAGCGTCAGTCGTGGGCCTCCCTAGCCTGGTGGACTCCGGTGAGTCTGAAAGCCTGCAATGTGAGTACCATGTACACCTTAACACCCTCATATGTACGCACATGTACCCCACACAGATAGATAACTGACGTTGAATTGCACTGTAAGATATCTGGTTGTGACTACAGATATATGAGGCTGCGAAAATCATGTAAATCCAGTGTAAAGAAATATACTTGTCAGAATTGTTAGCAATGAAATATATGTCCAATACCTCCTCCCACAACTGATTATGATACCGTTTTGCAAATCTATTGATGTTACTGTTATGTTTGCTGTTGGTTCCCAGTGCATATAAAGCATACATGACAACTCCATTGCAATTGTTTGTATATTGTCATGAGTTCCCCTGTCACACTCTACTCCATGTTAAACTGGCCCATCCCTAGCTGTTTGGCTTAACCCTCCTACTGCTTAGAATTCATGTACATTTTGATTATAGGTATAGCGGATGTATCCTGTTTTATGTAGGCATTTCAGTATGTGCTGGAAGAGTGCCGCCGCTGACTATAGGGATGCGGCTGCGCTTGCGTCCCCATGTAGCCGTCAAAAATAGTTGGTACACCCAAAGCCCCTAACCCTCTAACCCTAACCCCCTAAACCCCACTTTCTAACTCTAACCCATCCCCCCTAACTGTAGCCAGAACCTGAAACCCAAACCATTTACCTGGCCTGCTGGGCTGGCGTAGCTAGAGTCGTTGGCGGGGCACTTCCAGAGATGCGCACATACACCAGGATAGGTCCGGTATAGCTGGTACATCCCTATGAGACTACATGTATGGATGTGCACACTGCAGCATATGCGGATACAGACTCTGATGGACTGCAAGTTTGTGTCGTGTAACAGCATAATCTGGACCATGTTACATTAACATGTTAACTCACATTGCTGAGGATTGGTCACAGATTGGTCTGTCTCACACACTGGCCAACAGATTCAGATGAGCACGTGTCCTAATTAACTGCAGTTGGCACACCGCACCAGCATTACATATAGTCATATGAGCCATGGGCCCTTTCCTGTTATCTGACCATGACTGCTGGTAGCAGCAGTGAGCAGCCTCTACATGTCACAGCATTTTCATGGAGATTATATAATCATGGATATTTAGTGGGTTATGGTGTTGTTAAGGTAAGGGGTTTGGATAAGTGTGAGGGCTAGTGCTTTTGGGCTTCTGTGTAAGCTGAAAATGATGTATATAACAGCGGCAGCGCCATCTATCAGCCCCTTGGTCCAACTGCTGCTGCCAGCAGTCGCTGTCACATAACAGGAAAGATCCCAGCCAGGATCCACAATACTAATGATGCTGATCAATTTTGATTAGCGTCAAACATTCACAGCCAATTACAAGTCACTCTGATCTCAGAGATATGGAAACAACAATACTCAAATCAAAATCTTGTCTCATTTCAGTACCAGCCAGGCGTCCCCTGCCTCCTCAGGGACCTGCAACATGTCAAGATGCAGGACCACCTGCAGCCACATCCCCTGCAGCAGGCCCATCGTACCAAAGCCCACCTGGGCCATCCACGAGGTGCCATCCATTGCCTCCAGCCAGGATAATGGCACCGCCTGGCTCCCAGCCAATGTGGGCTGGACAAATGTGGGGCCACCCAATGTGGTCCCATCCAATTTGGGCTCAAGGTATGGATCCAGCATCAATGGTGCCCTGGAGCATGGGCCCCCGGCAGGGCATGTGGCCCCCCCAGCAGGCCACTCTGGCCACTCAGGCCCCACAGGCCCCGCAAGACCAGCAGGACCAGCCGGCCCATACAGCCACTCCGGCCCCACAGGCCCCACAGGCCCCGCAGGACCAGCAGGCCCAGCCATCCACTCTGGCCCCACAGGCCCCACAGGTCCCACAGGCCCCACAGGCCCCACTGGCCCCGCAGGACCAGCCGGCCCATACAGCCACTCCGGCCCCCCAGGCCCCGCAGGACCAGCAGGCCCAGCCATCCACTCTGGCCCCACAGGCCCCACAGGTCCCACAGGCCCCACAGGCCCCACAGGCCCCGCAGGACCAGCCGGCCCATACAGCCACTCCGGCCCCCCAGGCCCCGCAGGACCAGCAGGCCCAGCCATCCACTCTGGCCCCACAGGCCCCACAGGTCCCACAGGCCCCACAGGCACAGACAGCCACTGTGGCCACTCAGGACCAACAGGCCCCGCAGGCACAGACAACCACTGTGGCCACTCCGGACCGACAGGCCCCGCAGGACCAGCAGGCCCAGCCAGCCACTCCGGCCCCGCAGGCCCAGCAGGCATCTCCCAGGCAGGACACACCAGTCAGCAGTGCCTCCACCCAGAGGACACAGTGGTCTGGGTTGCTGCCAGTTAGTCCTGCGCTGTCAGCGGCCCAGTGCCCGGATTTCCTGGCTCATCTCCAGCATGAGCGTGAGCAAAATCAACAGTTCATGCTGGAGATGAGACGCCATGATGCCAGGAAGCTCGAGGAGACGAGACGCAATAACGCCCGCAACTTACAGGAGAGGAGACGCCATAATGACAGAGTCTTTGCTCAAATGACCCTTCAAAATCAGCGGATGTTCCAGGAGGCGAGGCTTCATAATCAGTTAATGGAGGAGTACGCCCGAAGGCCTGAAATGGCCCGAGAAGGCCAGCACCAAGACCGGGCTACTCCTTCAAACTCGCCTCCGTCAACATCCCACACCCTGTCCCCAGCATCCAGGCCGGAAGAGCCTCCAAACACCCGAAGAGGTCGGGGCCGGCCTAGAGGACCATCTTCCAAAAGCCAGGAGAGCCAGGAAAAACCCAAGCAAAAGCGGAAATAGGTGAGAACATGTTCATGTTGCATATAGAAGCAATTGATGTCCCAGATCTATTGACGTTGAGGTGTTGCAGTCAATGCGTATATTGTTCTAATTGATGTCTTGTTCTTATCTCTTTAGGTTCCATTTTATTGATGTCCATGGATTTCTGCCTCCCGTTTTTTTTTTTGTAAATATTTGGGAAAGCAACATAAGATTAAACATTATGTATTGCTCACATTATCATTGTTTGTTTCGTTTGTACTGTACCATGATTGGTAAACACCACATGAATGCTACACACCAACGTTATTGGATTAGTACATACATCTTCCTTCAATATACCAGCCCTGTGTTAATGTAGGGTTGGGGTAACAGCCACTAGTGCAGCTGAGGGTGGAGGTAATATTCATGAGTTTGATTACAGTAACGGTGATGCATGATATTCATGTTCATGACACATGGATAGATTAATTCAGGGGAAATATCAAAAGTGAGTCCACCCCTAAGTGAAATTGGCGATTATTTTGTGTGGCCACCATTATTTTCCTGCACTGACTTAACCCTCATGGGGATGGAGTTCCCCAGAGTTTCACAGGTTGCCACTGGAGTCCTCTTCCACTCCTTCATGATGATATCATGGAGCTGGTGGATGTTAGAGACCTTGCACTCCGTGTAACGGAGTTGGAACACGCAGTCCAATATCTCCGCTGGTATACGGTACAATATCCAAGAAGCACTACAGTCTCACCATTCCCAACCTGCAATATTTGCCCACATTCAATTGGGAGTCAAATGAATACGGACTTTATTTTGTTGGGCAGAAATATATATATACACATCTCTTCCCACAGGCAATACACACATCCCCCATAGTTGGCCACACAATACACATTGAGGGACAACAGGTGGGTCACACCTCCCGGAGACTACCTGGCTACTTTGATACAATCAGACATTGCTTAGATCATCCTTCTTTGTTATGTCTGATAATGAAAACACTTTATACAATAGACTTCCTTATCCTATGATGAGTCTCTGTACTAGGATTATCTATTATGCCAAGGTCTGCAATAGTCTGGGCTAAGATTTTGCCGAGCAGAAACCAACATACATACAGTATAACAGTATGATCATATTTTAACCATAACCATAAAACAGGGTAAAACAGTGATGGGTTCCGTTACACTCCACACCTTCCATTTGAGGAGTTCCCCACAGATGCTCAATAGGGTTTAGGTCTGGTGACCTACTTGGCCAGTTCATCAGCTTTTGACCTTCAGCTTCTTTAGCCAGGCAGTGGTCGGCTTGGAGGTGTGTTTGTGGTCGTTAGCATGTTGGAATACTGCCCTGCGGCCTGTTCTCCTATCTGAGGGATCATGCTCTTTCTCAGTTTGTCACAGTACATGTTGGCATTCATGGGTTCCCTCAAAGAACTGTAGCTCCTCAGTGCTGGCAGCATGCATGCAGGCCCAGACCAAACATATATGCATGTGTATAGATGTTTTCGCTAATATGTTGTGTGGATTCCCACTATATGCATTTACCTAATGATGTCAGATGCTGCCTCCCCTCTCTCTGCATCACTTTTTTGGTTCAAAATGATGGGTTCATCTCAGATCAATGTTTTTGTGTTCGTTGTGACATCCATTTATCTCTGGCACTGGGGAGCTACAGTCCATTGAGGGAACCATGAATGAAAACATGTACTGTGACATACTGAAGCAGAACATGATCCCCTCCCTTGGGAGACTGGGCTGCAGGGCAACATAACATAACGACCCTAAAAACACCGCTAAGACGACACTGCCTTGCTAAAGAAGGTAAAGGTGATGGACTGGCCAAGCTTGTCGACAGACCAAAACCATATTGAGCATCTGTGGGGCATCCTCAAACTGACGGTGGGGGAGTGCAAGGTCTCTAGCATCAACCAGCTCTGATGTATCATTAAGGAGTGGAAGAGGACTCCAGTGGCAACCTGGGAAGCTCGGGTGAACTCCCTGGCCATGAGGGTTAATGCAGTTCTGGCAAATAATGGTGGCCACACATAATTGAAATTTCATGTCAATTTTGACATTTCAAATTAAGGGTGTACTCACTTTTGGTGACAATGGTTTAGACATTAATGGCTGGGTATTGAGTTATTGATGGGTCCGAAAAATTAATTTACATTGTAGCAGAGTGTCATTTCTTCAGTGTTGTCACATGAAAAGATATACTAAAATGTTAACAACAATGTGACGGGTGTACTCCCTTATGTTACATACTGTGGCCCTCATTTAATTGCAATTTGGCCAATTGAATAGGGCTTGAAATAAGCACATAACATATATTCTCTGAAAAATGGTTGAGTTAGTAAACATCTCTACCAAATCAAGGTTTTCACTAACTAAAATCTGTTTGACACAATATATGTTCTGTGCTTATTTTGAGCCCCATTCAATTGGCAAAATCGCAATTGAATGAGGCCCTGTATGTTCACTATTAGGATGTGAGCCACTTACAGAAACCTGTCTCATTTGTCTGTTTCTGCGTAATATAGATTGTTAATACCAACCTTCCCTTATGTTTGAAATCAGTAATGCAAACACACTGTGAGAATTCTATTGACACCCCTAACTGATGGTGCAGAGCACAGATGTGGAGTCTGAAGGTCCTTTTATTGATGTTCCGGAAATGCTATGGTATCAACATTGACGAGGCAGACACAAACAACATCGCAGAGAAATCATATTTAATATTTCACGAAATTAACAAGGCAAGCTTGCCACAAAGCCACAGGTTGACTAATCAACACAGGTATGCAAAGGATCATGGTGAAGGGGGGTAGGATACAAAATCAAAGTAACACAGGGAAATAGGGATATGAGAGCAGAATGCAGGCATGGAAAATTACATTGATATGGATGATCAGGGGATGTACAGTATATCAACAAACATTAGGCAATATAATAGATCTCATTATTGTTCCGACATATATATAACAGTCAATAAGGAAACACCATAATAATCCAGAATAAGGTGATATACATATGGGGAGAGCAAAATGTATGCTTGGGTGTTAAACGGACACTCTGATGCCACATCAGAAGTATAAGTGCTCAATCAGTGAATGCTATGAGCCCATAACGTCAGCTCTCACGCAACAATAAGCAGCACATAGATAACCTTGGTCAAAAAGATGGGGCCTGACCAGGACCATATCAGTCAGATGTTACTTATTGCAGAGAACTCCCAACAAACCAGGCAATATCAGTGATAGTTTGTTCTCTGATTGAGCATCTATACTCACTGTTGTTGAATATGCATAACTGAAGATTAAAGTAACCTCCTTAACTGTTAAGTCCCAAGCCTGGATTTACTCTTCCCCATATGCACAGGGAGGGTCACATCAGCACTGAAGAAAAGATCTTGAAGGGTTGGTGCTGCAGGCTTCACAACAGTCCAAGTAGAGGAGAGGATAGAATGTCTAAACCAATAGGTACCTGTGAATCGAGATAGACTATATGAGCATACACATGCTGTGGATATACCAGGAACATCAGCTGACAGATGTCACATCACATCTGCATTGTATATTGAAATTGTCTCGTGACACATATCGGCTATTCAGTCAAGGTCATCAGATATCAAACTGGATCCAACAAAGCAATGAAACGGACACATGCACATACATGAGGACATTGACATGGCCACGGAATGTCAGGATGTTTATCGTCATGCCTTGTTCTGACCGGGATCTGGAATACAAACACACAAATAATATATTAGTGGAAACCTTACATATGCCATATGAGCAGCCACCAACAGATGTAGGTATGTCGCCACACGTTAGGCATTGGGATCTCGTACAAGCTAACCATCTGTCCGATGATAATGATGGCCCAGACTAATTTGTCCTGATGTGGGAATATTAGGATTAGTCGAATTCTCATTTATTTGTATTGTGCAAACATATTCCGTAACGCTGTACAGGAGAGAAGAACCCGGACATATACAGTATGTAATATTGACAACGCAAGAAAATGGAGGGCCCTGTTTGGAGCGTAAAGTCTGTTGATAAATGATTTGTTCACAAAGGCCCACACAAGATTAGAAAATCACCACTTCCAAGCTAAAGGTAATGGACATGGGGAAGAGTAGATAAGGAATAGCAAGGTTAATAAGTAAGTGAGAGATACATAGGAAGGAAGTTGTGTCAAGTAGAAAGATATGCATTAGTCGGAGAGGAAAGGTATCAGATGTAAAGTGCGATGCACTATTATGTGATAATATCATGTATCATGTGGACAGATAATGTAATCTGCAGATGGGACAGTCAGGAGACACATAGTTTAACCACAGCTTGAGTAGGATTAGGTGATGGGCGAATAAAAGGAGAGAGGTGGGCATGAGAGTTGAAATGAAAATGATGCAGACAAAAAGGGGAGAAGTAAAGAAGAGTCTGAGGAAAAGGCAGGGGATGTGAGGAAGAAGACAAGAGAAAACATAGTGGAAAGGGTTAATTGGGATAGTTAGCAGAAGACTTGTGTGACTCAATAAATTAAGGGTAAACAGGGGTGGAGAGAGAGAGAGAGAGAGAGAGAGAGAGAGAGAGAGAGAGACACCAGTGCATCCTGTAATAGAAAGGGAAGATCACAACTATCACACATTGATACATGTTCGGACATCTACATGTGGTTCTCTACCTTGGATAGATCAAGTGGAGTATTCAACGAAGAGATCTGTTCCCCCAGGACACGTCTGCATGGTCCGATAAACATTTCGGACCGCTTCAGCAATACATAGGGGATGTCTTGGGGAAAAGAAAGTTAGGCCTACATTAATGGAGTTATTAGTCATTTCCTCTCATGCATACATGCACATGTTTCCCGCAAATACTCACTTACAATGTAGACGACATTGATGTAGCTGATGTTCTGTTGCTGGACAGGTCGTTTCCCATGTCTGTGTGGGTAAACAATGTGTTGACACACGGCAACAGTTCTGTAATGGCAATATGATGAGATGAGTCACACAATCCATATGATATATTGCACAATGATTCCTAGTTAACACATCCTTGAAACTATTCCTGTTATCTGACTGAGAATGCTTTTACCAGCATTCGCTGACAAAGAACAGGGGACATCCCCTCTTTGCCTCACATGAGGTACATTTCTTATGGTTTACAGTATGCTGTTATGTTCATATATCCAGATTGCTAGGAATTGCATTGACCTCCATGGGATGTGGAATAGCATGATCAGACAATGTGAACATTACTGTTCTGGGCAGATGTTTTCAAATACGATTGTGAGGCCTATATACATTGACATTGTGGAATACATCAGACCATACTTTAGCTTAGCTTCTTGAGGTTGGCAGATATCAATATATATGATGTGTATGGGAATGTGCGCATACTTACCAGTAACGGATATCAGAGCAGGCTGTATTTGATCCAGTATTAAGAATGCGTCACGAGACATATGTTACATCACAAAGCTATCCTCTACTGTGGACTGTTGGATATTCTGGAAGACAATGGGGAAGGAGAAAAGAGATGTATTAGTAACCATAAGCCATGTTCATTTGAGTTGGTTGTAATTAGTTTCAGACTTACATGGGAAGTACTCACGAATGACGTGGGCACGTAGTTGTGACCCCTGAACATTATCCCCACCATCGGGAGGTACTGGATGCTCCGCCGGTTCAAGCGGAGCATCATCAATGTTCCCCAGACAGTTTGCCTGTACTGCTATATTGTGCAGAATACAGCAGGCCATGATGATGTGACAAACCTTCCCTGGTGTATACTGTAGCGCCCCGCCAGTGGAATGTAAACATCTGAAGCGCATCTTCAGGAGTCCAAAGGTGCGCTCTATTACATTCCGGGTTCTGGCATGGGCCGCATTGTACCTCTCCTCCCCCTCTGTGCGTGGATTGTGCACAGGGGTCAACAACCACGGCAAACACCTATATCCTGCATCACCTGAAGGAAACAAAAATGGGAGATGTAGATATGAATGGGAGTTTGTGCTGCTCGTTAAAGCATCTGTAAATATACGCAATGATTAATGTGACGTTAGTTTAGGGATCTCTGGCTTGGAACTTTATACTCCTATGACCACGTCACATCGGGTTAGGCACAGCAACAAGCTACGATGCAATGGCTCAGTCGGCACACATTCTTTATGGCGCAACAATGGAATAACATTACAGTGGAACATTATGTATATTTTAGGGGATCCTTTATGGGTACTCACCCAGTAGCCACCCAGGTGGAGCTTCTCCAGACTCAAAATAACGATGGGTGGATGACTGACGCAGGATATGGGCATCATTAGTACTTCCCGGGAAGCCTGCAACCACATTTTGTATGCGCATGTCTGCATCACAAACAGCCTGTACATTGATGGAATGATAGTGTTTGCGATTTCGGAACATGGCTTCTTGCTCTCTAGGAGGTATCAATGCTACATGTGTACAATCTATAGCACCGAGCACATTGGGGATACCTCCCATTCGAAAGAAATCTGCTTTCACCTTCAAGATCTCTTCCCCAGTGTGGGGAAAACTGATGTATCTGGCAGCTTTCGGAACGATAGCATGGAGGAATGTGCTCAGGCACCTTGAAAGGCTTGCTTGAGACATTCCTCCTATTATGCTAGCAGTGTTCTGAAAACTACCAGATGATAGGATGTGTATGGCGGCTAACATCCGTGTCATGCCTGGGATGGCTCTATTGGTCCGTGATGAAGGCTCCATTTCCTCCCTCAGGACCGCATAGAGCTCCTCCAGGCTGGCACGGGTTAGCCTAAAACGCTCATACACTTCCACATCAGTTAACCCCTCTAATGTGACTCTCTCCCTGTACACCCTGGGTGCACGAAGCCTCCTGGCAGGCTCCTGGGCCTGCTCACCCCCATGTGGGTCTGGCTGTGCAGGAGCCCCCACTTCATATGCCACACCCTCTAGGGGTCTCTCATCTGGCCCCCCCATCAGCTGATCACCCACATCAAGGTCCTCCTCCCTGTCTGCAGGTGCACTCATATCCCCATGTCCCTGTGCCACTGGAGCTCTCTCCCCTAACTGACCCCCCACCATGACCCTAGGCATATCCTGGGATGAGCCACTTGCCTGGCTTGGTTCCGGACCACCATGGATTGCATCAGCACGCTCACCCACATTCACTCCCAGCCGCCCCTCTCTGTCACGCCTCAGCCACTCCACAGTCGCACGCCTGACATCCCGGTTTCCACTCTGCAACATTCGAAACAAATATCCATTCCTACGACGCTGCACTCTCCTCACATACCTATACGCTGTACTCAGGTTGCTGCTATCCATGATGGTTCAGACTTGCTAATTCATGGATGATGGTGTGGTTATATAGCTTGCTAATTACCCCAGCTGTGATTATCCGGGTTGATTTCACAAATGGAAAAGCTCACTGGTGTATCTAAGCTTCATCATGTTATGAAGTTCCCTGATTATGGATTTGTTGAGCCATTTTAATTAGTAACCCCTAATATTCTGGACCACATTTGAATTTGGGCCCATGCTCCATGATCTATGTAATGTGGCGTGAAAATATATACAATATTTGTGTTCAAACATCTAGATGTGATAAAAGAGATGTAAATCAGATAATGTTGATATGTTTAGGGGACACATTCTATCCTTTCTGAGTGCTAAAGGGTTAATTTGGCCGCCATTTTGAGGATGTACATGACACCAAAACAATCTCTTTTATTAACATATTTGATCATTGTGGATTGTTTTTACAGTAATTCCAATGCCTTTTATTGCTTCCTTTACACTTTTAGGGCCCTTTCAGCCCTGTTTCATTACAATGCCGTAAGTGCATCGTGTGGACTTCAACGGATGCGGCTGCGGCCGTAAATTAAATCTAGCCAGGCGTGAATCGCGGCCTTCCGAATGTAGGGAGGCCGTGACGTTTAGGCGCGAACGCAAGGGGGACGGACTAGCCGCGCCCGGCACGAACCATCCAATAGCGGAATCACGCATCGCGCCACAGGTCGCACAGCCAATCACTTACGGGATAGAGCATTTGATTGACAGTGGGAGTGAATAAATAGGAATGACACGCACCCACGCCTCGACTGTGTTGTGATTTCGGACGAAGTAGCACGCGGTTCCAGGAGCTAGGTGGTTGAGAGTAGGTAAGTTGCTTTATTATCAAGTCGCGGTTTAAGTTCCTTTTACTGGAATCCGTTACTACATTTACGGATGCCGATGTAAAGAAGTACAATAGTGTTTTTGGCTTGTTTATAGGTGTTTGGAGGTAGTTTGGAGAGTTTGGGAGTTAATATCCGGCCCATAGGAGTTTGGAGGGAGGTAAGTTGCATTGTACATGCTTTTCATCCTATAAAGCTGTCTTTTATTTGTATGTTTGGCCAATTTCTATATTTACTGAATACACTGGTGAGAGGTACAATTGTGTTTTTTGCTTCTTTATAGGTGTTTTGAGTATTTTTGGTTGTGTGGGAGTTTGGATCCGGCCCATAGGAGTTTGGAGGGAGGTAAGTTGCATTGTACATGCTTTTCATCCTATAAAGCTGTCTTTTATTTGTATGTTTTGCCAATTTCTATATTTACTGAATACACTGGCGAGAAGTAAAATTGATTTCTTTGCTTGTTTATAGGTGTTTGGAGGATTTTGGATCTTTGATCCGGCCCTTAGGGGTTTGGAGGGAGGTAAGTTGCATTGTACATGCTTTTCATCCTATCAAGCTGTCTTTTATTTGTATGTTTTGCCAACTTCTATATTTACTGAATGCACTGGCGAGAAGTACAATTGTGTTTTTTTTTGCTGTTGGCCTATAGGTTTGGCGAGTTTGTTTTTGTGGGGAGAGGAGTTTTCTGGAGGGAGGTAAGTTATTTATATTTTTCTGTGTAATATTAGATCTGGCTCTCTCTCTCAAAATCTCTCTCTATCTCTCTCTATATATATATATATATAGAGAGAGAGAGAGAGATTGATTCTGAGTTTGAGATTGAGTGTGATTGAGTTTGAGTGTGATTGAGTTTGAGTGTGATTGAGTTTGAGTGTGATTGAGTTTGAGTGTGATTGAGTGTGATTGAGTGTGATTGAGTGTGATTGAGTTTGAGATTGAGTGTGATTGAGTTTGAGATTGAATGTGATTGAGTTTGAGATTGAGTTTGAGATTGAGTTTGAGATTGAGTTTGAGTTTCAGTGAGATTTCTACACATATTTGCAATACACATAGGTGTTCCAAACTGCTTCTTCAATGGGGCTTGACAAGAACCTTTTTTTAGCCTAGAACAGCAGGACCATGTAGTTCCTACTACCTCTGGTACAGAGGATGGCTTCAGGATAGGTACCATGCCCATGAATATGTGCAGAATATAATGCAGATAGGATATTAGTGGCCTCAGACATGGTCCACTCCCCACACATGATAGAAGCACACAGTAAATAGCCGCATGCCTTGTATATATGCAAACTGTAACTGACCCTTCCACATTGTTTATGAAAGTATTGATCTAGCGTGTTTCATCAGCGCCTCTCAGGTCCAGAGTGAGAGGTGCTGTACACCCCTCCCACTGCTGTCACAGGCTCTGTCCACTTAAGGTTGATTACTGCAGTTAGTTCCAACATTGATATCCAAGCAGAAATAGTGTTATAGGCGATCAGAATGGGGGACGAGCGTGGAGCAGGCAAACCCACTAAAACATTTCTTTCTTTCTCTTTCTTTTCTTTTCAGGTGGTGATGGAGGGAGAGGAGCAGAGGGTGGAGGAGTGGAAGGGAGTCCCGGGGCGTGGAGGTGGGGAAGAGGAAGGGAGGAGTGAGGAGGAGGTACTAGTGGAGGAGGGGGAGGTAGTGGAGGAGGAGGTAGTGGAGGAGGAGGTAGTGGAGGAGGGGGTAGTGGAGGAGGGAGGAGAGGAGGAGGAAGGAGGAGGAAGGAGGGAGGAGAGGAGGAGGGAGGAGAGGAGGAGAAGGAGGGAGGAGAGGAGAGAGGAGAGGAGAGGAGGGAGAAGGGAGGAGAGTAGAGGAAGGAGGGAGGAGAGGAGAGGAGGAGGGAGAAGGGAGGAGAGGAGAGGAGGAGGAGGGAGAGAGGAGAGTAGAGGAAGGAGGGAGGAGAGGAGAGGAGGAGGAGGGAGAAGGGAGGAGAGGAGAGGAGGGAGAGAGGAGAGTAGAGGAAGGAGGGAGGAGAGGAGAGGAGGAGGAGGGAGAGAGGAGAGGAGAGGAAGGAGGGAGGAGAGGAGAGTAGGAGGAGGGAGGAGGAGGGAGAGTGGAGAGGGTCCTCATCCCCAGGCAGAAGAGCAAGAGGCTGGCGGCAGGTCCAGGGCCCACAATTATAGCCGGGAAGAGAACAGGGTCCTCCTGGAGGCCATCTGTGCCCGCCCCGTCATCACCTCGGGGGGTAGGGAAGTAAAGGCTGGGCCCCGTGCTACTGCTTGGCAGCAGGTGGTGGATCTGGTCAACGGTGTGGCGGGCCGTGGACGGAGTCTGCGGTCCATTAAGCACCGGTTTGACGACATCAGGGCCGCGGTGAGGAGGAAGATGGTGCAGGAGGCCGAGGGGCGGAGGGTCAAGTACCTTGCCCATGAAGGGATTGCAAGGGCCATGCTTGCACCCTCCGACGCAGCTGGAGCATCAGGCCCGGTGGAGCAGCAGGACCCAGCCTCCATGGCAGGTGAATATGACATACAGCAACATGCCACCACATGTGCATCACACACACTACACATGGCCATGACACTGACATGTCAGCTCCATGAAATAACAAGGGATAGATGGATGCATCCTTAAATTCATGAAGCTGACAAATCACTGTCATTCCTGGTCACCACAACAGTAATCAAGCAATAGAGCAGGTGTGTCGAAACTCGGTCCTGGTGGGCCACACACATGGCTGGATTTGATAACCCTGCTGCGCACAGGTGAGTCAATTGCTTCTTCATTCATCCTGATTGACTCACCAGTGCACAGAAAGGATATCTTCCAATCCGGGAAAGAGTTTGGACACCCCTGTAATACAGAGTCCATGTATTGGTGTGCCCGTTCAGCCTACGCAGTTACAGACAGCAGCCGTAATACAGATAGAGTTGTGAGCCGAGAACCATCCAGAACAGAAACCTAAGAATAGATAACAGCTAGTATAAGATAGCTAATCAGAGTTGCAAAGAAGAGAATCATCCATATTCAAGGCTAGATGTCAGATAATTAGAAATGAACACCTATCAATGAGCTAATCAACATACTAATGACATGTACCTTTCTTCTCTATCTCTCAGCATCCAGGAGGAGCTCTGGGTCCTGTGACCATAGCGAGGAGGCGGGGCCATCAGCCCCGTACCAGGATCCTCCAGCACAGGGGGAGGAGGAAAGGAGATCAGAGGGCTCTGGGTCAGAGGATGGGCTGGTCATTGACCTTGCGGGGTCACCTGCCCCAAGCCCTGGGCCTATGCCCATCCTCGAGAGGCTTGCTCTGGGGCCCTCATCCCCTTAAGGGACAGCACCTCCTTCCCCACAAAGTGTGCTGGCCTGGTCACCACCGGGCACATTCTCCCCACCGGCTCCAGCTGTGGACCTCCCCGCATCACCTCACCACGCCCACCCAGCAGTGTCGTCGCCGCAGAGCCAGGCTGTGCAGGTGGAGACGCTGGCCGTCCTGAAGGAGCTGCTGGCCAGCAGCCAGAGGATAGAGGCCAACCAGCTCCGGATGGATGCCAGCATCTCTGCCCTCAGGTCACAGATGACCCACAGCCTGGCCAGGCTGTCCAGGGAGGTGAGGAGGCACCACATGACATCGGAGCACCTTCAGGTCAGGCTGCTCAGACATGCCATGGTCCCCAGCCCAGCATCAACGGGGATCTCACAATCCCCCAGCCAAGAGCAGCCTGGCCCCTCCTCTCCTCCCATGTGTCCGCCACCGCCCAGACCACCGCTGCCTGGCACCGCCCGCCCTCCCCCCCCCACCAACACCACCAGAGGGGAGACGGAGGATGGGCACAGGTGATGTGGGTCCTGGGCCCAAGCGGAGGAGGACATAGGGCCTCATTCAATTGCAATGTGGCCGATTGCTAAGGGATCAATTTGAGCACAGAGCATATTTTATACAGATGTTTGTAGTTAGTGAACTTCTCTCCAAAAGCAAATTCTTCACTAACTACAAACGTCTGTAAAGAAATATATGCTCTGTGCTTATATAGAGCCCTTTTCAATCGGCCATATCGCAATTGAATGACGCCCATAGGGTCTGCAGACATGTTTTCGCCTTCTCAACAGCACTCCTCAGTGACCATCAATTGGTCACAGGTTAAACACAACACAAAGGGCCTCATTCAAATGTGATTTGGGCAATTGAATAGGGCTCTATATAAGCACATAGCATATTGGTTTTACAGAAGTTTTTAGTTAGTGAAAACCTGGCTTTTGCATAGAAGTTCCCTAACTAAAAACTTGCTTTCAAAAAGATGCTGTGTGCTTATATAGAGCCCTATTCAATTTGTTACATAGCAATTTAATGAGGCTGTTAATTAGTAGTGTGACCAATACATTGTCACTAAGGAGTGCTGTTGAGAAGAGATGCTGCAGGCCCTATGATGTTTTCAGGCCTTATTGTTTAGGTTTTGTCTTTTTTTAATTTTTTTAATTTAGGTCCATGAAGGCATCTCCTACATCTGCAAGCATTGTGGAGTATTTATGAGGTGGAGGGTTTTCCCAGTGCCTCTCAGGTAGACATGCCTTCAATGGCAGCCCCCTTAACATGTAGCTCCCACAATCTTAAAGCTATCATATAGCCACATATCTCCAACATGATTGTTGGTAGCTTAAATGTAGACTAATACCGCTATGGCGGTGGACTTGCAAAGTCTCACAATGGCATGTTAATAACAGCCAGCATTAATATATGCACTAGTGACGCATGTGATCCTGACCTCAATAGCAGTCTGAGAACAGATCTTTGGGTCTGATGTAAGAAACAGTGAATCTGGCTGCTGACCTTTGTGTCCTCTCCATAATAATGGCTATTTGCCCATATTTCTGATTATCCACAGACCTAGCTAATGGTTAGTAAAGCTTGCAGATGGTAATCAGGTGAGTTGGTATATTGGTACAGGATTTAGAACTGTACTGTACATACATCGTGATTCTAAATTGTTTTGGATCCTCCTCCGCATTTTTTGATTTGAACACTACTTTCAGATTTTTGTTTGTTCAACACACTGTATGTGTGAAACTGGATTGGATTACACAGTCCAAAGGTTGAATCATCTGTTTAATTGAGCAGATCTAGTTACAAGTTGTAAGTGCTATGCACATAAATGGTTTCTTCAGTTAAATGAAGAGATTTCTGGTTCCGGTTGCAGCATGTGACCCTGGTAGGTGCTATGCATCATGCTTATTCTAGACTATTAGATTGACCCCTGTAGGTTTCCCCTTTTTTCCAGCCTCTTGCTCTTCAAGGACCCGCCCACACCACACCCATGATATTAATGCAGTTTTGACCACTGCTGATTGTGGTCTGTGTATCAAATAAAGCTTTGTTATACTGTTATGTGAATGCACAATCTTGACCACTGCTGATTGTGGTCTGTGTATCAAATCAAGCTTTGTTATACTGTTATGTGAATGCACAATCTTGACCACTGCTGATTGTGGTCTGTGTATCAAATCAAGCTTTGTTATACTGTTATGTGAATGCACAATCTTGACCACTGCTGATTGTGGTCTGTGTAAAAAATAAAGCTTTGTTAGACCTTTCTGACTGCGTCCATGTGTTATGAATATGTTTGGTTCAGGGAAATCCACATGCATTACATTAGTGTCACATTCCTCTAAATGTAAACTGATGAGCCATAGTTAACATGCAATAGATCAATACATCTAAAACTGTTGAGGAGTCAGAATAGCTTGAGATATCATCTGATCCCAAATATAATATCTACTACTAATATAGGGTTAATACCCATGACAAGTCTGATTAGCGATACTGTGGAGTAGGAACATTCCCCTGAGGGCCTACAATGAATAGGACAGGTGACACTGGAGTGCTTTTCCAGTTCCTTCTCTAGTTGATTGGGATTAGTCTGACCTCTCTGATAAGACGTACCCCCTTACACTGGCCCGATGTAGGCTAGCTCACAGCTTCATTGAAGTACACAAACCCCTTCACCCACATCAGTTAGCATATGTGTGAATACAGTTAGTTGCCCAATAATGAACATGTATTGGCTAAATATCCTTTGGTTATCATATGTTGTAATGGTCATGCACATGCCAATCTGACAAACCATGCTGCAACATGCATAATATGATTAAAGCCACACTACCCAATTCAATAGCAAGAGTAAAACATGAGTCAGGTCATATGAACCCTTTGCCACGCACATGAGCTCTATTGGGATCCCTTAAATCTCTATCTAATTGCATATACAACTAGCTCATCACATCTACATTAGAGAATACAAATAGTGGCCAAATCAGACCGCCACTTGGCATATATCAAGTACCAGGGGAATATTTCATTATATGTGGTTAAGTTCTTCAGTTGTGTCCGACTCTCCGTGACCCTATGGACTGCAGCACATTCAGCTAGGTCTCTGCCTTTGCTGTTCTCCAAAGTTTGAAGGCCAAAGAGATTGGAGTGGGTTGTCAGTTCCTTCTCAAGTGGATTGGACCTTGTCTGATCTCTCTGCTATGACCTGCCCACCTACAGTAGCTCCCAGCTTCATTCAGGTACACAAGCCCCTTCACACTACTTAGCAATGCTGAAGGGGACCAGGGTAACATGCACCACACATATCTACTCTGACCCATCAGGAAGGGCCGCAAGATCTGGGATCGACAGCAAACTCACCGCCATCAGGCATAATCTCTGCTACGCCCATCCTGGTGGGAGCCATGTGCCAGGTGTCTAGTTATTCCCATTTGGTGAACTTCCAAACTGTTCTGCTATTTATCAATTTACATGGGTGAGGGTTGCTATGTGGTGGTGGTGGTGAAGCAGCTTGTGTACCTGAATGAAGCTGTAAGCTACTGTAGGTGGGCAGGTCATAGCAGAGAGATCAGAGAAATCCCAATCCACTAGAGGAGGAACTGACAACCCACTCCAATCTCTTTGGCCTTCAAACTTTTGAGAACAGCACAGGCAGAGACCTAGCTGAATGTGCTGCAGTCCATAGGGTCACGGAGAGTCGGACACAACTGAAGAACTTAACCACATATAATGAAATATTCCCCTGGTACTTGATATATGCCAAGTGGCGGTCTGATTTGGCCACTATTTGTATTCTCTAATGTAGATGTGATGAGCGAGATGTGTATTCTATCGTTGATCAACCATATAGCGTGCATCGAATGTGCGCTGTCATCTGCGCACCGACACATGCGCGCATCACCAACAGCAGGCCCGACAGGAGGCTAGCGGATCTCATGATTAGGATTAGGCGGTGGGGTGTAAGGGTTAGGATTAGGCTGCGGCTACAAGGGTTAGAAGGGTTTATGGCATTAGGTCATATCACTTGCGCCCTTTCATCGACGCCCAACAGTCCAAAATATTAGAACTGCGCAATGATGTGGGACCGCTCATGTCAGCTGCATGTTGTCAAAACACATTTGCTGTGCGCGCCAATATTGGGGTGACATATTCTATTATGGGGCTGTTTTAGAGGCTACAATGGAACCTATATGTGTGCTGACCAATCAAACATATGAGGAATATTAAACTAATTTGAAGTCTTGTTAATTTGTAGGCTGTAATGCTTGGGCCTCCATTTTAGGGTTACAGCAGTTACATGCAGACTGCAAAAACCGTAACAAAATGGATACCTTTAACCTCCAAGCACGTACGGCCTTTAAATACGAGCTGCGGGCTTGGAGGACAGCCCGCACGGGCTTGAATACAGAGCTACGGGCTTGGTCAGTGAAGTCCGTGGGACTTGTACGGATTTTAAAATCAAAGTACAATTTGGCGATGTGCAAGCTTGAGAATGTTTGGCTAGTAATCCTCATGCCCCCCCGTTATGTTCCCCATCATTTACAGTGCTTTGCAGTGCTGGATTGAATATATATTGGCTATTACAATGCTTGGTTTGCGGCCCTCCATCTCCAAACCCGTACGGGTTTGAACAAGGACCAGCCCGCGGAACTACGGGACGTAAAGTAATCCGTAAATAATATATCTGATTTGGGCTGATGTGCAAGCTTGAGAGGGTGTTGCTATTAATCCTCGTGTCCCCCATTATGATGCCTAGCATTTACGGAGCTTTACAGTGCATTCTCGATTTTATATTTGCATTTTCAGTTTTCGGACTTTGCGGCCGGAAAACAAGATTTACGGGCGCTGGGAAAAAGCTTCCGGCCGTTAGCATGATATGCGGCCGGCCGGAAGGGGATATCCTTGCGGCGCCGTATAATTGAATTGCAAGGTAAAAGTAGCTCTACACGGGGCCGTAAGACGGCCGCAAGGAATCGCAGCTTTGCGGCCGTTTTACGGCCGATAATTGAATGAGGCCCCATGTCTGGTGCAAACCCAACACATCACATCCCCCAAAGAACACCATCCCCACAGTGAAACATGGTGGTGGCAGCATCATGACGTGGGGATCTTTTTTAGCAGCCAGGACTGGGAAACTGGTCAGAGTTGAGAGAAAGATGGATGGTGCTAACTACAGGGATATTCTTGAGCGAAACCTGTACCACTCTGTGCATGATTTGATGGAGGTTCACCTTCCAGCAGGACAATGACCCCAAACACACTGCTAAACCAACACTTGAGTGGTTTAAGGGGAAACATGTAAATGTGTTGGAATGGCCTAGTCAAAGCCCAGACCTCAATTCAATAGAAAATCTGTGGTCAGACTAAAAGATTGCTGTTCACAAGCGCAAACCATGCAACTTGAAGGAGCTGGAGCAGTTTTGCAAGGAGGAATGGGCAGATGTGGCAAGCTCATAGAGACTTATCCAAAGTGTTTTGGAGCTATGATTACCGCAAAAGGTGGCTCTATAAAGTATTGACTTTAGGGGGTGAATAATATTGCACATTGACTTTATCTCGGATCCTTTCTTGTTGTACATGGCTGGGGGGTCCTGGGTCTTTGAGCCTCGTTTTCGTTTTTTTCGGCTGCCATTTTTTCTCTCCCTTAGGGCATTTTCGTGTGTCTGAACTCTGGAATTTGGACTTAAATGGAGGTGTAACTTCACTTTCAGAGGTCCTTGGTGCCCCCTTGCTGTGGGTAAGCTTTTTATGTATTTTTTGTGGGTATTTAGTGTGTTTTGACTGTTTGTAGGTGCGCGCGGTACGGCCATTATGGTCTTTCCGGCGGCCATTTTTTCTCTCGCTTAGGGGATTTTCGTGTGCCTGAACTCGGGAATTTGGACTTAAATGGAGGTGTAACTTCACTTGCAGAGGTCCTTCGTGCCCCCCCTTGCTGTGGGTAAGCTTTTTATGTATTTTTTGTGGGTATTTAGTGTGTTTTGACTGTTTGTAGGTGTGTGCGGTTTGCAAAGTCGTAATGGTGCCGCTTGTGTGGGTGTTTGCGAGGGACGCAGTTCTTGCAAGCTCGCTTCCCGAGTGCCCAAAGCGTGACGACGATTCGTAGTTTGACAACTATTATATGTGATTATAGTATATTATTTTATTATGTTATTGTTACAGAGAGGAGGGAATGAGACAGGGGAGTGATAGAGGGGGCAAAGAGAGACAGGGGAGGGATAGAGGGGGCAAAGAGTGACAGGGGAGGGGTAGAGGGTGCAAAGAGTGACAGGGGAGGGATAGAGGGGTTAAAGAGTGACAGGGAAGGGATAGAGCGGGCAAAGAGTGACAGGGGAGGGATAGAGTTGGAAAAGAGAGACAGGGATGGATAGAGGGGGCAAAGAGAGACAGGGGAGATATAGAGGGGGCAATGAAAGACGGGGAAGGCAGAGAGGGGGCAAAGAGAGACAGGTAAGGGAGAGACAGGGGAGGGAGAGAGGGGGCATAGAGAGACGGCGAGGGAGAGGAGGCAAAGAGAGACGGGGATGGAGAGGGGGCAACGAGAGACAGGGGAGGGAGAGAGGGGGCAAAGACAGACAGGGGAGGGAGAGAGGGGGAAAAGAGAGACATGGGAGGGAGAGAGGGGGCAAAGAAAGACAAGGGTGGGAGAGAGAGGGCAAAGAGAGACAGGAGGGGGGAGGGAAAGAGACATGGGAGGGAGAAATGTTTGGGGAAAAAACTTGATCTTGCCGTCATTTTTTGACGGGCAAGTTGCTAGTATATATATATATATATATATATATATATGTGTGTATATATATATATATATATATATAGTATATATATATATATATATATATATATATATATATATATATATATATACTATATATATATATATATATATATATATATATATACATTTATATATATATATATATACACATATATATATATATATATATATATATATATATAAATATATACACATATATATATATATATACTAGCGAATTGCCCGTCAAAAAATGACGGCAATGAAATTGTAAGGTAGCTAAATTAGTAAATGAATATAGTGTACCTATTTTGAAGCATTGTGATGAAGAGCTGGCAATCTGTGTTGATGTTGCTGCAGCATTAGTGGTGTGGAGCTGCTGTGTAAGCATGCTGAATGTGTGCAGTGTAACACTGTGGTTGCGCGAGACCAAACCGTTAGCGTAGTCGTGTACTTCCGCATTGGCGTAAAATGGAGTAATGTGTGGTATAGGTCTGTATCGGAATATCCGTAGGTGTTTTGTGGTGTTTTGCGAGTTTAGAGTGCTGTAGCCTCGTTTTCGTTTTGTTCGGCGGCCATTTTTTCTCTCGCTTAGATTTTTTTTTAGTCTCTAAACTGTTTTATTTCGAGTAAAATCGAGGTGTAAGTTGCATTTTTGAGGTCCTGGGTGCTCCCTCTTGGTGTAGGTAAGGTTTTTATGTATGTGCTGTGTATATGTATTGTGTTTTAAATGTTTGTATGTCGGCGTGTTGCGTCCGATGTTTGCGAGGTCGTAATGTGTGGTAACGTGTTTCGTACGTTGTTTGCGTTCCTCGTAAAATTTAGCGAGTGTCGTAATTTGTGTGTCGTGTTTTTTGAGTAGCGACGTGAAGTTTGCGAGGGTTTGAGGCCCTTGCCCAGTGACCTCGCCAGCAACTGAGTCCCTCGCTTCGCGAGGGGCCTCAGTTGCTGGCATGGAGCGCCTTCGGCGCTCCATGCCAGCAACTGAGGCCCTTATCCAGTGACCTCGCCAGCAACTGAGGCCCTCGCTTCGCGAGGGGCCTCAGTTGCTGACATGGAGCGCCTTCGGCGCTCCATGCCAGCAACTGAGGCCCGTGCCCAGTGACCTCGCCAGCAACTGAGGCCCTCGCTTCGCGAGGGGCCTCAGTTGCTGGCATGGAGCGCCTTCGGCGCTCCATGCCAGCAACTGAGGCCCTTGCCCAGTGACCTCGCTACGCGAGGGCCGCGGCTCGCTACGCGAGCCCGCAAGCGTGAGCAACGACCCGTACGCTCACAACTATATATGTGATGTATATATATATATGTGTGTGTGTATATATATATACAGTATATATATATGCGTATATATATATGTATGTATATATATATGTATGTATATATATATATATATATATATATATATATATATATATATATGTATATATATTATGTTATTGTTATTTTTTATGATGTTATCTCTGTATGTATGATATGTGAATGATACAGATATCTAAATGCACATATAAATTCAACAAAGACATATAGTTTTATATTGATACTGCTAATGTGCAGGCAGCTCTACTGTATAAAGGAAATACATTGTATATGTGCAGGCTGTTCAAAGTTTACAGTACAGTATTTTATCATATTTTATTTTATTATGTCACCACGCTGGAGTACTCACTGTTCATGTATACTTGTTATTGAATAGGGATTGACACAAATTTATATACAGGGGAGGATCATGTCAAGCATTCATATATGGATGTCCTAGTTTATATGTACTAGTCCATGATATTTACAAAATTCACTAAGGCTAACCTGGTTACTAACTAAGATCCTGACCATAGAGGTCTCCATAGTTGCATGTATACATGTATGTGTATGTGTGTGTGTATATATGTGCATGTATACAGTGGATATAAAAAGTCTACACACCCCTGTTAAAATGTCAGGTTTCTGTGCTGTAAAAAAACTTTTTCCACCTTTAATGTGACCTATAAACTGTACAACTCAATTGAAAAACAAACTGAAATCTTTTAGGTAGAGGGAAGAAAAAATATAAAAATAAAATAATATGGTTGCATAAGTATGCACACCCTTAAACTAATACTTTGTTGAAGCACCTTTTGATTTTATTACAGCACTCAGTCTTTTTGGGTATGGCACATTTTGACTTGGCAAGATTTGCCCACTCTTCTTTGCAAAAACACTCCAAATCTGTCAGATTGCGAGGGCATCTCCTGTGCATAGCCCTCTTCAGATCACCCCACAGATTTTTCAATCGGATTCAGGTCTGGGCTCTGGCTGGGCCATTCCAAAACTTTAATCTTCTTCTGGTGTAGCCATTCTGTTGATTTGGATGTATGCTTTTGGTCGTTGTCATGCTGAAAGATGAAGTTCCTCTTCATGTTCAGCTTTCTAGCAGAAGCATGAAGGTTTTGTGCCAATATTGACTGGTATTTGGAACTGTTCATAATTCCCTCTATCTTAACTAAGGCCCCAGTTCCAGCTGAAGAAGAACACTGTGAGTATGGTGTTCTTTTGGTGATGTGCAATGTTGTTTTTGCGCCAAACAGATCTTTTGGAATTATGGCCAAAAAGTTCAACTTTGGTTTCATCAGACCATAACACCTTTTCCCACATGCTTTTGGGAGACTTCAGATATGTTTTTGCCAGAAGCTGAGGACTTGCCTAGGAGGAAGGAGCCTGTAAAGTACAGCGAGTTGAGAGGACTGACAGCTGCCTGAATTGCCTCGGGGATGACCAAGGTGAACTGTTTGGAGAAGCCATGTGGTGAGATCCTGCGGTTTCTTGGAGGAGAAAGGTACAAGTCCAGCTGTATACCTGAGCCTTAGAGAGTGATTGAAAACAATACCTGTGGGATATCGTGGACTGTGGTGACCTGCACTATTTTTACTAAAGAGTACTATTTGGAGAAGCGGTGTGCGGAGCGTAGAGCTGACAGAGGACCTGTTTGAAGGTACCAGACTAATTATGCCCCAGGGAAGTTGCTGAGTGTTTGACCGGTACATAAGCAATAATTTAATATTGCTGAATCAAAGGGTCCCTGTGGTGAAGCATACGGGAGAGACGGGCAGGCCCTATGCTTCATCCGCGGCTACTGATGTAGAAACGTGGAAAAGACTACCGATATACAAGAGACTATTTGTATCCTGGCCACAAGGTGGCAATCTTTCAATAACTAGAGACTA